>JAWDJE010000005.1:45225000-45825000 GCA_035047345.1 Bradypodion ventrale
TTATTAGGGTCATTGGCAGCTTCTTTTAGAAGCGGGAATTCTATATGATGAAGAACGGAAAGAACAGCAGATGGAGGTTACAGAAGAATGGACTGCCCCAAGGAAGTGTATTAGAAGATTGAGGAAGGAGCTTACTGGATAAGAAACAACATTAAAGGAGGATATGACTTAAGAACTCAACCCCCGCTACATCACTTCAAGGACTCTGAATAGGATGGAGGTCAGATTCCTAATTGCAAGACCAACATGCTCATGTGGGGTCTGCTGGCAGACAACAACACATGCTCTGAATGTAGAGAGATACAGAATCCAGCTCATTCACTTAACCTTGGCCAACAACAAAGCCAAGAAAGTGGCTTCATTTTGGCAGTCCAGGGTTTGGTCAGGACACGAAAGATGAAGAAGAAGCAATAATGTTCAACATATCAAAATGTCATCACATCACATCCTTTTAGTTGGTTCTTCCAGTATACATGTGGACCTCCCATATCCACAGGTACAGTATCCACAGTTTCAGTTATCCATGATTCTATTTTTTTTAAAAAAAAACTCCCTTAAATACATAATATATATATTTATCTATATGGTGCATTACCAGAGTTAGCCAATAAAGGCCACTGTCTGCAATGTAATGTTTAGAAGGAATTGATGTAGACATTTTTGTAGCTCTCATGTAGAATTACAGAAACATTTGAAACTCCTTCCCCACTTCTATAACACAGGTACATGTGTTAAGTATAAGGTTCAATATTTTAGGTATCCAAGAAAAATCTTGTAATGTATCCTCCATGGATATGGAGGGAGATCTGTAAAAGCTGTAAGTTGAAAAGTAGGAACAATAGATGGTGGGGAAGGAAAAAATGATTTTGTAGCAATAACTTGGGCAAGTGTACAGCAATTATGGAGTATGGCATCTCTTCCAAGTTGTGGTTGTCTGAGAAAGGACTAGACACAGCTTGAAATGACACCAGATTCTCACATCACCCATATTTTCATATGGTTATCAGATATTGATTGTGATTGTGAATAGGTGGTTTCCTGAAACCAATAGAATACAATAAAAGTGGAAGTTAGAGTAGAGGACATGGGTCTTTTTAATAAAGAAGAAAATGCCAAATTTAACCAAGAAAACTGTTAGATATATGTATTCTTAATTCATGCTTACATTTCTTGAAAAACAATGCACTTTTGATGATGAACACACATTGAAAGAACAGCTTTAGCCCTGACTCACCTAAAAGCCCTTATTTCCCCCCCAATCATTTTTACAATTTTTAAATACATTCTTCACCACAACTCCACAGACTTATTCCTATTTATATAAATAACATCTTCTATTGTAGTAGAATGGAGCTAGGATAAACGTTTACTGAATAGAAATGCTGGGTTTTGCCATCTTTCATAAAATATGATAGAGAAATAGACCCAAAATTTGCATACTAGCTCTTCATCCTTTCATTGGGGACAACAGCCTTCAATGCTGACATTTGGAGCTTTGCATTTTGCTGATTAACTTGACAAATGAATAACATATTCACTTCCATTAACATCTGTCATTATTAAGATATTTTGGAATTTGTTGCTAGATCTGTGGACTGATCTAGTATACATATTTTTATATTCTTATGGACATCTTCCAAATACTGATACAGTAAGTTACTGTCAATATTGCCAAATAGGTTCAGGCTGATAGATATATTTAAAAACCTAAGTGCATATACTGTTCACTAGGATGGGTTCGTTCATCATCATCATCATCATCATCATCATCATCATCATCATCATCATCATCATCATCTCTAAAATATTTGTGTGTTTACACAAAAACCACACACACACACACACACACACACACACACACACACACACACACACACACACACACAGAGCTATACACATACATAAACAAGGTAAAATCAACTAATTATATTACATTTATCAGAAAATTATATTTATAATTATTTGCTATGGTAGTGGCCACAGTAGTTGCCTTTGTTTGAGAGAGGACTTCTCATACATTAGTTGGCATATAAAATAAATGTACTTTCTACCACAACAAGCTCATTTTGTTTCTTTATTCTCACATACTTTATGCCAACTGGCAAAACATTTCAATGCTTCTGTTCAGTCAGTGGTTCATAATTCTTAAAGACAGAGATAGGTTTTCAGGTCATTTCCAGAAGGCAAACTGCAATGCTTGGGAAAATAGAAAAACAAAACAAAACAGAATTTCTTGAGAAATGTTGTGTTCTTTGCAGAACAACTTCTTATACTTATATACTCCTTTAGAGACTTGGAAGATACTGCATACCTTCCTAACTGAAATCATATGCAATTATGTTTTGTTTAAAATCAGTTTTGTAAATAAAAATAATATTTGATAGGAATTTATGTTCCTTACTAATGAAAGATTTTTTTTAAAAAAAGAGAGAGGAAGGAACCATGAAAAGATAAAAATGCTAAATATCCCTGTTATAGAACATGAATTTTAAATTTTCCAGATTTAAAAAAAAACAAATAGTGAAAATCCAGAATTTCATTTAGAGGGAGAAGAGGAAAAATCTCAGTTGTGAGTTTATCAAAAAGTTCGGCGGCGCCGCTATCGTCGTCGTTGTCGTTGCTGTTGTTGTTGTTGTTGCTGCTGCTGCTGCTTAAAGTTATGTGAATATAAAAAGAAAACAAACATTTGTTTTCACATTCTTCCTTCTTTTTAGTTGAAAGATGTTTCATGAATGTTTTCCATGTTAGACTTGTCTCAAATGTCATTCATAACATTTTCTCATCTATAACGGTTTTCTTTTTTCTGTCATTTCTTCCAACTAACTGCCAAGTGGCACCCACAACATATCCAGGCCATGTGAATTTATTCCACATACGGAAATGAGTGTCTGGAGAGATTTGTTTATTTATTATCTATATATTTAGAGGCAGAGTGAACAAGAACTCTCATGAATTGTTTTATTTTACCTTGTATTGCAAGGAATAGTGTGAAGAATACTTGAAGAGTATAATCTCAATCTATTTTTTGTCTCAACTAGAGGGAAGCCATGGAGATAATGGAACTTCTAGATCCCCATCTACTGTACATAAGCAACATGATAGAAGACAAGACTCATTGGGGAAAAAAACAATAATCCTGAGAATGCTGATGGCAGCATGAAAACAGGATGATAAAATGTGAGATTGATCGACTTTTTTTAAAAAAAGAAAACCACAGTCTTGAGTTGACAAGAGCTGAGCAGGAATGTTGAGGACTGAACATTTTTCAAGGCACTCAATAATTTGGCACACAAAGTCCTCATCAGACTCAGGCCAGTATTGATGAAGCTGCTGCCCTCCATCAAAATGGATTCAAGTAGGACTTAATCTGCTTGGGGACCATCACCCTTTCCTGTGGACCTCACCACCAACGGCTGTTAGTCCTCAGGGTTGTAAGGTTAATTAACTGCCACCTGATGATTTGCATTGAGTCACTGACACTCTATTAGCATAGCAGAATAGCTTATCACTGCATTTTTTATAGGCAATGTATACACCAGACAGCTTGTATGAGGTATATGTTACCATTTTTTTACTACTTTGAAATTATGGTGGTAGAAGTAAAACTCTCAGAAATGGGAAGCATTGTTCTGTGAGTCTATATCTTCCAAAATACCCAAACTAAGTCTAGGGTATTTTCAGAGTTGAGCTGGAAGAAGGAGATCCAGAATGTGTGTTAATCCATTCACTACAACTGCTGGGTTTATGTAATGTTTGGAAGGGCTAGGTAAGAAATTAATATGTTTACATCTATAGCTTAAAGCCCCACTCGTTAGGTTATATTATTCACTGCTGGAGACAATAGTACAGCATTATTTAGACATTTCAGGACCCTCTGCTCTGACAATTCTTCTGTGATACACTTTATATGAACATTTGCATAATTTTGTAGTAGACCAATACATAAACAAGATGTGCAGGAGTGATCTTCAGCTGTCTCAGCATTGCCATCTAACCGTCTAAAATTATATAGGAGCAATAATTGATCTATCTATAGAAGAAACTATGACTTTATCTGAGCTTGTTTCCCTGAGAAATGTGCAATTAACAAAACCAGGTTTGCTTCCAAGTATATTGAAAGGCTATCTCTGATACCAACTACAACAGATTTTCTTATAGTTCAGAAGCCCAAAAGACAGCTCTGCTGCTCTGTTGAAGAAGACCACATGTTTAAAGACAGGTTGGGGAGGAAATTTGGGTGGCGGGGGGGATATCTTTCTCTTAAACCACTGTCTCCTACTTTGAGTCTCATGGGAGTCTCACAATTCAGCTGTTTTCCTCTTCAGACTTGTGACAGCTCATCAGTTCTGTCAGTATTTGTAATACAATGGCTAGAAAGAAGAGAAAGCTGGAATGTCTTTTGGGGAAATGCCTTGAATGAGAAATAAAATGGATTGATTTAATCTATATCTCATTATGTTAAGAAAACCTTCATCAGTATAAATGACTGTAATTTCATTCACTAATAATTTGAGTTTGGGGTACCTTGCTACTTGTTGCCCCTTTGCAACAGCAAAAGATGTGATTAAAATACTCCCTAAATATTTACCATGAATGAAACTTACCATTGGTAATATCTACTTTCAACAGTTATAGCAAAACTGCCATGTCTTTAAAGAACACAGGTTAAGGTCTAAGGTGCAATGTGGATAATGCCTTGCCTTTTGTATTACGTTTATTAAGCACTGCCATCTGCTACCGTCATCATCAGGATAATTATTTCCAATTTATTTCCATGAAGAAGAAAGATCTGATGATGCTTCTGAAAGTATTCAGCAGTATCTGCCCCTTGTAGTTTGACATCTGTTGCTTCGTTCTGTGTGGGAATCTCTCAAAAAAAATTCCTCTTGTCATCTCTGTGCCCAAATTACCACTTGTCACTAACATGAAAGGCAGGTGAGGTAATACAGCTTTCCTGATTGCAGCTGCTGTAGCAGCATCTGTTGTGTGTCAAAATAAGAAATATAAAGGTAGACCTTCTCACCCACATCAACCAACCAATCAACCAACCCACATTAGAAATACTAACTTTTTTGGATAGAATCCCATCAGAAAATTTTAATCAACTCAAAACTGCATAGCCTATAAAGGAGGGGAAAGTCAATATAGTATACTAGTTCCTACTTCTGATATTTAATATCTTGTTGGCCTGTACCAGAAAATACAGCTTCTTATTTCAGTGTCACTGAAACAACAGGAGAGGGTGATGGATTGCCTTTCAATGGAATGTTTTAAACAGGGGCTATTTGTGGATCAATTGCACTGTCTGGCCAGACATCCCGCTACAGTAATGGTGTAGACTGTACAGCCACCGACTCAATGCTGAGTGTGAGGTGGCGGTTAACTGACCTGACTCCCTAAAGAAGCCAACAGTTATGGGTGGGCAAGCCCCTTTAGGTGGGGGTGATGGTCCCCGTCAGTGGTGGAAATGCCACTGGAAACCATCTTGTTGTGCACAATGGCAAAATGAGCAAAGGAAGAACTCTGATTCTAAATGGTCATGGAGGTGGAAGAGGCCATGCCAGGTGGATTAGCTGTGAAGGCACACCTTCTCCATATCCTCAAGACTGTGACAGTCCATTGCAGTCCCAGTGTTAAATGCTGCATGTCACGTATTATGTGTGCCACAAGAGATGGCTCTGAGATCATCATGTGTGGGTCACTTCTTGGCAAGTTGGGATCCACCTTAAACAAATTCACACCAGTGATATTTTTCCCGCTTCATGGGAAAAAAATGCATTCTCAGATATGAGTTGTAGTCGATGATGATGATTTGTGGATCAAAACACAGAGCACTCCAACAAAAACTTGGTTAACATACATCTCCTCCAGTCATAAGTCATCCCAGAGCTATATAGTCACCAGTCAGGGGCTGCGGTGGACCAGTAGTTAAGAAGCTCACCTTGTTAGCTGGAAGGCTGGCAAGCCGACAGTTCGAGACCCAGGTACTGCATGATGGATTGAGCTCCCATCTTGGTCCCAGCTCCTGCCAACCTAGCAGATTGAAAGCCAGAAATTGCAAGTAGATAAATAGGGACCACTTCAGTGGGAAAAGATCTTTGGGACATGAAAGGAGCCTCATTATGGCATCCTGTGAATGGAGTTTATCCAGCAAAAATACTTTGAACCCAAAATAATTTCTGATACCAAATTATTATAGTCTGGGATGATTTAGCTATGGACTTCCTGCTTTGCCTGGAATCCTGAAAAATCAGAGCAGGGTCTCAGTCTAAGCAGTGACCATCGTATGTTTTTGTGAAGCCCACAAAGTTAGGTGAAATCAGCAGTTCTACCATGTAACTACTGGATCAGCAGTTCTACCATGTAAGCAGAGGGAGAAGGTTTTTTTAACAATCTCCTTCCTTCATTCCTTTATTCCTTTTTTATTTTATTTTTATTTTATTTCCTGCCCATCTGGGATATTTTCCCACTGTTGGCGGTGTACAACATATTTAAAACATTTTTACAAAAAATAAAAAAATCATCCCTTCCACTGCTTAAACATGATGGACAACAGTGTGTCAGGATGCAAAACAGAAGGATATAAGCTCCCATGCTTTGTGTCTTGATGCTCTGATTTCCAGAGTATCAAATTGGTACTGAATAAGAAAATAATGGGAAGCCATTTCTTCAGATCTGGTCTCTTCCAGAGTCACTGCTTCTTCCAACACTCCTGCACAAGTAATCTGTTCAACTCATAAGAGAACTTGCATAACATTTCTTCCACTCTGACACACTCCCTAAATTAAGGTGACTTCATTTTGGCAGTTTAATGTCTGATCTAGACATAGACCTAGTAACTCCTTCCCTCTAAAGCACAACAGGCCTTGTGCACAATCAGTTTTACAACCAGTTGCACAACCAGTCTTACAAGCAGTGTGAGACTTGGCATGCAGTGGGCAACTTCGAAGAGTAATTTGAAATGTACCTGTTACCCTTCTTTTACAATGTGATGAAAAGGATACTGGCCCTATTGATGGAAATGAAAAGGAAGATATTTTGAGGGCAATCACTCATGTAACCTACTGATAAATCTACAGGTTAAAAGAATGAACAGAAAACTAAAGCTGTTGTTTAGAGTAATTTCTAAGGCACATTTACAGGAATGCCCAATGTTACTAGCAGGAATTAAGAGAATGGAAGCGTGGCGCCAAAATGGCCGCCACGCTCTTTGCGGCCCCCCCCCCCACCGGATGAAGCCATCCGGGTAGTTAAGGGGCGTGGCCAGCACCCTAATAAAAGGGCTGGCCACGAGGCAGCCGTGCTGCCATTTTGGCGAAGCGACGGAGCGGAGAAGTTTTTCCCCTCCACCCCCTCCCTAGTTAACAGTGTGATTTCTTGGTCGCTTCGGGGCCGGGTGGGAATTTTTGGCTGGGACTCGCAATTGGCCTTGAGTCCTGGCTTTTTTGCCCATCCCACACTGTTGCTATGGTTTGATATAGGGGTTTGTTCTGTGCTGCTGTTGACTTTGGTCACATGGGCGGGTAGCACTGGTAAGGTAAACATTTATGACCCACAGGTATCCGGCAGGTTCGCAATTGACTGGACAACACTAGATAGGCATAAGTTGTTTAAACGTTGTCCGGTCAACGACGAACCAGGCGAGGGGGTGATGGTTACCACTAGACAGCTGGAATCACCCCCTGATTTTACGGATACACGTCAGAGGGTGGGGTCATTAGTTAGATATTGACTACGGTCAACAATTTGTTTGTTGTCAACAAACAAATTGATACAAATAGATACATTGTAACAATTACCGTTGGCAATTTTGGGTGGTACCTTACCAGTGTTACTTCGGCCTGCTTGCCTTAAGAATTATGATTGGTCGTTTTACCAATAGAAATTTATAATTCGGACTAGGGCATGAATCAATAAATGTGGCCCAATGCCGTTATCCACTTTCATTTGTGTCTGAGTCCATTATTGGGGGGGTGCGCCTGCAATGATCCACAACTCTATTTTTAGTAGAAGATGTAAGAAGAACCTACATAACTTTATTACTGGGGGGATGCAATAATTTAATTATCTATTGAAATCCAGCAAATTCAGCAGTTCCATATGTCCAAAGTTACTATTAATCAAGTAGGCTTTGCACAAAATATTAGCCTCATTAGGTTTTTCATCTACAAGTAATATGCTAGCACTAATCTCTTGGCTTTGTGTAACACAGCTCCAGAATAAGTGGTCTAACAAGCATACACATGCACTACTTAATAAAAACCTAACTGTGAACACGGGGGAAATTCAGATTTCAATGGAGAGAAGTACAAGGTCAGCTTTGGCTCACTCAGAAGTTGTTTGTTTGTTTATTTTCTTGCTTGCAACTAAAATCTATTAATTTCTTAATATGTTTTCACTCAATTCTCAATACACATTCATAACTGGATTGATGCAGAACCAGTCTTGTGTTGTGTAAACCAAGAAGTAAATACAAGACATATATTTTGGTAGACACAAAATATATTGGAACTTCAGCAATATTCACATATTGATAATTATATATCTGGCACTTTTAAAAATGGTTTTGCAAAAATGAAATTTTGGTGTCTCCAGTGCACAAAATGGCCTTTTCACATAAAGGAAGTTGTAAGAAAAAATATCTGAGGTGGCTGTTCCAGCAACAAGTGCAACCCTCCAAGGTCTGGAGTGTGCATGTATAGGCCCTTGACCAATGGGAACTGCCAACTTTTTGCACATATTGAACATTATTACTTGTTTGATATTTTGCTGTTGTTATATTATTGTGCTGATGTATGATGTATAATGTTGACATATTGTGATTGTACTGATTGTATTGCATTGTGATGCTTATTTTTGAATTTTTGTATTGCTGTATTTTGTGATTATGTAACTTTGTAACTACATTTTTTATTGTACTGTATTGTGTATTTTGTATTTGGATATTATATGATTATGCTTATTATGTATTGCACTGTGTTTTTATTATGTTTGCACTGTATATTAAGTATTATTTATTGTTGGAAGCTGCACTGAGTGGTGCGTGCACTAGAAGAGCAGGGTATAATTAAACAATTCAATTCAATTCAATTATATTGACATTTTTGTTTTTCATTGAATCTACTATCTACTGCAGATCAGCAAGTCCACAAAAATAATGGTCATTACACCTGACTATTACATCTGGATGGACTTTTGAGGGATGGGGATGGTGATAATATTTGTTTTAGTTCCCTACTCTCATATATTGTAGCAACTTACTATATGGGATTCTGATCACCAGAATGATGAGATGAGATTTGTGGGGGGCTAGCTGGCTTCTTCAGAGTCTTCTCTCCCCTTCTCTCGATCTTCTATCTCCTTCTCCCAGCAGCTCTCTTTATTAACAATTTCACACAAGCATACAGCATATGGCACACAATGACATGATCCATCATCCTTCACCATGTTCTCTATGCCTGACTACACTAGACTTAACCTAAACAATACTTGGTTATGCACAGCCAACTCTGGTAACAATCAGACAATCACATAATGAAATAATGTATATATTTTAATCCCTTACAATGGTGGCTGCATAACCTTAGAGAGGAAGGAATGTTTTCTGCCTGCAATCATTGTTCTGAGACCAGAACAGCTTCGCCCTACAAACATGGGAAGAGAAGCAACCTGTGCTATTGATCAGCATATCAGAGAATTTGTTCTCACAATTAATCTGGTCAATCCAGAAGGATGCAACAATATCTCTTTGCCTGAAGAAAATAGGGACAAAGCCAAACGCTCACCTTTTAGAGATCAAATAATGTCATTATTCAAACAGAATTTTGTTCTACTCATGGATGATAAAGCTACATTGTTTTTCTATGTATGGAAATATAACTAAAATTAACTATTCTAGTTATGCTTGATAACTTAGGACTTTGTTTTTTTCTGCATAGTAGAATGATTGTTTAGTTTCCCTCATAACTACAAATCCTGTAATACAAATGAAACATATCTGGCCTTTGATTCTGATAACAACAGATTTACATAAGAACATAAGAACAGCCTTGCTGGAACAGGCCACAGCCCATCCAGTCCAGCATTCTGTCTCACACAGTGGCTCACCATTTCCTTCTGGGTATTCCCAAGGAGATGCCTTCACCTGCTTAGGATTCCCTGGAAATGGCATTGAGAGATATCCTGCCTATCTCTCCAATTCCGAGGTTGTCCTTAAGTATCCATAATTATAGCCATTGATACCCTTGTCCTCCATGAACTTGTCTAATCCTTTCTTAAAGCTGTGAAGACTGACAGCTGTCACCACTTCTTCTGGCAGGGAGTTCCATAGACCAGTAATCCTCTGGGTGAAAAAGTACTTTCTCTTATTTGTTTGAGAACTAGTACCCAAAAGTTTCATCAGTTCTAGTGTTGGGGGATAGGGAAAACAGTTTTTCCTTATCTACTTCGTCCACACCGTGCATGATTTTATAAACTTCACACCGGGCATGATTTTATAAACATGCACTAATTTCAATGATTTCAGTTAAACAAAAACATTTATCATTTAAATCTTTTACTCATGCTTTGGAGTGATCAAATCCAAAACCTTGAAACTTTGGTACAAACCTTTCAGAAGTGTTGGTGAAAAATGGGATACACATATATTTAGCCTATACAGGACCTTAATTAGATTTTCTCAGCTAATTTGACCAAAGTTCAAGTAACCTCAACATGTCTTTGAGATATCAAAACCTCATTTGGGGACATCCTATCTGTGTGAACGTGAGAGTGCATGTAATTGCATTTGTAAATGGGTCTTCACCCAGGAGCAGCCTCTGACTTCCTTTGCAATGAACAAATTTTGGTCATAAATTTGAGTAACTTGTGAATGGTTTAAGAAGTGTCTGATGTTTGTTTTAGACTTAAGATAAGGGGATCTGAATATCCCACTAACTGGTTTGTATACATTTTGAGGATCACCTCTGAGGTACTTATACAAAACATGGTGTAGTAACTGTATGGCCGATGTGCAGACAACAACACACTATGCGAATTTGGAGAGATACAGAATCCAGCTCACTTACTGGTCTGTCAATTACTTCCATAAACTTGCACTGATGAGGACTTAAGTTTAGCCAATGACAAAGTCAAGGAAGTGGTTTCTGTTTGACAGTCCAGGGTTTGATCGGGACACAAATGAAGAAATGTGCAGAGTAGCATATAGCTAATTACAAATAACAGATTACTAATACTTAATGTTTCTAATAAGCCTATAGATAAACATTATATTTCAATGATAATGTAATAAAAATATTTTCATTATTTTTATGAGGTCGCTGTAACTCCTTTTATCATTACTCAAGTAAACCATATGGGCTTCAGTACATGTTACTTTCTGGTGAATGTGTGTTTAGGGTTGCATCCTTAATGGATGATATGAAGGGGGAGGATGATCTGATGTTTTCTGCTGCTGACTATACTTTTAAAAGGATCAAAGCTAGCCCCAAGACATCCTTTAAAAGAAGAAAGAAAGACATTCTAAAAAAACCTTTCTGATCCATCATGTTGAGAGAGAATTTCTACTCTTTGAACAACTTGCACTTCTGAGATAGACCAGAACAGAGCTCTATTCTAAAAGCAGTATTTTAGTCATAATTTTTCAGGATTTACAAACATCTGCTCATTTTCTTTTTCATTTTTGGCAAGGCACGAGACACTGTCCTGCTGCTCTGTTTTTAATACTTGAGTTATTCATGAGTCCCATTGTTATATTATTTAAAAACACTACCCTGCATTTATATATACATTTAGAATATTGTGTTAAGGGCTGGGGAAAAAATGCTGAAATTGTGGTTAAAAATGACAGATTTCAGGTCACATCTGTGACAAGCAGCCAGATCTGAAAGGAAGCAGGGTCCTTCTAAGTAGAAAATCATCAATAGCTTCACACAGACACAGCCTCTCAGCAAGCTCTGTCTTCACCCACTGTGCATAGTAAGCCCATCCTACCAGGTGCTGTCTGCCTCAGTAATAGTTATTCTAGCCCTGACTTACTTATCAGCTGCCCAACTTGTCTTTCTCACCTAGGTTCAGAAGTGGTGGCAGTAGCTGTGACAGTGGCAAGGTGAGGTGAGTCAAGGCAAATGTGGACAAGCGGGGATTGGAAGACAATCTTTTGTTGTTGTTCAGTTGCACTGTTGAGTACAACTCTTTGCAACTCCATGGACAACAGCATTCCAGGCTTCTCTGTCATCCACCATCCTCCAGAGACTGCTTAGATCCACACCCACCATGTCAATGATGCTGTCTAACCATCTCATCCTGTGCTGCCCCTTCTCCATTTGCCTTTGATCTTTCCTAGCACCAGGGCCTTCTCCAGTGAGTCTTCTCTTCTCATTTGGTGGCTAAAGTATTTGAGCTTCAGTTTCAGTATCTGTCCCTCCAAGGAACAGTCAGGGTTGATTTCCATTAGGACTGGCCAATTTGATCTCCTTGCAGTCAAGTCCAAAGGCATCCATTCAAGGCAAGCTAAGGATATTTATATTCTGCATTGTTTACCCATCTTCTTTGTGAATCTTCCTTCCTTGTATTGTGGTGGTGGTGTCAGGTATGCCACCATGGAACAATCTGGGAACATAACCTACCACTATTCTCCTCTTGCCAATGGCAGCACCAAGCAAAGAGGAGGGCCCTGTCAAGAATCTCCTCCACCCATTTATTCTCATGTTACTGCCTGCTGGCTCTTCTCCTAAAAGCTGGCTCCTACCATGTACCCTGCCACTTCTGCCACTTCTGCCACCACTTCTGCCATTGTGGCAGACCCAAGAAACACTATGTGCACTGAGACATGCATGGACATACCCTTTTGAAGATGAATACAACAGTTCACGAATCCCTGCAAAATAAATGACCCATGGTGGGTGGTTTAAAATAACCCACATTTGAACCAAGCAAAACCAACACAAATGTAGGACTTTTTACTAATCAAGACACTCTCTTAGACGTACAAAGCAGATTAGCCATGTGATCCATATTCAAATTTTAAAAATGCAAAAAATTGGAGGAGAAAGGCAATACCTTTATTGGATCACTGAAAATTAAAGCGATGCAAGCTTTTGAGATTAAAAATATTTTCTTCGGGCATGGCATGATATCTCCCTGCCAGGTACAAGTCTTAAAAATGCATGAGGAACAACAGTAAAAGGATTTTGGTTCATCACATGGCTCTCCAGAATTCCCTTAGACTTATTTGTGTAATCTCTTAGACTTATTTGTGATATGTATCATGGACCAACGGGAGCTGGCGGAGAAATGAGGTGCCTAAGAATTGAGACTCCTTTGGATGGACAGAGTATTATAGTTTTTATTCCCCCTTACTATAAGCTTTATTCCCCCTTAGTATAAGCTCCCTTTACCAGGTGGGAAATCTGGACTAGAAATAGAGACGGTGATGTGACAGAATGAAATATACCCTGCACTTTTGCTTCTTCAAAATGGTGATTCCAGATCAGGGGGAGAGAGAAAATATGTAAACATCCTTGCTGCATGGTTTAGATGTGTGATTAACATGTCTTATTGTAAGATCATTGGTTGGAATCCCTAAGGAGGAGGGTCAAAGCTGGACCCTATGGGAGGAGATATAACCCTGAGACTCAGACAGACAGAGAGAGACACTCTCTTAGATGCTGTGCTTTTAAACTGCAAAAGTGTAGAGGCCTGGGAAAGGGGGGGCCATTGACTATCTCTTACAAAAGCACTGCTTTTTTTTTTGCTTCCTGATCTTTTGATGGACTGTTTGGTGTCTTGCATGGAAGACAAAGAAGGAGCCGCAGTAAGGGCTAAAACACAACTTTATTGCATGATGGTCAGGGTGAACATGAGGTAATGGTGGACAAAACAGCTCTATTTATAGTACACTGTACATTTGAATATCCTGGGTGGTAGCTCATTGGCTACTGTCCACGTTACGTCATAGATCGTCACGCCCATCTTCTCCAGGCGTGTTATGGTGGGAAGGTTTCCCGCTCTTCAGGTATTCGGGGAATCTGTGCCATGTGAGCCGAATGCTCGCTACTGCCACCTGTGGCCACTTAGCTCGCATCCTTATACAGCTTGTTACAATGTGTCTCTGATTAGATACAAATGGATACATTGACCGGATACATTCTGTTAAAGGGGACTTGCAGTAATCATTCAACACATAACAGACTGTATCCTGTATCTTGCTATGCTTTCAATATATTTCTAAGATACCTGAAGAGACTTGGAGTGATTACTTAGCTTTATGCTACCTGAATCTACACTAGTTTCATGTGCACCCTTTGTCACCACCTGGATTTCAGTCAGGAGTGGCTGGGCACACAGATAGGAGAAGCCTGAACCGCTGGGTATGATCTGTGCCGGGGAAGCAGGTTCAGGAGCAATCCCATTGTCAGGAGGCCAGAGAACTTCCGTGTCCTATCTGGGAGTAAGTGGAATGTCATAGACAGAAAAAATTAAAGAGGTCTATGTAGAAAATCTCTGCTTCCAGAGTGTTGCCATAGAGATGGGGAAAGAAGGTAATGAAATACAAACCTCTTTTCATTAGAGAGAGGATCAAATAAAAAACTGTTGGAGGATGGTGGGGGAATGTGGGATTTCTCAATTTTCAACTATTTTAAGAGGATGATGGGTGTTTTGCCTCTTTCTTCTGTGCTTTTTGTTTGTGTGTGTGTTGGGGGGGGGAGACAGAATCTAGTTAATGTTCTGTAGCTTAATTATTTGGTAGGCAGCATTCACATAAATATGAGAATTGAGAGCGCCTAGAAAGACCTTGCTGTTTCGGTTACTCATTTGCCAGCAAGCAGAAAGAAACAAGGATTTATTTCTTTAGTAAGAAATATGTCTTGTTATGCTTATGAAGTTCATTTTTGTTTCTATGTTCTTGAGTATATATGCTGTTTTATTTAAATAGAAATACTTTTACTTTCTGATCATATACTGTCTGGGGGGTCTTTGCCAATGTAACAGATGTTTGAACCTTGGCTAAATATAAGCATTCTTGTATTATTGGCAATGCACCTGCCTGGGAAGTGCAGGATGGTGATCGTTTATTACAAGCTTTATAAATAATTGGTGGGGGCAAACTGTTTCTTTACCCCACTTTGAACTGGTACTTTCAGAGATGCATGCCTTCAGTTGCATTCACTCCAGATTGTTTTTTCCATTTTAAAAATGCAAGAGATTTAAAATAGATGGGTAGCTGGAGATCAGTTTATATCTCTTGCATCCTTAAATTAATCTCAGTGTTTTTTTAATCGTGTCAGAAGCACACAAAGGTGCTTTCTGAGTTGAAAGGATTTTTGCTGGAGGAACTCTGCTCAGGGGATGCCTGAATGAGGCTCCTTTCATGTCCCCAAGAACTTTTCCCCACTGAAGTAATCCCTATTTATCTACTTGCAATTTCTTGCTTTCAAATGGCTAGGTTGGCAGGAGGTGGGACACAGACGGGCACTCAACCCATCATGCAGTATCCAGGTCTCGAACAATGTGAGTTTCTTAACCACTGAACCACATTAATGCAGATTAATGGGCAAGAAAACATCCCACAAGGAGGATCAACTGTCAGTTACAACTGGTGAATATTAACAAAATTGTTAAATAGTTGCTATCAAACAATGATTCTGCAAGGCTTTTCCATCTTGAAACATGTTTCCATTCTAACAGTAAGTTGCAAGATGAAACTACAGACAGTTGTATACTTTGGAGCAGGAGTTCTCATGCTTTTTAAGCCAGGGGCCAGGTCACACTCCTTCAGACCGCTTTGGGGGCCGGATGGCCATTTTGCCCTTCCTCCAGCACATGGCACTTTCTGGTGTAGTGGAGGTGGTGGTGGGCCACATGAAATGGTGCCGTGGGCTGCATCCAGCTTGTGGGCCTCAGGTTGAGAATTCGTGGTTTGGAGAGACCAAAGGAGACTGCAAGAAAGAGAGTCTGCAAGAAAAATGTTCAGAGGCGCAGAAGGAGAAAAAGTTAATCTCAGTCCACAAGAGGAAAAGGAAATAGTCTACTGTTTTCCTGACATCTCAACTAACATTGTATTAATACATGTATCTGTCACTGTTCTGCAATTAATTCAAAGCCACCAGTCAATCTGTCTCCTTTCAAAATAACGGAAAGCAACAAACAAACAAACAAATAATGCACCCAGAGAAGTATCGAACCTCAACTACTCTAATATGGCTGCCATAATTGACATCTTAAGTATCATTCTAATGAAGTGGTTCCATGTGGTTGGCATTAAAGATACTTGTGTGAACACCCATTGCTGCTTTGCCAAATGGTTTTAATCTCCCTGTTTGTGAGAACTTTGGGAACAAACACACACACACACACACACACACACACATACACTTTCAGAAGCAAAGTCTCTCTTCTCCTGTGTCACAGATCTGTTAAATATAATTGTACATCTAAAACATTTTTCAAGGAGAATACAATATGCCCCAGCATACATTTATTAAAAATATATCTAACAAATTCAGTTCTATCTCCTGCTAATTGGCTTAGTTTAAAAGAAAAAGAAAGGGCGGGGGGGGGGGGCATAAATTCTGATCATCCTGAAGGAATGTGAATTCACAATTGTTCCAATTCCAAATCGGGATACCCCATGTATACATTTGATTGTTTCCCCTATATCTCTACCAAAAAAGAAAAAAAATGTTAAGCTTACAGATGAATGCACTAAGACAACAAAGAATATTTTTGTCATTGTGTATTGGAAAATATTAAGAAATAAGACATTTTAAAAAGAAAAACCCTTCTGATCAGGTCTAAAGGTGGACAAATTACCTATTTATAGGCTGTGTCAGTTTCACACCTATTCATTCATAAGAGGGAATATATGAAATCTAATTGCTGTCAATGTGAGACTTGGTGACATAATTTGCATCCTGATTCATATTTTATTTTTGTTTGGTGTAGGGTTGGTAGGTCTTAAGGTCTGCCAGGGATTGAGCTGATCTGGCAATCCAGATCTGGTTTAAGGGTATACCCATACAAACTGGGTATGGCCCAGAGATCTACTAGTACACCCAGGTTTTCTCTAGTTTCACTTTAGGTTTAGAAAGCAATGTTCCTTTTCCTGTTTAGTAATGAATCCAACTCTGTGCTGAAGCCTTTGGCATGCAAATATCTCTCAACAGATCTGGAGACAGATTGTGGTAGTGCTTCTTCAATGGTTTAGGTTTTCCTCATTTTCTATCTCTCTCTTTCTCTCTCTCACTCACACACACACACACACACTGCTTTGTATGCACTGATGAAGGATCTTACACTTATGACATCTCATGAGTGCAGTGCTTACAACATTACAGGGACAATACCATAGGTCACTGGTAGTGAATCTTGGCACTCTAGATGTTCTTGGACATTAATTCCCAGAAGCTCTGATCAGCAAGGTTGCTGCCTTGGACTTCTGGAAATTAAACACCTTGAGTGCCAAGGTTCGCCATCACTGCCCTTGGTGTCAGATTTGACCCCTGGAGTCTCATAGACTAGGCCTCCATTGACCTGGCAACTTTAATTCTGCCCCCATTTCAGAAGAGAGGAGGGGAGGCGGCAAGGGTGTAATAACAAGGAAGAGGGAGGAGGGAGGAAAATCACCCTAGGGACAGGAGTCAAAGAAATAAAAGTAGCAAAATTCAATATTTATCAAATGAAGTGAAGCATATATAAGATGTAAAGCATGGCAACCCGGTCAAGTAGATGTAAAAATGCAAACAATAGGGATAAGACTCCTATGTCATGCTATGAAAACCGTAAACAAAGTGAAACAGAATCATAAAATACATTTATACAGGAATCAAAAAATATATCCCTACAGTAAATCCAAAACCCCTATCGGATGGGACCTAAGAAGACAATGAAAATGATACCACCATAAAGTATCAAATAATAACAAACAGTAACGAAGGGAGGAACAATAATAAAGTTCATATACAAGTCCGAAGTGGATGCCGAGTCGTAAGGTCCAGCCGAGAGGTCAAAGAGGAGATATCTTCAATCCAAAGAAGTCAAAAATCTGGGTGTCACAGTGAAATAGCAACTTCAGTAGGTAATGAAGAGGTAAGTCATTGCAGGAGGAGAAAGATCAGTCCATATCCTTCCGGTAAAATGGATATTTCGTAGTCCTTTATCAAGACTCTGCAACCGTCAAACAAAATATACACTGATGTACTGTACATGGAAAATATATATAGAGTACTCAAACAGCACGTATAGAAAAGATACAACCACAAAAGGAAGAGAGAGAGAGAAAGGTACCTGGATCATCAGTAAACGCGCTCAAACTGCCTTCGAGGTGAGTTCCTATGAGGTCAGAGCGTTATCTGGTAATGTTACAAAGCCCAATATATAAGTGCAGGTACACTCACACATACAGTCCACACCTGAAGAACGTCAAAGTGCTAATCAGGTATAACTATTAAAGGTAAATCACCTCACAAAGTATGACAGAATGAGAGTAAGGAGTAAGTTTATAGAAAGGCTGAGAGATCATGTTCATTATTAAGACCTTGAGGTGTCAGAGTGGAGAATCGATGGATATAAAAGGCTTCCCATTGTAATAGAAAGCGTGTTTTGTCCACATGATGGAATTTACGGGGAGTGAAAGTCTCAAGTATCACCACCCGCATATCCATGAAAGAATGTTTTTTATCCTCATAGTGGGCTACAAGGGGAGAAGTCGTAACATGGTGTCTTATGCGGGATTGATGTTCACCTAGGCGGGTTTTCAATGCTCTAGATGATTGTCCAATATAAGCGAGTTGACAAGGACAGAGGATCATGTATACGGAATCGGTGGTGTTACAATTAGAAAAAGAGGAAAGTACAAGGACGTAATTACTGCTGGGAATAGAGACCGAATTGGTATTCCACATAAATCTACAGAAAGAGCAATGTCCACAAATATGATGTCCCGCTGTTAAACTTGTGGAAGAAAGAGGTTTGGGAAGGCATTCAGTTTTCGAAATCATTGCCGCAATAGATTTGGTTTTGCGGAAGCCAATGATCGGTTTATTCTGACATCCCGGAACCATATCCACGATGTGCCAATGTTTGTAAATCACATTTTTAATTTTGTGGGCTAAAGGTGTGTAATCTAATGACCAGATGATTTTATTATCTGTAGAATTAGCCCGGCGCTGGAATAAGGTATTTCGGGGTCTAGAGTTCACTCGATTATAGGCAGATCATATAATGTTATCGGGATAGCCCCTATGGCGTAAAGAACGCTGAATATTCGAAGCCGCCTGGTGGAAGTCTGAGTCCCTGGTAGAATTACGTTTAGCTCTGAGAAACAGATTAAATGGAATGTTGGCTTTTAAAGAGTGTGAATGGAATGATCTGTACTGCAAATAAGTGTGCCTGTCTGTAGGTTTATTGAATAGCTTCATATTGAGTTTATTATCAGCAATGAAAATTTCCAGATCCAAAAAGGGAATAGAATGAAAATTAACCAAATGAGAAAAAGTCAGATGATTGTGAATGGAATTAATCCAATGTACAAAATCTAGTACTACTGTGGAATTATGAAATACGAAGAATAGATCGTCGATGTACCGTTTATAGACCAAAATATGGGTGAAAAATGGATTGACACAGGGGTCAGGTATATAAGTCCTATCAAAACTGAACTGCTGACTTGCCAGCCTTCCAGCTAACAAAGCGAGCTTTTTAACCACTAAGCCACCACAGCCCCACTGACAGAAAGATGAGATCCAGGCTTTGAGTTGAGCATTTATATCGGTATCAGACAAAATCTGTGGGGCATGGATGCATGGGTATTAACCTAACTCCAGGTCAAGTCTAGACACAAATGATCAATTCTACATTGCCTCAGAAAATAGATGCAACTATGTCACTCTTCTCTTAATGCTACAGATCAAGGATGCTCCTGGGAATTGTCACTGGTAGAGTGATTTTGGCAGAAAGCTAGGACTACATGGTCAAATTCTTTGGAATCTGCTGCAGTTTTAAAATGGATCAGGTCACCTTTTCACTGTGGGATATGTTGGTTTTCTGCTTGCTCACCTCTGTAGGAATAAAAAAGAGATCAAGATTGAGAAAGTGATGAAGAGTGAAATGAAGTAGAAACAATTCTGATGAACTACAGATAACTACGTTTTCATACTATGCAAAGAGAACAAATAAGTCAATATTAGAAGAAATCAACCCTGACTGTTCATTGGAGGGACAAATAGTGAAGATGAAGCTAAAGTACTTTGGACAACAAATGAGAAGGGAAGACTCACTTGAGAAGGCCTTGATGCTGGGAAAGGTGGAAGGCAAGAGAAGAAGGGGGCGTCCAAAGATGAGATGGATAGATGGTATTGTGGACACAATGGGCACAGAGCTGGGTGGACTGAGAAGGATGGTGGTGGACAGAGGTGCCTGAGGAAAATGGTTCATGGGGTCGCAAAGGGTCGGAATCGACTGTGCAACTGAACAACAACAACAACAAATGTGTTTGTGCATTATAGAGACTTTTGGAAAACTAGTGGTGTATAAAATTTTGAACAGTCCACTGGTTTTGCAATGGATCATAAAAGGAGAGCTGGAGACTGGAAGAAAGTGAGATTAGACTGGGGCCCAGAATGGTGACTACCACCAAAACAACTAGCAGTCTTTGAGTGATCATCTAATCCAAACAGAATCGTAAAATTGTCTGCAAATCAAACTGTAGCAACACTGGATCTCTCCAATTCAGCTTGACAATGTAGTCACAGCCAAAGAAAGAACAAAAGTAGAAGGGAGGAAGGGAGCAAAGAGAGGTCAGTTCTTAGCAGAGAACAAAGAAATAATGTGGAAGTCTCCTGTTCTCACTTCAAGAAAAGAAAAGAAAGTTCTGTGAATGTTGTTCCTCTTATATCTATAAAGAAGCATCATTCAGCAGTTGTTACTGCTGATAGAAACTAACTAGTTTTTTAAAAAAATTCTTGAAACTTGTTATTTCTAAGCTGCAACAATAGATGGACATAAGTCTTCATCATAAGATGGCTTCTTCCATTTCTTTGTTACAGCTGCCTTTTTGGGTGTGTGAGTATTGCTGGATTGATTCATACTAAAATAAGCCAGACTGATTCACATTAAATAAGCAAAATCATTTTTGAGTATGATGATGATGATTATTTATTCATTTGTATCCTGCTCTTCTGGCGCAAGCGCCACCCAGAGTGGCTAACAACATATACATAGAAATACACACAGTCATAAAAACATCTGAAACCCCAACCCAGACCCTCCCTGACCCTAACCCCTTATGAAAACAAAACAGTAAAAACTAACAAGATAAAAGCCGTACAAAAAATTTCTTAAAAACAGCTATATAAAACTTCTGACAACTCCCAGCATTTAGTGTATGGGACCAAAGACAATGAAACAGCCGAAGGGTTGGCTTAACACAGGTTTATTGCATGATGATCCAGGGGAACATGAGGTAATGGCGGACGGGTAGCTCAATATATACAGTGGCTATACATTTTGAATGTGGCTCCTCGACAGTCCATTGGTTACTGTCCGCGTGACGTCATGGACGGTCACGCCCTTCTTGTCCAGGTGTAGGTGATGGCGGGAATCTTCCCGCGCTGTTGTTTGCTGCTGAGTCTGGGCCAGGAGAGCTTGAACGCTCACTATTGCCACCAGGTGGTCATTAGCTCGCGTCCTATTGCAAGGGCTACAGTTAAGCAGCTGCTGGTTATAATGTTACACAAGCATGGTTACATTGGATACACGTGAATGGATACATTGTAAAAGGTACAGTAAAGAACACAACATCCCTCCCCCCTAGGATGGGACGAAGTCCCTCAGCCAAGATGGCTTATTGCAAACGCGTTTGGGCCGCGATGTGGGCTGACCTGCCCCAGGGGCGCTACTGCTTCCTCGTTCCCTGGTCCCTTGTCCTGAAACGGGAGAGGGAGACTTGTTAGAGGCTTGCCGTGGTTTGGCGGTTTTGGGGGAAGGGAAAAACTCCATTGTGGGCAGACCGGAGACACTCGGGGCTAACGAAAAACCCCTCTTCTCGCTTGGACGGGTGGGGGACCACTCCACAAAACTTCCCCGGTTCTGAAAATCAAAATCTAACTCTGTTTGGGTATCCGTATTTGTGGGGAGATCCCGCGGAATATCTATGAGATCGGCTTCCCTTCTCTCTGCTGACCGATCCCGCAGGGTATCTATGAGGACAGATTCCCTTTCCTCCCCCCTTGGTGGGGACCCATGGCCCCCCTTCCCTCCCCCTTGGGCTGAACGGGTGGGGGAGAACCCTAACGCTGAATCCTGTTTCCCGTGGTCCGTGCCCCGCTCGTCGGGGACCCTGCGCCGGAGCTGGTCTGCATGCCGCCTCCAGAGTAGACCTGTGCTGGTCTCGATGCGGTATGAGACGGGACCGGTCTGCTCTAAGATGACGCCCGGTACCCAGGCCGGGCCCGCGCTGGCATAATTCCTGCAATACACGGTGGCACCCACGTCGAAACTCTTTGTGTCCTCTATCCCAATGTTCTTCCCCTTGTCCTCCACCCTCGTGGGGTCTAGCCTAGTTAGTATGGTGGTCAGTTTCCTGCGCATAAGCAGCTCCGCGGGGGAGTATCCTGACGCTAGGGGAGTCACTCTATAACCTAGCAGAAACTGGCACACTTGATGGTTTAGGTCTCCGGGCCCCATGCGCCGCAGCGCGTCCTTGGTGGTACGCACAAGGCGCTCTACTTGGCCGTTTGTGGCAGGGTGGAAAGGAGCGGAGGTGATGTGCCGAATGGCGTTGATTTCTGTGAATGCCCTAAACTCAGAGGACGTGAAACAACTTGCGTTGTCGCTTATGAGGGTGTCGGGTAAACCGAACGTGGAAAAAACCCTCCGCAAATGCTTTATGGTTGTGGCCGTGGACGTGCTTGTAACCGGAATGACCTCCAACCACTTGGAGAAAGCATCCACCACAAGGAGAAACAGCGTCCCATGGAACGGGCCAGCAAAGTCTACATGAATCCGGGACCACGGCCCCTTCGCCGCGTCCCACTCCCGGTGAGGCAGGCGGGCTTCTTCTGGCCTGGAGCTTTGGCAGGGTTCACAAGTGCCGACCATGTGCTCGATGTCGGCGTCTAGCTGGGGCCACCAGAAATAGCTCCGTGCCAGGGCTTTGGAGCGCACAATTCCAGGGTGGCTGACGTGCAGGAGTTTGAGAACCCGCGGTCGTAAGGACACCGGGATCACTACTCACTGGCCCCAGAGAAGGCACCCCCTCTCAAGGGACAACTCTAACTTCTTTCAAAAAAATGGGTCGAATTCCGCTGCCGGGGAGGACGCTGGCCACCCTTTCTGCACCCAGGAGCTGACCTTTGCTAAAATGTTGTCCTTGCCGGTCGCTTTGGCGATGTCGGTGGGCAGTATTGGTGGCGAGTCGAGGACCTCTATCATCAGCACCTGGTGGTCCGGCTCCTCCCCGCCCACGTGGCTGCTATCTTGGGGGAGGGGGGACCTCGATAGAGCGTCCGCATGGCAGATCTCCCTCCCGGGCCTGTAAACTAACGCGTGCTGATACGCGTTGAGAAAAATGGCCCACCTAAGCATCCTTGGGGACAGGATCTGTGGCGTGGGCTTATCTGCGGTAAAAATGCCTAGCAGGGGCTTGTGGTCGGTCATGACTGTGAAGGGGTGGCCATACAGGAAGTCGTGGAACTTTTTTGTTCCCGCAATTATCGCTAATGCTTCCCTGTCTGTCTGGGCGTAGTTTCTCTCCGCTTGGGATAGGGACCTGGAGTAGAACGCTATCGGGGCCTCCCTCCCATTTTCCAGTACGTGGCACAGCACCGCCCCCACCCCCACCGGGGATGCGTCACAGATCAGGACCACTGGGCGTTTGGGGTTGAAATGGGTTAGGATGGCATCAGACGCCAGAAGCTGCTTTAGCTCACTAAATGCCCTCTCTTGCTGGTCGCCCCACTTCCATGCCTCGTCCTTTTTAAGCAGTCTGTGCAACAGTTCGGCCACGGCTGCTTTCCGGGGGAGAAAAGAGTGGTAAAAGTTCAGCAGCCCTAGGAACGACTGCAACTCGGGCTTGGAGGTGGGGCGAGGGGCTTTCTTGATGGCGTCTACCTTAGATTTGGACGGCCTTATTCCCTCAGGAGTGACCCGGAACCCTAGGAATTCGACCTCGATCGCGAAGAAGACGCATTTGTCTTTTCGCAGTCTCAACCCCGCCTTTTCGAATATCGCCAGAATCTTGCCCAACCTCTTTGCCAATTCGGCCCGACTCCCCCCGTTATCAATACGTCATCAAAATAAGGCAACACCCCCTCGAGCCCCTTCAGGAGGCGTTCCACGAGTGACTGGAAAATTCCAGGCGCAGAGTTCACGCCGAATTGAAGGCGCGTCACCTGGAACGCCCCCTTATGGGTGACTATCGTTTGAGCAGCGGCTGCAGCTGGGGTCACCGAGAGCTGCTGGTAGGCTTGTGCTAAGTCGAGTTTAGCGAAACACTTCCCCCCATGTAACCTGGCCAGCAAATGGCTGACTACCGGCACCGGATACGCATTAGGGCGAATGGCCTTGTTGATGGTGCACTTGTAATCAGCGCATATGCGCACCTCCCCGTTGGCCTTTAGTGCTGTTACAATTGGAGTTTCCCACTCCGCAGAATCAACAGGAACAAGAATCCCCTGGCCCACCAATTTGTCCAGTTCCGCCTCTATTTTGTCCTTGAGTGTGAATTGAGTCTTATTGGGCGGACCTCGGGGTCTAGGTCGAAGGCTACTGGGGGTCCCTTAAATTTCCCATGTCCTTTCTTGAAGACTTCGGGGTGCGCGTTGCACACCCCCTGAATCGGGTCAGTCCCAACGGCAATGGCGTGCACCCCCCAATGAACAAACCCAGGGGCTGGAACCATTGAGTCCCGAGGAGGCTGCAATTCCCCCCTTTAAGAACAACTAGGGAGAGAGTCGCGGCGTGTTTCTTAAATTGGACCTGAAATTTTCCAACCCCCAACACTGGAATGCAGTTCCCTTGCACGTCACGTAGCGTGGACCTCAAAGCTTTGAGTTTGGGCCTCACGTGGGGGGCAATTTTGAGAAACTCCTTCTGGGGAATGATGGAATATGAGGAACCCGAGTCAATTTCCATCCTAATGGGGGCCCCTTGTACTAGTACCTCAACAAAGTAACGGGGGTGTCCCGCGGACACGCTGAACACCGGTGCGTCGTCCTCGCTGTCGTCGGCGATGCGGCCCACGCCGTCTCGCTTCCTCGTGGCCTGGGTGCCGTCCTTGGGTCTCGTCGCGCGGTCTCTCGAGCTCTTCCGGGCCTCGCGCCGTTTCCTGCAGACCTTGGCGATGTGCCCGCGGCGGCTGCAGTTGTGACACTCGGCCTTTCTGAAGGGGCATTTGGTGCGGTCGTGGTTCGCTCCGCAGCCGTCGCAACGCCGGCCTCCCTTCCGGACCTTCCGGACGTCCTCGTCGTCGCTGCTCTCCACGGACGACTTCGAAACTCGCCGGGCCGCATGCACCGAAACGTGCACCGAAGTCTCTGCCTTGCCCGTCTTTGGCCGCCAGTCCTGGAGCTCCTGGACCCCGGCCTTCGTAGCCTCCGCGGCTTGTGCCTCCTTCAGGACCTCCTGCAGCGTGGGGGGTGGCTCCCAGTTCATCAATGTGCGCTGAGTTTCGGCGTCGTTCAGGCCGCACAGCACGCAGTCTCTTAGTGTGATTTCTGCGTTCTCCCACTTGCATGGGCCGGCAGCCAGTCGCAGGGCCGCTGCGAAGTCGGCGACCGTCTCCCCGGGCGCTTGGACTCGCCTCCAAAACGCACTCCGAGCGGGGAACATCGCCGTCGAGGGCCGGTAGTACTCGCGCAGCATGTGCATGAGCTCTTTCACCTTGAATTCACTCGCCCGTCTCGGCGCAATCAGGTCCACCAAGACCCTCTTGGTGTCCGGCCCCAGCATCCTGGTGAAAATGGCCCTTTTCTTTGCCTCATCCGTGACTTCGGATTCCACCAGGGCTCCCTGGAAGTCCATCTCGAAGATGTCCCAGTCTGCCGGTCTCTTGATCTCGAAACCGGCGCATGTCTTGGTCCCGTGGGCAGCCATATCCCATCCTCGTCGCCAATTTAGTGTATGGGACCAAAGACAATGAAACAGCCGAAGGGTTGGCTTAACACAGGTTTATTGCATGATGATCCAGGGGAACATGAGGTAATGGCGGACGGGTAGCTCAATATATACAGTGGCTATACATTTTGAATGTGGCTCCTCGACAGTCCATTGGTTACTGTCCGCGTGACGTCATGGACGGTCACGCCCTTCTTGTCCAGGTGTAGGTGATGGCGGGAATCTTCCCGCGCTGTTGTTTGCTGGTGAGTCTGGGCCAGGAGAGCTTGAACGCTCGCTATTGCCACCAGGTGGTCATTAGCTCGCGTCCTATTGCAAGGGCTACAGTTAAGCAGCTGCTGGTTATAATGTTACACAAGCATGGTTACATTGGATACATGTGAATGGATACATTGTAAAAGGTACAGTAAAGAACACAACACAGCAATGACCTGTAACCTTGGGCAACTAAACTAGCCAGCGGACCTGGGCTGTTCCACAAGATGGATCCCAGACCCGCTGGCACAACTAGGTCTTGAGTGCCTTTCTAAAGGGGAGCAGCTCCATCTGGAGGTGCAGTTCTGGTGGTAAGAGGTTCCACAGAGCCGGGACAGACACCGAGAAGGCTCTTCTCCTAGTCCCAGCCAGATGTCCTTCTCTTGTCCAAGAGACTATCACAGAGCCTCTTTGGTCTGCCCTCATAGGACAGGCAGAATACCTTGAGTATGATCTATATGGCACCACACAACTAGAATTCCACACACAGAACACTAATCTGGGGAAAGGGGGAGGGAGTGATTTTTTCCGATTCCTTCCTCTTTCATTAAACAAGGCAGAAGTGGATTTCTACATAGTTGATTACTACAGGAGAAAACATGGAACTGTTTGGGGAAAAAATTATTTAATCAGACAAATTTTTGTATTATAGAAATATGAGGGCATCCTGTGCTTGAGGATTAATCACAAAGGAAAGCAGGCTGGTTTGCAATCCATGTCATCTGTGGGAAAAGTTCTTCCTGTACACTCAGAAGTTAAAGGTTCCCCTTTTGTAATGGTGAATTATCACTAATGTCTGTTTCCTCCTTGAGTGATCAAAAAACCTCACGTCTTATGCTTGCCTCCCCAAGAGGAGATATCAGCAGGATCCCACTACAATTTGTGATTATCTTTCAGATTGCAAATAAGACAGGGTCACCATAGGGATATTTACCTCAGTGAAGGGGCTTCAGAAAGCATTATCTGTTGTTCCATCACAGGTTGGAATGAAGTTATCTAGACACCTAATTGGTGTTAACCTAGCAGTTCCTGCCAACCTAGCAGTTCAAAAGCAAGAAATTGCAAGTAGATAAATAGGGACCACTTTAGTGAGAAGGTAACAGCATTCCATGCACTCCAGTGTCTGGTCATGCCTGCCACTTGAGCAGAAGCAGACAGCACTGTCTCTTTGGCTTTGAAACAGAGATGAGCACTGCACCCTAGAGTCGGGTACGACTGGCTTTCGAGCAAGGGAAAACATTAATTGGTTTTGTGGGGCAGATTGACCACAAAGTGCTGAAATTTCCCTCCTCTGACTTACTCCCCCCCCCTAGCATTGATATCAGAATTGCAGAACAAACTGGAGACGTGCTTGTGAAAAATGAGGTCTATTTCTTACCCTACTCTTTTTCATTTAGAAATGTCAAATAATCCTTTATGTTAGGACCTAGACAAAATGCATTAAGGGACTAGTTGCAGTTTATAGAAATCATTTTGCTTAAAGGTTGAGAATCCAGCATATTCTAACAGTTGGCTACAGTATAAGTCAACACACCGTAGTTGGCTAGTAACCTGAAAGAATTTAGTTAGTTGAACTCTTCACCTCAGACTCACAGTTAGGAGGGGGGAAGTGAGAAGCAATGTATGGTCTGACCTCATCCACTAGATGGGAGGGGGAGTTCAATGTAAATTTGCATTAGGATATTTTTGTGTATGGGACCAAAGACACCAGGACAGCCGAAGAGCTGGCTTAACACAACTTTATTACATGCTGGCCAGAGGGAACATGAGGTAATGGCGGACGAACAGCTCAATATATACAGTGGCTATACATTTGAATGTGGCTCCTTGACAGTCTATTGGCTACTGTCCGCGTGACGTCATTGCAGGTCACGCCCTTCTTGTCCAGGTGAAGGTGATGGCGGGAATCTTCCTGCGCCGTTGTTTTTAGGTGAGTCTGGACCAATGAGCTTGGACGCTCGCTATTGCCATCTGGTGGTCACTAGCTCGCGTCCTATTAGGGTTACAGTGATGCAGCTGATGGTTATCATGTTACAAGTAGAAGGATACATTGGTTACACATGAATAGGTACATTGTATAAGGGTACAGTGTTTGAGAACACAACATCCCTCCCCCCTAGGATGAGACGAAGTCTCTCAGCCATGATGGCTTATTGCAATTGCGTTTGGGCCGCGATGTGGGCTGGCTCGCCCTGGGGGCGCTACCGCTTCCGTGTTCCCCGGTCCCTTGTCCTGTAATGGGAGAGGGAGACTTGTTAGAGGCTTGCTGCGGTTTTGCAGCTTTAGGGGAATGGACAAACTCCATTGTGGGCAGACCGGGGGAACTAGGGGCTAACGTAAAACCCCTCTTCTCCCTTGGATGGGTGGGGGACCACTCCGAAAAACCCCCCTGGCTCTGAAACTCAAAATCAAACTCTGCTGGGTGATCCCGCGGGGTATCTATGAGGACAATTTCCTCTTCCTCCCCCCTCGGTGGGGACCCATGGCCCCCCTCTCCTCCCCCTTGGGCTAAACGGGTGGGGGAGAACCCTAACGCTGAATCCCTGTCTGTGCTTTCCGCGCCCTGCCTCTCTGGGACCCGGCTCCGGAGCTGGTCCGCATGTCACCACCACAGTAGACCCGTGCTGGTCTCCACGCGGTATGATACGGGACCGGTCTGCTCCACGACAACCCCCGGCACCCAGGCTGGCCCTGCGCTGGCGTCGTTCCTGCAATGCACGGGGGCGCCTACGCTGAAACTCTTTGTGGCCTCTAGCCCGATGTTCCTCCCCTTATCTTCTACTCTCGTGGGGTCTAGCCTGGTGAGAATGGTGGCCAGTTTCCTGCGCATTAAAAGCTCCGCGGGGGAGTATCCTGACGCCAACGGGGTCACCCTGTACCCTAGCAGAAACTGACACACTTGCAGGTTGAGATCCCCGGGGCCCATGCGCCGCAGCGCGTCCTTCGTGGTGCGTACGAGGTGCTCCACTTGGCCATTGGTGGCCGGATGGAAAGGGGCGGAGGTGATGTGCCGGATGGCGTTAATCTCTGTGAATGCCCTGAACTCAGCAGACGTGAAGCAACTAGCATTATCGCTAATTAGAGTGTCGGGTATGCCGAACGTAGAAAAAATTCTCCGCAACTGCTTTATTGTCGCGGCCGAGGAGGTGCTCATGACTGGGACGACCTCCAACCACTTGGAGAAAGCATCCACAACAAGGAGAAACAGAGTTCCTCGGAACGGGCCCGCGAAATCTACGTGTATCCGGGACCACGGCCCCTTAGCCGCGTCCCACTCCCTGTGGGGAAGACGGGCCTCCTCTGGTCTGGAGCATTGGCAACTCTCACAAGTGCCGACCATGTGCTCAATGTCGGCGTCTAACTGGGGCCACCAAAAGTAGCTCTGGGCCAGCGCTTTGGAGCGCACAATTCCGGGGTGGCTGACGTGCAGCAGTTTAAGCACCCGCGGCCGGAGGGATGTGGGGATCACCACCCGCTGCCCCCACAAGAGACGCCCCCTCTCTAGGGACAGCTCCAACTTTTTCCTGAAAAATGGGGCGAATTCTTCCGCTGGGGCAGACGCTGGCCACCCTTTCTGTACCCAGGAGCTAACCGCCGCCAACGTCCTATCTTTGCTTGTCGCTTTAGCGATATCGGCGGGTACTATGGGGGGCGAATCTAAGACTTCAATCATGAGCACCTGGCGGTCCGGCTCCTCCTCGCCCACGTGGCTGTGTGTCTGGGGGAGGGGGGACCTCGACAGGGCGTCCACATGGCTGATCTCTCTCCCGGGCCGGTACACCAACGCGTGCTGGTAGGCGTTGAGAAAAATGGCCCACCTGAGCATCCTCGGGGACAGGATTTGCAGCGTGGGCTTATCTGCGGTGAAAATGCCTAGTAGGGGCTTGTGGTTGGTCACGATGGTGAAGGGACGGCCATATAGAAAATCGTGAAATTTTTTGGTCCCTGCAATTATCACCAGCGCTTCCCTGTCTGTCTGGGCGTAATTCCTCTCCGCTTGGGACAGGGACCTGGAGTAAAACGCTATTGGGGCCTCCCTCCCGTTTTCCAACACGTGGCATAACACTGCCCCCACCCCCACCGGGGATGCATCACAGATCAGTACCACCGGCCGTTTGGGGTCGAAATGGGTCAGAATGGCATCAGACGCCAGGAGTTGTTTCAATTCCGTGAATGCCCTCTCCTGGTCATCGCCCCACTTCCATGCCGCATCTTTCTTGAGCAACTTGTGAAGCGGCTCAGCCACCGCAGCCTTCCGAGGAAGGAAGGAGTGGTAGAAATTTAAGAGCCCTAGGAACGACTGCAACTCGGGCTTGGAGGTGGGGCGAGGGGCTTTCTTGATGGCGGCCACCTTGGATTTGGACGGTTTTATCCCCTCGGGTGTTACTCGGAACCCTAAGAACTCAACCTCCTTCGCGAAGAAGACGCATTTGTCTTTTCGCAACCTCAACCCCGCTTGTTCGAATGCCTCCAGGACCTTGTTTAGCCTTTCAGCCAACTCAACCTCACTCCCCCCCGTTATCAAAACATCATCAAAATATGGCAAAACGCCGTCCAGCCCTTTGAGGAGGCGTTCCACGAGCGACTGGAAAATTCCAGGCACCGAGTTCACGCCGAATTGGAGGCGCGTCACCTGGAACGCCCCCTTATGCATGACTATGGTCTGTGCAGCAGCTGCAGCAGGGGTTACCATGAGTTGCTGATAGGCCTGAGCCAGGTCGAGCTTAGCGAAACACTTTCCCCCATGTAACCTGGCTAGCAAATGGCTGACCACCGGCACCGGATACGCATTAGGGCGGATTGCCTTATTAATGGTGCACTTATAATCGGCGCAAATGCGAACCTCCCCATTGGCCTTCAATGCCGTGACAATTGGAGTTTCCCACTCCACAGAATCAACAGGAACAAGAATCCCCTGGCCCACTAATTTGTCCAGTTCCGCCTCTATTTTGTCCTTTAGTGCAAAAGGCACTCTGCGCGGTTTGAGTCTTATTGGGCGGACCTCCGGGTCCAGGTCGAAAGTTACTGGGGGTCCATTGAATTTCCCAAGTCCCTTTTTGAAGATTTCAGGGTGCGCGTCGCACACCCTCTGTATTGGGTCAGTCCCAACGGCGTGCACCCCCCCAATGAATAGACCCAGGGGCTGAAACCATTGAGTCCCGAGGAGGCTGCAATTACCCCCCTTGAGAACGACTAGGGGGAGTTCCACGGCGTGCCGCTTATACTGGACCTGGAATTTCCCAACCCCCAACACCGGGATACTGTTCCCTTGCACGTCCCGCAGCGTGGACTTCAACGCTTTGAGCTTGGGCCGTACGCGGGGGGCAATTCTCAAAAACTTCCTCTGGGAAATGAGGGAATATGAGGAGCCAGAGTCAATCTCCATCCTAACAGGGGCCCCTTGCACCAGTACCTCAACAAAGTAACGGGGGTGTCCCAAGGACACGCTGAAAACTGGAGCGTCGTCGTCGCTGTCGTCGGAGATGCGGCCCACGCCGTCCTGCTTCCTCGTGGGCTGAGCGCCATCCTTTGGTCTCGACGAGCGATCTGGCCTCGCTGAGCGGTCGGGCGAGCTCCTCCGGTCCTTGCGTCGTTGTCTGCAGACTTTGGCGATGTGCCCGCGTCGCCTGCAGTTGTGGCACTCGGCTTTTCTGAACGGACACCTGGCGCGGTCGTGGGCCACCCCGCAGCCGTCGCAACGCCAGCCCCCCTTCCGGACCCTCCGGACGTCCTCGTCGTTGCTGCTTTCGGCGGACGATTTCGAAATTTGCCGGGCTGCGTGCACCGAACCCTCTGTTTTGTCGGCCTTCGGCCACCAGTCCTGGAGCTCTTGCACCCCGGCCTTCGTGGCTTCCGCGGCCTGTGCCGCTTTCAGGACCCCCTGCAATGTGGGGGGCGGCTCCTGATTCATCAGCGTGCGCTGAATCTCGGTGTCCTTCAGGCCGCATAGCACGCAGTCCTGGAGGGTGACTTCCAAGTTCTCCCATTTGCATGGGCCAGCAGCCAGATGCAGGGCCGCTACGAAAGCGGCGACCGACTCTCCAGGCGCTTGGACCCGCCTCCAAAACGCGCTCCGAGCGGGAAACATCGCCACCGAGGGCCGGAAATGGTCTCGCAACACCGTCAGGAGCTCTTTGGCCTTGAATTCAGCCGCCTTTTTTGGTGCGATGAGGTCAATCAATACCCTCTTGGCGTCGTGCACGAGCATTCTGGTGAGGATGGCTCTTTTCTTCGCCTCGTCCGTAACCTCGAACTCCACCAGCGCGCCTTGGAAGTCCATTTCGAAGAGTTCCCAATCTTGTGGTTTCTTGATGTCGAAACCGGCGTATGTCTTGGTCCCGTGGGCAGCCATGATCCCATCCTCGTCGCCAATTTTGTGTATGGGACCAAAGACACCAGGACAGCCGAAGAGCTGGCTTAACACAACTTTATTACATGCTGGCCAGAGGGAACATGAGGTAATGGCGGACGAACAGCTCAATATATACAGTGGCTATACATTTGAATGTGGCTCCTTGACAGTCTATTGGCTACTGTCCGTGTGACGTCATTGCAGGTCACGCCCTTCTTGTCCAGGTGAAGGTGATGGCGGGAATCTTCCCGCACCGTTGTTTTTAGGTGAGTCTGGACCAATGAGCTTGGACGCTCGCTATTGCCATCTGGTGGTCACTAGCTCGCGTCCTATTAGGGTTACAGTGATGCAGCTGATGGTTATCATGTTACAAGTAGAAGGATACATTGGTTACACATGAATAGGTACATTGTATAAGGGTACAGTGTTTGAGAACACAACAGATATCCATACATTGATATGTACCATATTTGGCCCAAATGCCAAATTTCTATAGATTATTGAATACATTAAATGTAAGATAAATGACGTAGATAGTCTGGCTCAGAATCTTATAAAATACACGAGCAGCTGACAGCCCACAGGGGAGGAGAAAGCTGAGGAGCTCATAGCTACGATGAGGGATGAAACCTTATCAAGATGCCAATGACTTGATGCCAATGGAAAACTTCATGGGAGCGTCAGGTTCGATCCAAGAAGCCAATTAGCCAGAGAAAACAGGTAGCTATGAAAGCTGAATTTATTACGTTTCTTTCTTGCACTTATTGAATGCTCAGAGGAGAGAGACAGGACTTTAAGAAGCAAGTTTTTAAATGTTGTTCAAATGCCTATTTTATAGAAAATAGCTCTTTTGCTAATAAAGAGATCCTATGCTGATGGAACAGTGTGTTTCTTCAAAGCAAATAGGAAATTGAGAGTAGAAGTTGAGGTAAGAAATTTAACAAGCAAAGAGACTATTCCTTTAATTTCCAAAGACTTGGAAACCAGAAGTCCTGAGAAGCAGGGTAGTAGGCCTGCCTTCGCCCTTTAAGAAAAAGTGGACAAAGTGAAGGGGGAAACTTCAACAAAGAAGGCACAGGGCCACAATTTGGCAGCAAGTATCTCAGAAGGACATACTCTTTCACCTTCTATTCTTCCCAGCACAGCAAGGTGATAGGGAAGGCGACATTTACTTACAGGAGTCAAAGGAAACTGACTTTATTTATAGGGCCACCCTTTACCCAGCTAAAACAGAGAAGCTGGGCAGCCACTTCTCTTACCCAATAATCTACTACAGGCCAGACCAGAAGCTACCAAGGCAAGGGCAATGCACTGGGCATTTTGAAAGTTCCACCATTCCCCTAACTGATGAGACCCGGGGTGGCTAGCAGAAAATTAATCAAGGGTAAATCAGGTTAGAGTGCCAGCACGTGGTCACACCACGTGGGACAGCGCAGGGCGGGGTGGTGCCGACAGACCAATGTCCCTGATTATGCTTCCTTTTCATTTCACTTGATTTGTGGAGATTTGTAATAACATTGTTATTCAGTACTCTTAGGTGCCTTTCTCAAGCCTTTGTTTAACACTGTCATATAGAAATGTCAGTTTGTGTTGCAAAAATCACAAGTGGTAAAACATAGCATACTGTATGAAGAAGCAGGCATAAATAATTGCTTGCATTCAGCAATATATATTAGACAGATTGTGAAAAGGAAAGCAAGAAAGAGGCTGAAAGAAATTCACAACTGGGCTGATTCAGTGCTTTAAAACATGAACATGTCACATCAAATTGTATCAGGAGAAAGAGCTTTAAGGCCACAGGGTTCCTTAGGTCAGCCACCTTACACTGCCATCTCAGTATTGCTGGCAAAATGACAGGCAGATCACTTGCACCCTATAGACTAAGGGTATATTCGATTTTAGACCACAGTGATAAAAAATGCTAATTGTGTGCTGAAAAGGGAATTCAGTTAATATAGAGGTAAATGATATTTTACAGCAAATAGTTTTCCCCCCTCCTTTTATCCCCCCAGGGATGCAATTTTTAAAATGTTTTCTGCGTGAGGCATCAGCCATATATACAAAACCATGGTTTCTCAGAGCTGACCAGCTGAAAAAAGCCGGTTAATTTGTTAAAAGCAGATTTAGCAAGCTCATTTTAGAATAAACAGGCTTTTCCTCTTAAGGATGCACAGCTATGGAATCTGTTGATGGGTTGGATAAAAAGGTTTCTGGGAATTTGATTATTCTTTCAATCTCAAGAGTTTAAGGCAGGGAAAAAAAGTAATGTGGAGAAATCACTAAACCCTCCCTGGTTGCACACAAAACCAGCTCTTTAGCAAGTAAAAGTCACCCTAGAATTATTTTAAAGCTAAATATTCTCAGTCAAAAAAAAAGAGAGAGGGGGGGGTGTTACAAATTCCCCAGCCCTCTCTCTGTTTTTTTTTCTGAAGGAGAAGAGAGGGTAATCAAATAGAAGCAAACAAATAGGAATTAGAGACCGTCTGAGTGTCTAAGACAGGAAAAGCCCTACCAATCATATTAGTGGTGATAGAAAATCATATTTGACTGTCAACTGCTCTTTCCATTGATATCCAGTGTTAGTGGGTGCTTGGTTATATTTTCTCAAAAGAATCAGTGAGGCTTTTAGAGTGATAAGACAGTTCTACCACTTCATTTAAAAACTATGTTAAGCCTTCTGATTCATAGCAGTCCAGGTCTTCCATGTATCAGATTTTCCCACATCTAAAAAATGGCCTTGTGTTGAAATAATATTTAGCTATACCTGTACTTAGAATAGACTCTGACAATGACTGAACAGCCTCCTGAAAACATTCCAGCCAATCAACACACAATAAAGAACTGGCTGCTTCTTTCTTTGGACTGCCAAAATGAAGCCACCTTCCTGGCTTTGTTATTGGCCAAAATCAAATCTTCTCTGGTAGCAACTGGCAGATCAGGAAATGAGCTGGATTCTATATCACTCCATGTTCACACACTGTGTCATTGTCTGCCAGCAGCCCCCACTTAAACATGATGGTCTTACATCTAGGCACTCTGCCCTTCAGCCTGTTCAAGGTCCTCCAGGTGACATAGGGAAGGTTGAGTTCCTCAGCCACGTTCTCCTTCAATGTTATTCCTTTCAAGTGAGCTCCTTCCTTCATCTTCTAATTTGGTTTTGCTCTTGTGTATCCTCAAGAGAGTTTATTTTTGCCATAAAGCTCTTGCAGGCGCACCCCCCAAAGAAGGACTCAGACACCGGTATATGGATAAAGGCATTGGGCCACTTTTATTGAATAATGCCCTAGTCCGAATTATAACTTTCAATTGGTACTCATCCAATTATAATTCTTAAGGCAAGCAGGCCGCAGTAACACTGGTAAGGTTCCTCCCAAAATTGCCAATGGCAATTGGCTACAATGTATCAATTTGTATCAATTTGTTTGTTGAGACAAACAAATTGTTGACCATAGTCAATAAACTATCTACTGACCCCACCCTCTGACGTGTATCTGTCAAATCATGGGGTGATGCATGCTGAAAAGCTCCTGCCATCACCCCTTGCCTGGTTCGTCGTTGACCGGTCAACGTTATTGCACCTGTACCTGTCTAAGTGTTGGCCAGTCAATTGCAAACATGCCGGATACCTATGGGTCATAAATATTTACCTTACCAGTGCTACCCGCCTAAGTGACCAAAGTCAAGAGCAAAAACCCCTATGTCAAACCTTAGCAACAGTGTGGGATGGGCAAAAAAGCCAGAACCCGGAGGCCAATTGTAGGTTCAGGCCAAAAATTCCCACCCGGCCCCGAAGCGACCAAAATATCACACTGTTCACTAGGGAGGTGGTGGAGGGAAAACTTCTCCTCTCTGTCGCTGTTTCTAAAATGGCAGCTCGGCTGCCTCGTGGCCACCCCTTTTATAGAGGGGTGGCCACGCCCCCTAACTCACCCGGATGTCTGAGTCCGGGTGGGGGGGCCCGCAAAGAGTGCAGCGGCCATTTTGGCACCACGCTTTCATTGCAGGCACACACCCCAAAGAAAGACTCAGACACCGGTATATGGATAAAGGCATTGGGCCACTTTTATTGAATAATGTGCTAGTCCGAATTATAACTTTCAATTGGTACTCATCCAATTATAATACTTAAGGCAAGCAGGCCGCAGTAACACTGGTAAGGTTCCTCCCAAAATTGCCAATGGCAATTGGCTACAATGTATCAATTTGTATCAATTTGTTTGTTGAGACAAACAAATTGTTGACCGTAGTCAATAAACTATCTACTGACCCCACCCTCTGACGTGTATCCGTCAAATCACGGGGTGATGCATGCTGAAAAGCTCCTGCCATCACCCCTTGCCTGGTTCGTCGTTGACCGGTCAACGTTATTGCACCTGTACCTGTCTAAGTGTTGGCCAGTCAATTGCGAACCTGCCAGATACCTATGGGTCATAAATATTTACCTTACCAGTGCTACCCGCCACACGGGGAGGCATCCATGATGACTCACCCCCCCCCCGACCATCAGCTCAGTCGCCAGGCCTGCTAGCACCACACCCAGAACAAGGTACATACCTCCAGCCAACAGGTGGACCCCTTCTCCTGCCTACCAGCAAAATTTTTGTAAGCCTATCCTCCGGTGTCCAATGGCCGTCTCCCAGCCATATTCAGGAAGGGATGGAGCCACAGCCCGGTCCACTGAGTGCCGGAACAGTCCGAACTAGGGAGTTCCACGTCTCCCCTAAATTGGTGTCTCGGCACGATGTTAGACCATAGCGACCGTATGTAAGCCATACGTGATATAAAACGCCAGGTGACAGCCCCTCGACAGTTTAGTAACATCAGTGATCTGTATAAGATCTTTGCCGCCGAGGTGCCTATAAAAACATCGGGCGGTCCAGCATCCCCGACAGACATCAGGAATGGCCACAGTTCCCGCCCCCATGTGCCGCGCATACCATACCATCGCATACGTGCGGATGCACACAGCCCATTCGGGGTCCACTCTCTGTCGCTGCAGCATATACTGCTGCCCAGTGTACATAGCTGCGGCCCACCAGCCCCACTGCCACCGGTGTGTAGAGACCCACAGGATCTGTAAAAGAGGAGAAAAAAGGTTAAGGACATAACTAGGTACTCGTACAGTGAGGGGACGTACATATCTGAAATATCTGAGCTGGGGGAAGGGTGGCTTCAAAAATATCCTTCTCCCCCAACCAATCTGCACCAGTGGGGGAAGGGCAGCTTTAAAAGTAGCTCTTTACCCATCTCCAGCCGCCGATCCTCTCCAGGCACTGATCCACACCATCCAGGGGGAGGAGGGTGGCTTTAAAAATAGCCCTTTCTTGTCTCCAGTCACTGATCTTCTCCAGCCACTGATTCTCTCCAGCCGCTAAACTGCATCTTCCCCCACCGAGCCCACTGCAGCTGACCACCAAGAGCTGGGGAGAGTGTGCTCGATGGGGGAAGAGGGCTCCTTTTGAAGCGGCCCTTTAGCTGGCTCCAACTGCCACTGATCAATATGATAATTTTGGTCCCTGGCACATAAGACACACTTCGTTTTCCAAGTGTATTTTAAAGGGGGAAAGTGTGTCTTATATACCGGCAAATATGGTATCTGATAATTATCAGTCTGATATCAAGGTAGAGAAGTCTATAATGACCTGTTGATGGGTGGAGAAACAATTCATAAATATGCCTACAAGTAGTCTCAGTTTTAAAAACAAGACTCATACCTCTGTTGAAAGAGTTAAATTTGAAAAGAATTAGGTTAGGTACATCTGCTAGTCAAATGGGAGAAACAGCAGTTATGACCATTTCGGCTAACATCCACCTTTACCTATAAGAAGGGGCATTAACCTTTGGTGTCCGGCATGCATGCCCGCACCCGTCCCTACTATCCCATACTGAGCCCCCTGCACTTGCCTTTACACCGTCTGAGCATCACCTCAAGGGTCTGGCAGCCGCAAGTGGGGCAGCCGCTCCATGAACATGGACAGAACAAACCAGCTACAAGTTTCAGCATCCTCCACACTGTGACCACTCAGCCAATCATTGGAAAAGCCGGCGTACAAAAAATAAAATAACGCCTCACACAATGGGAGTACAAGGCCGATGAAGGTGGATGTAGCGCCTCACACCCTCGCTACCCCAAACCCACAAAATCCGCGGTGAGGCCACCGCTGGCCTTCTTCCTCAAAGCAATTGGGAGAAGAGGGACTCCCCTTCCTCCCCGCTACCACACCAAAGACACAACGAGACCACTGCTGGCCTCAAGGTAAGTTGAGGTGGGGAAAAAACCAGCAGCAGGCAGCACTTCATCAGGGGAGGCACACTCCCTGGTGAATGACTGGCTGCTGCCTTTGTACTACCCACACCACTGTTTTGAGAACTAACACGAAACAGCAGTTGAGGTAATAGAAAAGCAGCAGCCAGCAATCCGCAAGGAAGAGCGCCACCCCTTACGGATCATTGCCTGCTGCACTAGAATTTTATGAAATAAACAGCTTCACAGCCACAAACACAGATCGCCTGTTAGGTAAGCCAGGGGAAAAGGAGGCCGAGAGGAGAGAACCATCGTGAAGCAGATAGTTCTTATCTGCCTCCTTCTCCCCTGACTGACCTAACGGACATTACCGGATGAAGTGTGAGCTGACTGCCAGCTCCTCATTTTCCCCATTGCTGTATTGAAAGTTAATCTCGAAACAGCAATGGGGAAAAGAGGCAATGACAGACAGGCCATTCTTCACCCTGGAAAACACAATCACAACAAAACAAATCAGTTTAAAAACAACACTACCATCAAAAATACAAACACAAATAAATAAAAATGCAAATAAACCCAGTAAACATCAAAACAATAAACAACAAACACAACAAATCACATCCGAAATACAAAAAGCTAATGAAAAAACATGAAAACTCACTAAAAAACCTATCTACAACATAACAACAACACGAAAATACCTTACTCAAAATCCAAAACCAGCACAATGTACAAATATGAATACAGAAAAATCAAAATAAGAAAGAACAACCAGAAATATTCAATAAAACACATAGAAAATCCAAAAGCAATTCTAAACAACAAGCAAAACACTTAATTAAATACACAAACACTCTCCTTAAACCCCCCCAGCCCAGCACCCCCAAATCCCCATAAAATGGGGGGAAAATGCAAAAGAATTTACAAAACACATCCTCCCACCATGCCTCCGCAGCAGAAGTGAAGAAACAAAGAAAATTAAACTCTTAATCACAGCCACACCAAGAGGCTGGAAGAGTATCCTACAGGCAAATAAATATTTTTAAAAATCCAAATGCAAACAGACATAACTTGTATGCAACTTTTTTTATGTATTTTTCTTATGTATGTTTGTTGTTTTATTTTATATGATGTAATATTGTTTGAAAATTTTAAAAAAATTTTATAAAAAAATCCAAATAAAAGATAACCAAATTAATAAAAATCAAAATAATTCAAAAAACTCAAAATCCAAAACCAGAAAAGCTAATTTATTTTAGAAAAAAATCTCCCCACAAATGAACAACACCAGAGAAAATTAGAAACAAAACCATTCTTCCAAATTTAGTCACCACATCCCAAACCACCCCTAACCACCAACTTACACATTAAACATGCCCAGCTTCCCGGGCAAAAAATGCTAGTTATTCATAAATGAAAACATACCTGCATAGATGCTGAACAGAAAATAAAATAATATGAAAAAAAATCATTCCAAATGTTTATAATCAGCCATTTAAACACCCAGTCCTGGATAAATATGTATCACATGGTTATATAACTAAACATTTTCGTTGCTCACTTAGGTTTATTTATTTAAGCTTTTTTAAAATACCTTTCCTTCATCTGCTTTAATTGAAAAGTAGAGAATTAATTAACTTTACCATTACAGAAATAAACTTAATCCCCTATTCTTTGATAACTTTATACATCTTGAAAACCTGAGTCCCCTTAATAGTAATTTAAATTTGTTTGCTCTACCACAAATGCTACTTCAGATGCCAGCTTATTTTCAATTGTATTGATCTTAACTTAATCTGCTTTAGGTTCATTTTGGTTTCTTTCTTGATGCAAAGGAATATTTTTTTGTGTGCTTATACATCCCCCATTCAGTTATTCGTCCTTGCTCCGTATCTTCTGCAAGGAAAGTTATTTGCTTCCAGCCATGGAACTTACCAGTTTCTAGGGCTCCCAGAATTCTTCAGGAAGAATTCAGGGAGATGAACAGCAGAAACAAAAGGCAAAAGAGAGCTATCCCTGCCCACATGGGTGTTCTACATTGAAGAAGATAATACTTCATTACTTTCTGGGAGTTATGTTGCCTACTGAGAGGCATTGTAATGCTCCATGAGAAAGGTAGTCTCTGGAATATATAAAGGGAGCCTTTTGAAGGATTTTTTTAAAACAACCTCACATGCTGCCTGTAGTTGAAGTGAATGGGAAAGTCTTACCTTACCTACCTATCAAATAAAGAGCCAGGACATGCATTTGTGGTATAAGGCTTGGGTTACATTTATTTAAATACATTGAATCCCAGAGGTCAGATGAATGTCAGATGTTCTGTTGTTCTGTTCGGTTGGTTGCTAGCATATATGCAGCAAATAAAGCAGCATGCACATGTATGTAACTAAATAACTGTAAGTAAATATTTTTTTTAAAAAAATATTATTTCTCATACAAATATCTTAGATTGAGCTACTGAAACTGTGAGTGCCAGTTAATTAGAAAGAGGCAGATTCTGAGAGACCTGTACTATTCTTTTTCTATGGATCTCTGCAGTTATATTGTGCAGCTAAAGGGATTTTTACTAGAAATTCAAAACTCTGCAACACAATCGTTTGCAACTCCCAGCAAAAAGTAGGACACCCAGCAAGCACTGAAGCATTTCCTTCTTCAAAGCACAAACATAGGGAAAAATACATATGCCACTGAAAATACCTTTCTTTTGCCTGCTGTTTTTTGCTGTCACACTCCTAGCATTCTGCTTGTAGGATTCTGGGTGGGAGCCCCAGTAATTTGAAATTCTCACCTCTATTTGCTTCCCTTTGTCCTTATTTCTTTGTCTGCTCAATGTATGTGAGTGCATACAGGTCTGAAGTGAAATTATCCCTCACATGACTCATTAGCAAAACAGCTTAAACCTTTGTTGTTGGGGGAAAAGGATTAACTACAATAGTGGGTTCTATAACAAGCTATTAGTAAGTTCTGAATTTATGATCAGGAATGGCAATGTGAAACACTTCAATTATTTTGAATTGCAGCTCATTATCCTTTATCATTAGCTATGGTAGCCAGGGATGCTGGGACATGCATCTTGACACCATTCATTGCCTCCATAACACAAGGTAGCTCAATTTTAGTCCCACCCTAAGTCTGTCAGAGATAAATCCCATTTCTCTACTTGACTGTCTCAGGGAACATCAAAGGATCCATGAATCGCTAAGGCCTCTAGAGTTTCAGTATTTCTCTTTCATCTCAAGGGGAATTAATGTGGAAGAAGCTGCTAAATTGGCCTCACCTCTGAACTTCTATTGCCTTCTATATGCCCTCTGCTCCAGCACATGTACATTGAACTCCTAGAGCCATCTATATTTATTTTTGAGCTATAACAAACCAGTAATAAAGTGAAAAAGTGTGTGTTGTTTAAAGAGAAGGCAAAGAATATGAAATGTTTTAGAGGACTATAGATCTGAGTTCATCATTTTCTCACTTTTTACTGTAAGTACTATATACAGTTTTACATGACTCACCCAGCTAAATTTAAAACTATCCTCAGTAGCTCTATAGATTTTACTTTCTAAGGATTTCCTCTTCTTTTGGACAAGATCCGACTTCTTCTTCCATGTCTAGGCCAGATGTGAAACTGCCAAAATGAATGCACCTTTTGGTGAGTTTATTCAACAGTGCCCTTCACCTGCTCTAGAGTGAAAAAGATTAGTTGGCAACACAAGGTTGCCGTTACCAGGGTATGTCCAATTATGGTTCAAAGAATACCACAATCTTTGCAACAGCAACCTTGTACAGGGTAATCTTTCTCACACTAGGTCAACCAAAAGGAACTATAGAATTAACTCACCAAAAGGTGGCTTCATTTTAGCAGTTTCACATCTGACCTAAACATGGAGGAAGAAGAAGAAGGAAAGTTCCAAAACATATAACTTCTATCTTGCTTCATTATTGTTTTCTGTGAATATGCAGTGTGAAGAACTTAATCTTGGATTACACATCAACCGTCAATTTCAACATGAAAGTGGCCTAATTTAAAACACAGGATTAATTGTTGCTTATTAACATTATTATGTAGATGCTGACTTAGAAGTGCTGAAAGGAAGGAATCAAGTGTAAGGATGTACACTGTAGAAACATGGCCAAGATCATTCACATTCTTGTACTTCCAATCATGCCCATGGCCAGAGTTGTGCTGTTCTGATGCTGGAACTCAGCCGTTGGGGTGGGGGCCAGACATGGCCCCCCTGGCCAGCCCAGCCAGACAAGCCCCTGGACTGTCTGTAGCAGCTTTTGAACTTTTGTACTTGTATTATCGGTATTTTATTGTGAGTGTTTTTATTGTGTACTGTTGTGAGCTGCCCAGAGTCACATTGGTTGATTGGGTGGTATAGAAATATAATAATAACCATGCATGAAATCTGGACAGTAAAGAAAGCTGACAGAAAAATGATAGTTCATTTGAAATGTGGTGTTGGATGAAAGTTTTTGCAGATACTCTGTCTCCCAAGAAAATGAGCAAGTAGGTCCTGGAGCAAATTAAGCCTGCAGTATCTCTGGAGGCCAAAATGATGAAACTGAGGATATCCTATTTTGGGCATGTCAAACGAAAGCAGTTTTCTCTGAAAAAGACAATAATGTTTGGAATGTTTGAAGGCAGCAGGTAAAGAGATGCAATGGCTCCATCAAGGAAGCCACAGGCTTGGATTTATAAAAACTGAGGAGAGCTTTTGACAGGACATTTTGGAGGTCACCCATTCATAGGATGTTATACAGTATGTTGGAGTCAACTTGACAGCACATAACAAAAACAGTAAACATTGAATAAACTATTGATTAGTTACTACTGTCTGAACTTTTGCTACTTTTGATGGGGATAATAGCATATTTATGAACACTAAAAATATTTTATTATCTATAGTGTAAAACTCCAACATATTTAAGAGACTATGCAATTTATCAGCAAAGCTTGAAATTAGCTTAATATTGTCCATGCAAATTATGTTTGCATTGCAGCCATTTCACTGAAAATTAAACTTGTACCATTTAGTGCTACCACTAAGATGTCTATATAGCAGATATATAGTCAGACTAAAATTCAGTGTGATCAAAGTATCACCCTGAAAAATACCTCTTCTGTTTTCTGCTCCCCCATGAAAAATAGGAAAGATAGTAAAATAAGAATTTTATTAAAATATTTAAAAGCTATGAGTAAGGCATAGAAATGACTCCCTTTTGGTTAGCAACAGGATAATTTCTGGAGTTATTTCTAGCCTGATTCATTTTAAGGGAATCAATAGCAAACAGTTCTTTGAAGCCGTGACATTTCTTAATGCAGCTCATCTGTTAGAACAGGGATTTTCAACTTATAGCCCATGGGTTGGATCTGGCCTACAGCATCAAATCATGTGGCCCACATCACCAAATTGCTCCAGCTGCTATGGGCACATTCCCGGTGGCTGCAGCTGCATTCTTGGAGGCTGCTGGGGGGGGGGAGGTTCTGGCAGCAGCTGATGAATTTCCGGCAGCTGCTGACATGTTTCCAGTGGCTGCAGATGCGTCCCTGGTGGCCGCAGAGCCATTCCTGGAAGGTGGTTCCTTCACCCACACCATGCAGCTCCTCTAGGCAAGTAAGCAGGGAGCAGCGGGGGGGGGGGGACTGGGTGACTTTTTTGGGGTGTGGTAGGCTCGGGATGGTACCGGTGGCAGCAGCAGCGGGGACACCAGTCCAGCCATCAAACAGTCTGAGGGGATGCAATCCTGTCCCCGGCTTGAAAAGGTTGAGAAACCTTGTGTTAGATTTTGTGGTTACATTTGAGAAAATTATAAATACTTTGGGAAAATATTGATGTAAACAGCTTGTAAACTGTGGTAAATAAGGGATAGCTCAGTAATTTTTAAAATGAGAACAATTGCCAGATTTAAAAAGGAAATGGGCTATTCCATGTGTGAAGAATTCTGGATAAGATCTGGATTGCCAAGGGCTTCCTTAAAATCTTTAAACAGATATAAAAGAATTGAAGGTAATTTTTTCTACAAAATTTATGGATTCCATCCCATCTAGCGCTATCCTATTCTGCATCTTTCTCAGTCTGTGACATACAGTACATCTTTAATTTTTAATTCACAGTGGGTCAGGGGTGTCAAAGAGCTCAAAGCTAAACATTTATACTGGAGCCAAGGAGCATTAAAGCTATGTATACTGGCAAAAGATCACAGTTTTACCCAGTACTTCACAAATTCTTCCTTATCTGATACAATGGCTTCCTACTTCTCTCCTATTTGAGTACAATTGTTGGTAGTTCATTCAGAATACAAAGTACAGTACAGTATGGCAACTTACTTTAGGTGGTCTTCACATACCCTGATAACTGGGTGACTTTTGCCTTAATTGTAAAGAAGTTGAACTTTCTGAGATTTATAAAGTTTTTTTTTTAATATAAGTCATATCCCCCCCTAAAATTACTCTCTTTTCCACCACAAAGAGGGGAAAAAATCTTCCCTTTTTTTGCCTCAAAGACCTTTTACATCTTTCTTGAGTCTTAATTAGCAGCCAGGGTTACTACAACTTTCCCCCTTGTTATTTTTATTTGCATTCCATCATCTTAATGGAAAATATAACCAGTTCAGATATACTGGTCATCTGATCAGTTAACTTTTAAGTGAATTGAATGACTATTATTCCTTTCCTACAGAAAATAAAAATAAGAATTAGCAGACATAATCATCGTATCATACTGGTAGTAGTCATAGTCAGAACTATATTAGTAGTGAAATGAATAAGCCATAATATCACCAGTCCATCTCTTGAAACAAATAAATGCACCAGAATAGTTTGTAACAAAATACAGCCTCCTTCCTAACAACATTATAGCAAACCCAAATTATGCACCATAGACAATCAGAGATAATTAACTGACCTTATGCTGACACATGAAGTGTATGTAATCTAACCTCCTGAATATTCTTTCGTGTGCTCAACTGCAACTCCAAGGGAAATGTGAGTGGAATACTAAGATATTTTTAAAGTATGGAGGTTAAACACCTTTTTTACTCTCCTTTCACACTCACAAAATGCTCTCCATTTTTCCTCTTCTCTCACCTTATGAATTCTTGCCCAATTAGTCAAGCATAACTATGCAGGCTTCTATAAGGCTGAGCAAATCAACAGAGATTCCTATTTGTGGTGCTCTATAACCTAGCCAAGCTCCTTTTTAACATATGGCACTTTCCTTCATTTAGTTCCTCTGGCATTCGGTTGCTTTTCAAAAAATAAAATGAAAGTTTTGAGTGAATATCAGTAATTTGGATGTATAACACACAATTCCAACCTCTTCTTCACCTCTGTGGAGATAATAGACAATCTGCTTAAGCACATTAAAAGTAATCCTGGGCAAAGAAACAGATTATAAAGTAGAATATTGTCCAAATCTAAAAACTTTCTCCAAATCTAAAAACTTTCTGCCTGATTGAAACAGGTGTCGTGAGAAGGAAGTTTGGTGTACATTTTTATAATATTAAATCCCATCTGTGAATGTGATGGAAGAGCCAACAAAGTGAATACATTTATATAAACACACAAACACAAACCAACCTCCATCTTTTTTAACATGCTCCTCAAGCAAAATAAAATTCCAGTGTTTTAATGAATAAAAATTTTCTGTAGTTTTCTCCCAGTGTTTATAAAGCTAGATAATTTAGAAATAATAAACATGATGTTTTGTACTATTTATTGACAGTCATCTTAATTGAAGCAAGATGTCAAGACATTGCACAATGTAAGCATATATGAAATATTTAACAAATTAAAATGTTAAATTACACAGGTCTGCAAAAAAAACACAGCTTCATAGGATATTTTTCATAAATTTTATGTTTTCTAGTGAGCTGAATCCAAAAAGCACCTCAATTTTTCCCCCATCATGTACAGTTTCTTTTGCAAAATATGAGGGTTTTGCATTAAAAAAGCATAAGAGTGATGAGAAAATTACGATTTAATTACAATGAACTAAACATATTATTTCTTATAATTAAACAAACAATTTATTCATAAAATATAATTAACATTCCGTGTTCACTGTTATATGAAACCTTTTCTTCTTCTCTTTTATGCTTCTCCGAACACACTTTAGCTTTCCATTTTCTGTTTCCCGTTTGAACATCCAACAGTAGTTGCAGCTAGCATATTGATGTTCCATCTTCCTTGGAAGCGTCTCTTAATAGCACGGGCATCCTGGTGAAATCTTTCACCCTGCTCTTCACTGTAGGCTCCCAAGTTTTCAGGAAAATAGTCGGCATGGGAGTGTAAGAAATGAACTTTTAAGCATCATGCATCCTTGAACTTTATATGCATTCAACATGTGTTGTACATTGGTTTTGTAGTGAGGGTCTTTAGTATTCCCTAAAAACTTGTGAACTACATCTTTGAAAGAGTCCCAAGCTTCCTTTTCTTTTTCTCCCATTGTTTCTAAAAAGAGGGGATTGGATAACAGTTTCCATGTGTCGGGGCCTGTAAAAACTCTCTCTTTCAACTTGGCTTCAGACAGTTTTGGGGAACTTGGAACACAGATATCTGAAACATTCCACATCTTTTGGCAGTGATTTAATAAACTGCATCATAAGCCCTAATTTAATATGAAGAGGTGGATATAAAACCTTTTCTGTTGGAACCAAGGTCATATCAATGAAGTTTTTTTCACCAAGGATTAAGGCGTCTCAAAGTGGCCAGTCAGTTTTTGTCCAATGGAGGTCTCTGGCTTGACTGTCCCACAAATATAGAAAGCAGGGATATTTTGTACAACCTGCCTGCTGGCCTAACAACATGGTTAGTATTTTAAAGTCTCCACAAAACATCCAGAGATGTTCTTGATATTTGAATTTGTCAAGAATCACAGTTAAATCATTATCATACCCATCAAGCATGGCTCTGGAAAATACGGGAACTGCTCTGGCCCACAAAAACTCCTTTGTGCATGCACATAACCCATTTGTGCATGCATATGCAGTAACCCCTTTCCTGACTGGCCAAAATACACAGGAACTTTTGTTGAAGAGGGGTTAAATACAAGATTTCCCAGCCATTCTGGGATACTTGACAGGTATGATCATTATAGTTTTCATCCAAATGCACTGAGTGTCCTATAGGAAGTGATGGAAATGTATTTCCATTATGCAGCAAGACTTTTTTGAGGATTGTTTTAAATGAATCAATGAATAGGTGCCACTCAGATGAATCATATTCTATTTCAAAGCACTTCATTAGCCCTTGAACATTGCTACAATAAACAAGATTTCCATCTTTGGAGAAAAACTGAGTGAATTCTTTCTCTCGGTGCCTGTACCACGAAAATGATGTTCCAGGTGACAGCAGATTTTTATTTTATAGTCTTGACCCCAGCAATTTGGCTGAATCTTTGAAAAGGCCTAAATCTCTAACTAGGTCATTGAGCTCGCTCTGAGAAAAAAAGTTGAGATGCTTCGTCAACAGAAAAATCTGAGCTAGATTCGTCCTGGGAAGGCAATGTGTCTCCATCCTCCCAATTGCTCAGGATATTATACAAATTGGAAGGTGGGTGTGGAACTGGTATTTCAGAGCTATGAAGCACTGGACAAATAGCTGAATTAAGGTTTGTGTAAGATATCTTCTTTTTATTTATTTATTTGTATTAAAGCCTTTCACATCCACCAAACAGAAATAGTAGTCATAAGAACATAAGAACAGCCTTGCTGGAACAGGCCACAGCCCATCCAGTCCAGCATTCTGTCTCACACAGTGGCTCACCATTTCCTTCAGCGTATTCCCAAGCAGATGCCTTCACCTGCGTAGGATTCACTGGAAATGATATTGAGAGATATCCTGCCTATCTCTCCAACCCGGAGGTTGTCCTTAAGTATCCATAATTATAGCCATTGATACTCTTGTCCTCCATGAACTTGTCTAATCCTTTCTTAAAGCTGTCAAGACTGACAGCTGTCACCACTTCTTCTGGCAGGGAGTTCCATAGATCAGTAATCCTCTGGGTGAAAAAGTACTTTCTCTTATTTGTTTGAGAACTAGTACCCAAAAATTTCATGGAGTGTCCCCTAGTTCTAGTGTTATGCGATAGGGAAAACAGTTTTTCCTTATCTACTTTGTCCACACCGTGCATGATTTTATAAACTTCAATCAGGTCATCTCTTAGACGTCGTCGTTCAAGAGTGAAGAGGCCCAACCATTGCAGCCTCAGATGGTAAGGAAGGTGTTCCAGTCCCCTAATCATTCTGGTTGCCCTCCTCTGCACTTTTTCCAGCTCCATAATATCCTTCTGGAGGTATGGCGACCAGAACTGTACACAGTATTCCAGATGGGGCCTCACCATAGATTTATAAAGAGGCAAAATGACACTTGCTGACTTATTTTCTATACCCTTCCTAATGATCCCTAGAATTGAGTTTGCTTTTTTCACTGCTGAGGCACACTGGGTTGACACCTTCATTGAGTTGTCCACCAGGACACCAAGGTCCCTTGCCTGGTTTGTCGCAGAGAGTTCAGACCCCATCAGTTTATAAATGTAATTGGGGTTCTTTGCCCCAACATGCATCACTCTGCACTTACTAATGTTGAAACTCATTTGCCACTGTTTTGCCCACTCCCCCAGTGTCGAGAGATCCCTCTGGAGCTCCTCACGATCTCTCACAGTTTTCACTACCCTGTATAATTTAGTGTCGTCAGCAAATTTGGCTACCTTGCTTTTTACTCCTACCTCTAGATCATTTATGAAGAGGTTGAAAAGCAGGGGTCCCAGTACTGAACCTTGGGGGACCCCACTCTTTACTTCCCTCCACTTGGAGAAGTGTCCATTTAGTGCTACCCTCTGTTTCCTGTCCCTTAGCCAGTTGCTGATCCAGGACAAGACCTGTCCCTTTATTCCATGACTGGTAAGTTTATTCAAGAGCCTTTGGTGTGGGACCTTGTCAAAAGCCTTCTGAAAGTCCAGATAAACAATGTCAACTGGATCCCCCTTATCCACATGCTTGTTGACACTCTCAAAAAATTCCAACAGATTAGTGAGGCATGATTTGCCCTTGCAAAAGCCATGTTGGCTCTCCTTTAGCAGCGCCTTCTCTTCTATGTGCCTATTTATTCTATCTTTTAGGATGGTTTCCATCACTTTACCTGGGACACATGTCAAACTGACAGGTCGGTAATTTCCTGGATCACCCCTGGATCCTTTTTTGAAAATTGGTGTTACATTCGCTACCTTCCAGTCATCAGGCACAAAGCCTGATTTGAGGGAAAGATTATATATTTTGGCTAGGAGATCAGCAATTTCATATTTAAGTTCCCTGAGAACTCGTGGATGGATGCCATCTGGTCCTGGTGATTTGTTAGTGTTTAGCTTAACAAGACATGCAAGGACCTCCTCCCTTATTTCTATCTGGCTTAATTCTTCGGTTTCCCTCCCTACGAAGATAGGCTCTGTTTTGGGCATGTGGCCTCTGTCTTCTTCAGTGAATACTGAAGCAAAGAATTCATTGAGTCTCTCTGCAATATCTGTTTCCTCTTTAATAACCCCTTGCCTTCCATTGTCATCTAATGGTCCAATGGCCTTCCTAGTTGGGTTCTTACTTCTAATGTACTTAAAGAAGTCTTTGTTATTTCTCTGAGTATTTTTAGCTATACGCTCCTCAAAGTCTTGCTTTGCTTTCCTGATTGTTGCCTTGCATTTGTTCTGCCAGAATTTATGTTTCTGCCTGCTGTCCTCATTCGGACAAGCCTTCCATCTTCTAAATGAGCTTTTCTTGCTCTTGATCACTTCCCGAACAGCTCCTGTAAGCCACATCGGAGTCCTCTTGGACCTGGCAGTGCCCTTTTTCCTTTTGGGTATGCATTCCAATTGAGCCTCTGTTATTGTTTTTGTAAACAGCCTCCATGCCTCTTGGAGTGTTTGGACTCTCTCAATTTTCCCTTTCAGCTTCTTTTTTACTAGTTTCCTCAACTTTGGGAAATTTCCTTTTTGAAAATTTAAGGTCTCTGTGTTAGATTTTATCAGTGACTTGCGGTCTATGATCAAGTTAAACATAATTGAGTTGTGGTCACTGTTCCCTATTGGATCAGTCACATTAACATCTTGCACCAGATCCTGAGTATTACTCAGGATCAAGTCAAGGATTCTTGTACCTCTAGTTGGGTCTTCAACCATCTGTCCCAGGGAACAATCATTTAGCATATCTAGGAACTTTGTCTCTTTATCATGTGCTGAACAACAGTTCACCCAGTCTATGTGAGGGTAATTGAAGTCCCCCATTATAACCAGGCTTCCCTTCTTGGATGCCTCCTTTACAACATTCTCCAACTGCCAGTCTCTCTCAAGAGTTTGAGTTGGAGGCCGATAGTATATGCCTACTGTTAGACCATCCTTGTGGCCTGGTACTCTTACCCACAGAGCTTCTAATGGTGACTCCAAATCACCTAGATATTCCAATTCATACGATTTTATCACTTCTTTGACATACAAGGCCACACCACCTCCCATTTGCCCCTTCCTATCTTTCCTGTACAGTTTGTAGCATGGGATAACTGTATCCCATTGGTTATCATCCGTCCACCAGGTTTCAGTGATACAAATAATATCAATATTCTTATCTATTGCTAAGTATTCCAGCTCCCCTATTTTGTTCCGGAGGCTTCTGGCTTTTGTATACAAGCATTTATATATGCTTTTCTGACACAGTCTTTTGTGTCCAGTTGCCTTGTTAGACTGCCTCTTTCATCCTTCTGCTAGAATGCTAGTGACTAGCTCCTCGCTCTGCTCAGTAATTTTTGCATCCTCCTCACTACTCAAGTACACACTTTCCCGAACCGGATGCTGCCCAGCTCCTGTCGGCTTTCCCCCAGTTATCAGTTTAAAAGCTGCTCTGCAGCCTTTTAGATGTTGAGTGCCAGAAATCTGGTCCCATCATGGTTCAAATGCAACCCATCCCTCCTGAACAGATTTGGCTTGTCCCAAAATGTTCTCCAGTTCCTGACAAATCTGAAACCCTCCTCTAGTCGGTAGTGTGATTTTGCTATTCACGCCACATCATAGGAATGCCAAAATGGAATGAGGTTTTCTTACATTTAAACCACAAATGAAGATCTTCTTCGCACCTTCTACACACCTTATGAGGGGCCCATGCTTTGTCTTGATCCCCAAGTTTCAACTTGAAGTAAGCAAAATACACTTTCTTCACAAATATCACTTACCGTATTTATTCAAGTATAACGCGCACTCGTGTATAACGCGCACCCCTAATTTTCCATGAAACCTTGGTATAAATTTTTTTTCACACGCCTCGTCTCCCGCGCCACCCAATCAGATCCCGCCAGCCGCGCGCCCCTGGGCCCGTGGGTGGGGCAGACGGCGCATCTCAGCAGTGCCTACTGTACCCGGCGCCGGCTTCTTGAGTCGCGCGGCCCGGGTAGCGCAGAGCACGCCGCGGCCCTCCCCCGGAGGGTTCCCTTCTCGACCCGGCGGGTGCGTGCAGGTGAGCGGCGGCGGCAGCGGGACCTGGGCGCCTGGGAGGAGGGCCGCGGCGTGCTCCGTGCCTACCCGGCGCCGGCTTCTTGAGTCGCGCGGCCCGGGTAGGCGCGGAGCACGCCGCGGCCCTCCCCCGGAGGGTTCCCTTCTCGACCCGGCGGGTGTGTGCAGGTGAGCGGCGGCGGCAGCGGGACCTGCCTGCCCAGGTCCCGCTGCCACCGCCGCTCACCTGCACGCACCCGCCGGGTCGAGAAGGGAACCCTCCGGGGGAGGGCCGCGGCGTGCTCCGCGCCTACCCGGGCCGCGCGACTCAAGAAGCCGGCGCCGGGTAGGCGCAGAGCACGCCGCGGCCCTCCCCCGGAGGGTTCCCTTCTCGACCCGGCGGGTGCGTGCAGGTGAGCGGCGGCGGCAGCGGGACCTGGGCGCCTGGGAGGAGGGCCGCGGCGTGCTCCGTGCCTACCTGGCGCCGGCTTCTTGAGTCGCGCGGCCCGGGTAGGCGCGGAGCACGCCGCGGCCCTCCTCCCAGGCGCCCAGGTCCCGCTGCCGCCGCCGCTCACCTGCACGCACCCGCCGGGTCGAGAAGGGAACCCTCCGGGGGAGGGCCGCGGCGTGCTCCGCGCCTACCTGGCGCCGGCTTCTTGAGTCGCGCGGCCCAGTCCTCGTGTATAACGCGCACCCAAACTTTGAGCCTTTTTTTGGGTATAAAATTTTGCGCGTTATACTCGAATAAATACGGTATGTTTCTTTGTTAACCTTTAATAATGTATTCACCACAAATAAAACAAAAGTTGTCCAGAGAAATAACACAACCTCTTAGAGCCATAATACAGAACTAAAAATGAGCACGGTCATGTTTGAATGTAGGATGTAAACTGACTATGGCTCTTACAGCAACCAAGATCTTCAACTTATTTATCATGTTGAAACATGACCAAATCTGACAGTAGGCATGTTTATACTCATTTATAATACCCCAGAGAACATGTTGAGTATAAACATGCCTACTGTCAGATTTGGTCATGTTTCAACATGATAAATAAGTTCAAGATCTTGGTTGCTGTAAGAGCCACAAAATAAACCTGTTGGGACATGACCATCTGAGCTTCCTCATACCACTAAACCTACACTATGCCCAGTGGTGGGCTCCAAAAAATATTACTATCACACTGTGGGCATGGTATGGTGGTCGTGGCCAGGGAAAAAGCCCTGCATTGCACCTGAATTAGGACTACTTTATTTCAAAACTTGGATGGGCATGGACAGCCAGAATTTCTGCTACTGGTTCTGGTGAACTGGTGCGAACCTGCTGATGCCCACCACTGACTACGTCACCACCACCACCACCATTCCTCTTATTCTCTCTTTGCATTATTCTTGATTGTAGCTCTAATAAATATTAAATGAAAATAAGAAATAATTTTTGGATAGGGTTTTAGAATCAAGAATAGGATATCAGATTTTGAGTTAAAGGCAAACTTCACACTAAATTAAACTAAAAACACGAGTTTTGCAGAAACAAACAAACATGATAAGATGGAATTTTAAAAAAGTATTTTTCTCAGTTTCTCTAAGCAAAAATCTATAAGAAACAGTAAAAAATCCTATGCAGTTTTTTGACTGCAGACCTGTGTTATTTTAGACTATTATTGATGAGAAGCAGTCTACTTCAGTTGCATTATCTCAACTATTTATTATCTGGGGGGAAAATTGCATGTACAATTTCTGACTTGACTAAATCCACACTCACAGAAAATTTGCCCTGCATTCAGGTAGCCCCACCTAAATTGATTCTTTGATAATCCAACTTTGGTTTGAAATATATCCATATGATACATACACAATCTTGCCCTAGTGATTCATGCCCTTTGACATTCATCCAATTAACAAGGTGGTGATTTCCCCCCCCCCCCATAGGTTCAGGTGGCCCTTTTCTAGTTTTATATTTAGAACTTGAGATGTGTGCAGAAAACATTTCCTTGATTTTAGCTTTCCTCTAGGGCTGGTGTCCATAAAGTGGACTTTTTTACATACTCCAAGAGGATAAATGCCAGTCAATAAACATGAACTTGTATCAAGAGAAACATGACAGGACAGTGTAGTACAAGTAGAATGAGCAAAATCCGTCCGAGAAAACAGAGTTTATTGTAAAATAAATTCTTTAAAGTCAGGTAAAAAGAAAACCGAAGATATTTCGATATATAGCCTTTCACCAAAGCTTCTTCTGGGTTTTCTATAATACAAAATAACATAATTACAATCTATAAGTGTACATACTATAATAGTATTTATCATATCACATATATTTACATAGAACAACCTATAATATATAATGTAATAAACAATTCATGGGATAAGCTAATACACACCAGAATCTTAATATTTTACACAGAAAATTAAGACAAATAGAACATACCTTCTTGTATTATTTTTCTTATATTATTTAATTTCTTAGCATCACAGCCTCTTTGTCTATTCTTTAGTGCATACGACGTTATCTAAAAGAACAACTCATGGTAGACTTATACTCCCTAAAGTTAACAGCTGCAAGCTATCAACCTGAGGCTTCAGTATACACAGCTGTAGTCCATGGAAAAAGCATACCTGTCAACCTGCGGCTCTGGAAAAAACGGGACCTGCGCAGATTGCTTGTGCGCAGGTCGCTTTCCACACATGCGTGGAAGCGCTACACCGCTTGTGCAGCCCCTACGCAAGCGCCGTAGTGCTTTCATGCATGCGTGGAAGGGTTTTACACTTGTGTAGAACCCTTCCACACATGCGTGGAAGCGCTCTGCCACTTGCGTAGGGGCTGCACAAGCAGTGGAGTGCTTCCATGCATGCGTGGAAAGCAATTTCTCCCGCTGCCAAATTACGGGGTTTTGGCAGCGCGGGGTGGGTTATGACGTCAATCGGCATCAAATTCCATGGTAATCCTGGCCAAATCGGGATGGTTGACAGGTATGGGAATGCCTGTTATATAACTACAAAAAGCAACTGAGCTCATGATCATGGTTAAGTCCATGCGGAGACATGGAATTAAAAAGGTGAATAAAGAAAGCTTCCCTGCGTTGTAATATGTAATCAACATTAACCTTTTCATATTCCTGTGTATTAGCTTATCCCATGAATTGTTTATTACATTATGTATTGTAGGTTGTTCTATGTAAATATATGTGATATGATAAATGCTATTATAGTATGTACACTTATAGATTGTAATTATGTTATTTTGTATTATAGAAAACCCAGAAGAAGCTTTGGTGAAAGGCTATATATCGAAATAGCTTTGGTTTTCTTTTTACCTGACTTTAAGAAATTTATTTTACAATAAACTCTATTTTCTCGGATGAATTTTGCTCATTCTACTAGTCAATAAACATGAGCCAGACATATGTTTTGATTGACAGTTATGTTAACATTAGTCATAGAAAGATTTTGTTTGTAAAATGACATCAGCCACTCACATCTCACATTTAAACGTTAAGCAATTACATTTAAACACGTTATGACTAAATAAAATTAATGGTAATACTTAATTTTGGCTTAACGACAAGCATTCTCACTCAGAATTATTTAAAGTACTTCTAGTTTGGGGTTCCGGTATCCAATCCATTTTATTAATTTATTTCATTATTTCAATCTATGCAGCATCCTTGGAAATCAGAGAAAGGGAGTTTAGTGTATGAGAACCAAGACAAAGGAACAGCCGAAGGATTGGCTTAACACATCTTTATTGCATGGTGGTCAGGGGGAACATGAGGTAATGGCGGACGAGCAGCTCCATATATACGGTGGTTATACATTTGAATGTGGCTCCACGATAGCCCATTGGCTACCGTTGGCGTGACATCATTTCTGGTCACGCCCTTCTTGTCCAGGTGAGGTAGTGGCGGGAATCTTCCCGCGCTGTAGTTCTTTGGGGAATTGGGACCTGTGAGCTGGGCGCTCGCTATTGCCACCAGGTGGTCATTAGCTCGCGTCCTAATTGCAACGGGTTACATTGATACATAGGTTAAAGGCATAGCATTGAGAATACAAAGCATAGTATTTAAACACAACGTTGAGAACACAACAGGGAGACAAGAGGAATACCACTCCATATGCAGTAAAACCCTGGTTTACGAATGCCTTGGTTAACGTTTGCCATGGTTTACAACAGCAAATCATCCTAATTTATGTCCCAGTTTACATGGTTTTTTTTCCAGTTTATGACTGGGAATTGAGATGACCAGTGCCATTTTAGAGTCTAAAATTGCAGGCCCTCATCATTTAAAAGTCAAAATGGTGCCCATCCCCAGTGATTCTTCACTTACCGCTGCAGAGGAGGAGGAGGCAGCGGCAGCGGCATCATTTTTTGCCACTATTTCCACACTGTGTGCCACTTCTACTGGCAGTGAGAGAGCGTGGGGACCTTATCCACTTGGTTCTGATCTTCGTCCGAGCTCCCTGCACAGTGCTACAGCTCGAAACGTGTGCCTCCCCCAGGGCAGCAGCATGGAAAAGATAGGAAGATCACTTTGTCCCTTTTGCGGTGATGGGGGACTATCATGTCTGCGCCTTTTTGTATTTTTATGGAGGTTTTTTCTGGTTATTATTATTATTATTATTATTATTATTATTATTATTATTATTATTATTATTATTATTATTATTATTATTATTGGACCTTTTTATTTTCAATGCATTCCTATAGGAAAATGTGCTCAGTTTACTTTTTTGTTTTGTTTATGACAAAGACTGTTAGAATGGACAAACAAATCAGGAGTCTAAGGCATGGATCACAATAGCAGTCTTCCAGCTAAAAACTTTCCCCCATCTAAATGGCAGAAAGCAAAACTTTTAAAATGTTAAAAGAAAACAATTAACGGGGGAGGGGATTCTTCTTCTTGCACGTCTAGGCCAGACGTGAAACTGCCAAAATGAAGGATAATAACTATTCTCTAGGTGGCAGGAGCTGTAAGCCAGCACATTTGGATGGTAAATACTGATGATGAACTAACCTTTTGAAGAAAATAAATATATTCCCCCACCCTGCCCACCCTCCAAAATATTTTTCTTCCACCTTAAATATTTCATTTATAAGATTCCATGCTATTCGTGACTGGCATAGTGAAGACACTGACTGATGATTTTGTGATTCAAGAAATGTAGTTCTTACTCAGTACACCAACAAAATTGTATGTTTGATCATCCTCTGGCAAGTCAAGAAAATCATGCCATATGGTGCAGATTTCTTTTATTTTTCACTGTTCCTATTTCACAGAAGAAAAGTGAATGAGAATGGAAAGGAAAGGAAGGTCTTTTCCCCTCAACATAACCTAATAATCATGTGTGTAGTTAAAAACTTAGTAAAATCACCACAGCAACAGAGAAGAATCTTTAAAAGTACTTGCAACAAGGCATTCTCCTCACCGTTTTGCAGAAGTCTTCAGAAAAATTTCTATTGATTCTTCTGCTGCTAACACATTTAAAAAATCAGTTTAATGACCAAGATCCTGTGGCTTGAATGCTGTGTTATAGATTGCTGCTAATCAAAGATTTCTTCCCTTGAATTCCCTTTCTGTTCAACTTGTGCACAATGAGATGAACTTGCATGCAACCCAAAACTGAAGCCATCACTCTATCATTAGAGACAATTTTCTGCTGGTAGTGACATCGGTCTCATTGCACTTGACAGAGGTATAGAACAGCATACTGGCCATCTTCTTTCCAAATAAACTTTGGGCAAAATCCTGCTGATGCAATTTCAGGCATAAAACATGCTGGGGCCCTGGAGGTAATTATTTTAAATCAATTTACAGCTTTCTATTGCCTTGTGATTCCCTTATTCCTGTTGAATCCTTTGAAAAGTTTGGTGTGTATGTTTGGGGAAAAGGACTGTAGTGGCTTACTGGATAAGATGCTCAGCTTGACAACTGGAAGGTCAGCAGGTCAGCAGTTCAAAACCCTGAGTGCTGCATGACAGAGTGAGCATCCATCTCTGTCCCAGCTTCTGCCAACCTAGCAGTTTGAAAGCAAGAAATTGCAAGTAGATAAATAGGTACCACTATGGTGGGAAATTAAACAGTGTTCCATGCACTCTGGCATCTAGTCATGTCCATGGAAATGTCTGCAGACACAGACAGCACTGGCTCTTTGACTATAAACAGAAATGAGCACTGAATGGTAGAGTTGGATATGACTGGCTTTTGAGCAAGGGTAGCCTTTACCTTTATCCCTTTGTGATTCTTTTTTCCCCTGAGGAATCTTTTGGAAAATATGGCATGTATGTTAGATGTCAAAAAATGTGAACAGATTACCTTTCCCCACTTCTGTTTATGCCACACAATGTTATGAATATGACTTAGCCTGTTGTTTTCATTATTTGTTGTGTCATTTCCATTTATTAAAAAAATAAGGCTCTTGTTTTCTATTTCTTTTATATTGATACAAAAACTTCCTGTCTTATCACTTGACTATTTAGGTAATTATATTTTCAGGCAACAACAAGAAAAATATGTGTTCATTCATTACCATTTTTTTCTCTCTCTGTCACCTCTCTTCCCTCCAAAATCTGCATTGTTTTATTAAAACCTTCATATTGCTCTGGCAACCTAACCAGCACTCATCTTTCCTTAATTTTCTCAGCTGATCAGAACTATTCTTATCAAAATTACATGCTCCTCACTCATGCTGCCAACACCACACTGGCCTACAAGAAAAGTTTTTTCCATTGGTGCCTATGATTTTAGAACTAATTTTAGCTATGTTTGAGTCACTGAATCCAAATATGGATTTTCTCTATCTGCTCTACTTTTTTAGATCAGTGTTTTTTTAATGTGCTGTTCTATGTGAAATGTGCAGTTCTAACTCCATTTTGTGCAGTTCTAAATCACATAGACAAGGATTGGTTCCTGTATATTTTCCCTATTGTCATTCAATGAATGAGGCTGAGTGAAAAGCCTGGACTTCATTTGTTGCAGTTGTTGGAAATTTTCAAGGCAAACACAAAGCTGAAAACTATGTTGAACTAGTAAACAAGATGTTTAACAGTTTTAAATTTCTTGGGTGTAACATGAGTATTAAGGTGCACTATTTACACAGCCACTTAGACCATTTTCCTGAAAATTTAGGAGACACCAGTGAGGACCAAGGTGAAAGATTTTACCAGAATATTAAAACTATGGAGGACCACTACCAAGGAAGATGGGATACACACATGATGGCTGAGGGAGGCATTTTTTTGCCCAAACCACTTTCCTGGCCTCCTCCATGCTCGCGTCCCTCAGCCTGATTGGCTGAGAGGTGGCATGGTGCGGAGGACTCTGGGCCTTGTAGGGTTTTTTTTGTTCATCTTTGTGGGGCGTTTTCCTCACTCTTTATGACCAGACCCTTGCACCGATGCTCGCAGGGTCTAAAGGTAAGTGTGGGCAGCTCAGTACAGGATGGTTGGGCCAGATGTGGATAGGCATGCCAGACAAGTAACATGCAAGGCCCTTCTTATAGGTATAGATAGTATCGTTTACATAGAGACACCAAGAAAGGGAAAATTCCAGAAGCTAACTATATATTTAATCTGTGTAACCAATTTGGTGTCTTGCACGGAAGGCAAAGAAGGAGCCGCCATAAGGGCTAAAACACAACTTTATTGCATGGTAGTCAGAGTGAACATGGGGTAATGGTGGACCAAACAGCTCTATTTATAGCACACTGTGCATTTTGAATAACCCGGGTGATAGTCCATTGGTTACTGTCCATGTGACATCATGGATCGTCACGCCCATCTTCTCCAGGTGCGGTGTGGCAGGAAGGTTTCCCGCCCTTCAGGTATTCAGGGGAATCTGTATCATGTGAGCTGGATACTGCTACTGCCACCAGCAGTAGCATCCTTAACAGCTTGCTACAATGTGTCTCTGATTATACAATTGATGGATACAATTAGTTAAAGAGTACTTGTATTCTATTCAGTACATAACATCCCTCCCCCTAGGTGAGGACGAAGTCCTTTAGCCATTGAGGCTTTCAGCAAGTTCACTTTGGGCGAGTGGTGGACGCACTTCAGGCTGGAGTCCCTGCATTGGAGGAGAGTGACTCATTAGCGATTGGCTGCGAGTTGTGAGCCGGGGATCGGGGAGGTCTAGGTGTGGGAGTAAACTCCAGGGATGTGAGACCGGGGCTCCAGGGACTAAAGAAAAAACCCGCTCTTCGCTTGGATGGGTAGGGGATCACTCCAAAAAATCCCCCCGGTCGCCTAACTCAAAATCTAACAACTCCTCGGAATCCCTCTCTTCTAAATTGTTCCTGTTACCCGGTGGGTCAAAAGGATGTGGGTTTGTCTCATTTCCCTCCCCCCTGTGGTCTGTGTCTCCCCCTTGGGATAACCGGGTGGGGGAGAACCCTAACGCTGACTGCTCCATTTGGTCACTCATGTCTTGCCTTCCCACTACTCTACCTCTGAGTTGGTTGGCGTGCCTCCTCCAGAGGAGTCCTGTGCCTGTCTTGACATTGTAGGAGACTGGCCCCGTCTGTCTGACCACTATTCCAGGTACCCAAGTAGGGCCGTCAGCCGTGTAGTTTCAGCAATGTACTGGCTGGCTGATCTTGAAACTCTTGGTGCCCGCATTTCTATGTTTCTACCTGTGTCCCCCACCCTGGTTGGGTCTAATCTCGAGAGAATTGTGGCGGGTTTCCTCTGCATGAGGAGCTCAGCGGGTGAGAGCCCTGACGCTAAGGAGGTTACACGGTACCATAATAGGAATTGACAGAGCTGCAAGTTCAATTCCCTGGGGCCCATCCTACGCAGTGTGTCCTTTGTTATTCACACCAGGCGTTCCGCTTGACCATTTGTAGCGGGGGGAAAAGGGGCCGCAGTTATGTGGCAAATTTTATTAATCTCTATGAAACCCTGGAACTCCGCTGACATGAAAGTTGTGGCGTTATCACTCACAAGTACCTCAGGTAAACTGAAGCAGCTGAATACCTTGCGTAATTGCTTAATCGTTGCAGCTGACGATGTACTGGCCATTGGAATTACCTCCAACCACTTGGAGTAGGAGTCAACTATTATAAGGAAAATGGTACCCCTGAAAGGACCCGCGAAGTCCATGTGTAGACATGACCCTGGACCCCGGGCCATGTCCATTCTCTGTGCGGAAGTCAGGACTCCTTGAGTGAGGTGCTCTGGCAGCCCTCGCAAGTGCCTACCATGTGCTCTATATCTGTTTCCAGTTTGGGCCACCAGACGTAACTCCAAGCTAGTGCCTAGGAGCGCACAATCCCCAGGTGGCTGATATGCAGCATCTTGAGCACCCGGGACCTCAGAACTTCGGGCATTTCTACCCGCTGCCCCCAAAGTAGGCAGCCCCTTTCTAGGGAGAGCTTGTCTCTCTGCCTACCATAAATCCTGAATTCCTCCGTAGGGGAGGTTGCCGGCCAGCCTTTCTGTACCCATGAACTGACTAAGGCCAATGACTTGTCTTTCGCCATAGCCTTGGCGATCTCAGCTGGCAGAATTGGGGGTGACTCTAGGGCTTCGATCAGGAGCACCTGGTGGTCCTGTTCTACCTCGCACTCGGGGTCCCCTGCCTGTGGGAGGGGTGACCTGGAAAGGGCATCAGCATGGCTGATCTCCTTGCCGGGGTGGTAGGTCAACACGTACTGGTACGCGTTGAGGAAAATCGCCCATTGCAGCAACCTTGGGGACAAGATCAGCGGGGTTGGCTTATCTGTGGTGAAGATTCCTAAGAGGGGCTTATGGTCGGTCATGACTTTGAATGGCCTGCCATAGAGAAAATTGTGGAACTTCTTGGCTCCTGCAACAATCACTAGGGCTTCCCTGTCTTTTTGCGCGTAGTTGCACTCTGCCTTGGACAGGGATCTCGAATAGTATGCCACTGGGGCTTCTCGCCCGCTCTCTAGCATGTGGCAGAGGACTGCCCCCACCCCCGCCAGTGAGGCATCGCAGACCAACACAACGGGTTTCTTTGGGTCGAAGTGGGTCAACACAGCCTCGGAAGATAGAAGCTGTTTGAGCCCCCGGAATGCCCATTCCTGGATATCCCCCCACCGCCAAGCTGCATCCTTTTTGAGTAATCTATGCAGCAGTTCTGCTACCAACGCCTTTCCCAGGAGGAAAGAGTGGTAGAAATTTAGGAGTCCTAGGAAGGACTGTAGTTCATTCGGCCTTGGTGGTGGGGCGAGGAGCATCTTTCACTGCCGCTACCTTGGACTCTGTTGGTTTTATGCCCTCAGGGGTTATTCGGAAACCCAGAAACTCTACCTCCTGAGCGAAAAACACACACTTATACTTTCTCAACCTGAGCCCCACTTTCTCGAACACTATTAGTACCCGGTCTAGCCTCTTGGCCAATTCCTGTTCCCCTCCCGCTGTCATCAGAATGTCGTCAGAATAGGGGGAAACACCTGGGAGCCCTTTCAACAATCTTTTTATGAGGGACTGAAAGATCCCCGGAGCCGAATTTATGCTGAATTGGAGGTGCGTCACTTTAAAGGCTTTTATTGCATGGTAGTCAGAGTGAACATGGGGTAATGGTGGACCAAACAGCTCTATTTATAGCACACTGTACATTTTGAATAACCCGGGTGATAGTCCATTGGTTACTGTCCGCGTGATGTCATGGATCGTCACGCCCATCTTCTCCAGGTGCAGTGTGGCAGGAAGGTTTCCCGCCCTTCAGGTATTCAGGGGAATCTGTACCATGTGAGCTGGATACTGCTACTGCCACTGGCAGTAGCATCCTTAACAGCTTGCTGCAATGTGTCTCTGATTATTTACAATGGATACAATTGCCGGATACAATCAGTTAAAGAGTACTTGTCACATTCTATTCAGTACATAACAACCACCCAAGTTCAAATCGATTTCTAAGGCTATTTTCCAACATGTGTGAATGATAATGAGCAGAAGAGGGTAGAACATCTGACTGCTGCCATTGAGCTTACCAACATTCGGGCGGGTCTTTGCTATGCAAAGCTTGCCATTCTTTTTCCTGTGGAGACCTTTAAGAGTGGTGGAGATTTGTCTTACACACATATACCATGCCAAACACCCACCCCAAAAAGAGGTTACTCAGAATTCTCTGTATTCACCACCAAGATCCAAATGTTCTTGGAGTGTTTACATCAGCAAAAACAACAGCCTTATCAAGTCTCCAGAGTCCAAATTCAAAACCAAGCCCAAAGTGGACCACAGAGTTAGTCCAAACAACAGGCATAGACCAAGCAAGCTGGAAATTGGGTGTCTAAGAGAGCAAACAAGACAAAGTAGCTTCAGGGCTGGAGCAGGGGCAGGATAGGTTCAAGGATCCAGGCAAGGCACAACAACAGCACAGAAATCAAAAATGGGACAGAAAGTCTTCAGGAGTAGGAATGAGGAGCGAGGCAGGACATTTTCAAAGGAGGAAACAAGGCAAGAAGGCTTCAAAGGCAGGAACCAATAATAAAGCAAGAATTTCAGGAGCCAAGCATCTACAAATCCAATGACCTTCATTGGGGAGAATAACCAGTTCTTATATAGCTCAGCTTCTCAGGGCTTCAGTCAGTTAGAGCCCATCATGCCCCAAAACTTTCCCAAGGGGTCTCAGTTGGGACCTAGAAGCTTCCAGGCTGGGGATCAATTGTAAGCATCAAAGCTGCCTCTGGGGTACTCATCCTTCAAATATCTTCTGCTTCCATTTCTTCTGTCTTACCACTTGAACAACTGCCACTATTTCATGACTGTACTTGGAACCCTTTCTTTCAAAATTGTCTTCTTTTATTTATATCCTGGCATTGCATTTCCTGACATTCACAATGATCAATTTGCAAACACTCATACTGGATCAAGTACCTCTTTTGCATCTTCAAGCTCTTTTCATTCCATTATTCTTCTTCTGTCAATGGGTCATAGAAATGTACATTTTACAATTTATTGTTCACTGATGTTAAATAATCAGGCATCCATTCAAGTGGAAGTAATATGAGCTTAGATTTTAGAAGAGGAAAATGTTATATATGGTTCCATCCTACAGTACATAATGAACAGGTGTTTTTGATATGCATCTATTTATAGATGCCTTTGGTTTCTATTTTTACTTTAAATTATTTTTGCAGTAGGAGATGTGAGACTAAAACCATCAGAACCGCTTTAATCAATTTATCACTTTATATTAATATTATTTGCTACAGATGAGCACATTCTTTGGGTTGGATGGCATCCTATATATTCATTATTTCTTAATTTGTAGTTTCTTTACTTTTTTCATTACCTTTTTCTTAATAAATGTGCTTACCTCAGCTCATTTAAATCTTTCTGAATGGAAATGAAGGGTAAGTTACTTTTATAATTATGCCCCTTGGTCTTTAGGTAGACAAGTAAAATGATTTCTAGATTACTTTAATGAGCACAATTAGATGCAATTGAAGGGAATAGATGAAAAAATCTGAGACATCAGTTGTGTACGCTTCATGAGTTTTAAATATCTTTGAATGGACAAAAGGATTATAACCATGGTATATCATTGAAGAGAGTTATTTCAAATAATTACACTTCTGAATGTATTATTTGTTATTATTATTTTTTAAATGTTATAAAATTGTGAATTTTGCTATTCATTTGTTCAATCTGCAATAATTTAATATAATGTGGGGGTTGTTTGTGAATGATAACAAAACTGGTAGATAGAGCAAATGGACGGATCAGTCTAGTTTGGGACCATGTCAAAAACAGCAAATGAAGGAAAGCTGAAGAGGCATATTCTGAATATAGAAATAAACTTGACCCGATTATGGGTGTGGGATGGTAGTTAGAATGATGGAATTATCAATAGTTTCAGGAACTAGAAGATTCTCTAACTCTTAACATACCTTTAATTCTAACCTTAACCCCTTTTGCTAATTTTCAATACATTGGAATTTTCATCTTCTTCCTCTTTACTTCTTCTTTTATCCCTTCAGGTGTTGTGGGAGATACAAGGTTATTGGTCTGGCACTTCTAGCAGCCTCCACCTGTATTATGTGGTGTAGAATTTTCATGAAAAACCCTGGATCCGTTTCTTTGCATTCTAACAGTGTCATGGGTTTGTATTCAGAATTAAGTTTCAGTGGCTGAAATCCCATTGCTCAGAGGAATAAGTCATAACTAGACTAGATCCACTGAACCAATGGAACTTTCTGAGGAGTAGACTCATCACATTTCAATTTACTCTGGGAGCTTACTCTAGTTGTTTACCACACTACACAACAGGATTTCAGCCACAGAGTTCAATGGCACCTGCTCTAGAATGAATTGTTCATCATCTTTTTCATTCCACTCCACACTTCTCTATCTCTATCTATTCAACAGACCCAACTCATGATCATTTCTGCAATGCTTGGCCATCTGCGCAGAGCAATGCAGGCGCCTGAGCTGAACTGCATTCCAGAGAGGTGTTGCATATTTTAAAAGAAATACTGCACAATAAAGCTTTTAGAGTGTCTTTGCAATCTCTTTGGTCATTTCTTACATATCAGAGCTACCCCACTCCAAAACTTTAAAATATGAATACATGAAAGCTTCATGATCCTCTCTAGTGATAACACATTTTTGCCCTATATACTAAAAGGCAGGCAGACTGCAGTTTACAGAGGACAGGAGATAGTTTACAAGGAAGTTAATAATATATGGTAAGGGAATTTGCAATTGCTTTCATCTGACCAGGACATGTTTAATAGCCCCATAAAGTACAGTAGCCTGAAATGTCTTCAGATAATTATAATATGACCTTATACTCTTAAGATTTCATTTCAAAAAGATACAGGCTTTCTAAAAATATTTTTACTCTTGGTATAAAAACATCTGTTTTGTGAAGAATGAAACGATACCATTCCATTCAAAGGGACATATGTCTTTTCTAAAATCAGGAATTATTTTGTCTAAGGAAGTATCAGATGCTCTCATGATGAAAATCAGTTAGGTATGATGAACCATAGCCATTAACCTGGGTTATTTTCCTTTGTATACTTTTTAGACCTTAAAGCACCTTCTTTAACATTTTTTTTGGGATTCCCTCCACCTCCTCCTCCTCCTCCTGTATTCGAATCCAAATATTGTTAATCATCATGGTGATCAGCCATGAAGACTGTTCTGAGAATATAATACAGTGGCCTTTCCGCATCACAGAATGACACCCATACCTCTGATCCAGTTCCATGAGTCACTTTCTGGTCATGAGCCCTTTTGGCACACAAAGTCTTCTTCAGCCCCAAGCCAGTATTGATTAAGCTGCTGCCCTCCATCAAGATGGATTCAAGTGAGATTTAATCCACTTGGGGACCATCACCCTTCCCTGTGGACTTTGACACCCAAGCCATTAGTCATTAAGGTTGTCAGGTTAGTAAACAGCCACCTGACACTGGGCATTGAGTTGCTGACAGTAAGGTTTACTCTATTACCATAACAAGATAACCTGGCCAGACCAGGCTACCAAATGCTATCTGCAGATGCCAAACTCACTCCTTGGGGGTGGGGTGGGGGAACAGGCAGTAGATTTCACTTAAAAGGTATCTCTGAGGTAAGTGTATACAGACCATATGAGATGGAATTTACTGGATATTTTATGTTCTTTTGTAAGAGACACGCAGATGAACATGATCCTATTGGATTTCAATATTGCTGCTGACCCCAAGTCACTTCTTAATTTAGCCTTTACTGAATCAAATTTAATATTTAATATCTTTGTCAAATAAGTATAGACCTTTATGGATCTGTGTCAATACTTTTGGAAGTATTTCACTGGTGAAGGAAAAGATTTAAAAAGTTTCTCAGAAGAGCAATTGCTATAATGATCAGGCAGGTTCAATAGGTTTACAAAAGGAAAAATAATTGTGGAAAGGGTCCAAAAAGAGGCCTGTCTCTTACTGTTTATCCAGAAATTCACTAATAGCTGTCCAATGGTCAGAGACCCTGCCCCTCAATTCCTCCTGGTAGCAAATTTACCCTTCTCTTCTCAAGATCTCTGCTTCTTTACTGGTAGCAGTTATGCTGAAGTAGCAATGTAGACTGTGTCATCTAGGATAGAGAGGAGGCTATCCACCTCCCCAATAAATCTGAAGGGGAAAAAGTGTATTGTAACTGGGAGTAATAGGAGAGACATGATATGTCTTTTTTTCCTCTTCCCAGTAGCCCTCAAGTAGTGGTGTTTCTGTTTCCCTATTCTAATAGGAGCACAAATACTGGAATGCTAATCACAGTAAAGCAAAGGAGGTAAACATTAGACCCTATTTCGGTGATGCTGAAGTGATCCTCCATCTTATATATATGTTTGTAAGTGTGCATACACATGTGAAGGTAAATGTATTTTATCAAATGCACTGGTTTTCTAAGTTTGTGGTAAAGGTAAAGGTTTTCCATGCTCGAAACCAGTCATATCCGACCCTAGGCTCATCTCTGTTTCAAAGCCAAAGAGTCAGCACTGCCTGAAACATAAAAACTGTTAAGGTAACATGAATATATATGCAGTTCCTAGTAGAGTTGTTTATGCAGAGTTAGGATGTTCAAATACAATAGATCCAAAATTTCCAAATATCTAGGGAGTCCTTTAGGTATTGCTCCAAGGGCTCTAATCACTATGGGTACAACAACAGATTTCTTCCTCTATAGATGCTCAACTTCAATTTGCAACTTCAATTTGCAAAATCACAAACAATCTTGTATTTCCAAACAATTTTATATTGTCCATTAAGAGCAAATGTGGAACCTTCAGTCCTTTCTTACCCAATTCATATCCACCGCTTTTTGGTGTTTTTTTTAGAATAGTTGTCAGTGGTGCCATTGATATCCCAAATAGCAAAGGTGATAGTGACCCTTGAAAAATACCAGGGTTAATTTCAACTTTACCAAATTCTTCTCCACAGGCAATTAACTGTATTTACCATAGCTTCATTGAAATCTTCATAAATCTTTGAATATTGTTGCTAATTCCAAAAATGTCATTTCTGTATCCAGCTATATGGAACTGAATCAAATGCCTTTTTATATTTGATACAAACCATAAACAAATTTGTTCGCCTTTTCATTGAATTCTTCAAAACCAGTTTGTTGATTAATAGCTGATATTTGGTTCCTCTTGAGTTTTTTCAGCACCCTTTCTGCTCTACAGGCAATAAATTGTTGTTTTTCAGATGTCCATATATCTGGCTTGCAATTATGCCAGTGAGTAATTTGTATGTTTTTGGTAGACAAGTTATTGATCTGTAGTTTCCAGGCTCATTTCCCTTTTCTTTATCCTTCTTAATTAGAAGTGGCCATTCAATTGTTAACCAATTTTCACCTCTCTGGTCCATTAGTCTTTGCTCACCAATTTCCAAAACTGGGTGAATTTCTTTCCAAATTTGGTACATACATTTTTGGAATCCACATTTTGATGGCTCAGACTGGTAATAGATAGTTTTCTTTCCTCATACAGATTCTTCAGGGGATTTTATCTTCCAGCTGATCATCAACTCCATGCCCTGGTTGCCTAGCCGAAGGAATTGAGCCCTGTAGTCCATTTTTCAATGGATGCCCAGGAGCCATAGCATCCATCACAATCCCTGTTAATCCAGGTGGTGACCAACCCAGCATGGTATAAGAATGATGTTTTTTCACCATATTCAATGGGTTGTGGAACAGATTTAGTCTGGTTCTTGCAAACTTGCAAGCCCTTCCAGCACATCAAGGTAACGTTTTATGGGAGGAATGATGACGATGACATCATCATTCTTCTTCATCATCATCATCGTCATCATTTAAATGAGATGAAGTCCACTTTTTTTTGTTGTTGTTCAGTCGCACAGTCGATTCCGACCCTTTGCGACCCTATGGACCATCGTTCTCCAGGTGCCTCTGTCCTCCACCATCCCCCTCAGTCCTCCCAGCTCTGTGCCCATTGTGTCTACAATACCATCTATCCATCTCATCCTTGGCCTCCCCCTTCTTCTTTTGCCCTCCACCTTTCCCAACATCACGGCCTTCTCAAGTGAATCCTCCCTTCTCATTTGATGCCCAAAGTAGTTTAGCCTCATCTTTAGTATTTGACCTTCCAATGAGCAGTCAGTGTTGATTTCTTCTAAGATTGACCTATTTGTTCTCCTCGCTGTCCAAGGTACCCTCAAAACTCTCCTCCAACACCACATTTCAAAGGCATCTATTCTTCTGCGTTCAGCTTTCCTAATGGTCCAGCTCTCACATCCGTACATTACCACTGGGAATACCATTGCTTCGACTATTCTAATTTTTGTTTTCAAGGTGATGTCTCTGCTTTTCACTATGTTCCCCAGGTTTCTCATGGCTTGTCTCCCTAGAATCAGCCGCCTCTTTATTTCATGGCTGCAATCTCCATCTGCAGTGATCTTAGATCCTAAGAACGTAAAATCTGTCACTGCTTCTACTTCTTCCCCGTCTATTTTCCAGGAACTGATTGGGCCTGTTGCCATTATCTTGGTTTTCTTGATATTGAGTCTCAAGCCAGCTTTTGCACTCTCTTCCTTCAAACCGATCAGGAGATTCTTTAGGTCTTCCTCACTTTCTGCCATTAGGGTGGTGTCGTCTGCATATCTCAGATTGTTGATGTTTCTCCCAGCAATTTTGATCCCATATTGTGATTCCTCCATCCCTGCATTGCGCATTATGTGCTCTGTGTATAAGTTGAATAAGCAGGGTGACAGAATGCAGCCTTGCCTTACTCCTTTTCCTATTCCAAACCACTCTGTCATTCCATGTTCTGTCCTAACTGTTGCTTCTTGGTTCATGTACAGATTTCTCAGGAGGCATATGAGGTGCTCTGGTATTCCCATCTCTTTAATCACTTGCCACATCTTGTTGTGATCCACACAATCAAATGCCTTAGTGTAGTCAATAAAGCAAAAATAAACTTGTTTCTGGTATTCCTTTGTTTTCTCCATGATCCAACGTATGTTGGCAATGTGGTCTCTAGTCCCAATGCCTCTTCTGAAACCAGCCTGCACCTCTGGTAATTCTCTTTCCACATGCTGCTGAAGTCTATCCTGTATTATCTTGAGCATCACCTTGCTGGCGTGTGGGATGAGCGCAATTGTTCGATAATTTGAACATTCTTTGGCATTGCCCTTTTTTGGGATTGGAACATATACTGATCTTTTCCAGTCCTGTGGCCACTGTTTTGTTTTCCAAATCTGCTGGCATATTGAATGCAGTAATTTGATGCCATCATCTTTTAGAGCTTTGAAAAATTCAACTGGGATACCATCATCTCCACTAGCTTTGTTGTTTGCAGTGCTCTTTAGGGCCTTTCTGACTTCACTCTCCAGGATGTCTGGCTCAGGTTCAATTTCTTCATCATTGTGACTATCAGGAGTGTTGAGTTCCTTTTTGTAGAGTTCCTCTGTGTACTCTTTCCATCTTTTCTTAATCTCTTCTGCATCAGCTAGCTCCTTTCCGTCTTTGTCCCTTATCATGTTCATTTTTGCTTTAAATGTTCCCTTAATTTCCCGGATTTTTTTGAAAAGATCTCTGGTTCTGCCTCTTTTGTTGTTTTCTTCCATTTCTTTGCACTGTTCTTTTAGATAGTTTTCCTTATCTCTCCTTGCTTTTCTTTGAAATTCTGTGTTCAAATGATTGTATTTTTTCCTTTCTCCTTTGACTTTTGCGTTCCTTCTTTCCTCTGCTATTTTAAGAGCCTCATCAGACAACCACTTTGCTTTCTTACTCTTCTTTTCTTTTGGTATGGTTTTCTTTGCTGCTTCCTGCATGATGTCCCTCATCTCTGTCCATAATTCTTCTGGCACTCTATCTATTGAGTCTAAGCCATTGAATCTGTTCATCACCTCCACCGTGTATTCTTTAGGGATGCTGTCTAGGTGATATCTGTCTGGTCTCTTTGTTTTCCCTATTTTCTTTAGTCTAAGCCTGAATTTTGCAATCAGTAGGTTGTGATCTGAGCCACAATCTGCTCCAGGTCTTGTTTTTGCTGACTGTATGGAGGTTCTCCATCTTTGGCTGCAGAGTATGTAGTCAATCTGGTTTCGGTGTTGGCCATCTGGTGATGTCCATGTGTAAAGTCGCCTCTTGTGTTGCTGGAAGAGGGTGTTTGCTATGACCAGTGCGTTCTCTTGGCAGAACTCTATCAATCTTTGCCCTGCTTCATTCTGTGTTCCAAGACCGAACCTGCCTGTTATTCCCTCCACTTTTTGATTGCCTACTTTGGCATTCCAGTCTCCTAGAATAATTTGAACATCATTTTTTGGTGTTTGTTCTATGAGGTGTTGTAAGTCCTCATAGAACTGGTCCACTGTGGCTTCATCTGCACCCGTGGTTGGTGCGTATATTTGGATCACAGTAACATTGAAGGGTTTGCCCTGAATTCTTACTGACATCATTCTGTCATTTTTGAGGTTGTATCCCATTACTGCTCTTCTCACTCTTTTATTGACAATTATGGCTACTCCATGTCTTCTAAGGTTTTCTTGTCCACAGTAGTAGATGTGATGGTTTCCAGAGCTGAATTCGCCCATCCCTGTCCATTTGAGCTCACTGATGCCCAAGATGTCAATGCTTATTCTTTCCATCTCATTTTTTACCACTTCCAGTTTACCTTGGTTCATTGATCTCACATTCCATGTCCCTATACAGTATTGCTCCTTACAACATTGCATTTCCCCTCCCCCTTTCCTGTCCCTCCCCTTTCTCCCCTCTGAGGTGTTAAGCATCCTGTATCACCTAGCCTGCCCTTTTGTTTTGTCTTTTGTTTTGGTCCATAGGGTTCTCTTGGCAAGCTTTGTGGCGTGGTTTGCCGGTTTCTACGCCATTTTTTTCCTCGCATCATACATCATATCACAGTTTTAAAAGTTTAAAACAGTTTACACAACATATTATCATGCATAATTATCACACTCTAAAACACAGTCTCTATGTTAATTGCTATATTAAGTCAGTATGAAGTCTCTATGTCAGTCGCTATATTAATTCAGCTACATTTTTCACATCAGCTACTTATCCTTGTGTCCTCACTCCCCAGGTGGGGTTGTTGTCTCTGGGTCCCTTGCTCCAGGGGCATCGCAGTGGCGGGCAGTGGATGTTTTCCCTGTGTCTCAGCTGTTCCTCTTCCTCTGCCTCTGGCTGCAGTGGTGGATGGTGACCTTCTCCCTCCAAGGCCTCTGGATGGTGACTGGGCAGTTGGGGCCTGGTCTTTCTCTGCCTCTTTCTTCCTTGCACCCAGGTTTTAGGATGGGGTGGGAGGGAGGGGCCGATTCTTCACTCACCTCCCACCAAGGTCTCTGGATGGCTTCTGGGCAGTTGGGGCCTGGTCTTTCTCTGCCTCTTTCTTCCTTGCACCCAGGTTTTAGGATGGGGTGGGAGGGAGGGGCCGCTTCTTCACTCACCTCCCACCAAGGTCTCTGGATGGCTTCTGGGCAGTTGGGGCCTGGTCTTTCTCTGCCTCTTTCTTCCTTGCACCCAGGTTTTAGGATGGGGTGAAAGGGAGGGGCCGATTCTTCACTCACCTCCCACCAAGGTCTCTGGATGGTTTCTGGGCAGTTGGGGCCTGGTCTTTCTCTGCCTCTTTCTTCCTTGCACCCAGGTTTTAGGATGGGGTGGGAGGGAGGGGCCGATTCTTCACTCACCTCCCACCAAGGTCTCTGGATGGCTTCTGGGCAGTTGGGGCCTGTCTTTCTCTGCCTCTTTCTTCCTTGCACCCAGGTTTTAGGATGGGGTGGGAGGGAGGGGCCGATTCTTCACTCACCTCCCCCCAAGGTCTCTGGATGGCTTCTGGGCTGTTGGGGCCTGGTCTTTCTCTGCCTCTTTCTTCCTTGCACCCAGGTTTTAGGATGGGGTGGGAGGGAGGGGCCGATTCTTCACTCACCTCCCACCAAGGTCTCTGGATGGCTTCTGGGCAGTTGGGGCCTGGTCTTTCTCTGCCTCTTTCTTCCTTGCACCCAGGTTTTAGGATGGGGTGGGAGGGAGGGGCCGATTCTTCACTCACCTCCCACCAAGGTCTCTGGATGGCTTCTGGGCAGTTGGGGCCTGGTCTTTCTCTGCCTCTTTCTTCCTTGCACCCAGGTTTTAGGATGGGGTGAAAGGGAGGGGCCGATTCTTCACTCACCTCCCACCAAGGTCTCTGGATGGCTTCTGGGCAGTTGGGGCCTGTCTTTCTCTGCCTCTTTCCACTAGCATTCACATTTATTTAAGTTTTATCTAACCACCTTGGCTTATAGACATTGACTACAAGCTTCAATCCACTAGCATTCACATTTATTTAAGTTTTATCTAACCACCTTGGCTTATAGACATTGACTACAAGCTTCAATCCTGATCCTTAATATTCTTCCACTTCTGGGAGCAATGAGGGCTTTGTGGGCCAGATGAATTGGTGTCAGGGGCCAGATCCAGCCCCCAGGCCAGAGTTTGAGCACCCCTGCTCTAAAAGGATGGAACAGTGTCACTGCAGTGTAAACAGTGGTGGACAAATCAACTCAATATACAATTCTGTCTGAGTCACAGAACAAGACTTTGCCCTCTAGCCACCCATCTATGCACACTCTCTAAACTGCACAGTATCAGCTGTGTTATTCCAACAGCTAAAACAGAAAATCTCACCAGCACTTCACCCCATCTTTTCTAGTTGTGTAAGGGCAACAATTTCTAGAAACCTACTGCCTAAGGCAGGACCTCCCTCTGCATGGTGGTGTGGAAAGAGGGCAAAAATTCATTTACCTACCAGAAATTAAAGGCTATTCCTGATTAATTTAAACAGCTCTTGGAAAATGAGGACATTAATATGTCTGAACACTTTAATGTACCTCACTTATGCTCTGGTGCATTCTTCAGAGAGCAACTCTAGAATAACCTTTAAAGTGCATGGGAACTACAATGAATTTTAATACATTTCCATTCGGGCCACTTCTGATTTTATTGTCATTTTCTCTGGAATGAAAGAATCAATTGAGTAATGAAAGTACATGCACCTAATTATAAATGTTTCAACTGTCTCTCATGCATTGAACATTTGGAAAATAGGTAATATTTATGAAGTTAGTCTATTATGCCAGTCTCTTAAAAGCTTAACTATATGAATCTCATATAATTTCAGATATACTAATGCTGCTTTATAATGCTTTGAATCTTGCAGATTTTCTCAAATAGAAATCTATGGTAACTCATTGGAAGTAGCTGTTGTTGTTTACTTTCATAGTTGTAAGAGTTGATGGCTTGACAGCTCAATAGTTTGGGCATCTGGCTGCAGAGCCAGAAGTTGCGGATTTGATTTGCCACTTTGCTTCCTTGGAGAAGAGCCACCCTGTGTAGCCAAAGGCAGGGTGCAAAGTCGCAGGGTTACCCCCAGAAGACAGAAATGGTAAACCACTTTTGTGTACTCTCTATTTGGAAAGGGTAACTATAAATCAGAATTGACTTGATAACACACAATTATAATTATATTGTCCAGTTTCGAACACTGGCTTGTGCTTCATCTTGTTCTGCTATATTTGGATTGTTACCCACATAATCTAAAAGAAATTAATTATGTTTGTAAAATAGGAACATTACTTCACTTCTCTCATTAAATTGAAACTTTTTGATCACAGCCCTTTCCTAAGGATTTCCCCACCAGCTGGGGCTAAACTGAATAGCCAATAGGAGCTATCTTATCACTGCTATTTTTTTTTAAAGCCTGTAAGCCAAAATACATGCTGCAGATTTACTTCACTTTCATTTAACAGTGAGCATGACTTCATTTAACAGAGGTGAACTAGTAAAGCAAGATCGGGATTTTAAGATTAGCTTTTCAAAGCTGTTATGATCAGGCTCCCACGTAGATTAAAATATATTGAGGTTAGCCACGGAAATAACTTCAGCAAAAATCTTCATCACTGTATGTCTTTCTTCTTGATATTTTCTCTCAGGTTTACCAATTCTATCCTGCTTCAGAATATGTTACCACACAGACATAAGGCTACATGTTGGCCTACTGAATAAAACGGGGAAAAAAAATCATGATTATACCTTCTTTTCCTCAAAGAGATAGTCATGTTGATCTCTTACAGCAAATAGAAATCTGTGACTCCTTTAAGATTAACAAGGTTGATTTGATTTACCTGTATACATTAGTGGACTGTAGTCAAGTTCTGCAGAAGAATTCTAGAAGTCTTAAAGTGAAAAATCTGTTATGGTCTGTAATCTATGCAGAATATGGCAAAAGGCTATATCCAAGGACAGTTTGAACACACTCTAAAACACTATTTCTGAGTCAGAAAAAAAATTAAGGTCATATCTGTGTTACTCCTCCTAGGCTGGTGTACAGTTCCTTTTTCAAAGCCACCTAAAGTCAGGGGAGGAGCAAAATGCTTTATGGCATGAATCCCATGTCCAGATAGTATTTTGCTTCTCTGATGGGGCAATAGCAGCACTTTGTCACTGATGGAGGAAAGCTTTCAACCATCAGTTACAACACAGCCATTTAGCCCCTGCCATTGATCGGACTGATCAGCAGTGGGAGTGATGGTAACAATTGTATTTGCAGCTGATGGGGAAGATGTTTCACCCATTGGCTGCAAGATGACCTGTTACCACCCCACTCTATTTTCTCCATCCCCAGCATGCACATATTCTAGAGACTGGATGAAATATAGTACACAAATTGCAGGCACACCCACCCAAATAAAGACTCAGACACGGGTATTGGATTAAAGGCATCTGGCCACTTTTATTGAATAATGCCCTAGTCTGAATTATCACTTTCAATTGGTGTATCATCCAATTGTAATTCTTTAAGGCAAGCAGGCCGCAGTAACACCTGTAAGGTTCCACCCAAAATGCCAATGGAAATTGGCTACATGTATCAATTTGTATCAATTTGTTTGCTGACACAAACAAATTGTTGACCGGAGTCAATATACTATCTACTGACCCCACCCTATGATGTGTATCCATTCAAATATCAAGGTGATACAGGCTGTGAAGCTCCTGACATCACCCCTTTCATGGTTCGCCCTTGACCGGCCAATCGTGTTTCCCCTGTAACCATCTACGTGTTGGCCAGTTAATTGCGAACCTGCCGGATACCTATGGGTCATAAATCTTTACCTTACTAGTGCTACCCGCCACACGGGGAGGCATCCATGATGACTCACCCCCCCCCCCCAGACCGTCAGCTGGGTCGCCAGGCCTGCTTGCACATCTTCCAGAAAGAGGTTCATACCTCTGGCCAACAGGTGGACCCCATCTCCTGCATACAGGCTAAAATCCTGCAACCCTATCCTCGGGTGTCGAATGGCTGTCCCCAAGCCATTCTCAACAAGAAACCGGGCAAAAGCCCTGTTCACTGACTGCCGGGCACGGTCCAAACCACGGAGATCCATGTCTCCTTTAAAACAGTGTCTCGGCACGATGTCAGACCATAGCAACCGTGTGTACGGCCATAAATGATGTAAAAACACCAGGTCACTGCACCCCGACATTTTAAGAAAAGGCCATTGATCCGTGCGAGATCATTGCCGCTGAGGTGCAGAATCAGAACATCAGGCGGTCCAGCATCCCTGATGGACATCAGGAATAGCAACAGTTCCCGCCATCTCGTGCCGTGCATACCATACCACCACACACGTGTGGATGCACGCAGCCCGAGATGGGGTCCCCACTCTGACTATGCACCATACTGTGCCACCCAGTGTATATAGCTGCAGCCCACCAGCCCCACTGCCACCGGTGTGCGTCGACACACAGGGTCTGTAAAAGAAGGAAAAGGAATTATGGACATAACTAGGTACTCATACAGTGAGGGGATGTACATATAAGGAAAAAACACGTGGACCCCCTCCTGCCCATCCAACATATATCAGCCTCAGAGTACCCAAACGCAGCCGCAGTCAATGTGGTGCCTATCCTGAATGAATGGGTGCCATAACGAGCCCCACACTGTGAAGTGCGGTACCGGTCACCCTCCAGAACTGAAGGTAAGGTAAGGTAAGACCCATCCTGGTGGCAGAAAAACAGGCCAGGGCATGCAGCAGGCACTGCCAGAATTGCATATAGGTCACCAACCGGACAGATGTCAGCAAATGTACATCGTAGCAATATAACACCACTGCCTACTCCATGCTGATCAGTCTTTGAGGAACGAATCCTCAACTGAGCCCACTCCTGGTTGATAGACACATCTTCGAGTTCCAGTGCCCAAGAGACACATCCCTCTTTGACCATGGGACCAGCTCGCTGATTCGCAGAGCTCCAGAGAAAGCTACGGTGGTAGCTGCATGATAAAGAGACTCCTCCTACCTACTGTAACACAGTCTGTAAGCCAGCCTCATGCAAGGTGGGTCAGAATTCCTGGTAAAACAGGGCGACAGGGCAACGTGTGTCCGGGCGGCTGCCACGTCCATGTGTCCACCCTTCCAATACATGGCGTATGCGGAAGTCACTCACACAGTCTCACACAGTCAGTAAAGCCCCGTGCCTTGGCCATGAATGCCACGGAGTAAAGCCTGGTGGCGATGGTGCATGGGGCCAACCCCAGATCATGAAGGTGCACCATATACTGTAAAACCTGGTTGACCAGTATCAGCCACATTTCAGGCAACTGCCTTTTCTTACAAAAGGTCCTAAAGTGAAGGAGTGTATGCTGACACGCCTTACGCGTGCGAGGTGCCAAAGACATGCCGATCGCTTGGTTCATCTCTCCTCGCTAAATGTCCATATCTCGGCCGGGAGTGGAGAGGGAAGTTCCTCTGCGTCTGAAGCCAAGGCACGGAACCGGGAGATCTGCAGGCGGGATAAAGCATTGGCAATATCGTTATTAATGCCTGGCACATGTCTGGCCCTAAGGAGCCCATTAAAGCGCACGGACCTAAGAACAATTGGTGAACTAAGGCCATGACTCCGGGGGATTTAGACGTTTGGGCAATGCTGCACCACTGCAGCATTGTCATGCCAAATGTGAACCACAGATTTAGCCCACCTGTCCCCCCAGAGCATAAAGGGGACCCAAAATTGAAAAACTCCAGGAACGTAAGATCGCGTAAGCGATCCATGCCCTGTCATCCCTGGGGCCATTGGCCATAGGCACACTGTCCTTCAAAATAAATTCCATACCCCAGGGAGCCGGAGGCATTCAACTGTACTTGGAACTGGGGCTGACCATAAGCTCAGATCTCCAAAAAGAGACGGCATTAAAGTCCTGCAGGAATGTGAGCCAAACTGACAGGTCTGCTCGTAAACCCCTAGTCAGCCGTACCCTGCAGTGTCGTTTATAAAGACCCGCCATAGTGTCACCCAGACGCCTGGCGAAGGCTCTGCCTGGCGTTACCACTCTGCAGGCGAAGTAGAGGTGGCCGTGAATCACCTGCAACTCACGGGGAGGCACCTTACACTTGGCGAACATTGCAAAAATCGCATCAGAGATCCACCCCCCTTGACTGACAATTCAGTCACCAGACCCTCTTGTACGTTGTTCAAAAGAGGTCCATCCTCTTGCTGACAGGTGAACCCCATCTCCAGAATACAGGCTAAGTTCCTGTAACCCTATCCCCGGATGACAAATGGCTGTCCCCCAAGCCATTATGGATAAGGAACCAGGCAACAGCCCTGTTCACTGACCGCCGGTGCGGTCCAACCGTGGGGGTCAATGCCTCCCCAATAATAGTGCCTCGGCACGATGTATGACCATAGCAACCGTGTGTATGGCCATAAATGGTAAATAAACGCCAGGTCACTGCAATCGGAAGTCTTTAAGTCCAGGCTAGCGATCTGTGGAAGATCATCACCCCCGAGGTGCAGAATTAAAACATCTAGTGGTCCAGCATCCCCAATGGACATCAGGAATGGCAACAGTTCCCACCACCTATATGCCGTGCACACCATACCACTGCATACGCACGGTTACACGTAGCCCGAGATGGGGTCCCCATTCTGATGAAGCCGCATACTGTGCTGCCCAGTGCACATAAATTGTGGCCCACAAGCCACACTGCCACCAGTGTGCGGAAACACACAGGGTCTGTAAAATAAGGAAAGAGAGTTGAGGGCAGAACAAGGCACTCGTGCAGTGAGGGGACGAACAGACGGAGAAAAAAGGCGCAAATCGCCACCTGCTCATGCAACGTATGTCAGGCTCTGAGTACCCTAATGCAGCCGCAGTTGATGCAGCGCCTATCCGGAACGAACGGGTACCAATTGTAATTCAGCAAGGGGAGACCCGTCTTGGTAGCAGAACGACAGGCCAGGATGTGAACCATGCGCTGCCACAAACACATGTGGGGGACCAACCGGACATGTGGCAGCACCATGCTACTACCCTTTCCCCGCTGACCGGCCCTTGAGGAGCGAATCCTCCCCAGAGCCCACTCCTGGTCGAGCAACATGTCTTCCATTTCCAGTGCCCTGCAGAACATGTTCCCTGTTGAAAATGGTACCAGCTCACTTAATCTGAGAGCCCCAAAGAAGCCACGGAGGTAGTAACCTGGAAATAGACTCTTCGTACGGAGCATAGGCGCTGGCCGCGTAGGAGTCATATATATTAGCCACAACTGCTAGCAGGGCTCATCGCTCCGCATCTCAGGGTGAAGGGCCTCCCCAATCCTAAATTCTTCATCATAGGCCTACCATGGCGGGCCAGGGAAATCAACCACGGCCCGGTAAATATTGTCCAAGTACTGGACCATAGGGATGGCCAAATCAGAACGGGCCCTCATATACCCTGCCATGGATACCAAATAGGCCGGTAACCAATTGGCCCCATTGCATGGCAGCTTAGTGAGATGGTACAACTCCTTGTCCCTGTCGTCCTGCCCCTCCATCTCCTCCTCAGTGGGTTCACATTGCAGGAGGGGGAAAATGTGAATATATTCCCCACGCCATATCTTCTCACTAATAGCCCGGGATAAATGGTCATCCAGGGGTATGGAGTAACTGGCCATTGGCAGGGCTGCCGTTGGGGCGGATTGGAGTGGGGAAACACATAATAGGCCCTATCGGACCCCCGAGAAGTTAAGGGGAAGGATTGAGGCTGTCACCCCTGTAAGAACCTGGGTGTAATTGGCCTGTTGCTGCCATGGCCACTGTACCCTCCCAGTGTATGAGCTAGCGTCACAGGTGTGCTGATTTGACCAGGATACTCACTCGGTGCACCCCCACAGGCCGCCCCCACTTGGGGTTCTGGCTCGTGGTGGGTGTCGGAGCTCACGATGGCCATTGAGCTCTGTGACTCTGTGTGTCCATGCCAAGCAGGACCATTCCCCGGCGGAATGCCCTGCTATAATGGTCTGATGGGGAGCTGCGAGGTGCCAGCCTGCGCTGGCCTGCTGGCCTCCAGCAGCTCAACCCTGTTGGTGGCCTGCTGCACAGCTGTGGCCAGCATGTGGGCCAGAACTGCAGAGCTGGCAAGCCCACCATCCGAAGGTGGTGGAGCAATGCCCATTGATGCCCCCAGTGCCGAAATTCGGGCAAGGAGAGCACCCACAGCATTTGACCCACCAGGATAAGGTGGGCTGGATGGGCCGGATGGCCTACCGGGTAATTGATGAGGGATAAACCCATGTGGCAATCCCTGGCCAGAATAGGGCCATGCCCAATAATTCGGCCCATGAGGGGCCAGAAGAATGGTGGGGCGGAAGCCCGCACAGCGCCCGAGTGGGTCGCTATGCCCCAAGCCGGGCAAATGCGCAACAGGGGTAGAAACCCCAGGGTAGCAGGCCTGTGCAGCCCCCGCCCGAGTCCTCCAACTGGGCGGGTAGGCGGAGGCCTGGTCACCCTCATTGGTGGCAGTGGGTATTATGACCCCACCACCCCCTGTGGGGGTGCCGCCTGAGCCCTCCGGCCCGGTGGCAGCCCCCAGGAGGTCGAGGGGGTGGGCCAAGCCTTCCTGCTAGGTTGTGGCCTAGGGGCCGCCTGGGCCTTGTGCTTGGGTGCCATGGCCACCCAAGCAGGCGCTGGTCGGAGGAAGAATATCCTCCGATCAAATCAAGAGCTGCGTCGGAGTGATATCCTCCACAAATTCTGAGGATATCCTCTGATAAAGCAAGGTAAAGGAGAAGCCGAGGGAAATAAGCGTCGGAGCGAACTTCTCCGCTCTGTTGCTTCTCGTAAAATGGCAGCGCTGCTGCCTCGTGGCCACCCCTTTTATAGAGGGGTGGCCACGCCCCCTAACTAGCCCGGATGTCTGCGTCTTGGTGGGGGGTGGGGGCGCAAAGAGCATGGTGGTCATTCTGGCACCGCGCTTGCATTAGTTGAACTCCCTGATGGGGTCGCAGAATAGATTGAATAGGTGGAGTGGATTTGCCCGATTGATGTGAGCTTCTAAGCAGATCAACCTGCCTCAACGTGACTCCAACCTATGCCATGAAAACAGCCTCTGAATTAAAAAGGACGGTCTATGCTTTCTCAGGTCTCATCCTTCCTTCTCAACCAACATACACACTAGATATAGTTCTTCAAATATTTGAAGGTCTGTGTTTGTTACCTATGTCAAAGAATACTCCTGTGAAGAAATCAATCAGTGTGATGACAACCAAATTCACATTGCACCAAAATACAACATTAATATAGTGTGATCTGTCATGATTGACTTGGGGAAATGTGTGTAATATGTCAACAAAGGTATTATTTATTTATTTATTTATTTATTTATTTATTTTTCATGCTTATATACCGCCCACTCAGGTACAACCCAACTCAGGGCGGTTTACATAGTGGACAGTAAATACATAAAAGACACATGATAAAAAAGTTAAAAGTTGAAAAAAAAACCACCCCTAAAAGGTGCGCAAGAACTGAAGGGACCTTAGGGGAAGGCACACTTCTCTATACCAACCACCCAACGGTACCCCCATCCCCACCTGCACCCCAAACTTGGCCCGCCAGCCAGGTCTTTAGTTCCTTCCTAAAGGGCAACAACTCTGTCTGAAGACGCAGTTCCACAGGCAGGAGGTTCCAAAGGGCCAGTGCGGACACAGAGAAGGCCCTCCTCCTTGTGCCAGAGAGGCGACCCCCCTGGCTGATGGCACAATTAGAGAGCCCCTCCGGTCCGCTCTGGTTGGATGGACAGACGTCCTTAGGGCGATGCGGTCTCTAAGATACCCTGGCCCACTACCATGTAGGGCTTTAAAGGTCAAAACCAGCACCTTGAATTGCACCCGGAGACAAACTGGTAACCAGTGCAGCCCCCGAAGCAGTGGTGAGGCATGGGCATAACATCCACATCCCATCACCACCCGGGACGCGGCATTCTGGACCAGCTGCAGCCTCCGAATGGTCATCAAGGGCAGCCCCATGTAGAGCGCATTACAGTAGTCTAGTCTGGAGGTCACCAGAGCGTGAGTGACCATGAGCAAAGAGTCCCGGTCCAGGAATGGGCGCAACTGGCAAATCACCCGAAGTTGGGCGAAGGCCCTCCTGGTCACAGCCACCACCTGTTCTTCTAGCAGCAGCCGCGAATCCAGGAGGACCCCCAAGTTGTGCACCGGGTTGGTCTGGGGCAAAACAGCCCCATCCAAAACCAAAGATGGTAGCTCCCGGGATAACGCAGGACCCCCTATCCATAGCCACTCAGTCTTACTAGGATTCAGCTGTAGCCCATTTGCCCCCATCCAGACCCCAACAGCCTCCAGACAGCTGGAAAGGACTTTGACTGCATCACTGGGGTCCCCACGGGCCGAGACGTACAACTGGGTGTCATCCGCGTACTGGTGGTACCGCACCCCGAGGGAATGGATGATCTCACCCAGCGGCTTCATGTAGATGTTAAATAGGAGAGGAGAGAGTACCGAGCCCTGAGGCACCCCATATTTTAGGGGCCTAGGACTCGACCTCTCACTCTCCAACCACACCGACTGGGTCCGGCCCCTCAGAAATGAGGAAAACCAAAACCACACCGTGCCCTGGATCCCCAATCCTCGGAGCCGTTCCAGGAGGATACCATGGTCAATGGTATCGAAGGCCGCTGACAGGTCAAGAAGAGCAAGGACGGACGGATGACCGCCATCCCGCTCTCGCCAGAGATCATCCATCAGCGCGACCAATGCAGTCTCAGTACCATATCCAGGTCTGAATCCTGACTGGAATGGGTCCAGATATTCTACTTCATCCAGTACCCCATGCAGCTGATGTGCCACTGCCTTCTCCAGAACCTTCCCCAAAAAAGGAAGGTTGGAGACAGGTCTGTAGTTGGTTAGGATTGCTGGATCAAGGGAAGGCTTCTTCAGGAGGGGGCGCACAAGAGCATGTTTCAGCAGTGCAGGAAACATCCCCTCTCGAAAAGACGCATTAATTATAGCCCCGATCCAGCCACCTGTCACCGTCTTAGAGGCTTTTACCAGCCAGGCGGGACAGGGATCCAATGGACAATTTGCGGCACGGACCGCCGCAAGGAGCCTGTCCACTTCATCTGGGGTAACTGGATCAAACCGATCCCAGGTAACACTGCAAGACTGTGCACTGGCTCCCCCCGGACCCTCCCCGTCCACGCCAAGTGTGAACCCCAAGCGAATCCGATCGATTTTCTCCACCAGGTACGACCACTGTTCTCCTCCCCACCCCAGTTCTGGCAGCGCAAGGCTCGTGGCTGCTGGGATGGCGGAGGGCGCCACTTTTGTGGCCGCAAGCGACCCCAGGTACAATCAACGCTCTCCTCCCCACCCCAGTCCTGGCAGCGCAAGGCTCGTGGCTGCATAGATGGCGGGTGCACCATCTTTGGGGCCACAAGCGACCCCAGGTGCAGCCAATGTTCTCCTCCCCGCCCCTGGTCCTGACTGCACAAGGTCCTCCTTGTAGCTGCTGCGCCGGACCCGCACAGCCGGGAAAAATATCCCCTCTCCGAAACCAGCCATGGGACAGAAGACAAACATCCAATGTTCTCAACGGCCTCCACTCCCGAAGATGAAACCGGCTAAGTGGCGGTGGAGGCGGTGGAGGTGGCCTTGGAGCCCAACCAGGAGTCCAGAAGCCGCCCTGCCTCAGGTGTTCTCGCCAGTCTCCCTCCCAAAGACGGTGTTCTCGGCAGGCCAGGGGCTGGTGGCATTTACCTTCCCTCAGGGTGGGAGAAGCAGCCCAGGATCAACTATGGTCTTGGTGTTCTCGGCAGGCCAGAGGCTGGTCACTTTTATCTTCCCTCAGACTGAGAGAAGCAGCCCAGAATCAGCTGTGGCCTTGGTGTTCTCGGCAGGCCAGGGGCTGGTGGCTTTTATCTTCCCTCAGGCTGAGAGAAGCAGCCCAGGATCAGCTGTGGCCTTGGTGTACAAAGAAACACATTTCAATCCACGTTATTTAATTAAACATCTCTTGTGATCACAATGACTATACAATAACTATAATATATCTTAGAACTCCAGCACAGGAAGCAGTTCATCTGAACTGTTAGCCTTTCAGATTTATAACATATATGACACTATATTATAGAAATGCTCAGCTTCAAAGGAAATAATCCCCTTTTATAAGTATTTATTTATTTAAGTGTAACATTCTTCCCAGTATTCCTAGGTGACTCTAAATGTGGGATGCTAACCAGAACACAAGAAGTTACATTTGTTTGTTTGTTTATTTCATGGGAAGAAATTAGAGGAAAACCAAAGGAGTTAAATAACAAAATGTTGGAAAGCACAACCTTGCATGCTTTTCCTTTTGACACTGGGTGTCAGTGGGAAACATATTCTCAATCTGCTGCTACCATAAACTTTTTTTTATGCCTCTTTGACAACATCCCTTCCCATTTCATTCTCAATTTTCTGCTCTCTGTTGCATATAAACAACAAACCTTGAACTGTAAATTACAGGTTCCTTTTAATTCTTGCTTTACTTGAGATATTGGATACTTTTCAATTCATTATGTACAGTGTGGGGATATGGATAAAGATCCTTGAAAAAAGAACAAGGATTTAACTTCCCTTGTCCATCTAGTTGATGAAGGTTCTCAAATTTTGAGGGTTTAACCAAATTCAACTTTCATACAAAACTCTTCAACTATTCACAACTATTTACACCCCTTGGGTATTGAATGCCCTTAAGTCCTCAGTACTCTTAGGTCCCTTAGAGTCTCTTTTGTGTCACACCATGTGTTGTTGACAGTATGGACACCAGGATGGACATGCAACCCCCCCCCCTTGAGTCACCATCATCCCTTTGTCCACTAGCCTGGCCCCTTTGTTGGACATCTCAAACCACTGAAAGATATTGTTCCTGCTGTTTGTGTGAGGGCTTGTGGAGTATTTTAGCTCAGGCTTGGCATTCTGCCTTCTCCAGAGGCATCCTCATATGCATCAGCTCCCCAGTGCAGAAATCCTCTTTGGAGACAAAAGTCTATCCTCAGCTGGGGTTCAAAAGGCGGACTTTGTTGCCGCCCGAGAGCTCCATGGCCAGAGCGGGGAGGCTTTTGGCACTGGGGCCGCCCTTTCACCATCACCGGAGGGGAGGAAAGTGGTGACTGAGCTGGCTGGGCTGTGGAGAGTCATTCGTGCCCTCCTTCTCCAGGCTTTGTCCCCCCCCCCCCCCCACCACCACCATTTGGAACTTTAGAAGCTGCTGAGATGTTAGCATTTATGCTTTTCTTTTGGACTTGCCTGGGGTTGGGGTGAGTGGAGCAGGGTACTGCCGAGTTGGTATTGTTATGGGTTTTTTATTGCATTTTTGTATTGTGTTTTTGTAATTATTGTATTCTTGCTTTTTGCCATTGTATCTTTAAATATTGTATCTTTATTACTGCACCTTTAAATATCTGTAAGCCGCTTTGGGTCACCATTGGGTTGAGGAAAGCGGGATATAAATAAATAAATAAATAAATAAATAAATAAATATCATCATCATCATCATCCCAGTGGCAGGCATAAGTCCTCTTGTTCTGCATGGCTTTGCTCCATAGTCTCCCTCTCATCTAATGCCTGTTCCTCTTTTATCTCCTCCTCTCCTTCCTGCTCTCTCTTTTCAGTCAATTCTAGCTACTCTACCCTGTGTCTTATCTCCTTCTACTCATTCCTCCCCTCCTCCCCAATTACAACTCTCACTCCTGGTTCTCTTCCACAACAAAACCCCAGTCCTATCGGAATCTTCATGACCCCAATCAGTTGGGAAGCTAGGTGCTTTGAAGTTTGGACACTGTCTTCAGGTGGTAATTTCATTTCATTTTATTTCAAGTTTAATTTCTATATCACTTTACTCAACCCAGCGGGCGACTCAAAGCAGTTTAACAGGTATAATACAATAGCACAACAGTACAGCAATACAAATAGATATATAAATCAATATAATCAATAATACAATGATTAATACAATGATCACCTCCACACCATCCTGTACCCTTTCTTGTGAAAGCCTTGGGAAACAGTGAATGAAACATGCATAGAAGAGGTATAGGGGGGGAAAATCATTCTTGGTCTTATATTGTTGAATAACTTCTGAGCAGTTTCCAATGCCATTCTTGGCCAACATTTTTGAGTGTGTAAAAGTAAAGGTCACCTTTGCTTGAAAACCAGTCATATCCAACTCTAGGGTTCAGTGCTCATCTCTGTTTCATAGCCAAAGAGCCAGTGCTGTCTGCTTCTGCAGATGTTTCAGTGGTCATGTGGCAGGCATGACTAGACACCGGAATGCACAGAATGCTGTTACCTTCCCACCAAAGTGGTCCCTATTTATCTACTTGCAATTTCTTGCTTTCGAACTGCTACGTTGGCAGGAGCTGGGACAAAGATGGGAGCTCATTCCCTCCTGCAGTACTTGGGGATCGAACTGCTGACATGCCACCTTCCAGTCAGTGTTGAGACACTGCAGTTGGAGTGTATAGCAACATTTTAATACCTCGATTTGACAATTTATTTCAGTGTCTTTTTCCAGGTCCATTTTAAGCTGGTGTCAGGCTCAATTATAGGATATAAACTGCTTTGTCCAGCATGTAGGATGATTTATGCTAAGAAATGAATAAAGGAAGATTCTGGTAGATATCTTTATTCTTTCAGTATACTGACCATTGACTCTTTCTAGGCAATCTGTCTGGAATCTGTTTTTCTTGTTGTCATTGTTGATTCTGATCTCTCATAGAAGTTTGATTTCAGAAGAGGTCACTCCTACGCAGTGCCTTGGTTGTTTGCCTGTGGGATTCTTAAAAGTTCTACCTCGTCACCCATGAATTTTAATATATACATGGGACAACTGGAAAAGATTGTCAGGAGAGCTGGAATGTTGTGTCACCAAGATGCCAATGGCAACCAATTCTCCTTTTCATCAAAATCAAAAGACAATGTTCTTGTGTTGTGTTGTGTTGTGTGTTGTGTAGGTAGGGTTGCCATAATTCTCTCCCACAAAACTGGGACATTGAACAGCGGGTTGGACTTGATTGCTTAGAAGGCCCCATCAAACCAGTGATTTTATGATTCTTGGTCACCTTTGAGCACCAGCTCCTTGGCGGGGGGGGGGGGGGGGCTGCCTTTGGGCACGAGAGTCCAGGTCACCCACTCCAGCTTTTCTGCGCCCCCCACTGGGCCTTCCAGCCAGAGCTTCTCCCAGTCCTCTGAGTAGTGGAAAACTTCCCAGACAGCCTCTGGTGCCCATTGAGTGGCTGCTCCAGGGCTCCTCTGGCTGCTGGCTCTGGACCAAAGCTGGGAGGCCCTACAGTAGTCCTCCAAGTCGGCGCTGCACAGCCCCTTATTCATCACTTGGGGCTTCTCCAGCCAGACGTTCACAGCCACCCAGAAACCCTCTGGAAGCCACCATTGCAGGTCTCAAAGGGCTGCTTTGTGCAAGACCTCAATGGCTAAGGAGGAGGGGAACAGCCTAGGGTGACATCATACCTGGAGAGCAAGGATTTCCATAGAGCTACACAAGTCAGAGAAATGCAGAGAAAAGTACTCCCTCCCTCCCTCTCCCTCTGTGTGTGTGTGTGTGTGTGCGTGCACACACACACACACACGTGCGTGCCTGTGCCTCTGCAAAGGGCTTCTAGGACTTTAACATGCTTTTAAGTTAACTGGCCAGGACAATGCTTCCGATCATGAATCCAGGACAATCCCGGTTTTCCGGGACATATGGCAACCTTATGTGTTACGCCCATTTCAATTTCCAATGGTTCTACTTCCTGCTAGCAACTGGAGTCAAATAAGCTCACTAACATCCCAAAAGACTATAAGATTACATCACTCATGTCCTTGCCATATAGAAAAGAACATTCACAGCACAGGGAGCCTCTGTTCTGTTCCAGCAAATACCTGTTTAAGAAAAGATGCTCAGCATTCATATTCTCTCCTGAGCCTGTAAACCTTACACAGCAACATAACATATTGACACAGTCAAAATACCAATATCCTTTGACTGGATAACTGACAGTTTTCTACTGTTTTCAAACTTAACACTTCAGAAAGTTAAGCACATTCTCTAGAACTATCTACAAACAGATATATCAGCAGATGTCTGTGCATATTTTACTTTGTTTTCTCCTGTCTCTTTCTCTCTTAGGTTCTTGAGAGAAATGAAGAGAGTATTGAATTACTAAAATGTTTTTTATACTGCATATAATTGAAAGGACTTTTGTAGTAGTTGTTATAAAAATGGTAAGGGTTGTGTTTTGTGATACACCGTATAGGTATCTCCCTTTATGTATGTTTTCTCTCATCAGCCATTTATGTGGCTTCTTCACGGGTTTCCAATACGAGGCAGAGAAGAATCAGTTACACATTTTTGTTTGTTTGAGGGATTTGGAAATTAGTTATTCCCTTTTCAGTGAAGATAAAATCATGAAAGGGCCTGCCCAGCTCACCCTCTTCCTTGGAAAATGAATACAATAACAACAACACTCACTTTGGATAATTTTTAGTTAAAATATGTGCCATTGATTTGGACACACAGTGATCCTTTCCAGATTTTTTAGCTTTAATGTATTCAGATGTGGTTTGTTATTCCCTTATACGGGGACTTTCTGGAACTATGGTGAGTTAAACCCCTGACCTCTGGTTCTACAGCTAGGTACCTATTCCAGTGAGGTACCCCTTGACTAGCTGCAAAGTACTTGTTCCTTAGAATATCCCATACTCCAGACTGAATTTTGAGAGTGCACAATGTTTTGAGGAGGTGGGGAAACACTCTTATCATGTACTCTAGTTTAGCCATTATTGTCAAAAGCAAGTCTTGTGTGACGCCACCTATGAATGAATGAATAAATAAATAAATAAATAGTTGCTAATATAAAATGAAAATGGAAACATTTAATATTTTTCCATATCCACTTCTTTATTGGATTATTATTTTTGAGCAGTGGTGGGAAAGATGCAAAACATTCCTTTTACTCTTACTTCACTACAATGTAGAGCTTTTATTTTGTGCCAGGGAAATCTCACAACAGCAATGGTGAAATGTTTCCTCCTTTGTGACACTGCATTATTCACTCCCCCCTACTAAAGTAATAAGACCAAGGTCTTGAATATTTATAGTAGTTGATTCTGTTACTTTTTCATAGTAATAAGATTTGATGCCATTGTTGGTTGTAGCATTCATTCTTAACTCAGTATGCAATTTACACTTATTGTTAAGGTTGCATGTTTGTTGACATATGCTTTATATGCAAATACAGAGGAGTTCTCATTTGCCCAACAATTGTACTGTCACTCATTGAACTTTGTAATTTGCTTCCATGGAAAGTGCACTTAGCTGAAACTTGTTCTGCTTTCTTTTCTTGAAATCTTCATACATAATTTGTTCTTAATGAAAACCACAGAGAATGATTTCAGAACACTTGCACATGGTAAGTATCTGTGACCTAGGGACATGAGAACAAGAAATAAAAATGTCCTGGAACACAGAGGTAACATCTCAAACAAATATATTGTGGGCAGTATAGTATCTAGAAGTTTGATTGTGGGTTTGATGAGGTATGATGTTAGTTCACAGATAATAAGTCACTTGGGGAGATTGTCTAATTAACTGCTTACTTTTCTCATTCTCCAGTTCACAAAATGGAGTGTTCCATTGGTGATGAATGTAAACTCCAGGTGGATCCAATATAAAATATTTCTATGTAAACTATGTTGTTTTTTTTAGAAAGGTGTGAGTTTGTCCAAATGGATATTTATACCTATGACCAGATTTCTTTTTTAAAAGTGTGCCAGATACGCACAATGGTGCATTTGAAAGGATTTTTTCTGGAGGAACTCCACTCAGAGGATGCCCGAATGAGGCTCCTTTCATGTCCCCAAGACCTTTTCCCACCAAAGTGGTCGGTATTTATCTACAGTAGAACCCCACATAACAAATGCCTCTTACAGTGATTAAATCATACAATGACTAGGATTTGAAAAAACATTGTGCCCCGTATAACAACTAAAATTGTTATACAATGCAATGCATCTCTATGGGGAAAATTGTACAACAAATTTTTGTTGTTGTACGATTTTTCACATAGAGATATGCATTCTACAATGCATTCCATAGAGATAATCGCTATACGATGCATGAATCACACAGCGATTAAATCATACAACAACTAGCCCTGGGGAATGAATTAAAGTAGTTATACAGGGTTTTACTGTACCTGCAATTTCTTGCTTTTCAACTGCTAGGTTGGCAGGAGCTGGGACAGAGACAGGCACTCATTTTGTCATGCAGTACTCATTGTCTTGAACAGCCGACTTGTTGACCTTCCAACTAACAAGGCAAGCTTCTTAACCACTGAGCCACAGCAGTCCTCCAGATGGTAGAGTTAGTTTCCCTTAATAGTGTCCCAGTCAGGAATGGAGGTCACAATAGTCTGCAGAAATTGTGTTTTTCTCTTTATTTCTTGGGCACCTGGGTCAAAGTAGGAATCATTTTGTCACTCAAATACCTATTAATTGCCTTCTTTAACAAACAGAGATGGCTTATGATGAGAGTTCTTAGATGATTTCCATGGGGAATCTTAATGTATGTACCAAGGCATTTAATTCTAAGCCAGCTCAAGTGTTCATGTTTACTATGACAATAATGGATTGCATTGCATTGTACTGTTGTCTCATATTTGGTTTGCAATTTACAACAAATCCAAAATCCTTCTTAGATGTAGTACTACTGAGCCAAGCATCTCCCACCTTGTAACTGCCTATTTCATTACTCCTCCTAAATATATATCTTTGCACTTCTTCTCCTCCTCCTTTGCTTCCTCTTTTACCCCTTCAGGTTTTGAAGGAGATACAAGGTTCTTGCTCTGGCACTTCTAGCAGCCTCCACTGGTGTTATTTGATTTTCTTGTAATATTTCTTTGATATCATCTCTCCATCTTCCTCTGGGTCTGCCTCATGGTCTTTGTCCTTCTCCTCTTTCCACATAAGCTTTGTATGCTGTGGAATTCCAAGGCATTCTCTTCAAACGAGCAAACCACTTTATTTATTTATTTGTCTCTGTATGCCACGTGACCACGGAAACGTCTGCAGAAGCAGGCAGCGCTGGTTCTTCAGCTATGAAACAGAGATGAGCACTGAACCCTAGAGTCAGATACAACTGGCTTTCGAGCAAGGGTGACCTTTACCTTTATGTATTTTAAAGCAGGTTATATTCCAATTCTTTCCCTTAGAATTGCATTCCTGATTTTATCCCATCTAGTCACCCTAGCAGTCTTCTTCAGACATTTCATTTCCATCGTGACCAATTTCACTTTGCACTTATCCCTGTTAAATTTTATTCTGTTGTTTTCAACCCAGTAATCAGGCCTATCAAGGTATTTTTGAATTGTATTTCTAGCTTCCAGGGTATTGGCTATTCCAGGCAATTCTGTGTCAACTGTGAACTTGATAAGCATTCCCAGAACCTTATCATCCAAGTCATTAATGACAATGTTGAAGAACATCTGGTCAGGACTGAACCATTTGGTATCCAGTTATTAGCTCCTCCCCATTTGTACTCTTCATTTTCAGGGTATCTCTGATTTTTTAAAAAAATTTTGTGAAGCAGCATTGCTCTCTCTCCCCCCCTTCCATCTTTCACCATTTTGCTTTTCAAATTCTTTGTAGTTATGTGTTTTGAATTTCTCCTTATTTAGAAACTCTCAACCAACTTTGACTCCTGTTTTTGTTAGGATCTCCTTCCATGGGATGTTACTTACCATTGTTCTAAGTTTGTTAAAATTGGCTTTTCTAATACTGTTATCCAGTATACATGTGGAACTACGCTCTGCTTTTACTTCCTTTGAATACAGCACTCAAGTATAGCATGGTCTCTTTCCCCAGAGTACCTCTTAGTGCCACTTCTTCCACTAAATCATCCCTATTCATTAAAACAAAGTCAAGGATAACTAATCCTCTAGATTCTTCCTTCACTTTTTGTAGGATAAAATTATCAGCAACACAAGCTGTGAATTTCTTGGAAGGACCATGTTTGCCTCCCAGCTGATATCAGGGTAATTGAAATTTCCCATTTGCACTAAATGATGTCTCTTTAAAATTCTTGCAATTTCTTTTTTATAATTTTCATCTGAATCTTCTCCCTGCTTTCCTTTTTTTTGTTATTTTTCAACCACTTAGTTCTTCAGCTGTCATATTTTGTTACTGACTTACATTTCAGTCCTAACTCAGATCTGTGCTAGATAAGGCCAGATACCAAGTCTTTTGACAGTGGGAACCGAATCACTTACTGCTAGCAGAATCCTTTTCTGCCAGCTGATCCCAGAAATTCACTTCCAGGGTGTACTGCTTGCAGAAGTGCTCTGCTGGCTCACATCAAATGTCAGGAAAGGGGGGGGGGAGTGGTAAAGAAGGTGTGGTGACAGATCCGAGCTTGCGTCTCCCCAGTAACAAAATCACAATGCGAGCACAACATTAGGCCAGGGTGAGTAGAATGCTCAGTACTTTCCAATACTCCTAGGCTGTGAGGGAATTTCAATTTGGCATAACACTTGCTGGCCTAGAGTATACCCACCTGGCCTATCTTCATGGAATGTGTTTAAAACAGCATTGCTCATTTCTCCCAACATTTTAATTTCTCTGGCTCCTTTGTATAGTTATGTTTTACACTGATTCATTTTATTGTGTTCCTTGTTATGCACTTAATTCCTAGGATGGGGAAAAAACATAAGATAAAAAATAAATTGGAAGAATGTCAGGACGTTTTAGTTCTGCAGTATATTCATGTATCACTATCTATAAGAATACTAACAAAATCCAGGAGTATCCAGATGGCAACAGATGTATCTTAAACAACAAACACAATATTTTATTTTCACTTCTGCATCAAGCCAGTGTGGAAAAATTCACTCTTCAAAGAATTGATTTGAACTGGCACTAAACAAATGATGTCAGTCTAGAAGATCTTCAGAAATTGTTCTTTCTCATCTCTTTAGGCAGCCAGAGATGCATACCTGTCAAAGAAAGGAAACCTGTCAACAACATCTACCCTTGAAAGAACAAAAATAACTCCATGATTGAAACAATATATCTAAATGCATTATTAAAGAACAGTTGTTACTCAAGCGCCATGAAAAAGGTCCCCAAATAATCTCTCTTGAGTTTGATGTAGATTTTTGTACTTCTTGTTGATTGATTGTTGAAGGAATCCTTTTCTCTCAAAGCTGTTTCTCCTGCCTCTTTACAGCAGAGGCAGTTATTACATGAATGAGTCCAGGGCTATATAATATTTGTTTTGCACCTATCATATAAAATTATCATGAGAAACACCAAATGACAGCATCAAAGGAAAGCCTGTTCCTTTCTGAGCCAAAGTGCTACCTTCCAGCTGAGGAGCTTTTATCCTCATATTACCTTGTCAATCTTCCTTAATGTAAACCAACAGAATTAGAACTAAGACAAAAAGTGTGTTTATTTTTATAACATCTTTATTCCTGTGGTCTCTCACCCCCCCCCCCTCATAGACTGACAAATCCATTGCCCACTGTGTTTACTTTTTTATTTTAAAGAAATAAGTGGGGAGTTTAACTCCTGACCTCTGGCTTTGTAGCCAGTTGTTCCACCTCACTGTGTTGTAAGACCATCTGAAACCATTTCACATATAACAAAATACCCATTTTGAAGAAGAAAATTGAACAGGAAATCCAGTATCCAGTAACCCTTATTAACTGATTAGTCATCTGACCATATAGGTTAAAATGTGCAGCATGTGCTCAATTTTCTGCAGCAATATTTAAGCATTTCCTGGTGTTTTAAATTGTGGATAAAGAAACATAATGTCACACATGCATATACTGATTAAATGATTCCTTTGTGGCTAGCAGCTTTTTTGTGTCATTCATGAAACCTCTTTTTTTAATATGTGCTAAAAGAAAGCCTGAATGCAATTTCAATTTCTACGATTTCTTGGAGAAATAAAGATTGGAAACATGCCTCCATTTAAAGCCTCCATGGATTTTTTTTTTCTCAATAGATCCTGGCCAAACTAAATAAACCTGCAAGGGAAACTGCAAATATTTGTGTCAGAGATGATAGATATATGGCTGCTTTTTTATGTGATGGCAACTTCCCAATGAAGTCTTCTAAGTGAAGTTTTGGCATTGCTGACCATTCTGGTTGAAAGTTTGGGGCCTTCTTGAGTATGTTTGGCATGTTCACCCTTGGGTGTTCTTTGGGGTTAATTTTGGCCTGTTCTTTGAATTTGCTTGCTAGTTTGCTCCTTTCCTCTTGAATTGGTCATTCCTCTCGACTTCTGGATTCCTTCTTCTATCTTCCTCCTCACACACCTTTAGGTTTTAATTTATGAGTCCTAACTAGTGGCTTTTCCCCCATTGCTGTTAATTCACAGATCCTGGTTCACCTCAAACTGGTTTCTCTGAAAATTAAATGGAGATAGTGAAGGAACTGGAGCTGTAATGATCTGAGGATAAATTTCTTATTTTATTTTTTTATTTATTACATTTATATCCCACCTATCAGGGATATTTTTCCACTATGGGCAGCTTGCAACATATTAAAAAAAAGTTATTTGCAATAAAAATTAAACAAATTGAACAAATTATAAATATCAAGAAGGAAAAAATGATAACCCCACAATTAAAAACAACAACAACCCAGCAAGAAAGAATGCAAATTGGCGATGGAAAAAGTTTGTCAAAACCTATTGTTCGGATGTTGGCAGTATGTCCTTAAAATCCTCTTTAAAGAGGAACAATTTCAGTTGGTTTTTTTTATTGATAGAAATAGTACCTGGCACACCTCAGCAGGTAGAGAATTCCATAAATGTGGTGCCAACACCAAGAAGGCTCTTCTCTGAGTCACAGCTTTTCTTGCTAATATTGGGGTCGGCACCTGGAGGGATGGATGAAGAGGGCTGATGTTCAGAGGGGAAGGTTCCAAACTGATTAGGGACTAATAATTTAGAACTGACAGCTTGTACCTGATACAGAAAAGAATGGGTAGTCAATGCAGCCCTGCCAAGGCTGAGGAGATATGTTCAAATATTCTCACTTCCAGTAATCAGCCTGGCTGCTGCATTTTACACCCGTTGAAGCTTCCATATCAGGAAAACAAGAAGCCCCACATAAAGTCCTATTCAAATGTGAGGATATCTTTGGTTACACCTAGCTTGGAGAAGGAGGTGATATGAGAAACTTCTTCAGTTATTTGATGGGATTTTTGTTTTGTTTTTACTATTGTTGGTTCAAAGGATAGGGTCAAACCAATTGATTCAAATTATAATACAGTGAATTTTGACCAAAAATTAGAAAGAACATCAAATAATACAAACTACAAAAAAAATGCAATAACATCCTGATGATACAAGACTGTTAATAGTTGAACAGACTTCCTTTGGAAAAGAAGGGGTGAGGGCTTCATGTTTGGATTCTTCCTGGATTCTTCTTCCGTGTCTGAGCCAGATGTGAAGCTGTCAAAATGTAGCCACCTCTTGGTGAGTTCATTCTGCAGTTTCTTTCACCTGACCTAGTGTGAGAAAGATTAGCTGGCATAAGTTGACTGTTGCCTGGAGTATGCTTGATTGTGGCTCAAAAATACCACAATCTTCAAGGAGACTCTTTCTGTGTACCCCTCTTCACTAGATGTTAGACAGGTTGTGAAGGGCTGAAATCATAGTAATATTGAGCCAGTTAAAGCAAAAGACAGGAATACATGGTTTTTTGAAATAAATAAATAAATAAATAAAACAATTTGGTTGTGGGGAGCAAAGGATCATATGCAGCCCTCCAAATCCCAAATGTACCTGTAATAGTAATGCATCATTTGAGTGTAGGGCCAAGTATCTCACCAGATACCTCAGCTGTCCTGATAGGTTGAGGCTCCATTGCGTATTGTTTAAACTTTGTCCCAGATCACCAATCTGAGTGTGGCTTTCCCAATTCTCTTTCCAATTCAAATCACATGATTTAGAATTGGCCGTAACCAAAATTGGCCTTATAGGGTAATTATGGCTTCATCCCTAAGTCACATGTTTTTCAGAACTTTAATAAGGGAGTCACCCCCTATTATCTTCATCACTACCAACCCCTGGATCTTCATCACTACCAACCCTTTTGCCAGTGCTTCCATCTAAATTATCATCTATACTAAATTGTGACCTATCTAAATCAATGACACCCTCTGATCTGTCCATATGCCCTAGTGCATAATCAGAATGGGATGAACAAAAATCCCCATGACCTCTTTTGTTCAATGTACCAAGTATGAGACACTGTGCCAGAATTTCCTATCCAGGAAATCAGGAATCAGAGTGAACCCACAGGATGTATGGGTGGAAAAAGAGCAGAAGACTGAAGAGGACTATACTGGGCTATAATGTCATGACACCAATAATCAGCCAATGTGCCTCATCTCATTTATGGGTGGGGAAAGTTCCCCTCCCCCAGTTTGGCTTCCAGTGGTGATATTGAAAATGCACCTTTTACAAGGTTTCACAAACTCAGCAATTGGTATACTGTGCCCTAAGCACATTTTTCTTGTGATGCAGCCAATTTTGACATTTGACTGTTTTGATATCTTACTTAATTGGAACAAACTATCTAGCCCCATTGTTCAATATGTGGTACCTTTTAAAGTTTTATCTTGCATTGTAAATGCTTAGTGTTTCTGTGCATTTTCATATTAAAATGATTCATATCACAAGGGTTATCTGTCCAAGACACTTTTTATTTCTAATTAGGTTGTACAGTGCCTTTTACAAGCCCCAAGATGAATAACAAGAGATCTGCAGACTTGGTACTGCTGTTGTTACCCATATAAAACTTCTGTTTAAAAACATTCATTGTGCACTTTACAGACTGTGCTATCATTGCATTTCCCCAGTAAATCTTACATCTTAGATAAATTCAATGGAACAGGGGGAAATTATTTTGAATATAGGAAATCAAAGTAGCTGAAGTAACATAAATTTATATAGGATTGAAATAAGGTATATTTATGTAAGTACAGTGGACCCTTGAATAACGATGTTACTTGGTTCCCCAAATAGCATCACTATTGGAATAACATCGTTATTTGAACAACGACAAAAAAACCATCGTTATACGAATAACAACGGTAGAAATACCGTCATTAATCGAATAACAATGTCATTATTCAAATAATGACGGGGAAAAGTACCATTGTTATTCGAATAACATTGTTATTTGAACAATCACATTGGGAGCGTCATAGCGTCATTAATCGAAAATGACGCTATTAGAACACGATGTTAATCGAGGGTCCACTGTAATTGTTTGTCACAGATGGCCTTGTGTGTATTGAAAGGCATTGTCCTCAGTATTGTTTGCTGGAGGACAATAGCAGAAGACTCTTCCTCTCTGTGGCCAAGTGAGGAAGCCCCATTGCTAACAGTTCCTGTCATAGTCTCCAAAACCCACATGGTACAAGATCCCTCTATTCAGCACTAGTTAGACCACATCTAATGGACTGTGCCCAATTCCAGGCACCACACTTTAAAAAAGATACAAACAAATTAGAGCAGGTACAGGGACCATCAAGGATGATCAGAGGACTGGAATGCAAACCATATGAGCAAAGACCGAATGAACTGACATGTTTAGCCTTGTGGAAAGGAGACTGAGAGGTCATATGATGCACTCTTCAAATGCCTGGAAGATAATCATATAGAAGAAGGGAAGCATCTGTTCTTCATCAACCAAGAGTTCAAGACACAAAATGATGGGGTAAAAATAAAGGAAGTCAGATATAGGCTGAATATCAGGAAAAACCTCTTAACAGCAAGAGCGGTACACTGCCTCGAGAGGTGGTGAGCACTCCAACACTAAAAGTATTCAAGAGATAATTGAACCATCACCTGTCATACCTAATTTGATTTGGATTCCTGCCCCTTCCAATTCAGTCAGGGCCATAGCCAGGATTCTAGATTTGCGGGGTGGGATGGGGAAAAATTTTTCAGGAGGGGCAACAATGTCACACACACACATATAACATTGGAATCCCAGGGTGCTAGGATTTTGTGTCTGTGTGTGTGTCTGTGTTTAGCAGAGCATGCGGTCAAGCAGGACACAGCAGGGCATGGGTGCGAGATTCATGCAGGCACACAGTTTGGTTGAAAGTAAAGATCTGTTTTATAAACTGCAACTGAAATAAGATATCTTCTTTCAACAAAGTTCAAACACAACCATATAGTCTCTATAGAAGTTGGCAACAGCTGAGTGACACAGAACCTGGCAATAGTCCCACAAACAGAAGATAAGCCAACACTGGCCCGGGCAGAACAGTTAGAGATGGAATGCTTACGCAGAAGTCCAGGCTTGGCTTCAGATTCCTTTCTCCCTCTCTCTCTGCTGCTCCAAGAAGCTTTCAGTCCCAGTAGACCTGATGCAGAGATCATTGCTGTTCCTTCTTGCAGGTTTTTCACTTGGTTGCTCTTCTTCCAGATTCAGCTCACTCTCCTTCCTCTCCTTACACACTCCACTTATTCTCCTCTTGCTCTCATTTAACACTCCTTGAGGTGGGCTTCTGTAGCCGTTGTTTATATTACCCTGAGTTTGCTGATTCACTCTGCAACTATCATCATCTGTGACTAAACCCTTAAAGTGATACACATTTCCCTATACAGCACATAAAACCCATGTGGCCCAACACAGGGTGGGTTGGGAGGGGGCTGTTAGCTCAGGAGGGTTTTCACACACACACTGGCCAGGGGGCTATGGCCCTGAACTCAGTGATTCCATTTCTATAGCTTACGGGCTGGTCATGGCAATGCATGACCTGGAAGTCATAGTCAGGCATGGTGAATGTTAGTCGGCTATGTTTAAGTCACCTATGGATAATGTATCTTTAGGCAAGCCAGGAGAGTAGGGGTGAGTGACCCTAGGAAAAGCTGTGCAAGTGGTGGTATGAAAGAAGGTATCTAATGGGACAGAGATTATTAAGGAGGTGGAAAGCAAAAATATTAGTTGCAATGTGCTAGTGGTGGAGCCCTGTGAAGGGTGAAGTGCTGGTCCTGCACAGGCAGAGAAGGAAGTAGCTATGTCCTATTCCATGGAGCTTAGACATGTTGTCTCATTGGTATTGTGGCAATGAGAGAAGGAAGTAGATGGGTCTGGTATTACCCCTGCCCTAGAATATCTTAGATAGTGGGTTTTGGAGGAGGAGGAGTCCTTATTTGACCTTCCCTAAAGAGCTCTGATGGTGAACCTTGGCACTCCAGATGTTCTTGAACTTCAAATCCCAGAAGTCCTGATCAGCAGGGGTGCTAACTTGGGTTTCTGGTAACTGAAGTCCAAGAACACCTGGAGTGCAAAGGTTCACCATCATAACTATAGAGTAATGTTTCACTGGTGGTCCAAGTATCATTTTTCTCCTCCTTCACCACTTCTTTATTGTGCTGCTTGTATCACAACTTGTTTTTCATTGCTGGTAAAGACATTCATTAATTCTTGTTCTTTCCTCCTAGGGTTCTTGTACCTGTCAAATTTCCAAAAACAAGGATGACTGTTGCCTTAGCAGATGGAGGTAGGGATGTAGTACCATCTTTTCTGCAATCAGCCAGTTCTATCTGTTCTTACGGTGTGAGTTACATACTCCAAAGAATTACAGTAGAGACATTGTATATAAATTACAGATAACTGGAGGTGGGGAAGTAAAGAATAGTTTGTCTTATTCATGGCTGGAGACCAGAAATCTTGCATTGACTTTAAATTCCTCCTCAATGTGTCTGTTCATGTACAAACAACAACAACAATAACAACCAAGCCTTATGATCCATTCATAACAAGGAAGATTGTGGTTGTGTAGCATCTCTGTTAGATCACTAAAATGTTACAAATAATACAAGATTACAAGTTCTTAGGAACTTTTAAGTAAAGAAGGTGTGGAAGGGAACTTGTTCAAAATGTAGGTCTTTTGTGATATCTATGGTTCTTAGGCTAGACTGTCAAGAAAGTAAAACAATTCAAACCTAACATGAGACATAAGTGGAAAGGTACCAACTTGCATTTACCATTGATTGGTGATAAAAGGGAAACTTCCTATCCAAAACAGCATTACAATAATCAGCTAAGAGGGATGAAATAATGAAATAGATCCCCTACACCTCTGAAGAGGAGCAGGAGGACTGTTTAATTGTAATATGTTGACATGGATTATTTGTTCTGTAATCATACTGTTGTATGATGTATGTCATTATACATCAAATGAGAAGAGATGGTTCACTTGAGAAGGCCTTGATGCTGGGAAAGGTGGAGGGCAAAAGAAGAAGGGGGCGGCCAAAGATGAGATGGCTAGATGGTATTGTAGACACAATGGGCACAGAGCTGGGCGGGCTGAGGAGAATGGTGGAGGACAGGGGTGCCTGGAGATCAATGGTCCATAGGGTCACAAAAGACAACAAAATCATACTAGATGTTGACAACAAAAGCAGCTTTTCAGCTGCAAGCTTGTAATTCAGGGCTTTTGACAACTCGGCTACTATTTCCCATGCCCTCCTTTGGAAGGAAGTGAAGAATGCTGACTCTGAATTAACAACTGGCTATGAAAATTGAGTTGACATGAGAGATTGGTATTTTGTGACCAAAGACTTCCATTCCTGAAAGATGGACAGCTGTCAACTGAGGAATTACACTGCACAAGGGTTGGGAAGAATGTGTTTGTTATGAACTGTAACAGAAGGGCTTTAAACTGAATTAGAAGGGGGAGGAAGTCAGAAGCTCAGAGGTAAAGACAACTGAAGGCTTATTAACAGTAAGAGCAGGGGTCAGTAACCTACGGCCCACGGGATGGATCTGTCCCATGGTGCCAAATCATCTGGCTAGTGCCCTTGTTCCAGCCGCTGCAGCCACTGCCTGAATTGGCCGAGGATTCGTTTATGGCAGCTGTAAACAGCCGAGGGGGGGGGGGGATTTTCTTCCTTGATGTTTATGGGAAATTTATGGGAACATATTTCTGCAAATGACTATTGTCAACCCATTGTGAAACTAAGAAAACACATAATAGAGACCAGCAGAAGACTGCTTAGTTTATCAACAAGAGACAAAACAGCCATCATATGTTTCTAATTTTTAAAAGACCATACAATTAAGCAACAACTATCCTAGTTTTGCACAGTTTACGTGATGTACTTCTTAGGAATGAGAAAACCTTAGCTGAGACCAACAAAAAAATGTCCTTCACCTGATTCAGGTGAAAATACAAATTATTTAATTTTATAGTTTTGTGCACTAGAGGAATAAAGTGCTTGTTACTTGGGCACAGCCCTGGAGAAGGAGGTTAATTCATTTAACTTAGTTTTCCAATTGCATTGCCATGTTAAATTTTACACTACAGCTGCAAATCGCTTGTGCTCCTTGCGAAACACAATGTGTAATATTATGGGCAACATTAGCATCTTAAAGGAAAGCTGACATCTAGGTTATAATTTAAGTTGCTGATTGCTATATGCACAACTTCCAAAGGGCTGTAATTATGACCTTTGTTTTTATGCTGATGGCAGGAGGGAGCACATAATTTCCATAAAACCGGTATATAAAGCACACAGATTTTGACTTTCACAAACAGTGGTGCAGGGGAGATGAGAAAAGAAACGGGTAGAGCCAATTGCTTCTGTACTATAATATTCACTCAGATGTTCTTTACGTCTCTATTATAGCAGGGAGGCATAGAATATATTGTTGTTCAGTCCTACAGTCGATTCCAACCCTTTGCGACCCTATGGACAATTGCCCACCAGGCACCTCTGTCTTCTACCATCCTCCTCAGCCAGCCCAGCTTTATGCCTGTTGCATCTACAATACCATCTAGCCATCTCATTTTTGGTTGTCCCCTTCTTCTTTTGCCCTCCATCTTTCCCAGCATCAAGGCTTTCTATATTTTATGATTAAGAAATAAGACTGTCAAATAAACTGCTACACTAATTTTCTCTTATCCAAGTTGAACTCTCAAAGAAGGGGAAATACTCCTTTGGACTACAGATGCCAGAGTAGTTAGCAGTTAGTTAACAGGGATTTCTGTAACTCTCTCCCCATATAGTATCATCCACCATGCTTTCCTGAAGCACACCAAGAGAAAACCATTCAATTCCACATTTCATTCTTTTCTCTCTCTCATGCACACACTCTCACATACAAATACACAGACAAGTGTCATTCATTGGTACAAACCATCTATTCATTCAGTTCAAGAATTGTTGGGGATGAAGTACATTATACTATTATGCTTATTCTATTGAGTCATGAAAAATACCAGATTTTGTTTTTCCCCACCATGTGTTATTTAAACATTACTTACTCAGTTTTGTATCCCTCACATGAGCAAGAGAGAACTACATACTCCTCTCACCTTTCTGTTGTCATCTTTTAAACCTGAATACCAAAGGATCGCTCTGGAATGTCTGAAGAGGGCACAAGTGCCAGCAAAAAGTTCCAAGAGCTATACTAGAAAAGCAACATTTCATTATATATTTTTAGTTTTTAAACATATTTTCCAGAAAACTGTGACAGAAAACATGTATACAGTATTGCAAGCGCGGCGCCAAAATGGCCGCCGCGCCCTTTGCGGCCCCCCCCACAGGACAGAGAATCCGGGTAGTTAGGGGCGTGGCCAGCTCCCTTATAAAAGGGGTGGCCATGAGGCAGCAGAGCTGCCATTTTACCTCAGCGACGGAGCAGAGAAGTCTTTTCCCCTGTGTCTCCGTCGCTCTTGAGCCTACCGGGAAGCCTTTTTGGGTAGCGATTCTGCCTTGCTGGCTTCCCTTTGCTTCGGTGGAGATGCCTTCGAAGAAGAAGGCAGCTTCGAGTGCAGCTTGCGCGGTTAGGAGGCGCAACCCAGGTCGGAGGACCGCGGTGCCGCCTCCTCTGCAGCCGCCTTTGCCCGCCCCTGCCGGGGACGGCGGAATGGGGTCTATTGCTCCTTGGCTCGACCAGAGTGCGGGCGCGGAAGGGGTTCCGGCCCGCGGCCCGCGAGCGGTGGACGCCGCTCCCCCTGCCTTGGCGGGTTTATCCACCGACCCTGCCGGGCTTCGGTGCTGGCCAATGGCCATATTCGGGTCCTGGGGTACAGGGACCTGTACCCACGCCTGGACCAGGTGGGCCAGCCGGCCCTTGGCCCCGGGTCAACGTGGAAGTCAGGCGGGGGCCCCCCCTCCTTTGGGGTTCCTTTTGAGCCGCTGTCGGCAGGAGGACAACAGCCGACAGGGAGGGTTGAGCTGCTGCAGGCGCGTGGCGCGGTTTTGGCCACTGCCTCGCAGCTCCCCAGCCAGCAGCCAGGTGCAGGTCCCCCGATAATGAGCTCTACGTCGGTCGTGAGCTCCGACGCCCCCAGTGGGCCGGAATCCCCGGTGGGGGCGGCCCGCGGGGGTGCGGCATGTGAGTATACGGTGTAAGCGAGTACATCCACACACATTCCCAATATGGGGGGGCCCTTTCCAATGGCCTTGGCCTCGTGCGGGCGTTGTGGCGGTGCACCCGCTGATGCCTCCCCGGCGATGACAGCTAACACCCAGGGCCCCGTGGTGGGGGGTGTTCCCTACCCTTAGGGGAATGTTTTGGGTGGTCGGGTTGGTCCAAGCCCCTATTCCTTATCGATGAGTGACTACTTGGCACAGGCCGCCAGAGGGTAAATTTGGCGGGGGGAGTACGTGGATATCTTATCACTCCTAAACAGTGTGCCCACCAAGGAGAGAGGGAGGGGCAGAATGAGAAGGATAGTGGCAGGCACGTCGTCGCAAGCCACCAAGTATGTGGGCCAAATGGTGGCCGGCCTGCATCATATGCATGGCGGTGTACCTTAGGGCCCGGCCGGACCTGGCAATTCCGATGGTCCAGTATTTGGACAACGCCTACCGGGCGATGGTTTACTTTCCGGGCCCAGCGTGGTTGGCTTGTGACGAGGAATGCCGTTGGCGGATTTCACCGTGCCCCGAGATTAGGCGAGATGAGCCAGGCCAGAGGCTGCGGCTTTTGTACGTTACGCCCACGCGCCCTGCACCCGGGGAGATATACCATTGTGGGCATGCGGTTCAGCGGGCGGCCCCAGCACAGGTCACCTGCCAGGGGGCGGGGCGGGGGGTTCCAGCCCGCCTGCTGTGCTGGACTTTCTTGTCCAATGGCTCCTTTAATGGGAAGACTTGCAAATACAGGCAGGAGTGTCCCACCTGTGTTGGTCCCCATGCGGCCTCTGCCTGTCCCAGGCCTAGAAGGATGCGGGGCAGAGGGTGGGGCAGACGGGGGCTGGCAAGACTGCCGCAGATGGATCTAGTTCACCGAAGGGCTCCCTTCCCATTTAAGGTGGACATGTTGGAGCGTTGGCTCACACGGTACCCGAAGGGAGAGGATGCAGGTTATCTCCTTCAGGGTTCTAGGCAGGGGTTCCGGATCCCTTTCATGGGTAATAGGTTCCCTCAGGATGCACCCAACCTTTTATCCCTTAAGGGGAGGGAGGAGGTGGCTGCGGCCAGCTTTGACATAGGGTCCATGCGGGCAGGGTCGTTGGCCCTGTCCCTGCACCCCCGTCCCGGGGAGCATATTATTTCAATGATGCCATGCCTTTTGGCTATTCCATTGGGGCTCGGTATTCGAGCGTTTCACCACTTTCCTAGATTGCGCTTTTGTCCGCAGGTCAGGGTCTCGGTCTCTAGCCCATTCCCTGGATGGTTTTATTCGGGGCTGAACGGGGCTGGGACACGTACACACGTCTCCTCAACACATTTCAGACGCTAATGGAGGAACTGGTGTCCCTTTAGCGCCCGAAAAGACCGAGGGCCCATCTCCACAGCTAGTATTCCTGGGGTGGAGAGTAACACGGTAGCGCAAGATTCTAGGTTGCAGCGGGATAAGGTGTCAAGGCTAGTGGCCCTTGTCTCGGTCTTGCTGGCCGAGCGCATGGCATCACTGAGGGAACTTCTGGTGCTATATGGTCACCCCAGTCTTGCTGGCAGGGTCGTCGCACCGGGCAGGGCATTTGCTCTGCGCTGGGGCGACGCCATGGCGGGATTATTCAGGCCCCACCACAGGCTCAGATTTACCCGGGGTATCGGGGCAGGCGTGCTTGTCCGCCCATAGATCCAGAGGTAGTTCAACGGGGTGGCATTTTGGGGTCTGATCTCCTGGCTCCCCCTTGCTTTCAGATGCAGTCCGATGCCTCAGGATTCCTGGGTTTATGGGATGTACTTCAATTGGAAGTGGGCCTATGGTGGGTGGCTACCATCCTGGGCAGGCAAGGGTGGCCTGCATGGTCTCACGTAGCTGGAATGTTTCCCTATCCTGGGTGCTTTGATGCTATGGGGCAAAGAGTGGGCCAACTCGGTTTTGCAATTTTGGCATGGCAACGCGGCTGTGGTCCGCATCGTCACTGCACAGATTTCCAAATTGCCCAGGGTTGTGGAGCTAGTGCGTTGGTTTGTGTTATGCAACCTGTGCCTCAACGTTCCCTTCAGGGCCAGGCATGTCCCAAGGGTTGATAATGATATTGCTGCTGCTTTGTCCCGCCTGCAGATCTCCCAGTTCCGTGCCTCGGCCCCCGGATGCGGAGGAATTTCCCTTGCCACTCCCGGACGAGAGATGGAACGTTGGCAAGGAGAGGTGAACCGGGCGATTGGCCTGTCACTAGCGCCATGCATGAGTAAGGCGTACCACCACGCATTTAGTTCCTTCAGAGTATTATGTACCTGATTCTGACTGCCAGGAACCTGGCCGATCCCAGTAGCCCATGTTCTGCGGTTCATGGTTTACCTGTATGCCCAGGGCCTTGCACCACGCACCATAGCATCTCAGCTGTCGGGTTGGCTTTTATGGCCAAAGTGGGAGGTCGTGTGGCCAGCACCAATGACTTCCGGGTGAGACATGTTTGGGAGGGGTGGGTGCGCGTGCGCGGGCGTTTCCCGGGCGACCGCCACCCCATTTACCCAGGGGTTTTTTACCCAGTTGGCCCGGGGCTGGCCTGGCCTCTGTTTTGATAGATGAGGCAGCCCACTTCATGCGGCTACAACGGTGGCCTTTTTTGGAGCCCTCCGCATCGGCGACCTTGAGATGCTGAGTAAGGCGGATGCAAGATTTTCCCAGGGTTTTTTACCCAATTGGCCCGGGGCTGGCCTGGCCTCTGTTTTGGAAATGAGGCAGCCCACTTCATGCGGCTACAACGGTGGCCTTTTTTGGAGCGCTCCGCACCGGCGAGCTTGAGATGCTGTATAAGGCGGATGCAAGTTGTAGGGCACTGGAACTCGAGGATGTCTATGTTGCCAAAGACTGGGCCCAGTTGAGGATATGCTCCTCTACGACAGATCAGCATGGCGTAGGCAGTGGTGTAAGACTGCTACGGTGTTCTTTGGCAGACATCTGTCCGGTTGGTGCCCTACAGGAGTTCCTGGCACTGCGTGGCATGCACCACGGCCCGTTTTTCTGTCACCAAGATGGGTCTCCCCTAACTAAATTTCAGTTTTGGAAGGTGACAGGCAGAGCCCTCACCAGGGTGGGCCTACCAGGTGCCCGTTATGGCACACATTTATTCCGTATTGGTGCAGCCTCTACAGCAGCTGCTTTTGGGTACTCTGGGGCTGACATACGCAGCATGGGGAGGTGGGGCTCGCAATGTTTTCAGTTTTATGTGCGCCCACTCCCGCCATGAGTACCAATCCAGTCACCTTACCATCTTTTTCTCAATTTTTCCCAATTTTCTTACAGACCCTGGGTGTCGTATTACACCGGTGACAGTATGGCTGGTGGGCCACAGCTATGTGCACAGGGCAGCGCGTTACGCTGCGGCGACAGAGTGGGGACCCCGACTGGGACTGGGTGAACACTCCAGTCTCACATGGCATGGTAAGCCTGGGATGTTATGGCGGGAGCTGCGGCCTTTCCTTTTTTCTGGCCTGAGTGCTGACCCGCCTGACATTCTCATCATCCACCTTGGGGGCAATGATTTGTGCCAGGTCACCGGCTTATCGCTCAAGCATGCGATTTGCGAGGACCTCGCCTACTTGCATTATGTCTGGCCTGTCACAACCCTAGTTTGGTCGGACATTATCCCGCGCCTTTCTTATAGAGGGGGCGTTCACCTCCTGGCCCTTGACCGCGCTAGGCGCACGGTCAACAGGGCGGTGGCGCGGTTTCTTGTCAACAGGGCTTGGGGACGGGTCAGTCATCACCCTGATATTAGTCTACAAAATTATTACTTGTACGCAGGAGATGGGGTCCATCTGTCGCGAGGAGGTATGGACCTCCTGTTAGGTGATTGGCGAGCAGGCCTGTTGACCGAGCTGACGGTCTGGGGGGGGGGGCGTCAGGTCTTCTTTGAAGCCCCTCCGTGTGGCGGGTAGCACTGGTAAGGTAAACAGTATGACCCACAAGTATCCGGCAGGTTCGCAATTGACTGGACAACACTAGACAGGAATAAGTTAGTTAAACGTTGTCCGGTCAACGACGAACCAGGCGATGGGGTGATGACGATTGCTAACCAGCATGCATCACCCCTGTGATTTCACGGATACGCGTCAGAGGGTGGGGTCATGAGTTAGTTATTGACTACGGTCAACAATTTGTTTGTTGTCAACAAACAAATTGATACAAATTGATACATTGTAACCAATTGCCGTTGGCAATTTTGGGGTGGTACCTTACCAGTGTTACTTCGGCCTGCTTGCCTTAGGAATTATGATTGGTCGTTTTACCAATACAAATTTATAATTCGGACTAGGGCATTGAATCAATAAATGTGGCCCTATGCTGTTATCCACTTTCAATGTTGTCTGTGTCCGTTATTGGGGGGGTGCGCCTGCAATAACAGTATGCCTGTCCACTTTCCTGTTCCTAATTCCTCCTTTGCTGATATTTGTTAGTAAGTCTTATACATCTTACTGTGGTTTGCAAGACATGTAGTATGTCTGTCATTTTAAGAGATAGCCTGAAAGATGCACAGGTATTAGACATTGCCCAGACTGTTCTAAAGTCTCTGTATTTATTGCCCTCAGTAAAGTCAAGTAACTTATTGTTTCAAACTACCCTACTGCTGATATACTGCTGCTGTTCAACCTGACTGATACAAAACTTTCTGTCTGCTGCCGGACTGCTGGAACTACTGGCTTCATTATAGCCTCTGAGCATACCTTGACTGCTTTGCTACCTTCCTACTGCTTGCATGTTTTGTGGACACATTGTAACTTCAAGTTTTTGTTGCTGCTTTGGATTACAGCAGTATGAGGACAATTTGCTAAGGACTCAGGTTTGGTGAGACTGTTTCTCTTTGCAGGCGTACCCACCCAAATAAAGACTCAGACACCGGTATTGGATTAAAGGCATCAGGCCACTTTTATTGAATAATGCCCTAGTCCGAATTATCACTTTCAATTGGTGTATCATCCAATTGTAATTCTTTAAGGCAAGCAGGCTGCAGTAACACTGGTAAGGTTCCACCCAAAATGCCAATGGAAATTGGCTACATGTATCAATTTGTATCAGTTTGTTTGCTGACACAAACAAATTGTTGACCGGAGTCAATATACTATCTACTGACCCCACCCTATGACGTGTATCCATTCAAATATCAAGGTGATGCAGGCTGTGAAGCTCCTGCCATCACACCTTTCATGGTTCGCCCTTGACCGGCCAATCCGATTTCCCCTGTACCTATCTACATGTTGGCCAGTCAATTGCGAACCTGCCGGATACCTCTGGGTCATAAATCTTTACCTTACCAGTGCTACCCGCCACACGGGGAGGCGTCCATAATGACTCACCGCCCCCACCCCCAGACCGTCAGCTCGGTCGCCAGGCCTGCTTGCACATCCTCCAGGAAGAGGTTCATACCTCTAGCCGACAGATGGACCCCATCTCCTGCATATAGATCGAAATCCTGCAAGCCTATCCTCGTATGTCGAATGGCTGTCCCTAAGCCATTATCAACAAGGAACTGGGCAACAGCCCTGTTCACTGACCGCCGGGCGCGGTCTAAGCCACGGAGATCCATGCCTCCTCTATAGCATTGTCTCGGCACGATGTCAGACCATAGCAGCCGTGTGCACGGCCATAAATGATGTAAGAATGCTAGGTCGCTGCACACCAACATTTTAAAAGAAAAGCCAGTGATCTGTGCGAGATCATTGCCACCGAGGTGCAGAATCAGGACATCAGGCGGTCCAGCATCCCTGATAGACATCAGGAATGGCAACAGTTCACGCCATCTCATGCCGCACATACCATACCATTGCATACATGCGGATGCACACAGCCCGAGATGGGGTCCCCACTCTGTCGCTGCAGCATACTGCACTGCCTAGTGCATGTAACTGTGGCCCACCAGCCATATTGCCACTGGTGTGCGTTGACACACCGGGTCTGTAAAAGAAGGAGAAGAAATTAAGGACATAACTAGTACTCAGACAGTGAGGGGACGTACATATAAGGAAAAACGCGTGGACCCCCACATGCCCATCTGACATATATCTGCCTCAGAGTACCCAAACGCAGCCGGGGTTGAAGTGGTGCCTATCCTGAAAGAATAGGTGCCATAACGAGCCCCAGGGAGGCCGACACTGTGAAGTGCCACACCTGTCACCTTCCAGAACTGAAATTTGGTAAGGCGAGACCCATCCTGGTGGCAGAAAAATGGGCCAGGGTGCATGCCATGCACTGCCAAAAATGCATGTAGGGCACCAACCGGACAGATGTCATCAATTGTACAACGTAGCAGTCTGACACCACTGCCTACCCCGTGCTGATCAGCCTTTGAGGAGCGAATCCTCAACTGAGCCCACTGCTGGTTAAGACAGACATCTTCGAGTTCCAGTCCCCTACGAGACATGTCCCCTTTTGACAATGGGACCAGCTCGCTGATACGGAGAGCTCCAAAGAAAGCTACAGTGGTAGCTGCATGAAAAAGAGCCTCCTCATAGCTATCGTAACACAATATATGCGAACCCCGTGCAAGGTGGGTCAGAACACCTAGTGAAACGGGGTGACGCGTGTCCGGGCATCGGCCAAGCTCACGTGTCCACCCTTCTAATACGTGGTGTATGCGGAAGTCATTTACGCAGTCAGTAAAGCCCCATGCCTTGGCCATAAATGCCAATGCTGAAAGCCTAGTGGCGGTAGTGCGTGGGGCTAACTCCTGATCATGGAGGTGGACCATAAACTGCAAAATCTGGTCGACTGGTATCGGCCACACTTCGGGAACTGCCTTTGCCCGCAAAAGGTTCTAAATTGGGGGAATGATGTATATACGCCTTACCCGTGTGAGATGCCAAAGACATGCCGATCGCCCGGTTCACCTCTCCTCGCCAAATGTCCAAATCTCGGCCGGGAGTGGAGAGGGAAGTTCCTCTGCATCTGGAGCCAAGGCACGGAACCGGGAGATCTGCAGGCGGGATAAACCTCAGAACAAATTGGCAAACTAATGCCATAACTCCGGGGGATTTGGATGTCTGGGCATTGACAATGTGCACCACTGCAGCATTGTCACACCAAAAGTGAACTACCGAATTAGCCCACCTATCTCCCCAGAGCATTAGGGCCCCCAAGATAGGAAAAAACTCTAGGAAAGTAAGATCGCGTAAGCGATCCGTGCCCTGCCCTGCCTGAGGCCATTGACCATAGGCCCACCGTCCCTCAAAGTAAATCCCATAACCCAGGGAGCCGGAGGCATCCGACTGTACTTGGAACTGAGGGCTGACCATAAGCTCCAATCTCCAAAAAGAGATGCCATTAAAGTCCTGTAGGAATGTGAGCCAAACTGTAAGGTCTGCCCATAAACCTCTGGTCAGCTGTACCCTGTGGTGATGTTTTAAAAGGCCCACCATGGCATCACAAAGAAGCCTGGCAAAGGCTCTGCCTGGTGTTAATACCCTACAGGCGAAATTGTGGTGGCCATGCAGCACCTGTAACTCTCGGAGCGACACCTTACGCTTGGCAAGCATTGCCAAAATCGCAGCCAAGTTCCGAGTCACCTTTTCCATGGGCAACCTGGTTGTCTGAGCGACGGTGTCGATTTCAATGCCTAAAAAGGTGAGAGTGGTGGCTGGTCCCTCAGTCTTTTCAGGTGCTAGGGGGACGTTGAGCTCCCGCATAAGGACCTGAAATGTGGCAAGGAGACAGGCACATGTGCCTGTGCCATGTCCACCCCGAACAAAAAGTCGTCGAGCTAGTGGGCAACAGACCGGGACCCTGACCTACAAACAAAAGCCCAGGGGAGGAAGGTGCTAAATTGTTCGAAGGCCGAACATGAAATAGAACAGCCGAAAGGCATGGCCTTGTCCACATAAAAATTGCCCCAAAAACAAAAACCTAACAGCTCAAAGTCATCCGGGTGCACTGGCAACAATCGGAATGCCGATTTGATATCACACTTTGCCAGTAGCGCCCCGGGACCGCATGAGCGTACCATCTGTAAGGCCTGGTCAAAGGACGTATACCTGACAGAGCAGAGGTCATCAGGTATAACGTCATTGACTGAAGAGCCCGCCGGGTAAGAAAGGTGGTGAATTAGGCGAAATTCACCCGGGGACTTCTTAGGGACTAAACCTAGAGGGGATACCTTCAAGTTAGGATATGGTGGGTCGAGAAACTGCCCCGCCACCCTCTGTGCCTTGAGCTCCTTGGCTATCTGCTCCGCAGCAATATCCTCATTACCCCTGAGGGAGAGTAAGTTCGGGGCATCCTGAGGCCCGCGAACACCTTCAAAGGGTATGCGGAAGCCAAACTGAAAGCCCTCAAGTAGGTATCTCACATCATCCTGTCTAGGATAAGCGCGCAGCCATTATTCCAGCACTAGCATGTTAATTGGGGAGGGGGCCTTTTGGATGGGTAGCCCTGTCAGAGGGAGCTCTGACCGCCCCCTGCCCACCCCTTCCTCTGCCTCATGACCCACCAGCCCACGGGCACGCGGAAGTGGTGTGAGGGCCAGAAGAAGAAGGGCACTCATGCCTGAACCGACACTGGCGTCTGTTGCACACACCGTTGGCGGAGAAACTCCAACACAGCAGGCGGGCTGGAACCCCCTGCCCCGCCGGCTGGCGGGGAGTCTGTGAAGTAGCAGCCCGCTGCACGGCATGACCACAGTGGTACCTTTCACCAGGCGCTGGCCTTGTGGGGGTCATAAACAGCAGCCACAACTGCTGGCAGGGCTCTTCCCACCTCATCTCAGGGTGAAGGGCCACCCTCATCCTAAACTCCTCATCATAGGCCAACCATGACGGGCCAGGGAAATCAACCACAGCCCGGTAAATATTGTCCAGATACTGGACCATTGAAATGGCCAAATCAGGACGGGCCCTCAGGTATACCGACATATCAATCAGATAGGCTGGCAACCAATTGGCCCAAGTGCGAGGTGGCTTACGATGACAGGACAGCTCCTTGTCCCTGTCGTCCTGCCCCTCCCTCTCCTCCTTAGTGGGCTCACGGTTTAGAAGGGAGAAGATATTTCCCCCGCCAAATCTTCTCCCTCGTAGCCTGGGATAAGTGGTCACCCAGGGGTAAGGAGTAACCAGCTGTTGGTAGGGCTGCAGTTGGCATGGATTGAATTGGGGGTGCTCACAGTGGACCCTGTAGAACCCCTGGAACATTAGGCTTACCCAAAGGGGCGGTAACCCCTACCATAACCGGGGAGTAATTGTGCAACCAAGAATTAGCAGGACAGTATGGATTAAACTGTCCTCCAACAGTAACTTGTCGTGGCCATGGCCACTGAACCCCCCCCCCCCCCAGCAGTTTTAGGTAGTGTCACTGGTGTGCTAACTTGACCCATATACTCACTCGGTTCACCCCCATGGGCCGCCCCCACTGGGGGTTCCGGCCCATGGTGGGTGTTGGAACTCATGATGGGTATCGAGCTCTGCGTGCCCCTGCACCCCTGCAGATCAGGACCGGTCCACGGTGGAAAGCCCTGTTGCAAAGGCCTGACGGGGAGCTGCGAGGCGCCAGCTTGGGCTGGCCTGATGGCCTCGAGCAGCTCGGCCCTATTAGCGGCCCGCTGGACAGCCGTGGCCAACGCGTGGGCCAGATCTGCAGGGTTTGTGAGCCCACCATCCACAGGTGGTGAAGCAATGCCCATCGATGCCTCCAGCACCGAAATGTGTGAGAGGAGATCATCGACCATCTCAGACCCACCTGGGTAAGGTGGGCTGGATGGCCCACTGAGCAATTGCTGGGGGATAAGCCCAAATGGTGATCCCTGGCCCACATAGGGCCATGCCCAGTAATCCGGCCCATGAGGGGCCGGAGGAATGGTGGGGCGGGAACCCGCACCAAGCCCAATTGGGCTGCCATGCCCCGAGCCGGGCGAAGGTGCAGCAGGGGTAGAAACCCCAAAGGGGCAGGCCTACCCGCCTGAGTCCCCAGACTGGGCGATTAGGCAGAAGCCAGCTCGCCCGCATTGGTGGCAGTGGGCACCAAAGCCCTGCCACCCGATTGTGAGTGTGCCGCCCGAGTCCTCCGGCCCGGTGGCAGCCCCTGAGAGGCTGAGGGGGTAGGCAGAGCCCTCCCCCTATTACGCGGACTGGAGGCCGATGCCTTGCACTTGGGTGCCATGGGCCACCCAAGCGTTCGCTTTTTTGGGGGAGGAAAATTCCTCCAAATAAAAGCAGGGCGAAGCCGAGAAGGGAAGCGACGGAGAAAACTTCTCCGCTCCGTCGCTTCTAAAATGGCAGCGCGGCTGCCTCATGGCCACCCCTTTTAAAGAGAGGTGGCCATGCCCCCCCAACTAACCTGGATGTCTGCGTCCAGGTGGGGGCCCCCGCAAAGAGCGCGACAGCCATTTTGGCGCCGTGCTTGCATTATCTCCCTGTCTCTGCGAAGGAGTGTTATTTCTACATGGGTGAGAGTCTCAGACTGTTTATGTTTGACTTTACTGTGAAGGACTATCTCGGCTTCTCTGTGCTTGAAGCCTCGAAAGCCAGACTCTGTGTCACTGTTTGTTTCTGCTGTTTGTCTTCACCGTAACCCCTGTATATAATTGCACCAGCCAGCACGAGTAAACTTTTTTCTACTTTTGCATTCCGTGTTGAGAAGTCTATTCATTTCACTGTGCCCAAATTCTGGACCCTTGAATCTGCTGTGTGCTACTCTGCTACCCGTATTTGCAGCTAGGGATCCTATCCATATTTGCAGCCTGATAACCTCTCAGACGAGTGTCAAAGGTGATTTTGGAACTTAATAAAAGTCTAGTAAAAATGCATGGCATTCTTATGTCAATCCTAATTGTCTGCTGTCAAGTCCATTCTGACTTGTGGCGATCCTTTCCAAAGGTTTCTTGGTAAAAAATACACAGAAATAATTTCTCATTCCCTTCTTCTGGAGGAATACTGAGACTGTGCAAAGTTGATCCTGAAGGTATAGATTGGTTCTTCTCCATGAAGGCATATTGGGGAAACAAACTCCCAACCTCTGGCTCAGCTACTGAAAGGGAAAAGAAGAGCCCATAGCACAATATTGGTGTTCCTGAGGGGGAAAACAATCTTTCTTCTGAACCATCTTTCTACCCAGACAGCAAAACATTCACATGTCCCTAACAATATCAAAATCCTCCTTATAAGTCACCCCCCCCCCCAAGATGAAGGTAAAGAATGAAAAATAAAGAAACTGGTGAAAAATTTAAAAAATGGAGATTTCATTGAAGCCATATTTGATTCAAAGGCTTCCAAATACAATTACATTCTACAAGTTTCTTTTACCTTTAAATGATTATTAGTATCACGTTGAAACCAGCCTTTCCTCATTTCTGCACTGGACATAAGCTAGCAGGAATCATTAACAAGATGTTTGATATGGGATGGTTTTTTTAAAAAAATAGGTTCTCCCTTCCTTTGACAGGGGACCCCACTGAACAGTCTATTTTGAGTTTTCATGGTAGCATAAATGGCCACATGTGTATCCCCAAAATAAACAAAAAGTGTCACAAAGAGAAAATCTATTTGCAAATGCCCGTCAAGCACACATTTCCAAATACTGACTTTAAATAAAAACTTATCACCCACAATAGAAAACATGTAACCAGTTGTCTTAAATACCTACTCAGTCTGATATTTGAGTGATAATTGTTTATGAACAACTTCAAAGTTCTTGATCTCCCTTCATACAGTGTATATCTTAAAAACAGTCCTTCAGCTTTGTCTGTATATTTAAAGCAGTCCTTCAAATAGTCAGTGCCTCATTACAGGGGGACCCTAATCAACATCGTTTACATAAGCCAGCTGGACAGACTACCAAATCAACACTACATATTCTAGTGCACCAAAAATATTAATCTAGCCTAGGGGGTGCAAGAATACTGTAGTGTAGAATTTTGACACGAATCAGACATGGAGCAAAAAAAAAATCCTCTTGAAACATCTAAAATGAAAAGATTTGGATTTATACAGTTAAGAAAGTGAGGAAGGGAGATAGGAGTAGGTCAGATGATTTTAAACGTCTCTCTAGTGACAAGAAGATCAGCACTAGAGAGACATTTGTAACATCACTTAATACAGTTAAATCTAACAAATTATATTAACCCTAAGAGACTACATTATAGGGGCATGAATTCTCATAGATGACAGTCCATCAGACAGATGAAGTGTATTATGGACAGTTGAAGTACAATACAGGATCAATCAGCTACTTCCTTTACCCTAATGGCTGGTGTTGAAAATTTTAATACAATATAATTTATAGCTTGAACATTTTTCTGATTTCTTTCTGCAGCAAAAATAATATATATGTCAAATTTACAATGATGTTTCTGACTTTGCAGAGTTAAGGGATTATAATTGTTGTTATGGTAGAGTTGATTTTATTTGATTTTAATGATTTTATTGTTAGATTTATTTTGCTTGTTTTCATTACATTACAAAGATAATAACACACTTTGAGCATTATTTTATAGTGAAAAGGGAGTTTATAAATATAATTAAAAACAACTGCAGCAACAACCCCAAAACAGCTGCTCTGATGAATTTTGCCAATTTCATTTCAGCCTGTTACAATTAGTACTACTACTGATATTGTCATCATCATCATTAATATTTTCCTTCATCTCTTGAAGTCCAGGAAGTAGGGGTTTGAATTAAATTGAACAAATGTGTGCATAAAAGGTCACAAAAATGGGCAATAACAACAGCTTGCACCATACAATGCACATTGTCAACGCCATAAAAACATTGTTGCAAGTCGGCTGAGCTCCTGGGCAATCTGAACTTTTGATTCTGTCAGACAGGGCTTACCGTATTTGCCGGCATCTAAGATACAGTCCCCCCCCCCCTTGAAATACAGCAGAAAAATGGAGTGCATCTTATATGCCTGTAACAGCCCCCCCACACACACACACACACACCCAGCTAGTGCAATTCAGTGGCTATAGAGGATCAGTGGCTGGAGACAAGAAAGGGCTATTTAAAAGCTGCCCTCAAACCCCCCCCCCCCCACACACACACACACACAATGTGGTTCAGTGGCCGCTGCTGACCAGTAGGGTTGGCAGCAGGGAGGGAAAGCAGGCAAGATTGCTGGCCATAGGTTGCCAACCCCTGCTGTAGATCATCTTGATTGCTGCAACTTGAGTTGTCAATATTCAGGCTGCTCTTTATTATGTAAAATTTGGAATCCTTTTCCTTACTGGCCAAATGAGCAGTTTTTGTGTGAATGTATAGAATTAGCAGACCATTTCATGGAATTTTAAATTGTGGATAGGTAAAGGTCGCCCTTGCTCAAAAGTCAGTCACATCTGACTCTAGGGTTTGGTTCTCACATCCATTTATAGTCAAAGGGCCAGCACTGTCTGCATCTGCAGACATTTTAGTGGACATGTGGCAGGCATGACTGGGGTGCATGGAACACTGTTTAACTTCCCATTGAAGTGGCACCTATTTATCTACTTGCAATTTCTTGCATTCAAACTGCTAGGTTGGCAGGAGATGGTAAAGTGCTGCTTGCTCTGTTGTGCAGCACAGCACTTAGGTCTCAACCTGCTGACCTGACAACCTTACAGTCATCAGGTTAAGGTTCTTAACCATTAAGCCAGATGCACAATATCCCAAGTTCATACACTGGTTGATCTTTGAAGAATTGAATTTTCTACTAATTTTAATACTTCTATGAAAACATCATTGGGCCCAGAAGCTACTTTAAAATATATCAATTTCTAGACTTTGGACTTGTGTATTCTTGTCCAAGGTACTTTGGTGGCTTAGTGGTTAAGATGCTGAAGTTGATGACTGGAAGGTTGGCAGGTCAGCAATTCAAGACCCAAGTGCTGCACAACAGAGTGAGCTCCCATCGCTGTCCCTGCTGCTGCCAACCTAGAAGTTTGAAAGCAAGACATTGCAAGAAGGTACTGCATCTGTGTGAAAGGTAACAGCATTCTTTGCACTCTGGCATCTAGTCATGCCTGCCACATGACCATGGACATGCAGAAGTGCTGGTTCTTTGGCTATAAATGGGGATGAGCACCACATACTAGAGTTGGATATGACTGGCTTTTGAGCAAAGGTGATCTTTTCCTTTACTATTCTTATCTAGTATCAAAATCTGGTACATTAAATTCTATTGTTCCATTATCCTACAGAGGTACCACTCCAGAAATGCACAAATAAACCTGGCTCAGTTGGTATCTACACTTTTGCTGAAAGATGCCCAACAGTTCTGTTTATGTTTTCATTGTTCATATTTGTGCTTGGTTTTTTAAATAAGTCTGGGGGGGGTGGGCAGTAAAACTTTCATATAATAAATTATGTTTCTTAATTTAGTAGGCTGTTTCAGGCTGAATGGTTTTTTTTTTTTCATCTCCATTTTAAATTGAGGAATCTCTTTAACTCCTCCATACTGAATTGGATGGTATAAAAACTAGCAATTTGAACATCAACAGTTTATGTACATTTGCTGTCATTTGGCCAACCTGCAACTGAATATATGCTTCTTAGTTTTCTATGGCCATTTTGATTGATCATTTCATGTGTTTTTACTTTGGTTGCAGGTTAATTTGTTTTTTCATGGGCACATTTGTTCACAAAATTTTCCCAAGGTGTGCACCTGGTAAGCATCCAGAAGCACCTTTTATGCTGATTAATGGTTTACAAGGCTTACGGCTCAGGCCTCTGGGATACCAGGTAAGATAGATGACACTTTTAGGTACTTTTAATGACCTGTTCAGAATTGTGACACCCTGAGTGGGGTGATAGCAAGGTCTCATGTCAAGTTACTAACCACTGAACTATGGCAACCCTATGAATCAGTGATGTCCAAAATGAGCTATCATTAACAGGCCTTGCAAATAATAACCAGTTTCTTCCTTTATGCAACTAATACTTTGCGATATTTCATCTTCCTCTTCTGCTGCTGCTGCCCTCAGCAATAGCTGTCTCTAAAAGAGGAAAAACCCTATATATATATTTTTGGGAATAGAACCAATTTTAATTGGAATAGAATCAATTTTAAACTAAATACAGAGGCAACGAAAAAGTGGTTTGCTCATTTTGTGAGAATGTCTTGGAATTCTATACATACAAGGAAGAGAAGCAGACCCTAAAGAAGATGGAGAGATAACCTCAAGGGAACATTACAACAACACCAAATAATACCAGTGGAGGCCTCCAGAAGTGCATGGACAACAACCTTGTATCTCCCTCAACACCTGAAATGGTAAAAAGAGGAAGTGAAGAAGAAATGAAAATATGACTTTTTTTTGTACATTTGGGAGGTCCATTTACCTAGTATTAGTTGTCACCAATTGAACCATTATGTTAGTTCTTCTTCTTCTTTGTCTCGATCAAACCCTGGACTGCCAAAATGAAGCCACCTTCTTTGTCTTGTGGTTGCCAAAACTTAAGTCCTCATCGTTGTCTGTTTCTGGAAGTAGTTGGCAGACCAGTAAATTAGCCAGATTCTGTACCTTTCCACATTTGCACCACGTGTTGTTCTCAATCAGCAGCCCCCACTTGAGCATGTTGGTCTTGCATTTAGGGACTCCAACCCTCAGCCTATTCAGGGTCCTCCAAGTGACATACACAAAAAATGATAATTTTGATACTACCTTCAGTAAACACATGAGGGCCAGGAATTTTTTATATAGAAAGATAAAATATGTTTGTGTCAAATATATATATATACTTGAGAGACAGAGAGGATGATTGGTGTTTGGTGCTCTTTGTGCACATAGTACTAAAGATAAACAATTGATTCTCAGTTGCAACTCGTATCAAAGAATGTTTTTTTTTCCCCTGAAGTAGGAAAAAAGTTATTTGTGTACATTTTTAAGGTGGATCCCAGCTTGCCATGAAGTAACCTACACACTATGATCATGGAACCATCTCCTGTGGCACATATGAAATGGACTGTTGCAGCCTTGAGGATATAGACAAAGTGTACCTTCACAGCTGGTGCATCTGGCATGGCCTCTTCCGGCTCCATGACTGTTAGGAATCAGAGTTCCTCCTCTACTCATTTTGCTGTTTGGCCTAACATGATGATTTCCAGTGGCATTTCCTACACTGAGGAGACCATCACCCCACCTAACGGGGCTTATCTCCCCATAGCCATTGAGCCCTTTAGGGAGTCAGGTTATTTACCATTACCCAACAAATGGCATTGAATATGGTCTACTTAGACCTATTCCAATAACTTAGATTTGCATTTGCATCAGTTGTGATTAAGAAGTGCTATTAAGTTCAATGGATCTGATCCAGGTAGAATTACCATTATCCCATTATCAATGCTTCTGGTGATTTCTTTCTTAAGTGCTAGGGAGACATCAGCAGAGCAGACATATTTTGAAACAGCTTACATAGGGTCAAGATTTGTTGATCTTCTGCCTCCCGCTGCCTACAAGCAGCTTAAAATATAAGAGCTCTATGGGGTTATACAGAGCACATACTCTTTGATCGCGTTCAGCTGCCTACTTCTTCTTTTGTGTGTGAACTATTGAATACCACTGCATCATTTTTTTTGTCACTGAAGCTTCTGTATGAGGTTAGAAATGACTCACTTGAGCCTATTTCACTGAACAATAGAGATGAAATCTCCCATATGACTCAAGACTTAGAAGTGTTTTGTGCCATCTTGCTGCTAGGAAATTTTACTCTTGTTCTTTTTTTGTTGCTGTCACCTTATTTCAAATGGGTAGAATCCTGCTGGTCTATCTAGCTAAAGGTAAGTGGTAACTGCCAACCTCCTATTCTACCCTGAATTGATTCCATTCTTTATAATATCAGTGCATGGTTTCCTGCCTTCTTCACTCCTGCAAGGCAAATTTTATTTGCAGTATTTTTTGTTCACAGCATAAGTGGAACTTTATCTTAGCAGGGACCTGGAGCCACTTCTGTTTTGGAGAATGTTTATCAAATATATAATTATTCTGCAGCATGTGGTCAAAACGAAGAATCCTAATTTGGGATGGAGTGAAGGGCAATGAGGCCAAAGAAATGTAGGTGTCTTACAAATGCTGGTATTTCCCCACCAAACATAAAAGCACAGTTCAAGTCTAAGCTTGTCTGCTCAGAAATAAGATCTAGTGCAGGGGTTCTCATCTTTTTTCAGTCACGGGCGGGACCACACCCGCTCAGACAGCTGAGTGGGCTGGACTGGTGGTTCCCCTGCCATAAATGCTGCCATAAAAATGTCCTCTGCTGTCGTAAACACATTTGTGATGGCCATAAATGAGTCCGTGGCCGATTCTGGCAGTAACAGTGGCAGCTGGAGCGAGGTCGCAGGCCATGGGCCATAAATCGAGAACCCCTTAATATAGTGCAACAACAGCACAGGCTACAAAGGATAGCTCCATTCTATTCAGTAGTGTTCAAGACTGAAAAGCCCAAACCATTTCCACATAACAACCTGCCAACCTGCAAAGCTCAACTCAGACACAGACAAAAGCGAAGCCTGGCTAGAAACAAGTGCTGAAGACCAAGGATTTTGTATTTTGCCATGGGTATTCTCAATGAGGTGAACTGGAGAGTGTGTTTTGAACCAAAAGCAAGTAGTGTGGCACATTCTTTTTTTTTTGCCCTGTAAATGATAAAAAGCCAGGATTTCTTTAACATGTATTTAGCCAGAAATATTATGGAAATGTTCATTTGTATAGGTTTTTTTATGGACAGGCCCTCTGAAAAACCATGGTCCTCATTTATTCAAACTCAATCTATATGAGGACACCAGCAATTCAATACTTTTTTTGATTTCACAAAAGAGATTGATGGAGACAATTAAGTTGCCCTTGCTCAAAAAACCTGTCCTATCTGACTCTAGAGTTTGGTGCTTTTCTCCATTTATAGCCAAAGAGCTAGCGCTGTCTGCATCTGCAGATGATTCTGTGGACATATGGCAGGCATCCCACTGAAGTGGTACCTATTTATCTACTTCCAATTCCTTGCTTTTGGACAGCTAGGTTGGCAGGAGCTGGGACAGAGACATAAGCTCACTCCATTGTGCAGCACGTGGGTCTCAACCTGCCGACCTGCTAGCCACTAAGCTGCCACAGTTCCTTGGAGACAATTACCACAGACCAAACGTTCAGCCTGCTCTGCCCATTCTGTGACAATCAGTTATGGAATGGAGAAAGATAGATTTTGTAGTCCATTTCCAAAGCAAGTAAATTAATATCATGGACACAGGTGTTATATGATTAACACAAGAACAATTAACAAGAACTCTGCACATTCATCCTGTAAGAAGGAGAAAACCCACTTCTACATAGGTAGGTGTAGGAGCGTGCTCGGAAAGTGAAAGATAAATGATTTATTAGCTGAGTTTTTCAGCAAGTAGAAAGAGACTTTTAATTTAATGTTTGATGTGCTTAAAAGATTTTGCTAGATATAAGCCCTTCAAAGGAATAAAAATTACTAGCTTGAGCTCAGGATGATGCATTCATTGATGTCACTGTTTCATCAAAAGATCTTTAGAAAAGAGAGATATTTGTGCCTGGTTGTTTTTAGTGTTTTGAGATTCATGAAAAATATTATCTCAAAACATGTTTTCATTACTGATACAAAAAAAGAAAAACAAAAATGCAAAGGGTGCAGGAGCAGCATTGTATGACTATATTTCTTAAGTATTCTTTTTAGGCTGAGAAATAGGAAAATCTGTAAGGTATAAAGAACCCTTTGCTTTCTGTTGCTCTCTGCCCTTCAAAGTTAATACACATCTAGGGAAGTAATAGAGTTCTGAAAGGGAGAAAAAGTAGCATGGCCCTAAGCAAGGATATTGCTGAACTTGATTTTGCTGGAAATAGTAGGTAGAAATGTAATTTTGTTGGTGTTCCATATCTTCTCATAATCCCTCTGCGGCACATACTTTTCACTCATTCGAATGAAAACATGAATCTAATGCAAGGATTTTTAGATTGAAGAATCATGTGTTGGAAATGAATGGTAGAAATTGCTTTGTAGCAAATTGTTTGCTTTTCCTTTCCAATTTGGGGAAAAAATATATAATGTGCACATAAAACCACCCACCAAGTCAGTGTAACTTTCATTACAGCAGTCATATCACTTTCTGGGCACCCATCCCGCCACCCACTGAATGAAGTTGTCAGCCATCCTACGTGCACAAGATTTCCAGGGAACACTGTCCCATTTTATTTTTAGCTCAGAGTACAGAATATTTGAAGACAAGATTCTTTAGGGAATGGGTCCAGTTTGGCAGAAGGGTAAGTAGAAGTCTAAAGGTAGCTTTAAATAAACATGTTCAAGGCCCATGTATGCAAAAGTGCTTTCAACCAAACACCTATTTTTAGCCAATGGCTCCTGGGAAGCTTTTAGAGCTTGCCATGAAGGTCTGGAAGTTTACATCCAAGTTTGCTTAGAAGTTATTGCTACATTAATAAAAATCAGTGGTACAACTAGTGCTCGATCTCAGGTTGCCAGGTGAGTAACTTCCCATTCCCTGAGGTTTCATGGTTACACTCTGAGATATCAGGGGAAGTCTTTTGAGGAGGATGTTTGTGTAACATTTATAAAATAATGTGCATGTGCTCACACAAGCAGAGTAAAGTGAGACAGGCAATGCGGGTTTTTGTGTCTCCTGAGTAAATACAATGAGTACAAAAAAAGGAACAAACACTTTTATGCTGAAACTCTGAGCCCTACGGGCAGCCTGAAAGTGAGGAGATGGATGTCCAGATCTTGAAGCCACCACACACAATACACCAAATATTCTCCTCTACCCACATTGTTGACTCTGAGATTTGGCTCTCCGTCTAGTGATCAAAAGAAGCTGAGTGATTTCATGAAACATCAGCAGATGCTCTGAGACCTGAAAATCAAAGCCAGACCTCAAACCTGAGCTCTAATTGTACAGTCCAATCCCTTCTCAGGTGACACCTGAGATCACACAGAGATTAGAAGGTGATGGGGCCATGGATTTTCATGACTGGCATGCTAGCACTTTCTCACTTGCTGCAATAGGCTGTAGTCAGGAACATTGGGCTCATTTTGCTTTTTGCTTTAAAATATTTTTTTCTGTCATCAGATAATGTTTATTCTCAGAATTTATGCTTAGTATGAGGATAGCAGTAGCAAATTCCATTTTCTTTCTGTAGGTGTCATGTAGTCATGATTATTTCAAAGTGTGCCACTGGAGAGACAGCTGTACAAAGTGACTGCCAGAAAGGTAACCAATTGGTTCTAGATCAAATCAAGCCTGAACCCTTTGTAGGAACTAAAAAAAGTAGTATTTCTGGACATCATAAAAGACCAGACTCTTAGGAAAAAGAATATTGCTAATGACAGTAGAAGGTAATAGGAAAAGAAGAACATATTAGTAGAAGGTAGTAGGAAAGAAGAAGAACAAATATGAGATGGAAAAGAACTCAATAACTTAGTTTGGGTTGGTCTGTGATAGGATCTTTTGGAGATCAGTAGTTTTGATTATCTGCAGCAAAGTTCTATCTGATTTAGGGTGACCTTAATAGGGTCTTCAGAGATATTTAAAGAGTTGGTTTACCATTGCCTGCCACTCAACCACACATTAGTTTTTCCTAGTGAAGCAGAGATTTCATTATTCTTCATACTAGTCTGACCCACTATGCACTGCACCGCACTGACTCTTTATAATCCATAAGTGTCATAAGAAAAAGTCATGATAGCCTATGATTAAAGCACATGTAAAATGCAAAACGTCCCATGCTCTATACATTTGTAATTCACTGTTGGCAAACAAATTTTTGTGTTATTTTATTTTTGTCAAGAATGCTGAAACAAATTATAAAGCATGGAATGCCCATGTAGGGAGTTTTTTTTCATGTTTCACAGATGAAATTTAACATGGGTGACTAAAGAGTCTTGTATGTAACCAGTTTAATTTAAAGACTAAAAAGATGTAGCTGCACCACTGCTAAAAATGAGTAAATCACATATACAGTGAAAGTGCTAAAAATTAGAAGAATATTTTCTTTCTAGCCCAGTGAAGGGCTAACTCTAGTTTTTCTTGTAAGAAAGAATAAGATTACACCATACTAAACCACATATTCCCATTTAATAAGTATTACCTATACATAATGTGGTGGCTTAGTGGTTAAGAGGCTGAACTTGACAACTGGAAGGTTGGCAGGTCAGCAGTTCAAGACCTGAGTGCTACACAATTGAGTAAGTGTCTATCTCTGTCTCAGCTCTTGCCAACCTAGCAGTTCGAAAGGAAGAATTTGTAAGTAGCTGAATAGGTATGCCTTGGTAGGAAGGTAAACATCATTCCATGCTTTCGATGTCTAGTCATGCCTGCCACATGTCCACTGTGGCACTTGCTCTTTGGCTATAAACAGATATGAGCACTGAACCCTATAGTCAGATATGACTGGATTTCAATTAAGGACAACCTATGCCTATAGGTACAGTTCACACACATCCTCATAATCATGGGTTTAGAGTCAGGTTCTGCCTGACTGGGTGGCATATATAAATATGACTATTAAATTAAATTAAATTCCATGGTTTTGGTTATCCATGAGTCTAAAAATATTCAATTAAAAATCCTTAAATACATATTGATTTCTATGGCAGATTGCCAAAGCTGGCCACTATACCTGCATGCCACTGTCTGCAATGTAAATGATAGGATTCACTGTTATCCCCAGTTTCAGGTATCTGCAGTAGGTACAGTATCTGCAGTGGGTCTCAGAATATGTCCCCCTTTATAAATTGGGTAATCTGTGTTACTACTGTCATTTTGGTGAAAGCTTTGAGTGTTTTAAAAAAGCAAAGCTGAGAAACAAACTCCTAATGAGCTACTTGTTTGCCTTTCACATATGGAGGATCTGAGAGCAGTCTTCCTCAGTCTGGTGCATTGCAGATGTTTGGTGTAGACAACATTAGAAGGAAACTGTCTGAAATTTGTCTGGTTTACTCTCCCTTTGGAATCTCTAATCCATCCAAATTATACTAATTTCCTATACAGCTGCTGAAAAGTAAAATAAATAAATAAAGACATCCAGACATAAGTCAATGGGTGAATTCAACTCAGATTGGACAAATATTGTTCTGGGCCAGTGGTGGTGAACCTTGGCATTCCATGGGTCATGGGACTTCAATTCCCAGGAGCCCTGATCAGCAGGAGAGCTGATATATGCACTAAACCTCTGAAGTGGCGTCCAGATCCAATCATGTGACCTATGTAAAACTCTGCTTTTTACCTGATTCATACTTTTGTTCTTTATTCAGTAATACTTCCATGCCTTTGCTGTCTAATGGTAACCTCTATTGCACATTTTTGTGGAGTTTACACACCTTTTAAGCCTCCTTGCTTGGGATGTTCACTTTTCAAAGAAGCCTCTTCTTTTAATACTTTCCTATGCATTTTTTTCACTCTGTTAAGCATTATGGCATCTTTTTCAGCCTGTTGATCTAGATCCATTATAGTCCAGTTTCTATTCTTGTGTTTTTATATAGCTTTCCAGAGCCCTCAAGAGATCTGACCCTCTTGACTCTGACTCTCCCTTTCAACTTCCTTCTGAATATTCCTCTTATTTTTCAGACTTGAATTTCTTAGAATTAAAGGAGACACTGCTGGACTTCTGCCCAGCTTTCAAATTTCACGTAAATTTGCCAGAATCCTATTTATTATGTATAGATCCTAGATAAAACTCAGCAACAAATTGTCACAAGTATAGAACTCACATTTCTTATTGTGACATGTGTGATTCCATTTGCAACAGCAAATATTTATGCTAACTTAAATCTCGATTGAAATTTACACTGATTGCATCACGCTAGCATAAAAACTTAACAGGATTCTGGCTATTGAATTCTATAGTAAACATTTACATCTTATTACAGATCCTGGCATCACTCAACAGTGGAAAGTATTGTGAGTACATTCAGGTGTTCCCTGAGTAATGACATAGCCAGTGGTGGGCCTCAGCAGGTTTGCACCAGTTCACCAGAACCAGTAGCAGAAATTCTGGCTGGCCCTGCCCATCCAAATTTTGAAATAAAGTAGTCCTAATTCAGGTGCAATGCAGGGCTTTTCCCCTGGCCATGCCCACCATACCATGCCCACAGTGTGGTAGTAATTTTTTTTTGGAGCCCACCACTTCATAGAGCCAACCAAATAGTTCCAATCCAGAAGTGTTGCACTATACTATGCAATGGTCTGATATGAGAGAGAGAGAGAGAGAAAGAAAGAAAGAAAGACAACACAGTCAATCATTGGTTTTAAACCTGTCAGACTTATTAGAAACCAAGTTGCTGACTCTGCCATGACATTAACATATTCTTTTAATGTGGAAATAGTACATTGTCCTACTAGTCCAACACCCTGTAGAAGCAGGATTTAAATGCAGCAACATCCTAACAGGTGGTCGTCTTCTATGTCTGTGCCGAATGTGAAACTGCCAAAATGAAGGCACCTTTGGGTGAGTTCATTCTGTAGCTTCTTTCACCTGACCCGGTGCACAACTTAGGGGTCCTCCTGGATTTGGGACTGCTACTTGTAGATCAGGTGGCGGCCATGGCCAGGAGGGCTTTCGCACAGCTTTGCTTCATCCGTCAGTTGCGTTCGTTCCTGGACCGGGACTCCCTGCTCATGGACACATATGCTCTGGTGATCTCCAGGCTAGATTATTGCAATACACTCTACATGGGGCTGCCCTTGATGACCATTCGGAGGCTACAGCTGGTGCATAATGCAGCATCCCGGGTGGTGATAGTGTGCGGGCATTATGCTCACGCCTTACCATTGCTTCGGGAGTTGTACTGGTTACCAGTTTGTCTCCAGGTGCAATTCAAGGTGCTGGTTTTGACCTTTAAAGCCCTACATGGTAGTGGGCCAGGATACCTAAGAGACCGCATCATCCCAAGAGTGTCTGTCCATCCAACCAGAGTGGACCAGAGGGGCTCTCTAATTGTTCCATCTGCCAGAGGGACTTGCCTCTCTGGCACATGAAGGAGGGCCTTTTCCATGTCCGCACCGGCCTTGTGGAACCTCCTGCCAGTAGAGTTGTGGGAGCAGACGGAGCTGCTGCCTTTCAGAAAAGAATTAAAAACTTGGTTGGTGGGGCAGGTGTGGGGCCCAGATGAAAGAGTGGCCCCCACCTGTTGGCTTATAAAATGAAGCCTCCCCGTCTTTTTAATGTGGGCAGTTTTAATGTGGTTAGTTTTTAATAGGTGGGTGGGTATGTTGGGGTTTTAATTGTATTTAATATGTATGTTTTAATCCTGTTGTAAGCCGCCCTGAGTCGGGTTTGCCTGATTGGGCGGCATAGAAATTTGAATTATAAATAAATAAACAAGATTAGCTGGCAACACAAAGTTGCCATTGCCTGGGGTACACCCAATTGTGGTTCAAAATTACTGCAATCTTTGAGGAGGTTCTTTCTGTGTACCCCAACAGGTGGTCATTCGGCTATTACCTTAAAAATCTCCAACAAAGGGAATTCTTAGCCATCTACATTGGCCAAATTCATTGGGTACAATGATTTGCAATAAGAAGGTGATCATATTCTGCCTTCTTGAATAAGCAGCAAGTAATCATGAAACACATAAAATACAAACAGTTAGAAAACTGTTGCCACATAATGAGAAATGAAAACACAGGTTCTAATAACTAGTCAAAACTAGTCAAAATAATAATAATAATAATAATAATAATAATAATAATAATAATAATAATAATAATAATAATAATAATAATAATAATAATAATAATAATAATAATAATAATAATAATAATCATAATAATCATCATCATCATCATCATCATCATCATCATCTTGGCCAAACAACCTGGAAGTACTAGTGTGGATGCAATATACAGTAACATTTTTATTTTATATTGCTGTGCCCAAAGACAGCTTAGCTTTGATGATGTCCATCCTCTAGTAGGGAAGAAAGAGGAAGAAGAAAAGGGAAAAAACAGTTCTTACCCTTCCCCAATATCTAATGGCATGATGACATCTGTCATTCTCTCTAAGGAACACAATTAAGCATGTTGATTTTGCTAGTAGGTCATGTTTACAAAATCTTACTATAGTACTGAAGGAAACAATGCTGCAAAAAGAGGCATCCACCTTTAGTCAGTGTTTTTACTTTTTAAAAGGGTAATTATTTCATCTGGTTAGAGCTGTCTGTGCCTACTTAGTTTATTGCAGGAAAGAAATTGCCTGCTCACTCATGATAAGATAATTTGTCACCTTGGAAATTAAATACCCATTCTAGTTTACCTTAAGGAGGTATACAGTGTAATGTCTATGCCTATTTGCCCCATTATATATCTCGTTTCTACAGATATAGATGGAACAAGCAATCAGAAGCACTACTAAAGCAGCTTAAAATAGGTCATGACTGCAATATCCTGACCCATTAGGATCCTTGGGTGTCTGTTGTATTAGAGGTGAATTAAATGGAAGTAAAGCAATATCTAAACTTTTATTTAGCTCAGAGATGGGCAACCTGTGATTATGCAGTGGTAAGTGAACAGCAACCCCAACTGTCCATCAGCACTGCATATCCCAGGTAGACCAACGGGCATTTCAGCTTTAGTTTCTCCTCTTTTCCACTCCATTCATGGCACCCCATTCTCTGGTATGCAGTATCTGTGTGTACAAACATATCAGTTCGAGTAAGATTCCATCGAAGCATGGTCAAAAGTGTCCTTTTCAAATAATTGCTGAAATAAAACTGTTATTAGGTATTTTTTTAGCAAACTGGAGACCTATATTTTCTGAGGTGAAGGACCCAACTTGTCTGCTGGTCCTGTTCCCAGGTAAAACTGCCTTATATTAAAAAACTAATTGATCATCATCTCAAACATTTCTAATTAGGATAGCCACTGAAAAAGCAAAAAAGGCCACATTTTCATGTTCATTTTGATGTTTTTTAATCATGTCAGAAGCACACAAAGGTGCTTTCTGGGTTGAATGGATTTTTGCTGGAGGAACGCCCAAATGAGACTCCTTTCATGTCCCCAAGATCTTTTCCCACTGAAGTTGTCCCTATTTATCTACTTGCAATTTCTTGCTTTTGAACTGCTAGGTTGGCAGGAGCTGGGACAGAGATGGGCTCTCATTACATCATGCAGTACTTGGGTCTTGAACTGCCGACTTGCCGACCTTCCAGCTAACAAGGTGAGCTTCTTAACCACTGAGCCACTGCAGTTAAAAGTATGAGTTACATACGTACATATCTATGCTTTCTTCTGCAGTCTCCCTGGCACCCTATGATTCTTGATCCTGTACTGTAGGCCAAATTAATCTACAAAAGCTTATACTAAACCTTATACTGTTAATCTTTAATATGTCACATGGTTTCTTCTTAGTTGTTGTTTTTATCTGAAGCAAACTTACTTAGCAACTCATTCTCCTTGAAAATTTCATGTGCAGTAAGCAGGATGAGATTTGGAAGTAGAACAATAAAACATTTGAAGACATATAGCCATTCCTTCCAGTTTGGAAATTAGATGAGGTCATTTGCAATGAATAGCACACAGGCAACTTTAAGAGGCATTGCTGAGTTTTCCAAAATTGTTTCCTTTGAACTAGTGACCTCTTGGGTCTCTTGCTTTAAATCCCACCAATATTATTTAGCTCTGGAGACTGAGCTGCTCACACTGTGTGTCTAACAGTCATCCGCCTTAGCTATTCTATGGGGAAAGAATCTGTGATTTGAGCTTGAAATGGGATAAAGTGGTGGGGTAGGGGAGAGATTAAGGATTGCAATGTTAGGCACACAGATCATGGGTTCCACAAGAGCAGATGCCTATTCTTTGGTCCTGAGAAAATCTCTAGGAAAAATAGAAGTCTTATGTTTGCATCATTTCACAAGGGGATGCAATTAAGGTGAAGTGTGCTTAGTATAAAGATTACTCATATGCAGGTTTATGTGCTCCTGCCACCTTGAAAAGGCACAGTAATAGGAAGGCTTAGGGACATCGGCATTTCTCGCACACCTTTGTCAGTACAGGAGTAATAACAGTTGGCTTAAGCCACAGACAATGTTCGCACACATCTGTGCTCTTAGGAAAATCCCTCCTGTTCTATTTGCCCCTGAAGTCATTTTGTAGATATTACACTCTATATTATTTGACGATCGAAAAGGATTATCATAATTAGATGACACCTGACAGCACAAAACACTCAACTTTGGAAAAGGGGAGAGGGGACGATTTGAATTTCCACAGCCGTGTTTTTGTGACGTCACCCCAGCAGGTAGTGACATTTTGAATGCTTGATGACATTTCCCTTTGTAAATAGACAAAGGAGTCAGATGGCATTGCACTGCTTTACAGTTCTCAAAATGTCACTGCACCAAGGAAAAAATACCTGGGGTTTAATATTATTATTTTTTATATATAAAGGAACGAGCGGAGAGATGACACAAGGCTTTTAGGAATGTACATTTTCCTTCTGCTATTTGCTTCTATTGTCTTTAAAATTAATTTGAGCTGTATGCATTATATTTTTCCCCCTGGCAAATAATCCTTTATATTGAATGTGTGCTTATTTCATTTCCCAGTGAATCTGTCCTTAGCAAATGGAAATGACATCATAGATAAACTTAATCCCTGCTTTCTTTTTACTTTCTTGAAGAAATATAACCTGCTTTTTTCAGTCAATCACCTTTCTTTGTTTCTCAGGCCATGGTCATTAAGTAACATAGGGCATGGCTTCATTGGACCCTGCCCCATCACACCTTTTTAATTTGGGGTTTGTGAAAAATTGTTGGAATAATTTGTTGTAAATAGAACAATATGTGCCTGTCCTTTTCATTGACTGTCATTTTACCTACCGTATTTATTCGAGTATAACGCGCACTCGTGTATAACGCGCACCCCTAATTTTCCATGAAATCTTGGTATAAAATTTTTTTTCACACGCCTCGTCTCCCGCGCCACCCAATCAGATCCCGCCAGCCGCGCGCCCCTGGGCCCGTGGGTGGGGCAGACGGTGCATCTCAGCAGTGCCTACCGTACTCGGCGCCGGCTCCTTGAGTCGCGCGGCCCGGGTAGGCGTGCAGCACGCCACGGCCCTCTCCCGGAGGGTTCCCTTCTCGACCCGGCGGGTGCGTGCAGGTGAGCGGCGGCGGCAGCGGGACCTGGGCGCCTGCCCAGGTCCCGCTGCCGCCGCCGCTCACCTGCACACACCCGCCGAGAAGGGAACCCTCCGGGAGAGGGCCGCGGCGTGCTCCACGCCTACCCGGGCCGCGCGACTCAAGGAGCCGGAGCCGGGTAGGCGCGGAGCACGCCGCGGCCCTCTCCCGGAGGGTTCCCTTCTCGACCCGGCGGGTGCGTGCAGGTGAGCGGCGGCGGCAGCGGGACCTGGGCAGGCGCCCAGGTCCCGCTGCCGCCGCCGCTCACCTGCACGCACCCGCCGGGTCGAGAAGGGAACCCTCCGGGGAGGGCCGCGGCGTGCTCCGCGCCTACCCAGCGCCGGCTTCTTGAGTCGCGCGGCCCAGTCCTCGTGTATAACGCGCACCCAAACTTTGAGCCTTTTTTTGGGTATAAAATTTTGCGCGTTATACACGAATAAATACGGTACTTCTTGTCCAAAGGAAGAAAATATCTACAATGTTCTGTCTCTTTGCCAGTCTTCTGTTAACATCTGTCTTGGAGGTGGGTTATGACTGTACTTTGGAACATGTGTTCCAGCCTAACACATAGTCAGCTACTTAGTTTAGGAATCAGTCTTACCTATGTATTTTCTAAGTAAACCTTAGTAAATATACAGGAGAAACTGCTGTAGCTACACTCCTGATAAAAGGAATCACATAACCACTGCAACATGATCATGGAAATGTCTGCAGATGCAGACAGCACTGGTTCTTTGGCGGTAAACAGAGTTGAGCCCCACTGGCTTTCAAGTCTTTACATTTACCATACTGTTTATTCACTAGGATCATGTCCTTTTGTTCTAGAAATCTGATCAGTGGAGGTTAAGAGTAGCTAGTGGCTCTCATCCACACACAAAAATTGTACTATATACAATTCAGCAGGGTTTGTCTTAGATTCCATTCAAAATGTATTTAATTTACTAAAAAGTGTGGCTAGTTATAGTTACAGCAGGATGCTAGTGGCTTAACAATACCTGTTTTCTACATTTACATTTTGATAAATAGGGACCACTTTGGTGGGAAGGCAAACAGCACTCCGTGTGTCTAATCATGCCTACCGCATGGCCATGGAAACGTCTGCAGAAGCAGACAACACTGGCTCTTCAGCTATGAAACAGTGATGAGCACTGAAACTGAGAGTCAGATATGACTTGCTTGGTGATCTTTACCTTCACCTTTATTTTTACTTTAGTTTCTCAATTCAGAATGTTTTAAGTTTTGAATTTTATTTATTTATTTATTTTATTTACACCATTTTTATCCTGCTTTCCTCACCCGGAGGCAATCCAAAGCAGCTCACAAACTTTAAAAACCACAAGTAAAACATCAGATAAAATACAACCCTATCTAAAACCAAATAGAAACATATTAAAAATTATAACATCAACCCCGCCCACCACCACCACCACCACCACCCCTGTTAAAAAGGCTGCAGAACACATTAATCTCAGTTCATGTTATACCTGCCAGCAGGATTGGGAAGTGGAGCCATTCATGCCCCCACACTCGCTGGCATAGCCATGTTTTTAGAGCTTTTCTAAAGGGGATCAGCTCTGTCTGGGGGCACAGTTCAGATGGCAAGAGGTTCCAAAGGGCCGAGGCAGACACTGAGAAGGCTCTCCTTCTGGTCCCAGTCAGATGTGCTTCTCTCGTAGATGGGACCACTATGGAGCCTCTCCGGTCTGCCCTTGTAGGATGGGCTGAATACCTTAGAGTATCATGGTCTCTTAAATATACCAGTCCACTGCCATGTTGGGCTTTAAAGGTCAAAACCAACACCTTGAATTGCACCCGGAGGCACACTGGCAACCAGTGCAACTGGTGAGGCACGGGCATAATGCCCACGCCGCATCACCACCCGGACAGCTGCATTCTAGACCAGCTGTAATCTCCAAATGGTCACCAAGGGCAGCCCCATGTAAAGCACATTACAATAATCCAATCTGGAGGTGATCACAGTGTGAGTGACCATGAGCAAAGAGTCCTGGTCCAGGAGCAGGCATAATTGGTAGATAACACGAAGTTGTGCAAAGGCCCTCCTGGCCATGACTGCCACCTGTTCTTCGAGCAGTAGTCGCGAGTCCAGGAGAACCCCCAAGTTACGCACCGGATCTGTCTGTGGCAGCAATGCCCCATCCAGAACCAAAGATTGTAGCTCCCGGGATAACATGGGGCCCCAGACCCACAGCCACTCAGTCTTGCCAGGGTTTAGCTGATGCCCATTTTCCCCCATCCATACCCTAACAGCCTCCAGGCACCTGGTTAGGACTTCGACGGCCTCACTTGGGTCCCCACGGGCCGAGATATACAGTTGGGTATCATCAGCGTACAGGTGATACCTCACCCCATGGGAATGAATGATCTCACCCAGCAGTTTCATGTAGATGTTAAATAGAAGAAGTGAAAATACCGAGCCCTGTGAAATACCGAGCCATATTGGAGAGGCATAGGTCCGGACATGTCTTCCAAAGACACCAACTGGGTCTGGCCCCTCCGAAATGAGGAAAACCAGGACAACACAGTGCCCTGGGCCCCCAATCCTTGGAACCGTCCCTGAAGGATACCGTAGCCAATCGTATTGAAAACATGAATGCCACACCTGATGTCCCAATTTGAGAAAAAGGTGTGGTACAAAATGAGCTCCTAATCAAATAAACGAATTAAAGTTATCTTTGTAGTTACAAGAGGGTACAGAGAGCAGAATTATCTGGCTTATATGGTCTTTCAGAAATGAAAGTGATAACACTTCCACCCATTTAATAAAGAAATGGATTTTTCAATGTCGTTTAAAATAACATGGTAATTTGAAGAAGAAAAAGATTGCAAATGAATCTTTCATGAAGATAGAATGTATAGATTGGAAAATAGACTTCTACCCATTTTCTTTCTCTCCTTCCCCGCATGATATAGCATTAAATATGGAATGGCTCTGTAAGGAAGTAAAATGAGGAAAATATTCCTAAACCAGGTAGATTAATCTCTTGGAAACTTTCTCCTCAAGCCTCCTTATATTAAGCAGGATTTTCCATGATCCAAATAATTTATTCATGAAAGTTAGGGAGGTTAATCAAAAGTTCATATAATTGTAATAAACAGAATACATGATGGTCTAATCATGCAATTCAAAGCATTTTGTAATTTATTTGAAATATCAGATAAAAAGAAGTGTGCTCGGAAGGAAGAAATAATTTAGAAACTGATGAGCATGGCCTACCTGGTGAACTATGAACAGATAGTGTAATGCTGCAAAGGATAAAAATAAATAAAGGAAAGTAGCAAGTTCTTTGTGTGAATGGATAGTTCTAAACCAGGAGTTCCCAACCTATGGTCCATGGGCCAGACCCAGCTTACGACGCCATTCCAACCAACCTGTCACTGTCTCCCCCACACCCAGAAGTGGGTGCATTTACATCAGCTATAAAACACATCTGCACATGTGCAAACACACCCATGGCTGACGTAAACGCAGACACGGGCACATTTACATCACCAATAAATGTGCCTGCTTCTGCTTGGGGGGGGGGGCTGGTCCAGGAGCATGGTCAAGCCTGCGGCACAAAAAGGTTGGTCACCCTATTCTAAACTATTTTAAATTGGACTTTGAATTGGCTTTGGAAAATGATTCATGTGTTCTTTCTATGATTGTTCTCAGAATAAATGAGATTATAGGAAATGATCTATTTCTACTTTTAGAGAAGTCTAAACCAAACAAGGGATTGCAATGTTTTAGTGGTTAAAATACTGAATGTGATGACTGGAAGTTTAGCAGGTCAGTAGTTTGAGACCCGAGTGCTGCATGATGGAGTGAGCTTCCATCTCTGTCCCAACTCCTGCCCCCTAGCAGTTCAATAGTAAGAAATTGCAAGTAAATAAATAGGTACCACCTTGGTTGGAAGATAAAAAGGGTTCCATGCACTCCAGTGTCACATGTCCATGGAAATGTCTGCAGACACCAACAGTAGCTGTAAACAGAGATGAACACTGAACCCTAGAGTCTATTTGGCTATAAACAGAGATAAGCACTGAACCCTAGAGTTGGATACAACTGGCTTTTGAGCAAGTGTGACCTTTAGTAAAGGTAAAGGTTTCCCTTGCTCAAAAGCCAGTCATATCCGACTCTAGGGTTCAGTGCTCATCTCTGTTTCAAAGCCGAAGAGCCAGCGTTGTCTGCTTCTGCGGACATTTCCGTGGTCATGTGGCAGGCATGACTACACACCGGAGCGCATGGGACGCTGTTACCTTCCCACCGAAGTGGTCCCTATTTATCTACTTGCAATTTCTTACTTTCAAACTGCTAGGTTGGCAGGAGCTGGGACAAAGATGGGAACTCATTCCATCCTGCAGTATTCAGAAATCGAACTGCTGACCTTCCACCTCCCAATCAGTGTCTTAGCCACTTGAGCCACTGCAGCCCCAGGGCGACCTTTTACCTAAATCAAACAAAAGAGAAACTTTTCCTCCCTTTTTTATTCTCTTACACATAGCTAAGGTTCCTTAGTAAATCTACTTCCAAATGTAAATCTACTTCAGGAATGCAAACCATAATGTACAGATGTGCAGCAGCTTATAAATTGGGGTACTTTTTCCACCCCTGAGGCAAAAGGAGGCGGGCACGCTGGGTGATGTCATGGTGTCTTCCTGTGTTGCGGGCAGCGTGCAGCAGAGAAGTAATTTAAGCAAGCCCCACCTTACAAGAAGCCTCTTTCTCCATTTCTAAGATGACGACCCACCCATCCTGTTAGTCTAGAGTACACCAGTGGGTCACCATTGAGTGGCCGGATAGGAATTTTTTAGCCAAAAACCCAGTTTGGCATGAGAGAGTTGGGTAGTTTCTCACCTATCCTACTCTGGTTTCTTAGTTGTGACAAGTGGTGTTATAAATCGGTCACAATTAGTTGGTGGGTAGTGCTGGGTGGATGGAGTTAGCAGTGAATCCTTTTTAGAGCAACTATTGATGAGATGGCACTGATTGCACCATGAGACACCTTTGGGGGATGTCCAACATTCGTCCCTGTGAACAGAATTGTAAATGGGCTCAATGGGGTCTTCCCATCTAGCATCTGACTTGCTTCTTTATTTTGCTGGTGGGGAGGGAAAATAATATATTAATTTATTAGAGGTTAATGTGATGAAAATTCACACATTCTCTTTAGATGTATCTCTTTCTACATGAAGAAGGTGACGCAAAAGATTTTTGCCTTAAAAAATATAGCCAGTCAATTTAATTTTAAAACTAGCAAATCCCTCTCTTCATGTGCTGATTCCACACAGGTAAATGACACCTAACTTCTTTTTTAATGAATAATTAAAATGCAACTATTTCTTGCTGGTTTTCCCCAGTTCTCACAATCCTGAATTCTGTGCCACTATATCCTGCCTTTGCCCAATCATAACAACTCTCCTTCCACTTCTGTTTTCCATCTGTATTTCCAATTGAGAAATAGCCAAATTATCTATGGCTTACTGCCTTTTAGAGATGAATCATGCAAAAAGAAAAAGAGAGAGAGAGATGCCGTTCTTTTCAAGAACTCTAATACTCCTATGTTTCTTCTGTTCTTGCCTCCTCCAAATTACACTGCAAAACACCTTGGATAGAGGAGGTACTTTCCCTCTTCTGACTAGAGCAGGGCAGGTAAAGGTATGGTGGATGTACAGGGTGGCCCGTAAGTCCCTACTCATCCATATGTATTATTATTGTTATTATTGTTATTATTGTTATTATTGTTATTATTGTTATTATTATTATTATTATTATTATTATTATTATTTTCAGAGAAATGTGGCTCATTTAAGCCCATTTACACTTGATTAGCATATTGTGACAAGTACATGGGTACATGAGCGCAATAATACTGGTGACACCATGGATACAATAAGTGGCAAATTTAGAGAAAGATTCAATAGAGACTGCAGTGGTTCAAGTGGCTAAGATGCTGACTGGAAGGTGGCAGGTCAGCAGTTCGATGGCCGAATGCTGCAGGACAGAATGAGCTCCCATCTTTGTCCCAGCTCCTGCCAACCTAGCAGTTCGAAAGCAAGAAATTGCAAGTAGATAAATAGGGACCACTTTGGTGGGAAGGTAAACAGCATTCCATATCTAGTCATGCCTGCCACATGACCACAGAAATGTCCGCAGCTGCAGATGGCACTGGCTCTTTGGCTTTGAAACAGAGATGAGCACTGGACCATGTCAGATACAACTGGCTTTCGAGCAAGGGTGACCTTTACCTTTACACTTGAAGAGTGTATTGTGACAAGTACGTGGGTACATGAGTGCAAGGATATTGGTGACACCCTGAATACAATAAGTGGCAAATTTAGAGAAAGAATCAACAGGGACTTACAGGCTACCCTGTAGAATGGCACCACATGCTGGCTGGGGGTCATGACTGACAGTTTATTACTTGAGCCAGCCCTGCTCCAAACCTAGCCTCCAGCTTTACTGTCAAAGAATGGTCCACCTGCCTACCCTGTGGGTCAGAGTGTTATTTTGGTTGCTATATGAGGGTGGATATAAATTTTGGGCTCAGTAATACTGATTGACAATGTTAGAAAAAGATTCCAGGTGAATATGTTTTTTTCCATTCTGATTCCTTCAGGTCATATTGGGCAGATCTAGGTGGGTTTTATATAAATAGGTTACATTTGTCTTGAAAGGCAGGTCATGCTCATTTAGGGTGGGAGCAATGGCACCCTCAGGGCACCATTTGATGAGGTGGCTGCTGGGTATACACCACAATTTGTGTGAATTAGGTGCACACACAGGTGGGCATCATGAGACACCTCAGTGATTTGACCAATGTCCATTCATGTTAATAGAATTGAAAATGTCTGCAGTTGATGTGTCTCCGGTTTTAGCCAGCCTGTGCATGGCTGGTGAAGCACAGCATTGCACAGGGTCTGAAGACTCAGACATCTGTGCTAGGGATATGGCCAAGGCTGTCTACCAGATCTAGTTCCAGGCTGCACAGCACTACTTTAAGCCCCACTGAAGTTTAAGGGATATTTTAAATAAAATAAAATATGCCTCAAGTTTTAACTCAGCTTCATGTGTCCTGCCTCTTTATTTGCTGGGTTGGGTAGCAATGGCTACAAAATGTGGTAGCCTAAGTAAAAATAAGACCAAATGTTTTGTTTTACCTAAGAATCTAAAACAAAACATTTTGTGTTATTTTCACTTAGGCTACCAATTTTTGTTTTACCTAAGAACCTAAGGGACTGTGGTGGCTCAGTGGTTAAGAAGCTTGCCTTGTTAGCTGGAAGGTCGGCAAGTTGGCAGTTCAAGTCCTGAGTACTGCATGATGGAATGAGCACCTGTCTTTGTCCCAGCTCCTGCCAACCTAGCAGTTAGAAAGCAAGACATTGCAAGTAGATAATTAGGGACCACTGCCATGGGAAAAGAGCTTGGGGACATGAAAGGAGCCTCATTCAGGCATCCCCTGAGTGGAGTTCCTCCAGCAAAAATCCTTTCAACCCAGAAAGCACCTATGTGTGTTTCTGACAATTTTTTAAATAAAAATCCTAAGAACCTAATTGAGGCATGTATTACCCATTCAGCCATGCTAGCTAATAAAGACTGGATGTGTATAGAACATGTCAGTTAATACCAGCCACACATGAGTATGCAGAATATGTAATATAAAAAACTGATGTGCACTTAATCTTGGGCAGGTCCCCTTTTCATATGCTGACAAAGATATAAAGAATGAGAGTATAGACAGAAAGCAAAACAAAAACAACCTGCACATTGTTTACTTGGTTCTTCTGTACAGATCATTTGCTTCCAACATTGAAATATCTAGTTGCTATATAGAAAACAAATCTTATGTTTTTAAAAAAGTAATTCCATTGAAGCTTGGAGTACAGCAGTTTCTCCCACAGCAACGTTTGTCAAACAGCCACATTTTCTTTTTTAGCAGGCAATTAAACTCTATTTTAGCCTGTTAGCAAACCTGCTTTCCCCACAGGTATGTGATTTCATTTCACACAAAAGAAGTACAGAATCAAATACATAGTGTTTTCCTCCACACTGACCATCAGATTGATGTTTAATATGAACAGTTACTGTGATCTTAAACTACCCACATGGGAATCAATTGCAAGTATGAATTAATGTTTCAGAAGTTTGCCTATTTGCAGTAAAATACTAAACACAAATAAATACCTGTTACTGGAACTGAACAAAAAACAATTTTCTGAAAATGACAATAATGCTGGGAAACATTGCAAGTAAGAGGAATGAGAAAGACCAAGATATGAGATAGATTAACTCAGTAAAGGAAGCATGTCTTTTCCGTTTGCAAGAGGTTAGCAGGGCTTTTGATATCACCTTTTGGAGGCCATTATCTATCTATCTAACTAATTAACTAAATGCTGTCAAGACAATTTTTACTAATGGTAACCCCTTCTATGGCAGGCATCATTATGACTCCTGGAAGTAAAATTAACAGTATTTTCTTTTCTCTGTCCTTTGGTTAGCCCTGATTTTCCCATTGTCCAGAGTCATTGAAGGAATCAGAATTCTAGTATTAGAATCATGTCTCTCTTAACGTTTTTTCCTAGGCGAAACAGTCCAAAATGTAACATTTTACCCAAATTAGAAAAGCTGTAGTTTATTTAGCATTTGATTTGCCCCTTTCTTTCACTCTTCCAGATCTACAATATTCTTGATTAAGTGTGAGAAGCATAATTAGACAGAACAACTACAAATTGATATGCTACAATCTCATTTGTAATAATAAACAACATGAAACCTTGCATGTTTTTTTAGCAGCTGAACAGTGGGCCAGCTTTCATGGAGTTGTCCACCACCACCTCAATACACTTTTCTTGATCAGTGCTGGTCCCATTGGTATATATTTATGAAGCTGGATTTTATTGTCCAATGGTTATTTGTTCAAATATTGGATCTCATCTGTCATTTTAATGTTTAATTTCCAATATTTTTAGAGGTGTTGGTCAAGCTTATCTAGTGCTTTTCTGGTTGACTGGGATGTGTGCCCTGCCTTTTACGTAGTTGTAAACAAATTGCCAAAGTCCAAGAGCATCACCAGGAGGATGAACCGATAAGCAGTCCTAAGTAATTTATTCCTGTGTAGTGTTGTAAGTCAAGAATAACACTTGAAGGCCCATAGCTATTAAATTAGGTAGTGCAATCTAGTATACTCATACTAATGAGAACATTTGAAAATCTTCTACCATATGAAACAAATCAGAGCAGATCTTGGTCTTGTGGCAACACACCTGTGCAGCAGGTTTCCAAAGAACTTCAGTGTAGATTCTGATTATTAAAAGGCAGACTCCCCTCCATGCAGACAAGGTACATGGATTATAAAATATATATTATTCACATGGCTTTCTTCATCCTTTCAGGCAGATATATTGCAAAACTTTGAAAATCACTGGCTAGAATCATAGTTCAATGTTGTAGATTGCAGTGATGAATTTTTATTAGTGAACAAGTCACTTCTTGTGACCTTGTCATATGTCACATGATGTGGTATGCAGTGAGAGGCTCAAGTAGCAATTCATTAACTAGCAATAATCTAAAATGCCTAGAGGAACAATATCTCTATGAAGGCAAAACAGGACTGTATAACTGTGCAGGTTTTTATGATTGCAAATCGGTCCATCAAGCTAGCTGTTCCAAAGGAGAATAGAGAGGGAAGAGAAATGGGCGTAAGTCTTGAGCATAAGTGTTTATAATCTGCATTGGGTCTTGAACTGTGATGGGGGATATTCAAATGTATTTTAACAAATAATGGGATGGTGTTGGATTTCCACCAGAAGAGCCCACAGACATACTGGGAGTGGGAAAAGCAGAAATGTTTATTTTCTCATATTATTTTATATGTAAAATTCTCAGAGTACAAAGTAAAGAAGGGCTCCTTAGCTACTACAGCATTAAGTGAGTAGCTAAGCAGGTAATCACGATAGAGAGGCCAGCTGGCACAGATATTACATTCTTTTGTTTCAGATGGCAAATGGAGCCACCTCTGGCATTCAGTACTTTCTTGGGTCAGCCATAGAGGCACTGACTCTGCAAAGATTCAATCATGTACAGAAATATGAATTGAAATTTCCAGAATCCCTCCTAGCAAATCCAGGAGCCATGGTGTCTAAAGGATTTGGGGAGCTGTTGTCCATAATCAGTAGTGATTCTAAGCTCCAGAAAATACATGTTTAGCAAGGATAAACCTTGAGAGGGAATTTGCTGCATTATTATCAATGCTGTTCTTTTTGTATGCACAGTGAAATAATGCAGTGAGCTGCCACTCCCCACCTCCATTTATCAAAATATATTTAACAAGAGAGCTCCAAGGTGAATCATTATATTAAAAAGTAGTTTGGGGCACCTTTGGGGTTAAGCCTAAATCATTATAGCTGTTTTTACTGCTGCACTACCCCAAAATTTCCCTCCTGGCTGTGCAAAGAGCTTGACAGCTATGGGCTTAGGTCATACCACTTAAAATCAAGGAACTGTCAAGCCTTGTTTTCTCTCTGCTGTTCTGCTCATTAGCCATACTAGAGGTTTCTGCTGCAATAAGTCTCCCCCTTGCATCCTAACTTAACATGTGGTCCAACATCGACTGGTTCACCATGGAAGGATTTTTTTTATAAAAAAAACATACCTTACCAAGTTGCTTTTTCTCATGCAACCAGCTCTGCCATCTTCCTGTCTTTGCTTTTCAACATTAATCAGTTTGTTCATTCACTTTACAACATCTGACAGTTCCACACATGACAAGCAAAAGTTGGATTCAATTTTCCTCTTTCTGCTACACCTTCTTTCTGCACCTTCTAGAGTCAGTGAATTTCACCAAACCAAAAAGCACCTTTTACAAGATGGCCAGCATTTGCAGTCTCTTGTCTTCAAAATAGTATTTGCTGATTACCTAAAGCAGGGGTTGGCAACCTATGGCCCATGGGCTAAATCCAGCCCATAGTGCCAAATAATCCCTCCCCCCACCTTGATCCAACTACCATTGCCACCACCACCACTGTGTTTACGGCAGTGTTTATGGTGGAGGGACCACCAGTTCAGCTCCCTCAACTGCCTGAGGGAGCGTGGCCCGTTCCCCAACTTTAAAAGCTTGGCATCCCCTGACATAAAGGAATGGACCCCTCATTTATAATTTAAATTATGGGAAAATACTTAGAAAATGTTTATGAATTTATGTATTCTATATTTGAAGCTTCTTGAGGGTTTGAAATCAACTCAGTCATAGAGGTAGTGGTGTATGAGCAGATTACAATAAAGAATATATAATAGTGTGTTTTTGTTAGATAATTTTGCTCATTGTTGTACTGGGACTGAGTACTGAAGGAAGAAGGAAAAGTAGCACATTTTTTCTTTCACAACAGCATCCCAGAATGCTGTCATTACACAAAGAGCTTGGACAGATAGGGAAAGCCAAGAAGCATTATCTGTAGTACTCAGAGGACCAGAGCTTTCTCTCCATGTTAACCTGGATTGCATCAATTACATTCTGCAATAATAGCCAAAAAACTTGGAGATGAGATTTTATTTATTTATTTTATTTTAAAAAAAATTTGGGTAGCTGATGCTGATGGGCAAGTGGGTACATAGAACAATATTTTCAGCTACATAATCATTTTGTTGCTGTTATATGCCACCAAGTCATTTCTAGCATTTGGTGAACATATAAATTATTGACCTCTAAAGGCTCCTATTAATAACAGCCCTAAAGAGGTCATGCAAACTAATGGCTGTAGCTTTTATTGAATCAATCTATCTCTTGTTGTGTCTTCCTCTTTATATAGGTGAATAGCTCTTTTGTAGTATTTGGATCTTTATAGGAGAAAAAGAGAGCGTCTTCAGTGCTGCCTGGTTCCAAACCATCACTCCTACTCCAGTTTTTATAGAGCATCAAAGCAGCAGTTTGTTCATCAACTTGGAGTCAGGCAGAAAGGTGGGGAGGGGGAGGATGAACTTGTCAAAATGGCTGTTGGGATCCTGTTGTCCCAAAGATCCTTGGCTAGTCATGAAATTGCCTTTAAAAAGACTGTTTTAGCATGTCGCCTTTCTGTTCCCCATGGACCCATAATGTTTTCTGCAAATGTTGTCCAAGAACTCTTCGTGACAAAACACAAACTTGCATTTATTTATTTATCCATTTATGTATTTACCATCCCATTATTTACCATCCCACTCTCTGATTGATTCACATTATACCTTTTAAATCAGCATTAAAACTACCATATCATAAGTAGTAAGGTAAAGGTAAAAATTTCCCTTGCTTCAAAACCAGTTGTATCCGACTCTGGGGTTCAGTGCTCCTCTTTGTTTCAAAGCCAAAGAGCCAGCACTGTCCACTTTTGCAGACATTTCCGTGGTCATGTGGCAGGCATGACTAGACATCGGAGTGCACAAAACATTGTTTACCTTCCCACTGAAGTGGTCCCTATTTATCTACTTGCAATTTCTTACTTTCAAACTGCTAGCTTGACAGGAGCAGGGACAAAGACGGAGCTCACTACATCCTGCAGTATCATAAGTACAAATCATAAATACAAATCATAAGTACTAATTAGTACAAATAAGTACAAACCATATCATAAGTACAAATAATAATAATAATAATAAAAATGAACCCTGTTCATAGCTAAAGTACCTTTATGTAAAATATACACAAATTATGGAGTCCTCGTGGCACAGTGGCTAAACTGCTGTACCACAGCCAAAACTCTGCTCACTAACTGAGTTTGATCCTGACAGGACCAAAGGTTGACTCAGCCTGCCAACCTTCTGAGGTTGGTAAAATGAACACCCAATATGCTGGGGAATTTAACATAATTTTCCCATTTTCCTTTTCAATTCAAAAATAATGGTCCACATTCCATATTTGCACTCTGCTCAGTCACAGTCTCTTTACCATAGCAGATTTTTTTACTTAAACCAGGCAAATGAGAACCTGGTTCTCATCTTCTATTTTCCTATTAGTACAGCTTCAAAAGAGATCACCCACCCACTTCTGGAACCACCTATAACTTGTGGGTCAAAGCTATGATTATCATTTCCATAGAAAGCAAATGCAAGCGCGGCGCCAAAATGGCCGCCGCGCCCTTTGCGGGCCCCCCCCCCCACAGGACAGAGAATCCGGGTAGTTAGGGGCGTGGCCACCGCCTTGATAAAAGGGGTGGCCACGAGGCAGCCGTGCTGCCATTTTGCCTCAGCGACGGAGCGGAGAAGTTTTTCCCCCTGCGTCTCCGTCGCTCGTTGGTGCTACCGGGAAGCCTTTTAGTTCCTTTTACTAGCTAGCTTCCCTTTCTGCTACGGTGAGATGCCTTCCAAAAAGAAGGCTGCTGCGAATGCAGCTCGGGTGGTTCGGAGGCGTAATCCGGGTCGGAGGACCGCGGTGCCGCCTCCCCAGCAGCCACCTTTGCCATCCCCGGCCGGGGCTAGTGGCATGGGGGCTATCGCCCCTTGGCCCGATCAAAGTGCGGGCGCGGAGGGAGCTCCGGCCCGCGGCCCGCGAGCGGTGGGCACCGCTCATCCTCCTGCTCAATCGGTTGGGCCTATTCCTGTCGGGCCGCAGCCTCTCCCGGGGCCCTCTAGCCTTGGGGGGTGGCCCGGCTCCCTGCCTTGGCAGGTTAATCCACCAGCCCTCCCGGGCTTTGGCGGTAGTCAATGGCAATATACGGCCCCTGGGGTGCAGGGACCTGTCCCCATGCAAGGATCAGGTGGGCCGGCCGGCTCTTTACCCATGGTTAATGTGGACTCCTTACTGGCCCGTATTGCGGCCCTCGAGGCGTCTTTGGCCCGGGCCAGTCAGGCAGGTGCCCCTTTTGGGGTACCTTTTGAGGCGCTAACGGCAGCAGGACAACAGCCGGCGGGGAGGGTTGAGCTGCTGCAGGCGGGTGGCGCGGCTACGGCCACTGCCTCGCAGCTCCCCAGCCAGCAACCTGGTGCGGGTCAAGCCCCGGTGATGAGCTCTACATCGGTCGTGAGCTCCGACGCCCCCAGTGGGCCAGAACCCCCGGTGGGGGCGGCCCGCGGGGGTGCAGCATGTGAGTATACGGTGCAAGCGAGTACATCTACACATATTCCCAATATAGGGGGGGCCTTTCAGTGGCCTTGGCCTCGCTCGGGTGGTGCGGGGACTACCCCTCTGGTGCCCCACCCGGCGACAACGACTGCCACCATGCCCACGGGGGTGGGCCTAGGCTCTTACACTGCTGGTAATGTCTTGGGGGTGGCAGGGTTAGCTCAGGCTCCCTTTACCAGGCCTGTTGTTCCCTTTTCGGCTTTGCCGACGGCAGGGTATTCCTTGCCACTGGGTGATCACTTGGCACAGGCTACCAGAGAAAAGATTTGGAGGGGGGAGTATGTAGATATCTTCTCACTCCTGAACAGAGAGCCCACCAAGGAAGAAAGGGAGGGTCAGGATGAAAAGGACAAGGAGCAGGCACGCCGCCGTAAGCCGCCGCGTACCTGGGCTAACTGGCTCCCCGCTTATTTGATATATATGGCGGTATATTTGAGGGCGCGGCCGGATCTAGCTATTCCCATGGTCCAATATTTGGACAACATATATAGGGCGATGGTAGATTTCCCGGGCCCCTCATGGCTAGCATATGATGAGGAATTCCGTATGAGGATTCCCCTCCATCCCGAGATGAGATGGGATGAGCCCTGCCAGAGACTGTGGCTCTTGTATATGACACCCACACGCCCTGCCCCGGGGGATAGATACCATTGTGGACATGCGGTCCAGCGAGCAGCTCCAGCGCAGGTTACCCGCCAACCGGCGGGGCAGGGGGTTCCAGCCCGCCTGCTGTGCTGGACTTTCTCGTCAAATGGTTCCTGCAATCGAAAGAACTGCAGGTATAAGCATGAGTGTCCCACGTGTTCTGGTCCCCACGCAGCCTCGGCTTGTCCCAAGCCTGGGGGGGCGCGAGGCAGAGGGAGGGGTGGACAGTGGGCTGGCAAGGCTGCCACGGAGGGAACTAGTTCTCCAAAAGGCCCCCTCCCCAATTAAGGTGGACATGCTGGAGCGCTGGCTCGCATCGTACCCAAAGGGGGAGGACAGAGAGTATCTCATTCAAGGTTTTAAGCAGGGATTTCGTATCCCTTTTATGGGTGTTAGATCACCTCAGGATGCTCCCAACCTGTTATCCCTCAGAGGAAGGGAGGAGGTGGCTGCGGCCAGCATTAAAAAGGAATTAGACGCGGGCAGGGTCGCTGGACCTTTTCCTGCACCCCCTTTTCCCAACCTTAAGGTTTCACCATTGGGTTTGGTTCCCAAAAAGTCCCTAGGTGAGTTTCGCCTTATTCATCATTTGTCCTACCCAGCCGGCAGATCGGTCAACGATGCTATACCTGATGACCTTTGTTCGGTCAGGTATACATCGTTCGACCATGCGCTGCGCATGGTGCGCTCGTGTGGCCCGGGTGCCTTGCTGGCCAAGTGCGACATTAAGTCAGCTTTTCGCCTCTTGCCAGTGCACCCGGGTGACTTTGAATTGCTGGGTTTTAAATTTAAAGGGGAATATTATTTTGATAAGGCCATGCCTTTTGGCTGCTCCATTTCATGCTCGGCCTTCGAGCGTTTTAGTACTTTCCTAGAGTGGGCTTTTGTCCGCAGGTCAGGGTCCCGGTCTGTAGCCCATTACCTGGATGACTTTTTATTCGGGGGTGAACGGGGCTGGGACACGTGTGCACGTCTCCTTAATACATTTCAGACGCTAATGCAGGAACTTGGTGTCCCTTTAGCGCCCGAAAAGACCGAGGGCCCATCGACCAAGTTAGTATTCCTGGGGGTTGAGATTGACACAGTAGAGCAGGCTTCTAGGTTGCCGGGTGATAAGGTGTCCAGGATAGTGACCCTTATCTCGGAATTGCTGGCCAAGCATAAGGCATCCCTGAGGGAACTCCAGGTGCTACATGGGCACCTTAATTTTGCCTGCAGGGTGGTCGCACCGGGCAGGGCTTTTGCCCGGCGCTTATGCGACGCCATGGCAGGGTTATCCAGGCCCCACCACAGAGTTAGGCTCACCCGGGGTATCAGGGCAGACATGTTCGTCTGGTTGCAATTCCTGAGGGAGTTTAACGGGGTCTCATTTTGGAGGTCGGACCTCCTGGCATCCCCCAATTTCCAGATCCAGTCTGATGCCTCAGGATCCCTGGGTTATGGGATGTACTTCAATGGGAAGTGGGCCTATGGTGGGTGGCCACCGGCATGGGCAGGCACAGGTCGCCTGCGGGATCTCACATACCTGGAATGTTTTCCCATTCTGGGGGCTTTGATGCTATGGGGCGAACAGTGGGCTAATTCGGTAGTGCATTTTTGGTGCGACAATGCTGCCGTGGTACACATTGTCAATGCACAGACTTCTAAATCGCCCAGGGTTATGGATCTAGTGCGCCATTTTGTGCTGCGCTGCCTGCGCCTCAATGTCTTGTTCAGGGCCAGGCATGTCCCAGGGGTTAATAATGATATTGCTGATGCTTTGTCCCGCCTGCAGATCTCCCGGTTCCGCGCCTTGGCCCCGGATGCGGAGGAATTTCCCTCGCCACTCCCGGACGAGATGTGGACTATTGGCAAGGAGAGGTGAACCGGGCGATTGGCCTTTCACTAGCGCCACGCACGCGTAAGGCGTATCAACAAGCACTCAGTTCATATAGGGCTTTTGCCACTCAATTTCACTTGCCAGAGACCTGGCCTATTCCGGTGGACCATGTTCTGCGGTTCATGGTCCACCTCCATGCACAGGGCCTTGCACCTCGCACCATAGCATCCAAGCTCTCGGCGTTGGCTTTTATGGCCAAAGTAGGGGGTCATGTGGATACCACCTCTGACTTCCGTGTGAGACACGTTTTGGAGGGGTGGGTGCGCGAGCGCGGGCGTTGCCCGGACGACCGGCACCCTATTTCCCCAGGGGTTCTTACCCAGTTGGCCCGGGGCTGGCCAGGCCTCTGTTTTGATCATTATGAGGCAGCCCTTTTTCATGCAGCCACAACGGTGGCATTTTTTGGAGCGCTCCGCGTCAGCGAACTCATGATGCTGTCTAAGGCGGATGCAAGTGGTAGGGCACTGGAACTCGGAGATGTCTACGTTGCCAAAGACTGGGCCCAGTTGAGGATTCGCTCCTCAAAAACAGATCAGCACGGCGTAGGCAGTGGAGTAAGACTGCTACGGTGTTCTTTGGCAGACATCTGTCCGGTTGGTGCCCTACAGGAGTACCTGGCACTGCGTGGCATGCACCACGGCCCGTTTTTCTGTCACCAAGATGGGTCTCCCCTTACTAAATTTCAGTTTTGGAAGGTGACAGCCATAGCCCTCACCAGGGTGGGTTTTTCAGGTGCCCGTTATGGCACACATTCGTTCCGTATTGGTGCAGCCTCTACAGCAGCTGCTTTTGGGTACTCGGGGGCTGACATACGCAGCATGGGGAGGTGGGGCTCACAGTGTTTTCAGTTTTATGTGCGCCCACTCCCGCCATGAGTACCAATTCAGTCACCTTACCTTCCTTTTTTCTCAATTTTATTACAGACCCTGGGTGTCGTATTACACCGGTGACAGTATGGCTGGTGGGCCACAGCTATGTGCACAGGGCAGCGCGTTACGCTGCGGCGACAGAGTGGGGACCCCGACTGGGACTGGGTGACCACGCCAGTCTCGCATGGCATGGTAAGCCTGGGATGTTATGGCAGGAGCTGAGGCCTTTCCTTTTTTCTGGCCTGGGGGCTGACCCGCCTGACATTCTAATTATCCACCTGGGGGGCAATGATTTGGGCCAGGTCACCGGCTTATCGCTCAAGCATGCGATTTGCGAGGAACTCGCCTACTTGCACTATGTCTGGCCTGCCACAACCCTGGTTTGGTCGGACATTGTTCCGCGCCACTCTTACAGAGGGGGTGTTAACCTCCTTGCGCTTGACCGCGCGAGGCGCGCGGTCAACAAGGCGGTGGCGCGGTTTCTTACCACCAGGGCTTGGGGACGGGTTAGTCATCACCCCGATATTAGTCTGCAAAATTATGACCTGTATGCAGGGGATGGGGTCCATCTGTCGCGAGGAGGTATGGACCTCCTGTTGGGTGACTGGCGAGCAGGCCTGTTGACCGAGCTGACGGTCTGGGGGGGGGGCGTCAGGTCTTCTGTGAAGCCCCTCCGTGTGGCGGGTAGCACTGGTAAGGTAAACAGTATGACCCACAAGTATCCGGCAGGTTCGCAATTGACTGGACAACACTAGACAGGAATAAATTAGTTAAACGTTGTCCGGTCAACGACGAACCAGGCGATGGGGTGATGGTGATTGCTAACCAGCATGCATCACCCCTGTGATTTCACGGATACGCGTCAGAGGGTGGGGTCATGAGTTAGTTATTGACTACGGTCAACAATTTGTTTGTTGTTGACAAACAAATTGATACAAATTGATACATTGTAACCAATTGCCGTTGGCAATTTTGGGGTGGTACCTTACCAGTGTTACTTCGGCCTGCTTGCCTTAGGAATTATGATTGGTCGTTTTACCAATACAAATTTATAATTCGGACTAGGGCATTGAATCAATAAATGTGGCCCTTTGCTGTTATCCACTTTCAATGTTGTCTGTGTCCGTTATTGGGGGGGTGCGCCTGCAATGCAAGCGCGGCGCCAAAATGGCCGCCGCGCCCTTTGCGGGCCCCCCCCCACAGGACAGAGAATCCGGGTAGTTAGGGGCGTGGCCACCGCCTTGATAAAAGGGGTGGCCACGAGGCAGCCGTGCTGCCATTTTGCCTCAGCGACGGAGCGGAGAAGTTTTTCCCCTCCACCCCCTCCCTAGTTAACAGTGTGATTATGGTCGCTTCGGGGCCGGGTGGGAATTTTTGGTTGGGACCCATATTGGCTTCGGGTCCTGGCTTTTTTGCCCACCCCACACGGTGGCTATGGTTTGATATAGGGGTCTTTCTCCATTACTACTGTTGACTTTGGTCACATGGGCGGGTAGCACTGGTAAGGTAAACAGTATGACCCACAAGTATCCGGCAGGTTCGCAATTGACTGGACAACACTAGACAGGAATAAATTAGTTAAACGTTGTCCGGTCAACGACGAACCAGGCGATGGGGTGATGGTGATTGCTAACCAGCATGCATCACCCCTGTGATTTCACGGATACGCGTCAGAGGGTGGGGTCATGAGTTAGTTATTGACTACGGTCAACAATTTGTTTGTTGTTGACAAACAAATTGATACAAATTGATACATTGTAACCAATTGCCGTTGGCAATTTTGGGGTGGTACCTTACCAGTGTTACTTCGGCCTGCTTGCCTTAGGAATTATGATTGGTCGTTTTACCAATACAAATTTATAATTCGGACTAGGGCATTGAATCAATAAATGTGGCCCTTTGCTGTTATCCACTTTCAATGTTGTCTGTGTCCGTTATTGGGGGGGTGCGCCTGCAAAGAGTAGCAGTGAATTGTAAGAAGAATACTTATCAATACTAAGTTTCCCTCACTGATTGTGTGGATTTAAGGTTGCATCCTTTGCTACGAAAAAGAAGCTTTCTGACCTTCAGGGCAAAAATTGTAAATGCACTTCCATTATAAATTAAGACCATAATGGCAATAAGCAATATCTTATGTAACTTTAAAACTGAAATAATGTGCATATATAAATCCAGTTCTCATTCTATCCTGCTTCTCATACATACATATTAGAGTTCATTAGCATGAAAAATAAATAATATTTTGTATCAAGTTCATGATAGTTTATTCTGTTCTTATTGTTACTTATTTATAAAATTTAACTGAGTAAAAGAAGTAGACAGGATAGCAATTAATGTCTGTTTGCTTGCAACAATTTTAAGTATTGAGAATGCAAGGGGGAGTGTTTAAAATTGCATGACAACAATGTTCATGGAGCCTCTAGGTTTAAGAAATTTACTAAACAGTATGTTATTACTCATGAACAATCATTCTTCCATCAGGCTGCAGGGAATCAGATGAAATCAGGGCTAAGTACTTTCTAATAGGATTTTTGCAGATCATCCAAAGTGCTCTCATCCAAACTGGGGAAATGCTTTCTTGAGTAAATAAGAGTGAAAGATTATTAAACACTGGAAAATTGAGTGCATCTTGTGTGTGGGCAAATATGGTATTCACTGTATATGCCTCTAGTAGGCCATTTTGGTAATATGTAGTTCTGGAGACTTGTAAGGGAAGGGCAGTTGGGATTGTTTTCTAGACTCAAAGCAGGATTTTGGGAGTGATTTGGGTGAGCTCTTCAGTGGGACGGGGGATGGATTATCAAGAATTGGTTCATTTCAAGGCTATGGTCAGGGGATGGCCAGGGTGGGTGTTGCCCCTCCTGAGTTAGCAGTTTGCCCACCATCAAATTCCTGGCTGCTTATATATATGACATTGTTGGCCATCCTGGGGGAAAATATTCACCCACCCATATCTAGAATCCTCACTATGGCCCTGGGTCATTTGGCATAAACTGGGTCTTGCCAGAGGATCTTTTTGAAGCCACCCTGCCCCAGCTCCAGCTGCCGCCATGTGCCCTCATTTTTCATTCCATCTCTCAATCTCTCCCAAACCAGTTTACCTCATGCCTGGAGGGTTGGCAGCCACACACCTGCAGAAGGGGTGGGAGTGAAAGAGAGGCTGTCATGAATGGTCATGAACCCGGGATGGCAGGTAGAGCTCTGGAGATGAATTCCTGGGTTTGGAGGATGAAGATTAAAAGATACCCAACTACAGTGTTTCCTAGTTAAATTTTTTTGTAGATATAAATAATTATAAAATTAGTACAATTGATTTTTTTTGGAAATTCATGAAAAATATAGAAAATGATTTTTTTTCCCTTTAAAAATGTGTATAAAAATGAGGTGTGTCTTATTTTCCGATGCTTCTTATACACCGGCAACTATGGTATATAAAATTATTAACATTCCTCATATGAAGACATTTGGCAATTTTAATGATTTCTTACCAAAGACAAGCTGAATCCAATTTCTCAGCCATCCCAGCTCTTAGGCTCAAATTGCACATTGTTGAGTGCATGGTGACAAAAGGGGGAACTCTTAAATGTGGAAAACCTTGTATTCTCAATCATCTAAAATTGTTGCAATTTTGATAGTTACAGCATAAGCTTTTGACATAACCTCCAAATTAATTTGCTTTCTTTTGTGAGCAATCATTGGGAGGGAAACATGGGCTAGAAGGATGATTGTTCAGACACAAAGTTCAGCAAGCTTCTCCCATCATTATTGTCTTTTTCTACAAATCCTATCATCTCATGATGTGCTTGAACAAAGATAATCAAAGCTTAGTTCAGGCTTGATTTCCTCTAGGACCCACTTGTTCATCTTCCTGGCAGTCCAGGGTATCTGTAGAGCTCTTCTCCAGCACCATACATTAAAAGAGTTTTCCTTCCTGTTAACTTCCTCTCCTGTCCAGTTTTCACACCCAAATATGGTGATTGGGAACACTAGAGTATGCATTACCTTGTTCTTGGTCTCCAGTGATATATCTTTACATTTGGCAAGAATAAAGATATGCAATGCAGATAGTAATAAAGGCATGAAATAGGAGAATCTACTTGTTATTTTTTTAAAACTTTATTTATTTTAATTATATCTTTTTTCTCATCTTACATGGATTTTCCAGTTGTCTTCCATCCAGGTGGATACCTTAGCCAGAAGTACTTGCACAAAAAAGCCTCACATATTTATATCAAGTTTTCAACAACTTCAACTGGATTTGCCAATTGACTCCAGGAATATAAAGACTCTAACAACTACTATGCATATCTGTAGTAAAACAATGTTAATTAACAATTCATTATGAGCAAAGAATTTACAGACTATTATTATTTATGACATGCAACATTGAATTCTGATGCCATGAAACTCCCACTTAGAGCATTTTATGTTTACATATTTTTAAAATGTTTAGGATTCAAAGACAATTCTCATCCAAATAAATGCAAACACAAACCAGGTGGCCTCCTCCCCAAGAGATTAACCATGGCTGCAGTCAATATGTTTGTACAGAACATATTTGTTAAAATCCAGAATCAAGGAAATAAATGGTAAAGCAAATACTGTTATTTCCAAATGGAGATAAAACAAGCTAGGAGGAGGAAAAGTAGGTTAACATGCAACATATATAGTTTTTAGGTTGCAGTATGTTCTAGGCTGCACAAGGGACTTTGAAATTAAACATCAGAAACAATTTAAAGTGTCTTCTCTATTTTATATTATATTTAATTTAAAGGCACATTTTAACATGTGCCCAGATGTGCACAGAAGCTTCTTTAAACAAGCTTCAATACTACATTACGTTGGTGAGGGGAAAATCACTTAGATGCCTTTCCTAAAGTAATTCTCTCTAGAACTGTACTCCAAGCTCATGTATATGTGAAATTCATCTCTTGTTTCCAGAAACCACTCTGTTTACCTCTAGGCAGCTGTAAGCCCAAAACCATTGATACTAAATACACTTTAAGGATCAGTAAGCTTTTACATACGCATTGGAGAGGAAAGGTAAGAAATATTTTCCCACAAAGTAAAATGCAGTCAACATATTTGGTAATGTAATTACAACCTTTTGCTGTGTATAATTAAGATGGGATGTGTCTTCAAGAAGGCAGAGTACCACAAGTTCCCATAACAGCAAAAAACTGAAATTCTTAGTATCCAAATAGCAAAAACCAAGAAGTGCTGAGGCATCAGGGCAATAATTAATGGTGCTTAACTATGCTTTGAGAGATTGCATTGAATTTACATAAGCAATTTGCACCATCATGCATTGTATGAAGAGGATTGAATATTTGTAAACATTTCCCTGTAGCAGCCATATTATCCATTTATGATAAGGTAAAGGTAAAGGTCACCCTTGCTGAAAGGCCAGTTGTATCAAACTCTAGGGTTCAGTGCTCATCTCTGTTTATAGTTTTTTCGCCAAAGAGCCAGCACTGTCTGCATCTGTGGACATTTCTGTGCACATGTGAAAGGCAAGGGTTAAAAACATGGCTAGCTCACCAGGTGTGGGGCAGTGCCCCCTTGTTGGTTGATATAAAGGCCATCAAAGGGGTTTTTTTAGCTTTTTTACTCTAGTTTTAGTCAGTGTAAATGTTGGAATTGGAGGTAGAGGATGGTAAAAGGTTTTAACAATTTTAAGCTAAAGGTTTTTATGATGTTTATTGTGAGAATGTTTTTATGTTGGGTTTGTAGTGTTTGGTGTAAGCCACCTGGAGTCGCCCCGGCGAGGTGGCAGTGGTACAAATCAAACGAATGAATGAATGAATGAATAAAGGCATTGACTAGACACCAGAGTGCACAGATCACTGTTTATCTTCTAGCAAAAAGAAAGGTAATAATAATAATAATAATAATAATAATAATAATAATAATAATAATAATAATAATAATAATAATAATAATAATAATAATAATAATTATGGCCTGAGCCATTCCACCTGTCGGATTCCATACCTGCTGGCATAGCCAGGTCTTAAGCACCTTTCTAAAGGGGAGCAGCTCAGTCTGGAGGCACAGATCCAATGGTAAGAGGTTCCACAAGGCTGGGGCAGACACAGAGAAGGCCCTCCTCCTGGTCCCAGTCAAGTGTTCATCAAAGGGACCACCATAGAGCCTCTCTGATCTGCCCTCGTGGGATGGCTAGAATACCTTGGGGTGATGCGGTCCAGTAAGTAACCTAGTCCACTGCCATGAAGGACTTTAAAGGTCAAAACCAGCACCTTGAATTGCACCTGGAGGCAAACTGGCAACCTGTGCAGCTCCCGGATCAGTGGTGAGGCATGAGCATAATGCCCCCACCCCATCACCACCCAGGCGGCCACATTCTGGACCAGCTGAAGCCTCCGAAGGGTCATCAAGGGCAGCCCCATGTAGAGTGCATTACAGTAATCCAATCTGGAGGTGACTAGAGCATTAGTGACCATGAGCAAGGAATCCCGGTCCAGGAGCGTGCATAATTGGTAGATGATACGAAGCTGTGCAAAGGCCCTCCCAACCATGGGTGCTACCTGCTCTTCGAGCAGTACCTGTGAGTCCAGGAGGACCCCCAAGTTATGCACCGGATCTGTCTGAGGCAATAATGCCCCATCCAGAGCCAAAGGTGGCACCTCCAGGATAACACGGGTCCCTGAACCCACAACCACTCAGTCTTGCCAGGGTTCAGCTGAAGCCTGTTTTCCCCCATCCAGACATGAACAGCCTCCAGACACCTGGTTAGGACTTTGACTGCATCACTTGGGTCCCCACGGGCCGTGATGTACAGTTGGGTATCATCTGCATATTGATGATACCTCACCCTATGGGAATGAATGATCTCAACCAGCAGTTTCATGTAGATGTTAAACAGCAGAGGCAAAAGTACCAAGCCCTGAGGTACCCCACATAGGAGCGGCCTAGGCTGGACAGCTCACACTTCAAAGATACTGACTGAGGAGAATTGTCTTTGTGTGCGTTATTTTCAGAAATGAGGAAAACCAGGACAACACAGTGCCCTGGGCCCCCAATCCTTGGAGCCGTCACAGAAGGATACCGTGGTTGACAGTATCAAAAGCCGCTGAGAGGTCAAGAAGAGCGAGAACAGAGGGATAACCTCTGTCCTGGTCTCATCAGAGATAATTCTTAAGTGCGACCAATGCAGTCTTGGTACCATAACTGGGCCTGAATACTGATTGAAAAGGGTCCAGATAATCTGTATCATCCGAAAAACCCTGGAGCTGGTGTGCCACTGCTCTTTCCAATTTATAATTAGATCCCTGCCAAATCAAGGGAATGAGATATTGCTCATTTCAAAATAAATAAACACAGGACTTTTCCCACCCATCAGGTCAAAAAGGAGACATAAAACAAAGTTTTGAATATGCAAGCCAAAGGCTAAGGCACAATTTTAATACTAATGTAAGTAGTATATGTGGCTGAGTGGAGCAAAATGATAGCGGGTCCTTTTTGAAAATCAACTTTTTCAAAAAATCAACTTTTTGAATCATTTTCCAGATAGCTTTTTAACATCCTTTCCTTGATTTGAACAAATAATGGCAGTATCTAGGAAGGTGAATGTTTCTCCTAGAACAGTACTTCTCAAATATTGTCCCCCATGTGTTCTTGGACTCCAATTACTAGAAGCTCAAGTCAGCGCATCTGCTGATACGGGCTTCTGGGAACTGATGTCCAAGAACATATGGGCCCCCAAGGTTGAGAACCTATGTGCTAAAGGGCCAAGTTTCATGCCTCTTAAGTTAGCACTATGTTGCTACTCAAATGTTTGTCAACAAAGAAAATTCATTTGAATGTTCAAGAAGGTGCCACCATCAGTTCTTCTTATGGACCGGAGTGGAGGATATCTGCTTCATTCATCCTGAACTGTTCTGCCTTAGGGACAAGGTCAATATAAATAGGAAAGGAGATGTGGGATTTCATAGAAGAATTGCAAGAAAATAAAAATATACTGATACTACAAACATTTTACTTCAAATCTTTGCTTGTGTTATCACTCATTATTCTGGCAAAATAAATATTTAATCTCTTCCTTTTTAATTGTTTAAAAATGTAACAATTGATGTTTTTTTCCAAAATGTAACCTAATTTGTAGGTCAGGAGTTCTCAACTTGTTTAAGCCGGTGGCCGGGTCATGCTCCCTCAGACAGCTTCTGGGGCTGGACAGCCATTTTGCCCTTCCTCCACTACATGGAACTTCCTGATGTGGTGGAAGAGGTGGGGGGAGGGGCACATGAAATGTACCGCAGGCCACATCTGGCCCATGGGCCACATGTTGAGAATCCCTGTTCTAAGCATGTTACTTGATCACGTTTAAGATTAGCTTTTTGGCAATTATGTGAGGCTGCATCTGTTTCTAAAATAGGACGCCACATTATTCCTTCTAATGGAAAACATATATTCCTAGGCATATGCGATCCTAGGCAATCCTGTTTGCACAAATGGTCATGAGAACAGCCATTCCCTTAAACATCCATTTTAAAAATTAGACAGTATATTACTGTCATGTACATACCTGTCAAGTATCCAGGATTGGCTGGGATTTCCCGTATTTCTGTACTGCTTCCTCAACTCCCCCCCCCCATCCCATAATTTGACCAGCGGGGAAAGTAGTTACTGCACATGCACATATGCATAGAATCCTTCTGCGCATGTGGAGAACCCTTCTGCACATTTGCAGATGGTCTGTGCAGAAGGGTTCTGCACAGAAGTGTTCTGTGCAGGTCCTGTATTTTCTGCAGCCGTGCTTGACAGGTATGCAAGTACAACCTGAAATTGTCTATCTTTCACTATCTGTGTCAATGTACCTTTAGCAAGTGCATCATATTTTCTTCCAAATCAAAATGCTCTCCTAGGACTCTTTCTTTGTGAGCTACCTTTCTCTGTTTTAGCGTGTTCCAAATGATTGCACTCTGGTTTAATTATATCTTAATTCCTTCAGTGCACTTTCAATTTACCCCAGTCAGAATAACTATTAGGCTGAGCTTTTGCTACCCTCCTGAAGTTTTGTTTCCCTTTCCGTGTTTCATGACTGTTCTTTGTGATTTCCACCTATTTTGCCTGAAGCTGTCTTCTGACAATATGTTGCCACAGATCTCTGTGGATTTGTTCTCTGCCTGCTCGAGTAATTTATTTATGCATTCACTTCCTCTTTCCCATTATCCCAGCTGTGTGACTTTGTGCATACAGCTTTCCAGTCAGCCTAACATCTTTAATATATTATTAAACATTTGAAATTGTGCAGCAGTCTGCCCCCAGTGCCTCTTCTTTTAACTATATTTTCACAACTGCTACGAGTTTTAAAGCATTCAAACCACACACACACACACATATATATATCTGCAATGCACATACAACCTGAGCTAGTTACTAGCATGTGTGCACATAAAAGATGGAGCTATGAATAAGATGAGAGGGAAAAGCAAATTTGTTTATATTTCTTTTTTGGCAGCTAAATGGCATATTTAAAGAAGGTGCCACAGTGAATAAAAAATAATTCACTGCATTCCTACTCTATTCTTACAGTTTAATTGTAATAGAAGGAACACATGCATACAGCCTTCAAAAGCCTTCAAAATAGCCTTCATTCTTGTGTCAAAAACTCTATTGCTACACATCAATAAATTGAAAGAATGTGTATATACCAAGGAGCATATCTAGCTAACTATGTATTTTTTTCACCATCAGGTCTCCCATTTGAGAGCAGTGGGAAGAAAGGCAACATGAGAAATTAAGCTGCAAAAGGATAATGCAGTCCCTGAGTTTGTTTTATGCTCCATGCCAAAACTCTAACCTGTTGAAACTGCTTGTTCTGACATGAAGAAAACATTGAAGTCTTGGTTTTGAATTAGATTCTCCTAGGAAACAGGCAGGGGCAGAATTGCCTTGCCTTCTTTTTTTGCAGTAAGCACAATGTGCTTTATGTACCTTGCCACTTTCTCTAACATTGTGCACCTTCCTCCCAGAAATCTCTAAAGATGAGAAATTCTAGTGCAGCTGGCAGAGGGCAACATAGGTTTCAGTAGCTATAATAATCCTGGTATCTTTGTGAATCAAATGCTTTTTGAGGGGAAAATAAGATGCCACCTGTTAGATCCGGCCCTTATAAGCCCCAGTCCAGGACAACGATGAACAAATAGCAACAGGCTTTATTTAACAGTCAATTAGAGATGATCTTACAAGGTGTTCCGGATCCCGAGATGGCTATATAATCCTAGCGGATTCAGTCCCTCTGGACTCTTACCCAGCAATGGGCAATAAACTAGCTACCATAAAAGCATAATGTAAGGGATGGACCCTGGCTTAACGCTACCTGGCTACCTGTGAGTGAGTGAGGTGTAGGAAGTATAGATCTGGTCTGGCCCCACCCTTGTTTACCCATGGGGCTTATATAGTGTCTTTCCGGCGGTGGCTCCTGGATACAAAGTAGTGACCCGCCGGACAAACATAACTAACCAATCATAACAGGGAATATATGTAGTTAACCAATGGAGAACAGGATCCAAAACTGTAACCAATCACAGGGCTTGGTTTTAGCATAACAAGCACACCCTTTTGCAGGGGTTTCCGCATTACTTTAGGTTGTTAATTAGAATGTTGGGAAACTGCCATTTCCTCTTACAAGAGCACTCCTTGTGCTACTTGCAATTGTACCTCAATACACAACACCACCTAAAACCAGTTCAGTTCACAAAAGATGCCTCACAGCACAAACTGTGGCACTTTAGAAACTTGCCATACCTTATGCCTGTGATGGCAAACCTGGGCACTCCAGATGTTCTTGGACTTTATTTCCCAGAAGCCCAAGCCCCCATGAATCAGCACGAATGGGTTTTCTGCAATTTGTCTGGTCCGCACCGCCCTCGTCGCTCCTGGAAACAAAAGTAAAATGAGCCCATTGTCAGCCATTGTCAGTCAGCCTAAACTACCTCACTGGCTTGCTTTGAGGATAACATTGGAGTGATAGAAACCACACGTCTTTCAAAAAACTTTAGCTTCTTGGAAGATAGGAGGTGTACGAATGTAAAAATATAGAACTGAGGTAATTATTATAAAATAAAATTTCATGTCAGAAATTACTCTGGGTTGAAAGGATTTTTGCTGGAGAAACTGCTCAGGGAGTGTCCAAATGAGGCTCATTTCATGTCCCCAAGATCCGTCGTGCAGCGTTCAGCTGTCGAAACACGACATTCCAGTCTTCAAACTCAGCATCTTAACTACTAAACCACCACAGTGCTGCAGTTAATTATTATGACTCATTATGATAGAAGAGCTGGAGTTATCTGATGCTGGATGCAGGACCTCTGGAGAAAAAACCTTAGACTCATCATTCCAACATACTCTTTTTCAAAATTCTTCATCATCAGTTAAGAGACGATGAAATTTGTATTTCATCTGTGTGCCTGTGGGTAGGTTTCCCCCTTCATTATAACAACTGAGGATAGCAAGCTGCCCTCATATTTTCAATGTAGAGTAATTTGACGTTATTAATAAATTTCTAACATTAGAAGTTTTAATAAATATTTAACTGTCACTTGTTTATGTATACATTTTTGTTTCTGCTTTGATGATTATTGTTCAAGCATTCCACATGAATTTCTTTTGCAAGGTACCTCTTGGAGTTTTAGATTTAAATGTAATTAACAATATTCAGTGACCTTTTAAGTAAACACTTCATTTTCTTCATATTATATCTAGAAAATAATTTTGCAATTTTTGCATTTTGGCCAATGTGTGACCTTTAAGTGCCATCTGCTGTTAGTTTCACCTTAAATAGAAAATGCATCACACAAAGAAAGAAGCTTTACAGAAATACTCTGAGAAAAATATGAGGATATCTTAAGAATTAGGTTTAATGCAACAATCCTTGTCATATGTATCTATATAAATAACCTATATAAATAACCAGACCTGACAACGCCAGCCCCACAAATCTCAGACCTCAGGTGTGTGGCAAAGGGTCCTGGCAGACCATTTTGGGGTCTTTCACCCTGAAAAATGGATGCAACCCCCCCCCCCCCCCCCGGCAGCATGAAATGGCCGGGGATGCGGTAATACACATGCCCCAAAATCCATGCAGGCGTAAAAGCCTGCCTGGAATTTCAGGCAGCGGCACCACCTGGAACTCTGGGCAGGCTTCTGTGCCTGTGCAGATTCTGGTGCATGCCTATTGCCACCTCCCCGGGTGGGAGGATCCCTTCCACTGGCTGGCCAACATTTTGGCCACCTCACGGAGAGGGCAGGGTGAGCCTTCTGGCTCACCTTCTCCAGGAGGCCTGGGGTGCCCGCAGTGCTCTGATCCACCCATGCCTGCTGGACAAGGCAAGGCCCATCTCTGGGAGGCATCGGCCAACTGGGGTGCCCAGATGCCAGCCACCTCCCAGAGAGGCCAGGGTGAGCCTTCCTCCTTGCCTTCTCTAAGTGGCCTGGGGCACCCAAAGTGCTCTGTTCTGCCTATGCCTGCCAGAGAAGCTGGGGCAAAAGGTACCGCCAATCCGGGGTGGCCAGTTTGGGTCCCCCACCTGGTCGTAGCCTTCCACCTTGGCTTCTCTGGCAGGCATGGGACAACTGGAGCACTCCATTCAGCCCATGCCTGCCAGACAAGCCAAGGGCACAGGAGGTCGCGGTGGCCAGGTCTCTCCTCCATTTGGATTTGGTCCCTCCAGGTGACCACCCAGTGGCCTCCACGCCAACTGCCTCCCTTCTAAACCAATGTGCCTTGCACCAGCAGAGGGGAAAGCACCAGCAGCATGAGTGGTGGCTGGAGTGCCAAAGGATGAGAAGGCGCCCAGCCGAGAAGGTGCCCAGCCGAGGAGGCATGTGAAGAAGCAGCAGCAGCAACACAGCAGGATTGCTGCTGAATCAGCCCCCCAGCCCCCAAGGCCGTGCTGGGGCACCTCCATGCCAGCACAGGTGGTGGAGGGGGAGGAATGCAAGCCCGCCCCTGGCCAGGTACACAGCCTGTGTGTGTGTGTGTGTGTGTGTGTGTGTGTGTGTGTGTGTGTGTGTGTGTGTGTGTGTGTGTGTGTGTGTGTGTGTGTGAGAGAGAGAGAGAGAGAGAGCCTGTGGTTGAGAGAGGGGGTGGGAGAGAATGGATGCAGGGTAGGTCACGTGTGTGTGTGTGTGTGATACAGAGAGAGAGAGATTGAGAAAGAGAGAGACTGACTGTGTGTGACAGAGACAGTGAGTGAGAGAGTCAATCCAATGAAAGCCACTGGCGTGTGCATGTATACATGTGTGTGTCAAGAGAGACTGTGTGTGACAGAGTGTGAGTGAGTGAGTGGAGTTGCTGGTGTGTGTGTGAGAAAGAGAGCGACACAAAGAGAGAGTCTGTGTGTGACAGAGACGATCCAATGTAAGCCAGTGGTGTGTGTGTGTGTGTGAGAGAGAGACAGAGACAGAAATAGTTAGAGTGTCTTGTTGGAATCTGATCCATGTAAAGATCTCTTCAATCAGTCAGCCTCATTAGCAGCAGTTTATATCCTCAGATCTTTTGAGGTAGAGACAGAAAAAACACGACTCCAGTCCTTGGCTGACAAACGATACTAATGCCTTCTCTTTATTCAGGCAGAGAGTGTCAGAAACGAAACTTGAGCAAGCAGAGTATACCAGAAACGAAACTTAACAGAGACAAAACTGAGGGCATACAGCCAATCAGAAGTGTCAGAGCCCAAATAAGGAGAATACTTTTTCACTATTCTACGCATGCAAGCAAAGAGGCTTTTGTTTACAAAATGTGTCAGAGACAGGCAAGACAGAAACCAGATGCATTCCTACATGTCCTCCTTTTTCATTTAAATTTGAGAGAGAGAGAGAGACGGCTAATCATACCCCTGCATGTCATCATATACATCATCACTGTCCTCCTGGACATCGTACCCCTCCTGACTCCTGGTACTTTGTTCCGGAGGATAATACCTCATTGAGTACAATTGCCGTCATGCAAAACTCGATGTCTCCCTTCTACGCAATGGACATGTGTTACACATAGAAATAAGATTAGGAATACAAGTAATGCAAAAATACAAAGGTATAAAGCAGATAATAATAATAAACCCATAAAAGAAAACTTGTCTAAGGACAGACAAATCAGGCAACCAAGAAGTCACCCAATCAAAGAGATTAACATCAGTGCGTACATTGTTAGTAATGCTCTCCTGTAAATTCTGAAGTTCTTTCTCAATAGTATTATTCAGATCCTGGAATTTTACCCGACATCCCTGGTTCCCAACCAGTTTACAAAATCCTCCGGATTTTGCTAACAGGTAATCTATGGCCAGTCTGTCCTGCATTTGGTCTTGATGAAGCTCAGTGATTTCCATTTGAAGATCCCGTATGACCCTCCCTGTGGCATTGATTGATTTCTCCAGCCTACAGGTGAGTCCCAAAATGGACCTTCTATTCTCCTGAGAAATGACACCTGGGTATGATCCCAATGTGAGTGCTCCAGTGATAGCACTCCCTATAGCTCTCCCCCAGGAGCTACCATCAGACAGCTGAACATCGATTATCACTTCATCATTGCAACCAGAACCCATCGGGCCGGCAGCAGCTCTCCGGCGCCGTGCATGTGCCTGAGGCGGCATTTGCACTTGTACGGGTAAGGTAAAATAACCCAATGCTGCACATTGATACTGTCCTGGATGGAAATTCGTGGCAACTCCATTAAAAAAGAACCACATGTTGGGATCCTTGATTTGCCATCCATTGCAAGTTGAACCACTATCTATAGCAGAATAATCAGGAGTAAACATAGGAAACACATCATATATATCTTCAATAGTAGTGTTAAACAAGGTATAATTAAGCTTATAAGAACTGTTATAACTACCCCATAACCAAAAATAATCGTCACAACCCGTATAATTGCCTACATTCTGCAAAACCCTTTTTGCTTGAGTCCAGTACTTCCATTTACTATTCCAGACTCCAGAACTATGACAGCAGAAACAAGGTCCTTTAGTGTATTTCTTGAATGTCATGCTTCGCCAGCGGGTGTTGTTAAATTGTTCTGGAGGATTAGAGAAGAGCGTAGATCTATCAAGATGTTGCAAATGTCCAATAACCAACTCTGGCGTGTTGAACAATGCCGGAAGAAAGGCCATTTGAGACATGGCCAGTGGATGCTCATAGTATAACGTTGCATTCTTACCATGAACTTCAAACATATAGTTAGCATGACGAAGCCAAAAGTTGGGGTTGCCCCCATGAGGCATTGTTCTTACAGCTGGAAGCACAGTAAGAAAGAAAAGAACAAATGTCAGCAAATTTAGTTTACTGGTGAACCACCATCCTGGAGCTGAGTAACCTTCTTCTCTCTCCATGGGCGGATCGCTCGAGCAGGAATCCACACTGGTCCTGAGGTTGTAGAAAACGCTGCGTATCCTCGTCCCCAGGTGATTAGAGGTACAGGACCCTTCCACTCAGGATCGGGTTGCTGCCGATAAATGACCAATGGCTTAGGAAGACACTCCTCGGTCCTGAAATGCAATTCGACTGGAGAGTGTGACCTGTTATGGGGAGCAAGAAGAAAATTAAGAGTATACAGTACTTTAGCAACAGCTGTAGGTATTTCAGCCACAGGAACCCCTCTATCTCCCACTTGCTTGTGTAACAAATTTTTGAATGTCAGGTGGGCTCTTTCAACAATCGCCTGTCCAGTCGAGTTATAGGGTATTCCATGAGTTAGCTTAATGTCCCACTGACGGCAAAAGTCCTGAAAGGCAGAAGAAACATATGATGACCCATTGTCTGTCTTAAGGCTTTTAGGTTTACCCATCACCGCAAACGAATGAATGCAATGTTGTATAACATGTCTGGATGTTTCACCCCGTAAGGGTGTAGCCCATATAAATCCAGAGAAGGTATCAACAGTCACATGTAACTTAGAAAGCGGAGCCAAAGCAGGTACTTGCGTGACATCCATCTGCCATAGCTGATTAGCTTCTGTTCCTCGAGGATTAACAGCATCAAATGGCAGGAATATAGGAGACTTCGTACAGGAAGCACAGGACGACACAATGTCCCTAGCCTGTGACATAGGAATGGAAAATCGTTTATGCAAAACCTTAGCAGATTGATGAAACATTGCATGACTGTCAATGGGGTTGTCAAAGAGAGAAAAAACCTCAGCAGAGTCCCGGAGAGCAGAATCTGCTCGTGCATTGCCCTCCGTCAAATAACCTGGGATCCTTGTGTGAGAGCGTATGTGGGCAATAAAGAATGGGACTGTACGGTTGGAAAGAAAACCTTGAAGCTGTTGGAATAAGGCAAAAAGATCCCTATCCATTGATGGAGACAAATATGCTTGAGCTAAAGTAAAAACAAGGCGGTAAACATATTGAGTATCCACAATCAGGTTAAAAGGCACATCAGAAAACGTAGAGAAAGCAAGTATGACCGCTGCCAGTTCCGACCGCTGGGCCGATGCTTGAGGTCCTGTAAAAACAACCTCCCATTCCCCAGTAGGACCCTGCCATGTAAGGACTCCACGGGAGGGGGAGCCATCCGAGAAAAGAGTAACGGCATGCAAGATAGGTTGCATGCAAAGCGGGGATGACAGGGAGTAAGAAGTGAGATTCAACAAGGTAAACCGCTTATCCTTGGGGGGGTTAAATTTAACTTGTCCCACAAAGTCCGCCATGGCCACCTGAAATGCCTCAGAATGCTGTAGCAAGGCGGTTAGCTGATCCTGTGAAAAAGGAAAACAAACAAAGTCAACGTCATAGCCAGTCAAATGCTTTGCCCTAGTACGGCATTTGAGGAAAAGATCAGCAATCGCATCAGGCAGGCGATAACAGTTTTTCGAGGGAGTGTGCGCCAAGTGTAGCCATTCCACGATGGCCACCTTCTGAGCGTTGACAGGCGCGAACAAAACCGCAGTGGGCAGCCTCGGTGTAGGAAGAAGAGCGCATGCCAGCGCAACGGTGCTTGAGGGCACCCGATCCACAGCGATGGTATGCAGCTTTTCGTTGAGGCGTTGAAGAGCTGTACGCATCTCCGTTGTGCAGGGAATGATGTCCGCTGGAGAAGTGTGTCCCGAAAGAGCAGCAAAGAGTGGAGACAGTTCCTCCGTGCTCAGGGCCAAGAAAGGACGAGCCCAATTTATGTTCCCTAGCAATTGTTGCAATTGTACAAGAGTGAACTGCTCTGGAATAGCTATTGTTGGCAATAGCGGAGTCGAAGCTGTAGCTGAGAGCTATGTCCCAGATATTGGAATGGATACATCCGCTGCACTTTTTCAGGAGCTCTGATCAAGCCCGCTTGTTGCAAAATGTCTGCTAGGTCCTGCAAGTGTTTCTCCGTGACTTGTGGACCATGCAATAAAATGTCATCTGTGTAATGATAGACTTTAACCTCTGGATGACGTTGCCTGAAAGGTTCCAAAGCCTTGTTCACAAAATGTTGGCATAGAGTCGGCGAGTTGGCCATACCCATAGGCAAGACACACCATTCAAACCGTTGAGTAGGATGTTCATTATTGTATACTGGCAATGTAAATGCAAATTTTTCTCTGTCTTGTGGCGCTAGCAAGATTGTATAAAAACAGTCCTTCAAATCTATGACCATGAGTTGATGATCTTCCGGAATCATGTTCGGATTAGGAAGTCCAGATTGTAGAGGTCCCATTGGCAAGATGTGCTCATTAACTTTTCTCAAATCATGTAACAATCGCCATTTTCCAGACTTCTTTTTCACCACAAAAATCGGAGAGTTCCAAGGACTAGTGGTTGTTTGAATATGTCCCAGATTTAATTGCTCCTGTACAAGGGCCTCTGCCGCCTGGAGCTTTTCTCTTGAGAGCGGCCATTGATCCGTCCACACTGGCGGGGTGTTTTTTCATTATAGTGGAAGCGCATGCAACGGCGCTGCAGGGGAGGCCCGTATCAAAAATTTGTCTGCAAGGTGCACCCTGTTTTAGCCAGGAGATCCCGGCCCCACAGAGTAATAGGAATATCCATAATCAGGGGGTGAAGAGAAACTTTTGTTCCCCCTGAGGTCTCAAAGATGATTGGATGAACACTTTGCTGTGCTGGCTAGTACCCGCCCACCCCATAAACTTCCCTACAGGGGCGGACGGCCCATCCAGTCGGCCAATCTTTTTTTGCCACCACTGAAATATCGGCTCCTGTATCGACCAATCCAGACACTGAACGTCCACCCATAATCAGCGAGCGGGTCGGTCTATCCTCGGTGATTTGTATCACCGCCATAGCCGCTGTTACAGTCCCCTCCTGGGATGGAGTTACAGTGGTCCCTAGTGGGAGCAGATGAAGGCGTCCTACAGGTTGTCCCTTAGGCAGGGTGAGATGTTGCGTGGCTGATGCAGGGATGACAATTTCTTGGTGACCCAATGTAACTGACCCTGCTGCAATGTGTACAGAAGCGGGTAAGGAAGAACGATGCCCATCATGCCCTGGGGAATAACATCATCAACCAGTGTGGGAAGAGCCTCCACACACCCTGGCATAGTAAAAGTACAGTCCTTAGATAACCTCAATAAAAGCCCTTCTTTTAGAGGATGGTTTTTTCTATATCGTGAAATCATTTCTTGGGCAAGTTCCATATCTTCTGCCATCTCTTCCAAAACTTCCTGTATTGCTTCCTCACTGACCTCTGGTAGCCCTATTGTTTTGCCTGGGCCCGAGCCTGGCCCGCACTCCCATTTCCCTGCTGCTGTGGAGAAAAGTCAGAGTCTTTGTGCTGAGCAGCTGAGGGGTTGGCATTAGAATTTGAGCGGCACTGATTGGCCCAATGGTACCCTTTCTGGCAAATGGGACACTTCCTTGAAGGGCGTGCTGCCTGCTTTTGAGAGAAGCGACATTGTGCTTTAAAATGTCCTTCTTTTCCACAGCCAAAACAACGTTTGTTTTGAGCCTGAGTTGTGGGCAATTGAACTGCAGCTGCCAGAAGTTGAGCCTTGTAACTGTGAGTCCCCACATTTTGACAAACTTTCATCATGTCTGCTATAGATGTTCCTGGCCTAGCATAAACAGCTGTCAGAACCCCTTTACAATCCTCATTGGCATTTTCAAAAGCCAGTTGTTTCATGAGCATTTCCCGTGCCGGCACATTTTCCACCTGGCGGCTGAGAGCAGTCATGAGTCTGTTAATGAACTCAGTGTAATCCTCTTTAGGGCCCTGTCTAATTGCTGCAAACCCAGCAACTGAGCTATCCCCTTTGGAAGGAATCTTACTCCAGGCGCGCATGACTATCTGTGCAATCTCTCCCAGCTGGGCATCAGTGAGGGCCAACTGCTGTGTGGGGTTGGCAAAATTTCCCTCCCCACATAACATATCCATCGTGAGTGCAGGGCGTGTATGGTGTACCTCCCAAGCCACATCCCTCCACCCTTGCAAGCAGAGCATTGCTTCTGCAGGAGGCAGGAGTGCTTTAATCATCTGTTTCCAATCCACTGGTAGCAATTTTTGAGAAGCAATGGCTTCCAACAAAGCTTTAGTAAAAGGTGCATTAAACCCATAGTCACGTATGCTGACTCTTAGTTCCTTCAGATATTTGTAATGGAGGGTTTCATATCTGTCTGGGACTGCCGGTGCATTGCCCACAGCCGGAGCCCCCCTTATCACTGGGTATATCTCAGGAGATTCCACATCCAGCACAGCTGCCGTTAAAGCAGCAGAGAATTGTGTTTTGGTAGGGCTAAAAGTGCTTGATTGCTGCAAGGCAGGATATAATGTCCCATCTCCTTTTCCACCTCCACCCCCATCAGGGGCCTGTTGTTTCTCATATGATGGAAGGGCAGTTGCCATAGCCCCCCCCTTTATCTGGAGGCAAAAGCTGTGGGAGGGGGCCATCAAGCCTCTGAGAGAATAACATATTCTTTGGAGTGAGTCTCTGAAGGCAGTCTCTAATTTCCTCAATTGTAAATAATACTGATCCAGAAATTCCATTATGCTTCTGCATTGCTCTCCCAATCTGTTTCCACTGTTGTAAGTCCAGACCTTCATATTTAAACCAAGGACAGATTTTTTCTATAGCTTTAACTAGCTTTTGTATCTCGCTCTCATCAGCCTTTCGCCCATTGTTAATCAAAAAATCTGAGATATCTTTACAAAGTTCATGCATTTGCGACGCCAGCACACATCCCATAATTAAATTGTGTTTTCCACTCACCCTGTTGTGATGTTTTCTCAAGCGCTTGATTTATGACCTTCCCGGTCGGACCTTTTGCCTGGTCGTAGGTGAATGAAGACCTTGTCCCCGGTCGCCAATTATGAGGTGTTAATTACTGAAGCAGAGTTCAAAGCATTCCTTTGAATTTCATTCAATTGCCTCACCACGGAGCACCACTTGTTGGAATCTGATCCATGTAAAGATCTCTTCAATCAGTCAGCCTCATTAGCAGCAGTTTATATCCTCAGATCTTTTGCGGTAGAGACAGAAAAAACACGACTCCAGTCCTTGGCTGACAAACGATACTAATGCCTTCTCTTTATTCAGGCAGAGAGTGTCAGAAACGAAACTTGAGCGAGCAGTGTATACCAGAAACGAAACTTAACAGAGACAAAACTGAGGGCATACAGCCAATCAGAAGTGTCAGAGCCCAAATAAGGAGAATACTTTTTCACTATTCTACGCATGCAAGCAAAGAGGCTTTTGTTTACAAAATGTGTCAGAGACAGGCAAGACAGAAACCAGATGCATTCCTACAGTGTCTGGATGTCACTGAGAGAGAGAGAGAGAGTGGGTGAGAGAGTGGGTGCAGGGTAGGTCATGGTTGTGTGTGTGTGCTAAGCAAATACACCCCGGGGAGCACGGAGGCATGGAACAGCACGCTCCAATGCAACCCCTGGAGGTAGGACTGGGGCCCCCTGTCCTATATATATTCCTCAACTCATTGTCATTGGCAGCAACCTGTATCTGAGAATTCATTTTTTTCCTGAAGCAGGAAAAATGTAATTGGTGTGAATTTGTTTAAGGTGGATCCCAGCTTGCCATAAAGTGACCCACACACTATGATCTCTTGCAGCACATATTAAATGAGACATGCAGGATTTAACACCAGGATTGCAATGGACTGCCACAGCCTTGAGGATATGGACAAGTTATGCCTTCACAGCCAGTCCTTCTGGCATGGCCTCTTCCACATCCATGATCATTGGAAATCCGAGTTCTTCCTCCACTTATTTGCCATTGGGCCCAATGGGATGATTTCCAGTAGCATTTCCTCCACTGAGGGGACCATCACCCCACCAAAAGGGGCTCATCCACTCTAGCTGTTGGTCCCTTCCATGAGTCAGGTTATTTACCGCCACCGAATACTTGGTGTTGAGTTGCTGGCTGTACAGTCTACTATACTACTGTAGTAGTATGTCTGGCCAGACATTTTTTTCTCAAGTAGTGTCAGAAAATGTACGTGTGTTTTAATCAAATCATCCCAATGTGTGAATGGACACGTAGCCTTAGGTATTAATTGGTTCAACTGAATAGGTGGGAAAATCCTACAAAAGGGGCTAGGATTCAGGATCTGAGTTAGAACAAGCCAGACAACTAGAGAGAGAAGAGCTACTGTTTCCATGCAGGATGATAAGGCCCTTGCCATTTTGGCTCAGGCAGTAGAATTTAAATTGGTTTGTGCTGGAGGGACACTGGAAGGGTGAATCCACATGGTAATCTTATGCATTTGCATTTTTATTTACAGTTTTATTTTAGAGTTTTCAAGATTGCATTTTTAACCCAATTCCTATATCTTGAATATCTCCTATCTCAGTTAATATATCTGGGATTTTGTTTTTTATGTGAATGCTTCCTTATTTCTTCAAGCAACTCCTGCTAGTGAATAGTACTCATTGCAGGCACACACCCCAAAAAAGGACTCAGACACCGGTATAAGTGGATAACGGCATTGGGCCACATTTATTGATTCATGCCCTAGTCCGAATTATAAATTTCAATTGGTACTCAGCCAATTATAATTCTTAAGGCAAGCAGGCCGCAGTAACACTGGTAAGGTTCCTCCCAAAATTGCCAATGGCAATTGGCTACAATGTATCAATTTGTCTCAATTTATTTGTTGACAACAAACAAATTGTTGACCGTAGTCAATCAACTATCTACTGAACCCACCCTCTGACGTGTATCCGTAAAATCACGGGGTGATGCATGCTAAATAGCTCCTGCCATCACCCCCTTGCCTGGTTCGTCGTTGACCGGTCAACGTTAACCAACTTGTACCTATCTAGTGTTGGCCAGTCAATTGCGAACCTGCCGGATACCTGTGGGTCATAAATATTTACCTTACCAGTGCTACCTGCCACATGGGGAGGCTTAATAAAGACTCACCGCCCCCCCCCCCCCCCCAGACCGTCAGCTCGGTCAACAGGCCTGCTTGCACATCTTCCAAAAAGAGGTCCATACCTCTGGGCGACAGATGGACCCCATCCCCTGTGTAAAGATCATAATTTTGGAGACTAATGTTGGGGTGTCGGATGACCCGCTCCAAACCCTTGTCAGCAAAGAACCGGGCCACTGCCCTGTTCACCGAGCGACGAGCGCGGTCAAGGGCCTGGAGGTTGATACCCCCCCTGTAAGTGGTATGATGTCCGACCATAGCAGGGTTGTGGCAGGCCACACATAATGCAAATAAGCCAGGTCACTGCAGATTGTGTGTTTTAAAGAAAGGCCAGTGACCTGGCCCAAGTCATTGCCTCCGAGGTGCAGCACCAGGACATCAGGCGGTTCAGCATCCCTTATGGAAAAAAGGAATGGCAACAGTTCCCGCCATAACATTCCACGCTTACCATACCACCTGATACATGCGGATGCACGTAGTCCAAGCTGGGGTCCCCACTCTGTCGCCGCAGCATACTGCGCTGCCCAGTGCACATAGCTGTGGCCCACCAGCCATACTGCCACCGGTGTGCGGCGACACACAGGGTCTGTAAAATAAAAAGAGACAGGACAGTGACTTATATGGTACTCATACTTGAAGAGGGCGAACATATAATTCAAAACACTTCGATCCCCACCTCCCCATATGGCATATATCAGCCTCAGAGTACCCAAATGCGGCTGCAGTAGAAGCAGCTCCTATTCTAAAAGAATGGGTGCCGTAACGAGCCCCGGGGAGGCCAACACTGGACAGCGCATTACCGGTCACCTTCCAAAATTGAAATTTAGTAAGGGGAGACCCATCTTGGTGGCAGAAAAATGGGCCAGGGTGCGTACCATGCATTGCAAGGAACTCTTGTAGGGCACCAACCGGACAGATGTCTGCAATGGAACATCGTAGCAGTCTAACACCACTGCCTACACCGTGCTGATCAACCTTCGAGGAACGTATCCTCAACTGAGCCCACTCATTGGAGACATAGACATCTTCGAGTTCCAGTGCCCTACGAGCCGCATCCGTCTTAGACAGTAGCACCAGCTCACTGATGCGGAGCACTCCAAAAAAGGCCACCGTGGTAGCTGCATGAAACAGAGCTGCCTCATACTTGTCAAAACACAGGTCATGCCAGCCTCGTGCAAGGTGTGTAAGAACCCCCGGGGAAATAGGGTGGTGGTTGTCCGGGCAACGTCCACGTTCCCGTGTCCACCCCTCCAAAACATGTCGTATACGAAAATCATTCGTGCTGTCAGCAGAACCCCTTAGTTTGGCCATGAATGCCAGCGCTGACAGCCTGGATGCTATGGTGCGGGGAGCTAGGCCCTGACTATGTAGGTAGACCATAAATTGGAGAAGGTGTGCGACTGGAATGGGCCACACCTCGGGCAATCGGAGTTGCTCACAAAATATTCTAAATTGACTGAATGCATGGTGATACACCTTACGCGTGCGGGGCGCCAGCGACATGCCGATCGCCCGGTTCACCTCTCCTTGCCAAACGTCCAAATCTCGTCCGGAAGCGGCGAGGGTAACTCCTCTGTGTCTGGAGCCAAGGCGTGGAACCGGGGGATCTGCAGGCGGGACAAAGCATCAGCAATATTAATGCCTGGTACATGTCTGGCCCTGAAGAGCACATTGAGGCGTAGGCAACGCAGCACAAACTGGTGGACTAACTCCATGACCCTGGGTGATTTAGATGTCTGGGAATTGACAATGTGCACCACCGCAGCATTGTCACACCAGAAATAAACCACTGAATTTGCTCACTCCTCGCCCCATAGCATCAAAGCTCCCAGTATCGGGAAGAACTCAAGGAATGTCAGATCGCGTAGACGATCAGTGCCCCTCCAGGCTGGAGGCCATCGGCCGTAGGCCCACCTCCCTTCAAAGTAAATCCCATAACCAAGGGACCCCGAGGCATCCGACTGAACCTGGAACCTAGGTGAAACCAAAAGGTCAGATCTCCAAAATGACACCCCATTGAAGTCCCTCAGGAATGTAAGCCAAACCAACATGTCAGCCCTCATGCCCTTGTTCAGTCGGACCCTGTGATAGCGCCTGGATAGGCCAGTCATGGCGTCGCATAAGTGTCGAGCAAAAGCTCTGCCAGGCACGACCACCCTGCAAGCGAAGTTAAGGTGACCATGGAAAACCTGGAGCTCACGAAGTGACACCTTGCGTTTGGCCAGTAAGGCCAAAATCAACGCAGTGATCCGGGTTACCTTATCCATGGGTAACCTGGATGCCTGCGAGACCGTGTCAATTTCAATACCCAGAAATGTGAGCTTCGTTGATGGGCCCTCGGTCTTTTCGGGCGCTAAAGGGACACCGAGTTCCTGCATTAGCGTCTGAAATGTATTGAGGAGACGCATACACGTGTCCCAGCCCCGTTCACCCCCGAACAAGAAATCATCGAGGTAGTGGGCTACAGACCGGGACCCAGACCTGCGAACAAAGGCCCACTGGAGGAAAGTGCTAAAACGTTCAAATGCTGAACGGGAAATAGAGCAGCCAAAAGGCATGGCTTTATCGACATAAAATTTTCCTTGGAATTTAAAACCCAATAACTCAAAATCACCCGGGTGCACAGGCAACAAACGGAATGCCGACTTGATGTCACATTTTGCCAGAAGTGCACCCGGGCCACAAGAGCGCACCATGCGCAGGGCCTGGTCGAATGATGTATACCTGACCGAACAAAGGTCATCAGGAATGGCATCATTGACCGAATGGCCCGCCGGGTATGACAGGTGGTGAATTAAATGAAACTCCCCAGGGGTCTTTTTGGGCACCAACCCTAAAGGGGAAACCTTCAGATTGGTAAAGGGTGGCGTAGGAAAGGGGCCAGCAACCCTACCTGCATTAACCTCCTTAGCAATACTAAGGGCGACAACCTCCTCCCAGCCCTTCAGGGAAAGTAGATTAGGGGCATCTTGGGGGCACCACTCCCCATTAAATGGGATGCGAAAGCCCCGCTGGAACCCTTCGAGGAGGTACCTAGCGTCCTCCCTCCTTGGGTAAGTTGAGAGCCATCGCTCCAACATAGCCACGTTAACCGGGGAGGGGGCCTTTTGAGTGACCAGCTCCATCAGCGGCAGATCTGCCCACTCCTTGTCCACCTCTACCTCTGCCCCGTGGCCCACCGGCTCGCGGACACGCAGCGGCAGCGTGGGGGCCAGCGCAAGAGGGACACTCATGTTTGTATCTGCACTGTTTTCTATTGCATACACCATTGGCCGAGAAGCTCCAACACAGCAGGCGGGCTGGAACCCCCTGCCCCGCCAGCTGGCGGGGGGCCTGTGTTGGAGCAGCTCGCTGGACCGCATGTCCACAATGGTACCTCTCCCCAGGCGCCGGGCGCGTGGGGGTCATATATAAAAGCCACAGCTTCTGACAGGGCTCATCCCACCTCATCTCTGGGTGTAAGGGCACTCTCATTCTAAATTCCTCATCATAAGCCAACCACGACGGGCCAGGAAAATCCACCATTGCCCTGTAAATATTGTCCAAATATTGGACAATAGGAATGGCCAAGTCAGGCCGAGCCCTGAGGTACACCGCCATATAGATGAGATATGCGGGTAAACAGTTGGCCCAGGTGCGTGGTGGCTTGCGACGGCGAGACAGCTCTTTGTCCTTCTCATCCTGCCCCTCTTTCTCCTCCTTGGTGGGTTCCCTGTTCAATAGGGAGAAAACATCGACGTACTCCCCCCGCCAGATCTTTTCCCTCGTGTCCTGTAAAATTAATTAATTTAGACATTTGTGTGGGCATGTTTTTTGAGTGTTTATGGTAGTTACTGCATTTTTAAAAACTGTATTTCCACCACCCAAACAGTGGTGGTGGTGCAGGGGAAGTGGGTGCATGGGCCAATTGCACTGAGGCAGGAAGAGATGCTCTAACCTAGCCTCTTGCTCTTCCTGCAAGTACAAGCATGGCTTTCCCCCTCCATCTTGGCCACATGGAGCTGGGACAAAGACAGGAACATAAATAAAATCCTTTCTTTTTATGTGCAGGTTTGGTTTCCCACAGAAATGCATTGAAAACAAACAAACAAACAAACAGAAAAGCTTCAGAATAAAAGAAATTAATTTCCAATGCATTTAAATGGGAAATTACAATTTGTGCCCTCTTGTGGCTACCTGTGGTAATGACCCACCGATCATATGTTTTCCTTTTTCCCTCTCCAGAGCCAGAAGCCACTTTTAAGCTCCTGAATCACACTGAATCCAGCACAGTTTTGCAACCCTTGTGGTTGTTGACCCATGTATAAGTTGAAGTCACTTTTTTGGACCTCATTTTTGGGGCTAAAAAACTCGACTTACACATGAGTATATATGGTAATTCAGGAAAGACTTGAAATGGCATGTGCAATGATACAAGTGGTGGTTAACATTGCTCAAGCAGTAGTTCACAATAGTCAGAAGTGTTTGCAAACTGATAATAACCACTTTGAGAACTTCTTGTAATTGCAGAAGTCAAATGTGACATTGTATTCATCTTTTGTTATTGCTATATATTAGATATTAAAATGTGTGTACGTTTTTGGCATCCTCTGTATATATACTCATATACATTCAAGTGTGTTTGCCTGAGTGTACATCTTTTTTGAAAAGTTTTCCAATATTTATTTAAGAATGAATAAACATAGATAATGTGTTACACACAGAATAAATATTTGAAAATAATACCCCTTATTTGTTCATTAAGATTAGCTTATAAAAAGCACTTCGCCATCATAACCTTAAGGATCACTTGATTAAAACATCTTTTTTTAAAATAACAAAATTTAGAAAACAGAGAATGATTGGTAGTTAGCCACTGCCTGTTACAGTGTAATGTGCATAATTCATTCTTCCTCGCAACCAGTGAATGAAGAGACAGATATAAGATTTAGGATTCAACCCAAACCACAATTGTATTTAAATTTGCTTCCAATCCTGTGGAGAGGCTCAAGGTAATACACATAATCTGGTGCTCATGCAGGTAGACCATACCTGTAACCTCTCCAGGTCAGACTGGGCATGTCTCTGCCCATGAGAATGCTATGCCTTGTCAGCCATTGCCAAGGCTGGCCTAATTGGGGAAAGCTTCCACATGACCATTTCCAATCTGGTTCTCATGAGGTGAGGTTGGCTATTTTTCAGGGGACCTCATGCGTGTCAGCACCTGAATCATGTGGCACTCAAATTGTGTACTCAATCATCTAATGATGCCCTGTGGGACACACCACTACCTCTCTCAACTCACATTACCTACCAAATTGTACCTAACTGTGACCTATTTAAAACTGACAATACCTCAGAACTTCCCTATTTACTCGGTAAGAAACAGAATGAGATAAACAAAACACATCCTGGTCCCCTTTTTCTAAGTCAGTCAAATATAAAACCAAGATCAAAATTCCTCTCTGTCACAAGAATGGGAGCCCCAAGCAAAGAGAGTTAACCTTGTGCAGTGCAGGCATGTAAAGTTTTGTTCCCTGCCCACAAAGTCAGCCATTGGTGATGTTCTTGTCAGTCAACTACCTGCTTTTCTCCTGGACTGGGGAAGGGGGAACCCCCTTTCTATCGGCAGCAGAATAGCAGAGACAATATTCTCATTTCCCATTACCATGGTAACAAAAAGAAAGACAACTGCATTTCTCTTCACTTTTTTATTATTTAATGTTACTTTTTTAGAATATACCATATATTAAGAAAGATAAAAGGGTGGAACAAAACCTATTGCAAAAATCACTCAATATGCATCTGAAAGTAACTTTCTATAGAAAATATTTAAAAGAAATTTGTTGCATTTCATATAATTTGAGAAAGATGCAAAATAAAACAATGTTGGTCCCACTAAGTGCTTTGTTTCTGAACTGTAACATTTTATGTTGCATTTCAGCGTACAGATAATTTGTTACTTCTAAGCTATACAAGAAAGGTGGACACAATTGTATGCCTGTACCCCAAATTTAAAGCCATTGCCTTAAACAGTTTCTCCAGACATAGGTTTACAATTTTGGTCATACATGATTTGAAATGGCATTAACCTCTCTGTGTGCAACTAGCTGTATGCCCAAAGCTTACCAGAAATGGGGGATAGCTGCCACACACAATACTGAGGCAGGCACAGTTTTGGTTTCATGTATCTTAGAAGAGTAATCTAAACAGAAACTGAAATATATGAATTGATCTCTTTCTTTTATCTCACCTTTCATAGTGCTATGAACCCTGTCACTAGGAATGGGATTTTTGGAATTTGTGGAATACAGCCCTTAGAAATCTGCAGGGATTCCCTTAGTCAGATTTCCTGGCCTTTGGTCAGGCTCTGGCACCCATATTCATCCTATGGAGAAGACAAGGGAAGATGATGGGTGGGGCTAATCTCTATGGAAACTACACCGGATTATTGATGTAGAATAGTTGTCCCGAATGTGAAGCCCAGGCCCCACAAGGGGACTTCAATTCCCAGTAGCCTAAGTCAGTACATTGGCTGATCAGTGCTTTGGGGGATTGACTTATGTTTCTGGGAACTGAAGTCCAAAAAGCAAAGGTTTGGAAACACTGGTCTAGAAGCTTTTTTGAGTGGTTTCCTATGCAAATCCTAATAGATAACAACTATGAGATCAATAACCTCTTCCAAGGCCAACATAATTTAGGACTGCCCACCCATTTTACCTGTCTACCACAGAATGAAAATGGGTGCTGAAGTCTGAATTCATTAGTTTAAGAACTTAGAAGGAAAAAAAAAACATCAAGACTTTGATTTCTTGTCCAAAGAACCAAGCAATCTGAATAAGTGAAATTCCTGTAGACTTCTGCAACTATAGTAGACATACTACATAAATTGCATTCCTGCCTGTCATTATCTACTTTCAGCTACTCCATTAAACACAACTGTTTTGGCAGTGGTTGTATTCCACACTATTCACTATGGTATCCAGATAGGACTGCCCAAGATGTGGAGAGGCTGAGATGCAAGGGAAGAACTACAAAACTTGCAACAAGAAGTTACTCTTGAAATTTGGATTGGAGGGGTATGTGTGTGATGCAGCCAAGTAATCAAGCTCAACATTTTAACTGAACCCAACCAACAATTTAACCAAGTAATTGCATCAATAAATCAATCTGATAAAGTAGTCAAGAAAGAAAGAAAAAGTGTTATCTCTCCAGAGCTGATCACTTTCAAGTTCCATTTACTCCAGTGCCATAATTAAGGATATTCATTGAAAACCTTTCAATAGAGCATTTTTACAGATTTTCAATTTTATGCAGCAAAAATATATGGAAGTAGACTCAATTTATTATAGAACAAGATAATTGCATATTCAGTTAGTTAACTTAAGTGGTAGATAATTCATTGGTTTAGGGAACTGGCTTTGTATCCAAAAGTTGGGAGTTTGATTTCCAATTTGTCTCTTAGGAGAAGAGTCAGTCTAGGTAGCAATTGGCAAGCTTCAACATCCCGGGGTGCTCCCAGAAAAAGGGAATGATAAATTATTTCTTAGTATTCTCTACCTAGTAAGCCTAGATAGGGTCATCATAAATCAGAATTCTGAGTAAGTGCAAAAGAGAAACAAACAGACCCTTTAACCTCTTAGTTAAATTAATGTTAGCGACAGCAATAGCAATTACACTTATATATTGCCCATAGTGCTTAATAAACTCCCTGGGTGGTTCACATGGTAATTAGCATTTTGTCTCCAACATGCTGGTTACTCATTTTACTGATCTTGGAAGGATTAGTCAACTTTGATCCCAATCAGGGTCAAACTCATAACATCAGCAATTTTGGCTACAGCAGAACAATTTAACCACTGTGCCACTAGGGCTCTGAAGAATACAGACTAGAAAGCAATATTCCAATTTCCAACACCTTGGGGAAAGCAACCTGAGGAACAAAAGTTGTATTGGACCAAAATCTTTATAAAATATGTGCATTTCCACTGCCACTGCTGCTGCCTCCTCCTCCTCCTCAATCCTTGTCTCCTTTGCTTGGCTTGGAGTGTCTCTAATGGTGCTCCATCAGGCATATAACACCCACCCTGCCATAGATCACCATTAGGGACATGCCAAGCCAAGCAGAGGACACAAGGATTGAGGAGGAGGCAGTGCCAGTGGAAGTGACGGCTGGAGCGAGGTCATGGGCAGGATGAGTTGGTGCTATGCAGCTCCTCCAGGCCGGTAAACAGGGAAGTGGCATGGTGGGGAGTGGTGGGTGGCTGTGGGTGGGCAGCATTGGTGTTGGCGTGGGTGGAGTGGTGGGTGGCTCTGAGTGGTCCCACCACCACCATATTTTGCAGTGGGACTACCCAAATCCCACACTACTCCCTCCAACATAGCTGCCAGTGGTGCCGGTGGTGGCAGCGGCAGCACATATCCGGCCTGCCAACAGTCTGAGGGGATTTGATCTGGCCCCCAGCTTAAAAAGGTTGAGGACCCTTGCTAGAAGTTGTTGCTTATATTTGGAATGTTGTTCAAAGTTTTTGCATGAAAATACATTGAAGGATCAAATATATTCTTCCCCCAAAAAAGGTTCTACCAAAAAGTGAAGGTTTAGTAAAGGGAAAGGTTGAAAGCCACTACCTTGCTTGAAAGCCAGTCGTATCTGACTCTAGGGTTCAGTGCTCATCTCTGTTTCAAAGTCTAAGAGCCAGCGCTGTCTGCTTCTGCAGACGCTTCTGTGGTCATGTGGCAGGCATGACTAGACACCAGAGTGCATGGAACGTTGTTACCTTCCCACCAAAGTGGTCCCTATTTATCTACTTGCAATTTCTTGCTTTCGAACTGCTAGGTTGGCAGGAGCTGGGACAACAAAGACAGGAACTCATTCCATCCTTCAGTACTCGGGAATCGAACTGCTGACCTTCTGCCTCCCAGTCTTATAACTGTCACTCTTTAATTGCATGGTCAATACTTGAAAATTATAGATGGAAAGACTGGTCAAAAGATGACATGGGTCTGGTTGTGAGCAGAAGTGTTGAAGAAGGCAACTTAAGAGCAAGTTTTGTCAACAAGCTGCATGAAGGCTAAAATACAGCTCATATCCAGTTACAGCAAATGTCCAATTTGCAATGAAAGGGATGAAACAATAGATCATGTGATCAACAGGTGCAGCAAAATTTCATAGACTGATTACTTGGAATGCTATGACAGGTTTGTACAAATTATTCATTGGAAATGTTGACAGAAGTTTTGATTTGAATGAAGTAAAAATTATTGGGTTGAGAAAGATTTAGAAAATGAGAGTCAAGATCCTGTGGGACTTCAATTCAAACATATAGACATCTGACTCATAACACACCTGATATAACTGTGGTGGAAAAGAAAAAGGTCTGGTTTATTGACATTGCTATACCAGGGGATGCATAAATTGAGGACAAACATCTGGAGAATATCACAAAATATTGTGATCTGCAAATTAAAGTTGAGTGTTTATATTGTACATGTAGTAATCAGATCCCTTGGAGCAATACCCAAAGGACTCCCTAGTTATTTGAAACCATTGGGTTTATTGGACTTGAATATCCTAATTTTACAAAAATATATATAATAAACACCAAATTTAGTATGAATTGTCTATATACTTAAACTTTAGTTTATTAATTCTTAGCTCCTTGGTTAGATCTTGTACTGTTAATTTTATGCCAGTCATTAACTGTAAATCAAATGATAGATTTTAACAACAACAACAACAACAACAAATCAATTCTAATTGATGGTGGCCCTTCTTAGTGTTTTCTAGGAGTAGGCTTTAAGAAAAATAATGCAAAAAAGAAAAAAGATAAAACACAGTCTGCATCATTAGTTTCTATGAGGGAAATATATAAACCCTAACCTTAGGGTGGATAAAATGACATAATTGTAAAGAGAAAACTTGCAAACTCTTCTAAAAGTAACATGTCAAGGGGTTTAAATTTTTTATTTAAAAGACAAAAAACATATCATTCTATTTTAGTGATCTATCTTTCCTCGTGATAAAAGGAAGCACATTATTTTAGAAAGTTATTTTGATTATTAGTTCTCAAGAAACATACAACTACTTCTTCACTTCTCTGTGACTATAAATTTCCATGGAGACATAAGAATGTAACTTGTTCAATGGGCACAAGGCATAGAATCAAATGTTTGGCTTGTGATACCAGTTCAATAAACCTTCTGCAATTCTTGATCAAGCAATAAAAACTGCCTTCTTATGTAAGAGTGTAACTACACAAAGAAAGAAATGCAAATTCACTCACTGAGGAGTTACAGTGCAGAGTTTGGGTTCCCTTGGGTCTGTAATTATTAACTGACCAAACATGAAGAAGGCAATTAGTTGAAAACCCTTATGTTCAGCTTGTTAATGTACTTCTCCTATAGTATTTTTTTTTAAAAAAAATATTGGGTTTTTGCACAAAATACATATATAAGCACTTCAAAACTTATATAATAAAACTAATAAAAAACAATAACATAGGCAAAAAACAATAATAATAATAATATATATAAGCAAAAAGAAAAGAAAGAGGAAAAACATAAAAAATAATTAAATTACGACTTAGTAATATAACACCTTCCCCTTTCTTCCATACATCTTTGATTACATTTCCAAAAAATTTTGTACATTATAACACTCTTACAATTATCCTAATATACATATTCAAACTCACCTACTTCTCAATTTAATACAACTACTAAGTCAAAGTAAAAATACAATAATTAAAATACAATAAACAATTTTCACAATACACACCCAGTGTTTTATACAATGCCCTGGTGGAAGTCGACTGTCACATTTGTTTTTCTATTCCCAAACACTCCTTTGATCTGGTACTGGTCTATTCCCTTCATCTCCCTTCAATGAGTAATCCACAAATAATTGCCATATTTTCCAAAATCTGTTTTCTTTAACTATATCCTATAATCTTTTAAGATGCATGGTTACATCAGAGCTAGTTTAAAAAGTCGCAAGGGTCTCGAAACAGAGAGTGGGGCAAACGCCCCACAAACACAAACAAAAAAAACTACATGACCCAGCATCCTCTGCGCTGTGCCATCCCTCAGCCAATCAGGATGAAGGACATGAGTGAGGAAGAGGGCGGAAAACCAGTGTGCACAAAATAAAAAAAGGCTCACGCAGCGGGAGCACAAGGACACCACGGGCGGATGGAGCGCTTTGCCACCCAAGGGTAAGTTGATGGGGAAAAAACAAAGGCAGCAGGCAGCGATTCATGAGGGGAGGCACTCTCCCTGCTGGATCGCTGGCTGCCGCCTTTGTATTAACCCCACCACTGTTTTGAGAGCTGACACGAAATAGTGGTGGGGGTAATACAAAGGTGGCAGCCAGCGATCTGCCAGGGAGAACGCCTCCCCTCACGAATTGCTGCCTGCTGCCTTTGTATTTTCCCCTCAACTGTTTCGAAGGTTGACAAAAAAACCCATCAAAACAGTTGAGGGGGAACAAAGGCATCCCTCCCCCCCATGGCAGGGAAAGGGGGAAATGGAAAACATCCACTTCCCACCCTTTCCTGCTTCCCCCGCACACACACCCCAGGCACGGAAAGGGGGAAACGGAAAACTTCCACCTCCCCCTTCCCTGCTTCCTACCCCCACCCCAGGCAGGGAAAGGGGGAAATAAATGATTCTGCCTCCTCCCTTCCCTCCCTACTCACCCGGGCGCAGCCTCCACACCTGCAGCCTCCTCTCTCTCCCCTCTCTCTCAGTCTCCCCCTCTCTCTTCCCCCTCTTTCTCTTCCCCTTCTCTCTCCCTCCTCTCTCTCTCTCTCTCTCTCTCTCTCTGTGTGTGACCCTATGGACCATCGTTTTCCAGGTGCCTCTGTCCTCCACCATCCCCCTCAGTCCTCCCAGTTCTGTGCCCATTGTGTCTACAATATCATCTATCCATCTCATCCTTGGCCTCCCCCTTCTTCTTTTGCCCTCCACCTTTCCCAACATCACGGCCTTCTCAAGTGAATCCTCCCTTCTCATTTGATGCCCAAAGTACTTTAGCCTCATCTTTACTATTTGACCTTCCAATGAGCAGTCAGTGTTGATTTCTTCTAAGATTGACCTATTTGTTCTCCTCGCTGTCCAGGGTACCCTCAAAATTCTCCTCCAACACCACATTTCAAAGGCATCTATTATTCTGCGTTCAGCTTTCCTAATTGTCCAGCTCTCACATCCGTACATTACCACTGGGAATACCATTGCTTTGACTATTCTAATTTTTGTTTTCAAGGTGATGTCTCTGCTTTTCACTATGTTCCCCAGGTTTCTCATAGCTTGTCTCCCAAGAATCAGTCGCCTTTTTATTTCATGGCTGCAATCCCCATCTGCAGTGATCTTAGATCCTAAGAATGTAAAATCTGTCACTGCTTCTACATTATATATATATAAACCTATAAATCCAAGGGTTAACTGTTGCTATGCCTCGCCCTACTTGCCTGCACTCACCCTTCGTGCACACGGCCGATCTGGGTACGCAGGTCAACGAAGGATTGAGAAAACTGGCAGTGGGGCAACAGCCCCACAAACGCGAAGAAAGGGAAACAACTTCACTTCCCACATTCCTTGCGCCGCGCCGCGCCAGAGCCAATCAGGCTGAGAGGCTCTCGCACGGCGCAGCGTTCGGAAACGCGCAGCAGTCAATCAAAAGAAAAGCATTTTTAAAAAACGCAGCACAAACACAAAGCACCAAGCCATTACTACAAGCCCCAGCATCCTGCGCGCCATGAGCACGCAGAACGCTGAGGAAACCGGCGCCCGAAAAATTAAAAAGAAAAACAACTCACCGCCCTACAGCCAAACACACACCAGCCGGCTTTCTTTCCCTCACCCACGGCGCCTGAAGGTCCCGACTGGAGTTTCCCCTTTAATATCAGTGGGTGGGGGGTTGCGATCCCCCTCTCCGCTGGCTACCCTAGGGTTGGGAGGTTTGTGGGAACAAAAGGGGTATGTTGCCCAAACCCTTCTGGACTCAGGACACCAGGGAGAGGGGATCGATTCCCACCCCCCTCCTTAAAACAACTCCGTCTTTTCTTCTCTTTAAAAACGGAGTTGTTTTAAGGAGGGGGGGAGGGAATCGATCCACTCTGCATGGTGTACTGGGTCCAGAAGAGTTGGGGGGACATACCTCTTTTGTCCCCACAAACCTCCCAACCCCAGGGGAGCCAGCGGAGAGGGGGGTCGCAACCTCCCACCCACTGATATTAAAGGGGAAACCCCGATCTACTTTCACGACTCCACACAAACAAAGCACCATAAAACATTAAAGCCCCCCTCCCTACCACCTAGCCCACCCTTCCTAACCCCCAACAACCATGCCCCCCACCCCACCACCTAACCCACCCTTCCTAACCCCCAACGACCATGCCCCCCTCCCCACCACCTAGCCCACCCTTCCTAACCCCCAATGACCACGTACCTTCCCCACCACCAAATAAATAATTTTTTAAAAATTACTAAAAACACTCAAACACATCCAAAAATACACAAAAACAAAAACACCAAAAACAATACGAAGTAAACAAAGACACAATCAAAAACAAAACAAACAGACAAAAATACAAATTCCAACTCCCCTCCCCCCCCCCCCGCCCACACACACACACAAAAGAAAGAAAACAAGCAAACTTACCAAAAGAGGTGCTACCTCCACCAGGACTGGAAAAGAAATGAATAAAGAAAGACCCTACTTAACAGAAGAAGCTCCACCCAGAGGCCAGGAGAGAAAAAAAAAGTCAAAATACAATAACCCCTACGAGCACCACCTGCTGGTCACAATAGTAAAAACAATTGAAAAACACACAACAGCTCCAAACAAAACACAAATTCACAATTTTACACAAAAGGCCACACCAATAAAAACAAGTAAAAAAATTACACTAAACACACTCTCACACAAATCACAAATATATGTCAATAAAATACAATAGAAACTTTAAAAAATCCTGTGCTGAGTTATAAGTCAAATTTAAACTCAAAACATCTAAACACTTTTTAAAAACATTGAATGTAAAAAACATTTACTTTTACATTATTAAAATTATTACCTACGGTACAACTAATTAAAAAAATTCAAAAAACTAAAACATTATTCGCTTACAGAAAACAATTTGAAAAAATTATATCATACTTTCTTCTTTTATTAATCCTCAAAAAAACCCAAAAAAGCAGATCACAGTTAATAACAGCCAAGCCAAACAAATTTTACATAAATAAACATTTAAAAAATTAAAATTACAGACTAAGCAATTTTTTTAAAAAAATAACACCATTTAACCTTCCAACACAATGTAAAACTATTGCAAAAATAAAATTGGCTCATTTTTTATTAAAACACACGGGGGGAAAAGCCTTGCTAGTGTGTGTGTGTGTGTGTGTGTGTGTGTGTGTGTGTGTGGTTGTGTTGTGTGTGTGTGTGTGTGTGGTTGTGTTGTCTATGTGTGTGTATGTGGTTGTGTTGCATGTGTGGTTGTGTTGTGTGTGTGTGTGTACCCCCCCAAAACCACCCCAACCACCAACACAAAAGTTATACTTGTCCGGCCGTGGAAAAAATACTAGTATCTCTCTATTATTTCCTTCTCTCCTCTATTTTTTCTTTTTGTTCTTTCTTTTTTTTGTTTTTCCCTTCTGAGTGTATGTGTGTCTAGAGATGTTCTAATGTAACAGTACTGTCTCCAAACTGATGTGTTTTTAAAAAGTTTGGGGATAGGGGGTGGGTGGGTGGGTGGGGGGAGACCTATGAACCTATGTGAGTGAACCCCGTGGGGAACAAAATAAAGGTCCCAGTGGTGGAGAGAGAAAAATTTCAAATTCAGGGGGACTCCAGGCATATTCATATTTTATTTTATGTTATGTAGTCAGCAAGGAGAAATGTGAATTAGACTGTACCAACCTCATAACTTTTTGTACATTTCCTCCCTATGTATTCACACTCTAATACAGCAGAAAGTGATTGTCATGTTGCATCCTTGTTACAGAAAATTACCATAGAGGAAGAGGGAGGTTTTCACCTTGGTGATACAATTAATTTATTGAGTTTTTCTCCTCCCTACAGTTATGTTCAAAACATGAACTGAGGATTAAGAGAAAGTTCCATAATCACTTTAGCAATCAAGCCATCATCTATTCTAAGAGAAAACAAAGTAAGATCTCAGATCAACAGGAAAACATCTTTGCCAAAAATTCAATAAAGCAGAAAGACCCAGAATATTGTAGTCCTAATTGTTAGCTGCTTGACAAAACCCTGAGCAAGAGACAGCTGTGTGTGATCATTTTCATTTGATTGGGTGGTTTATCCTGCTGTGCTTACAACATAGAGATGATGTTGGAGGATAACCCACAAGCCAGGTGGAGTTAATTATGATAAATATGAACAATGTGGCCTTTATTGACAAAGAAGAGGGGTTTTATTTAATTTCTTCTTTTAAAAAATACTCTCATGATAGTTGTATAGTTGGAGCTTACACAATGATTTGGATTGTTTTTCTCAGAGCTGTACAATCTCTGGGAAGTGAAAAAAACTAGAAAAATGTACTTTAAAAAAATAGAAGTGTTGAGGAAACATGAAATCTCATGATTTCATAAACAGAAAGGTTAGTTCTATCATCTGCCTTTGTGCTTAAGAGTCATAATTAGATGTTTCCTAACTGATAATTCAGTGACAGGACACATATTCCTGCAGTGCAAATTCTGTTATTGTTTGAGGAGATATCCAGACTTTTCAAAGCCACTTTACATAGCTGCATGGTGGTCTCTACATGAAAAGCAATTAATCATGTACTGAACCATACAATCAATCAGTGCATTTCTGGTCGGTTTCACTATTGCTTGCATTCACCAAAAGGCCTGTTTTGTCCATTTCATGCACTTTTCTTTATATTATTCACATCATTTAAAATAAATCAACAATAACACTTTATTCTATAATGTGCACTTTGAACCAGATTTTCCTCCCCATCTACACTCAACACCATTACACTGAAAAAGGACCATTAAATATTTGATGACTTTAAAAATAACTCCTCCTCCTCTCACACACACGCATGCGCACGCGCGCGCGCGCGCGCGCACGCACACACACACACACACACACACACACACACACACACACACACACACAGAGTTAAATTTATTAATGCTGTGCTGTTTGTAAATGTCCCAATGGCAGTAAAATAACTGAAAACTAAGGATCTTGTACTAAAGCTTCTAATGGATTAAACTTTTTTGCTTTATCAAAAGTTTGGTCTAAAATTAACATTCATATGCTGAAGCCTTAATGTTAGAGATGGTGCTAGACTTATGCAATTATTGGCCAGATGCTTTTGAGTGAATCTAATAAGCAACTGGATGTTGGCCAGCAGGGTAAGAACTAATATCATAGGGATAGATTATGTTGCAAAATGTTAAAATGAGATTTTTCACAGCCAAGCATAAAAGAGATTGCTTGTAAATGTAGGCTTCGGTTCAACTGCAAGCAAATAAATTTACCTCTACATCACATTACCCAAGAAGAGAGATTTTAGTTAAGAATAAATAGGAGGCATATAACTTTAACAGCAAACCTGTAAAAAATAATTTAAGTATTGGCTGTTCTGTTCTTGGAGGGGGAAAGAAAGACTATTATGGCATGGGATACAACGATTTTTGATGAATGAGGTGAAAATCCCCCTAGAGCAAAATCAATCTAAGCCAGAGGCCTTATGCTATTGATCTACCTAAACTATTATATTACTAATTTGAAAAGCTTGAGATCTAGAGAAGGAGGGAGCAGAAGGAGAAAATCACCTCCACAGTCATCAACAAGATGGTTTTGGTGCAAAATTAAGCACAGGCCATTCTGCATCTAAGATTAGATGATAACACGAGTTTTCAAATGTATCTCAGGAATTCAAGTAAGTTTCCCAAGTCATTTAATATTCATTAAAATTGCAGGTTGGTGAATTTCATATATAGTTTTGGATATTGCTGCAACTACAACCTTCAATTGTGAACCAAGGAACCTTTTCCACAAACAATGATTCTGCCATGCTCTGCCATGTGCACTCTACATGGGGCTGCCCTTGACAACCATTCAGAGGCTGCAGCTGGTCCAGAGTGTGGCTGCCCGGGTGGCAATGGGGTGCAGGTGCTATGCCCGTGCCTTGCCTCTGCTCCGGGAGCTGCACTGGTTACCAGTTTGCCTCTGGGTGCAATTCAAGGTGCTGGTGATGATCTTTAAAGCCCAACATGGTAGTGGGCAAGAATATCTAAGAGGCAGCGTCTCCCCAAGAATGTCTGTCCGTCCAACTACAGCGGACCGAAGGGGATCCATAAATGTGCCATCGGTTTGAGGGGCTTGTCTCTCTAACACAAGGAGGAGGGCCTTCTCCATGTCCGCTCCAGCCCTATGGAACCTCCTGCCGACAGAATTACAGCTGCAGACAGAACTGCTGCCCTTTAGGATGGAACTTAAAACCTGACTGGCAAGGCAGGTGTGGGGCAATGATGGAGAAGTGGCCCCTGCCCATTGGCTCATTTAAAATAATTTGTCCCTCTTTTCCAGATGGATTGGGTGGTTTTTTAATGGGTTGTTTTTTTTTTTTAAAGTGATTTTTAATGGATGTTTTTATGTTTTAATATCTTGTTGTAAGCCTCCCAGAGTCATTCCGGTGAAGGGCAATTCAGCAATTCAGTTTAAAAAGAGTTGATTGGGTTCATAACTAGAAAAGGGGAACAGGGGCTCCAAATTTAGATATCACAACATTTCTCCATCAGCACACAATAAATACATTATTTTGAAGTGCCTCAGTTCACATAGGAAATATGAGATATCTTTCAAGATGAAAAAAAAAGCTCAGGCATATAGATATGCTACTCAGATAATTAAAATCCACAAGTCTCTATGGACAATGGATGCCTATCAGGGAGTGTGAATGCAGCACATCTAAGTTCCATGTGGTTAGATTGATTGAGTGAGTGAGTGAGTGAGTGAGTGAGTGATTGAACCAGGAACAATAAAGGAAATTCATCCCAAAACAAGCAGAGCTCTTCTAAGGATTATTAAATTATGAAGGTATGTGAAACAGTTTGTCCAGACTGATAAGCCAAGGAGAAAATCAATGAAAGAGGAACACAACTTCGTAAGACGGCCGTGCAAAATTTGTTGTAGGCTGCCCTCTCTATAGTGATTAGTATTAAAATTATACTGGTTGATACTTCAGTGAGCTAGATACCTGGGACTTTAGTTCATACCTGCCAACCACGGCTCCGGACAATCCAGGACCTGCGCAGAATGGTTCTGCGCAAGTCGCCTTCTACGCATGCGTAGAAGGCTTTTACGCTTGCATAGAACCATTTTACGCTTGCGTGGAACCCTTCTACGCATGCGTAGCCTTCTAGGGTTCTATGCAAGTGTAGAAGGGTTCTATGCAAGCGTAAAAAGGTTCTACGCAAGTGTAAAAGCCTTCTATGCATGTGTAGAAGGCGACTTACGCAGAAGGGATGTGCAGTATCTCTTCTCCCCCCGCCGCCAAATTCCGGGGTTTTGGCAGCTTTGGGCGGGAAATGGCACAAATCAGTGTCGAAAAATTTGAAATCCTGGCCAATCTGGGAAGGTTGACAGGTATGCTTTAGTTCCCTCCTATCTATCCTTGGAGAAGGGCCAGTCTGTATTGCTGAATTCACAGTCCCTGATTGCCTACAGAAGGGAATCAGAAACCTATTCTGAATAATCTATACATAGAACATCATAGAAAGGGTTTTCATAAGACAGAAACACCCCGATGGCAGATCATGATCATCATTAACATCAGCATTAGCATTACTATGACTATGTCGATACTACTACAAGCCCACTAACTGCAATTGCCTTCAGGATCTATATCCAGCCTCTTTTAAGTGCATATGGGTGTTTCATGGGCTCAATCTTCTAAAGAAGGAAGAAGGGATAGAGGCAAACCAACACATCACTATTTACCCCTATTATATTGCTGTGTTCAAGCTTACAGGTCAAGCCCTACCATTAGGAAGAGCAAAGTGACAACATCATGTGGGTAGGGTTGGCAAGCCTCTGGGTGCCACCTGGAATTTCAGGGGTTCTTGTGATTTACTGGGTCTCTTGATGGAGAGACATATTTCATGAAGAACATTTCTGAAGGAGGAATGCATTGATAATTGTTGGTGATATGCTTTTATATCTGGGACACCCAGGTTTTGTCAACTTACATTGGCTCTGTGTTTCATTCCAAAACATCAATGCACCCAAAAGCCAGAAATTGGCTGGGTGAGTTGTATCCCTGGGTTGCAGTTGAACATATTTTCTTCCCTAGCTAATAGCTTTCCTCACTACTTTGTTAGCTAGATCTTGGGCCAATTTGCCCCAAATCATATTGTACCCAGTTTCACAGTCATTTGACACAAGAAACAGTTTTAGCCTTCCTCCCAGCATTTACCTGATCCTTTCTGTGATATCAGAAGATGCTTTTCTTTGCTCTGTTTGGGAACCAACATCTCAGGGAATGCGATACTGTTGAACAAGCAACCCTACAGATAGCACTACTTTACTATTAATATTTTTCATTGAAAGTCATAGGAAATGCTTTTAGATTGTCTGCCACTTGGACCAATATAAATCAACTGACCTTAAGTGTTAGGCATTTTGATTTACACAAGTCATGGAATCACCATGGTATTCTGTATCGAATAGCAAAATTCTTCATGCTCATATTGTTAAACCATAAGCAACCCAATACTATGGTGCTCAACAGCCATGCAGAAGGCAACAGACTCAATTATATTTGAATCACAGTGAAATGCAGTGATTTGTCAAATAATCTACAATTGGGAGGTATTCCAACACAAAATATGCACATGAAAGGTTCTTCCTTGACAACATGTTTCTTGAATCAAACATATCCAGACATTTCCTCCCTCAACTATTATCATTACCTACCTACTGGCAGCAGTGTCAGAAATTATAGAAGCAGCAAGAGAAAATACCTAGTTATGAGATCTAAATTGAGGAAAGATGTCATGGCTAAAATCCCATATTAAGTTGTAATTAGAGGACAGCCATTGAATCAATGGAAATTACACACGTTAAATCACTAAATCTCACTGATTCAATAGGATTACTCTAGTTGAAATTTGCAGCTGGATTTCAGCCATATGCCCTAAATTCTTGCCCAGTTAGAATGTCAATACGGTTCTTCAATGGTTGAAATTCTCAAGTTTCTGCATGACACCTTGTGAGGGGTTCTCTTCTAAAGTAAACTCATAGTCAGATGTCATGAACATAATTGGCAATACTCTCAACATATTTCCTAGCTTAAAACTAAAATTACTGTACTTGGTTCAGCTACATCGATTGGAATAAAATGGATTCAGGTCCTTAGGGAGCATCTGCTTAGTTATTAGCAATGCTACATTGCAACATGGAGTACTTGGCCATCACTCCTGCAGCTTTTTGAAAACAGAAATGAAAGATTACATGGGTATTATTAAACAAATCTAGAAGGAGTTTTCCTCCAAGCATCATTTATCACTTATTAACATGTGTGGATTGGACAGATCTAATATTATGTCTTTTTGTTCCTTTTTCCTTCCATGGTGTTCTCATTTGATAGTTCTCCATTCAGGAGACAACTTCGTGGACACTCAGTAGAAATTCCATGCCATTCAATACATTTTAGAAAAGTTCTTGCTCCCTAGAGGCAAGTCTATAATACATTTTTTTCTATTGTATTTCACACAGTCTGGAGAGCACCTGTTAGTAAAACTCAATTTAGAATATTGCGGCAGCAGCTAAAGTAGAGCAATGTACTATAAAATGTTTAAGAATAAAGAGACACAATTCTCTGGACTCATACAAGCTTTGTAGGGGAGGGGACTGGAAACTTTGGAAGAAGGCAAATATGTGTGAGTGTTACGGCGACCACTTCTGTGAAGGAAATTTGAATAGGAAAAGATTTTTGCAACATATCAGCCACCATGGAGAATGCTATTTTCCCATCTTGTTTAGCTGGCAGCCTGTTGGATCCAGCCCTTATAAGCATGAGTCTAGGACAACGATGTAATAAACAGCAACAGGCTTTATTAATAGTCAAATAGAGATGAACTTACAAGGCACTCCAGATCCTGAGATGGCTATACAATCCCAGCGTATTCAGTCCCTCTGGACTCTTACCCATCTCTGGGCAATATACATGTTACGATGAAGCGCAGCAATGGAGGGACCCAGGCCTAGGCTACCCGGCTATCTGACTGGTGTGTGGGAAGTATAGATCCGATCCGGCTCCACCGTTGTTTACCCATGGAGCTTATATAGTGTCTCCCTGGCGGTGGCTCCTGGATACAAGGTAGCGACCTGCTGGATGAACGTAACTAACCAATCATAACAGGGGATATATTCAGTTAACCAATGGAGAACAGGATCCAAAACTGTAACCAATCATAGGGCTTGGTTTAACCTAATAGGCGCGCCCTTTTGCAGGGGTTTCACACCACTTTGGGCTTCTTGCTAGAATGGTGGGAAACCGCCATTCTGCTCTTGCAAGAGTGCTCCCACACTTCTTTGCAAATGTGCCTCAATACACATCACAACCCATCCCTGATAAAACTTCTCCCTGTTCATAAATGCAAAATGGGGAGCACAGGATGAAGAACTACTTTGGTTTGATGAATTGTGTGATCTTAGCCTAGTGGAGGTTTTGGATTGCACAGAAGATTTTCTCTAGTGTCATTTGTGTTATTTTGTGAACTTATAAATACTGGAATCCCATTCAAGCAGCCTAAAAGGGGTTTATTCATAAGCATGCAGAGTTAAAGCCTTGTCCTCCATATTGTTAGTGTATCTATGTGATGGGCAGTCTGAAGAGGAAATCCTAGGTTACAACTGCCTGCTCTCCATGTTATCACATATCCTATTCCCTCCCCCCCCACCCCCACCCCCCAGGTATCTTAGTCCCCTGGAGAAACTCCATCAGTAGCATAAGCTTCCTTCTGTAAACTGTTCCTCACATAGAGACAACACTAGTCAAGGGTGTGAGGAGCTACAGCTAACAGCTTGCTCCAAATATTTAAAATCAATCCTTCTCAAAATGGCTGGATAGGACGTCGATAGCAGCAGGTGGGTGGGGGACAATTTATTTTTCAAAGTGAGAAATGGTACATATCAAGTTTTTGCAATTTTCATTAGCACATTTATTTTGAGATATATGACATTTTTCAAAGTAAACTCAGCTTCTATTTTTTTTAAAAAATCACTGAACCAACTGCAAGCGCGGCGCCAAAATGGCCGCCGCGCCCTTTGCGGCCCCCCCCCCCACAGGACAGAGAATCCGGGTAGTTAGGGGCGTGGCCAGCTCCCTTATAAAAGGGATGGCCACGAGGCAGCCGAGCTGCCATTTTACCTCAGCGACGGAGCGGAGAAGTTTTTTCCCCTGTGTCTCCGTCGCTCGTTAGCTTACCGGGAAGCCTTTTGGTAGCGATTCTGCCTTGCCGGCTTCCCTTTTCTGCTTCGGAGGAAATGCCTTCGAAGAAGAAGGCAGCTTCGAGTGCAGCTCGCGCTGTTAGGAGGCGCAACCCAGGTCGGAGGACCGCGGTGCCGCCTCCTCAGCAGCCACCTTTGCCAGCCCCGGCCGGGGCCAGCGGAATGGGGTCTATTGCCCCTTGGCCCGGAGTGGGCGATCAGAGTACGGGCACGGAAGGGGTTCCGGCCCGCGGCCCACGAGCGGTGGACACCGCTCCTGCTCCTGCCCACTCTGTCGGGCCTACTCCTCTTGGGCCGCAGCCTCTCCCCGGGCCCTCTAGCCTTGGGGGGTGGTGCGGCCCCCTGCCTTGGCAAGTTTCTCCACCAACCCTGCCGGGCTTCGGTGCTGGCCAATGGCCATATGTGGGTCCCGGGGTACAGGGACCTGTACCCATGCCTGGACCTGGCGGGCCGGCCGGCCCTTTGCCCATGGTCAACGTGGACACCTTGCTGGCCCGCATTGCGGCCCTGGAGGCGTCGTTGGCTCGGGCCAGTCAGGCGGGTGCCCCCTTCGGGGTTCCTTTTGAGGCGCTGTCGGCAGGAGGACAACAGCCGGCGGGGAGGGTCGAGCTGCTGCAGGCGCGTGGCGCGGTTTCGGCCACTGCCTCGCAGCTCCCCAGCCAGCAACCAGGTGCGGGTCAAGCCCCGGTGATGAGCTCTACGTCGGTCGTGAGCTCCGACGCCCCCAGTGGGCCGGAACCCCCGGTGGGGGCGGCCCGCGGGGGTGCAGCATGTGAGTATACAGTGCAAGCTAGTACATCCACACACATTCCCAATCAAGGGGGGGCCTTTCAATGGCCTTGGCCTCGCGCGGGTGGTGCGGGGGCCACGCTGTCGGCGACCCACCCGGCGACGACGACTGCCACCTTTGGCACTGGGGTGGGCATTGGTCCTTACACTGCAGGGAATGTTCTGGGGGTGGCTGGGTTAGCTCAGGCCCCTTTTACCAGGCCGGCTGTCCCCTTTTCAGCTTTGCCGACGGCAGGGTATTCCTTGCCATTGGGTGATCACCTGGCACAGGCTACTAGGGAAAAGATATGGCGAGGGGAGTATGTAGATATCTTCTCACTCCTGAACAGAGAGCCCACCAAGGAGGAAAGGGAGGGTCAGGATGAGAAGGACAAGGAGCAGGCACGCCGCCGTAAGCCGCCGCGTACCTGGGCCAACTGGCTCCCCGCTTATTTAATATACATGGCGGTATATTTGAGGGCGCGGCCGGATTTAGCTATTCCCATGGTCCAATATTTGGACAACATATATAGGGCGATGGTCGATTTCCCGGGCCCCTCATGGCTAGCATATGATGAGGAATTCCGTATGAGGATTCCCCTCCACCCCGAGATGAGATGGGATGAGCCGTGCCAGAGGCTGTGGCTTTTGTATATGACACCCACACGCCCTGCCCCGGGGGATAGATACCATTGCGGACATGCGGTCCAGCGAGCGGCTCCAGCGCAGGCTACCCGCCAGGCGGCGGGGCAGGGGGTTCCAGCCCGCCTGCTGTGCTGGACTTTCTCGTCAAATGGTTCCTGCAATCGAAAGAACTGCAGGTATAAGCATGAGTGTCCCACATGTTCTGGCCCCCACGCAGCCTCTGCTTGTCCCAAGCCTGGGGGGGCGCGAGGCAGAGGGAGGGGTGGACAGTGGGCTGGCAAGGCTGCCACGGATGGAGCTAGTTCTCCAAAAGGCCCCCTCCCCAATTAAGGTGGACATGCTGGAGCGCTGGCTCGCATCGTACCCAAAGGGGGAGGACGGGGTGTATCTCCTTCAAGGTTTTAAGCAGGGATTTCGTATCCCTTTTATGGGTGATAGGTCCCCTCAGGATGCTCCCAACCTTTTATCCCTCAGAGGAAGGGAGGAGGTGGCTGCGGCCAGCATTAAAAAGGAGTTAGACGCGGGCAGGGTCGCTGGACCTTTCCCCGCACCCCCGTTTCCCAATCTTAAGGTCTCGCCATTGGGTTTGGTCCCCAAAAAGTCCCTAGGTGAGTTTCGCCTTATTCATCATTTGTCCTACCCAGCCGGCCGATCGGTTAATGATGCTATCCCTGATGACCTTTGTTCAGTCAGGTATACATCGTTTGACCATGCGCTGCGCATGGTGCGCTCATGTGGCCCGGGTGCCCTGCTGGCCAAGTGTGACATTAAGTCAGCTTTTCGCCTCTTGCCAGTGCACCCGGGCGACTTTGAGTTGCTGGGTTTTAAATTTAAGGGGGAATATTATTTTGATAAGGCCATGCCTTTTGGCTGCTCCATATCATGCTCGGCTTTCGAGCGTTTTAGCACCTTCCTGGAGTGGGCTTTCGTCCGCAGGTCAGGGTCCCGGTCTGTAGCCCATTACCTGGATGACTTTTTGTTCGGGGGTGAACGGGGCTGGGACACGTGCGCACGTCTCCTCAACACATTTCAGACGCTAATGGAGGAACTTGGTGTCCCTTTAGCGCCCGAAAAGACCGAGGGCCCATCGACCAAGCTAGTATTCCTGGGGGTTGAGATTGACACAGTAGTGCAGGCTTCTAGGTTGCCGGGTGATAAGGTGTCCAGGATAGTGGCCCTTATCTCGGAATTGCTGGCCAAGCGTAAGGCATCCCTGAGGGAACTGCAGGTGCTACATGGGCACCTTAATTTTGCTTGCAGGGTGGTCGCACCGGGCAGGGCTTTCGCCCGGCGCTTATGTGACGCCATGGCAGGGTTATCCAGGCCCCACCACAGAGTCAGGCTCACCCGGGGTATCAAGGCGGACATGTTCGTCTGGTTGCAATTCCTGAGGGAGTTTAATGGGGTCTCATTTTGGAGGTCTGACCTCCTGGCATCCCCCAATTTCCAGATCCAGTCTGATGCCTCAGGATCCCTGGGTTACGGGATGTACTTCAATGGGAAGTGGGCCTATGGTGGGTGGCCACCGGCATGGGCAGGCACAGATCGCCTGCGGGATCTCACATACCTGGAATTTTTTCCCATTCTGGGGGCTTTGATGCTATGGGGCGAACAGTGGGCTAATTCGGTGGTGCATTTCTGGTGTGACAATGCGGCTGTTGTACACATTGTCAATGCACAGACTTCCAAATCGCCCAGGGTCATGGATCTAGTGCGCCATTTTGTGCTGCGCTGCCTGCGCCTCAACGTCTTGTTCAGGGCCAGGCATGTCCCAGGGATTAATAATGATATTGCTGACGCTTTGTCCCGCCTGCAGATCTCCCGGTTCCGCACCTTGGCCCCGGATGCGGAGGAATTTCCCTCGCCACTCCCGGACGAGATGTGGACTATTGGCAAGGAGAGGTGAACCGGGCGATTGGCCTGTCACTAGCGCCACGCACGCGTAAGGCGTATCAACAAGCATTCAATTCGTACAGGGCATTTGCTACTCAATTTCTCTTGCCAGAGACCTGGCCTATCCCGGTGGACCATGTTCTGCGGTTCATGGTTCACCTGCATGCACAGGGCCTCGCACCTCGCACCATAGCATCCAAGCTCTCGGCGTTGGCTTTTATGGCCAAAGTGGGGGGTCATGTGGATACCACCTCTGACTTCCGGGTGAGACATGTTTTGGAGGGGTGGGTGCACGAGCGCGGGCGTTGCCCGGACGACCGGCACCCTATTTCCCCAGGGGTTCTTACCCAGCTGGCCCGGGGCTGGCCAGGCCTCTGTTTTTATCATTATGAGGCAGCCCTTTTTCATGCAGCCACAACGGTGGCATTTTTTGGAGCGCTCCGCGTCAGCGAACTCGTGATGCTGTCTAAGGCGGATGCAAGTGGTAGGGCACTGGAACTCGAAGATGTCTATGTTGCCAAAGACTGGGCCCAGTTGAGGATATGCTCCTCTAAAACAGATCAGCATGGCGTAGGCAGTGGTGTAAGACTGCTACGTTGTTCTTTGGCAGACATCTGTCCGGTTGGTGCCCTACAGGAATACCTGGCACTGCGTGGCATGCACCACGGCCCGTTTTTCTGTCACCAAGATGGGTCTCCCCTTACTAAATTTCAGTTTTGGAAGGTGACAGCCAGAGCCCTCACCAGGGTGGGCCTACCAGGTGCCCGTTATGGCACACATTCGTTCCGTATTGGTGCAGCCTCTACAGCAGCTGCTTTTGGGTACTCTGGGGCTGACATACGCAGCATGGGGAGGTGGGGCTCGCAATGTTTTCAGTTGTATGTGCGCCCACTCCCGCCATGAGTACCAATCCAGTCACCTTACCGTCTTTTTCTCAATTTTCTTACAGACCCTGGGTGTCGTATTACACCGGTGACAGTATGGCTGGTGGGCCACAGCTATGTGCACAGGGCAGCGCGTTACGCTGCGGCGACAGAGTGGGGACCCCGACTGGGACTGGGTGACCACGCCAGTCTTGCATGGCATGGTAAGCCTGGGATGTTATGGCGAGAGCTGCGGCCTTTCCTTTTTTCTGGCCTGGGTGCTGACCCGCCTGACATTCTAATCATCCACCTGGGGGGCAATGATTTGGGCCAGGTCACCGGCTTATCGCTCAAGCATGCGATTTGCGAGGAACTCGCCTACTTGCATTATGTCTGGCCTGCCACAACCCTGGTTTGGTCGGACATTGTTCCGCGCCATTCTTACAGAGGGGGCGTTAACCTCCTGGCCCTTGACCGCACTAGGCGCGCGGTCAATAAGGCAGTGGCGCGGTTTCTTGCCACCAGGGCTTGGGGACGGGTTAGTCATCACCCCGATATTAGTCTACAAAATTATGACTTGTACGCAGGGGATGGGGTCCATCTGTCGCGAGGAGGTATGGACCTCCTGTTGGGTGATTGGCGAGCAGGCCTGTTGACCGAGCTGACGGTCTGGGGGGGGGGCGTCAGGTCTTCTTTGAAGCCCCTCCGTGTGGCGGGTAGCACTGGTAAGGTAAACAGTATGACCCACAAGTATCCGGCAGGTTCGCAATTGACTGGACAACACTAGACAGGAATAAATTAGTTAAACGTTGTCCGGTCAACGACGAACCAGGCGATGGGGTGATGACGATTGCTAACCAGCATGCATCACCCCTGTGATTTCACGGATACGCGTCAGAGGGTGGGGTCATAAGTTAGTTATTGACTACGGTCAACAATTTGTTTGTTGTCAACAAACAAATTGATACAAATTGATACATTGTAACCAATTGCCGTTGGCAATTTTGGGGTGGTACCTTACCAGTGTTACTTCGGCCTGCTTGCCTTAGGAATTATGATTGGTCGTTTTACCAATACAAATTTATAATTCGGACTAGGGCATTGAATCAATAAATGTGGCCCTATGCTGTTATCCACTTTCAATGTTGTCTGTGTCCGTTATTGGGGGGTGCGCCTGCAATGCAAGCGCGGCGCCAAAATGGCCGCCGCGCCCTTTGCGCCCCCCCCCCCACAGGACAGAGAATCCGGGTAGTTAGGGGCGTGGCCAGCTCCCTTATAAAAGGGATGGCCACGAGGCAGCCGAGCTGCCATTTTACCTCAGCGACGGAGCGGAGAAGTTTTTTCCCCTCCACCCCCTCCCTAGTTAACAGTGTGATATTATGGTCGCTTCGGGGCCGGGTGGGAATTTTTGGTTGGGACCCATATTGGCTCCGGGTCCTGGCTTTTTTGCCCATCCCACACTGTTGCTATGGTTTGATATAGGGGCTTTTCTGTGTTCCTACTGTTGACTTTGGTCACATTGGCGGGTAGCACTGGTAAGGTAAACAGTATGACCCACAAGTATCCGGCAGGTTCGCAATTGACTGGACAACACTAGACAGGAATAAATTAGTTAAACGTTGTCCGGTCAACGACGAACCAGGCGATGGGGTGATGACGATTGCTAACCAGCATGCATCACCCCTGTGATTTCACGGATACGCGTCAGAGGGTGGGGTCATAAGTTAGTTATTGACTACGGTCAACAATTTGTTTGTTGTCAACAAACAAATTGATACAAATTGATACATTGTAACCAATTGCCGTTGGCAATTTTGGGGTGGTACCTTACCAGTGTTACTTCGGCCTGCTTGCCTTAGGAATTATGATTGGTCGTTTTACCAATACAAATTTATAATTCGGACTAGGGCATTGAATCAATAAATGTGGCCCTATGCTGTTATCCACTTTCAATGTTGTCTGTGTCCGTTATTGGGGGGGTGCGCCTGCAATTACAGTTTGGCAAGTAGTCTAAGTGAGTTTAACGGAGCATATTGCCCAATAAATGTGCAAAGGATTGTGGTTCAACAGACTGATACTGAACACTTTTTCTAGACAGTAAGAGCAGAATCCTAAATAGCCACAAAGGTTGAGGGCTGACTCAGCTGATCCGGAGCCAAATTAAGGTTGTGCTGAATCCAAACGAGATGAGGAATTACCTAGGACTTAATGTGAACCTGGCTTAGCATTGTTCCAGCACTGGCTTTGAGACTCGATTGAGAATCTGGTGTAACTCATCTCCTCTCCTTTTCCAACACCCACCCTTTATTTATTTTCTCAGCAAACACAGAAGTTGTGTTGATAGACAGATCGTGTTCATTCAGTGAATTACAGGTCTTCTAGGTCAAAAAAAAACTGCAGTGGCTTAGTGGTTAAGACACTGAGCTTGGCAGCTGGAAGGTCAGCAGGTCAGCAGTTCAAGACCTGAATGCTGTACGATGGAGTGAGCTCCCGTCTCTGTTCCCAGTATCTGCCAACCTTGCAGTTCAAAAGCAAGAAATTGCAAGTAGATAAATAGGCACAATTTTGGTGGAAATGATAACAGCATTCCATGCACTTTTGTGTCAAGTCATGCCTGCCATATGACCATAAAATGTCTGCAGATGCAGACAGTGCTGGCTCTTTGGCTGTAAACAGAGATGAGCACCACCCCTTAGAGTCTGACATGGCTGGCTTTCAAACAAGGGAAACCTTTTCCTTTAAAACAAGAAGGTTGTGCCGACATAAGGGTAATTGTGCCAGTACAAGAGACTTCTGCTCATTCCACGCTACATTTAGTGTATCTTTGAATTTGCATCACACTATAGTGTATATCCTATTAATTTAAACAAGAAAAGGTAAAGGTCACCCTTGCTCCAAAGCCAGTCATATCCAACTCTAGGGTTCAATGCTCATCTCTGTTTCATAGCTGAAGAGCCAGTACTGTTTCTGTGGACATGTGGCAGGCATGCCTAGACACAGGAGTGCACGGAACACTGTTTATCTTCCCACCAAAGTGGTCCCTGTTTATCTACTTGCACTTTCTTGCTTTTGAACGGCTAGGTTAGCCTTAGCTGGGACAGAGATGGGAGCTCATTCCATCATGCAGTACTCGGGTATTGAACTGCTGACCTGCTGCCTTCCAGTCTTAATCACTTGAGCCACTGCATTCAACAAGACAGCCGTTCAAATGTCTGAGACCATTGCTACTGTAATCATAAAATAGATTGCATTCTTGATATCAAAGCCAAAAATAGAACCTCTTCTAATAATGTTTGGAATTATATATGGGGCAAATGTGTATTTTAAGACAACTTAGATTCATTTTGTTTTCTTGAACTGTTGATCTTTATTAACTTATTAGTGTTCAAAATAGAAGAAACGCTGTGGTAAAAGGCATTTTGGTGTCCTTTCTAGGTTTAAATCAATGGTGAATTGCTTCAAAACTCATTTAATTGCCCAAAGGAAAAAAGAAACACCAAATCGCATTTCACCAACCTCTCCATTTAAAGCTAGTGATATCATGCCTGTTTAAGCTTTTCAAAATTCTCCTTGCTATGACATTTCTTGAAGATTCTTCCACAATTTTTCTGAATAATGTGCTTTTAACTATTTCTTTTTTTTTTCTCACACAGTAATTTATAGTCACTCAATATGTGTCATTCAAACTTAGCTAGATAAAATTTCCAGAACATTAAAAAAAATAGGGTTGGCGTTGATATCTGGTGAAAATACTGGAGCTGCTTGCAGATTCAAAATCACATAGTAAACTTAAGAATACAAAATGCATTGTGTTTGATTTTGCATAGGCTGAGAGGTGCTAGCAAATAATGAATGAAAAAAGGTAATGGAACAACCCCCTACCTGAAAGCTAAAATTAAGGTGAAATTGAGGTAAATTTTCCTTCACACTTTTCAAGCTCTAAATCAGGAATGCTCAACCTTTTTAAACCATGGGCCAAGTCACGCTCCCTCAGACAGCTTTGGGGGCCAGATGGCCATTTTGCCCTTCCTCAACAACATGGCACTTCCTGGTGTGACGGAGGTGGTGGGGGCCACATGAAATGGAGCTGCAGGCCGCATCTGGCCCACAGGCCGCCAGTTGAGAATTCCTGCTCTAAATGTTAGCGCAGAAATGGCTAGGCTGAACTTATGGAGAGGAAAAAAACAACTCACTTTGCTGAATGGATGTCTGCCAAAGGATGTCTCCTACCAGGACAAGATTCTGGCTGCAAAATCTGGAAATCACTTAATAGACTTTGAAGTGAAGTAGGAAGATAAAAGATTAATCAAGTAAAATGGGGCTACTTGGACATGCTACAAATCTTTTGTAAATATGTAGACATCAAATCAATGCAGCACTTATGTGCTCGTAATTTATGTCTCACTACTTGTACAAAAGAAGATCTAATGAATAGTGAGAGAATGCTGGTGAAGTAGCCCACTTTTGGTCAAAAAATAATCTGTTTAATGCTATGGTTGATAGATAGATAGATAGATAGATAGATAGATAGATAGATAGATAGATAGATAGACAGATAGATAGATAGATAGATAGATAGATAGTGTTGTGTATTTAAGGAAACACTTTTACCATTTTGTCTTTGTTGTGATAGAGTTTAATATGTATTTGCTTTACTATGGTCCGAAGTCTCGCAAGACTTCGGGAAGGTTCTGAACGAGAAGTGCATGAGACAGAGCTGTCAACGTTTCCAATGGTTTTTTTTTCCATCAGTTCTGATCGGAGATAACTAAGGAATGTGAGGGTGTGTTGTTAGCTCTGGTCACGTATTCTTATTCTGAATAAAGTTGTGTGTTGGCCCATAATGCTGGCTGGTGCCTATTATTTCCAGAACACCAAAGATAGATAGATAGATTAGATAGATAGATAGATAGATAGATAATATTATCAATATCTATTATCTCAGGGTGGTTTGTCAAGTTATAATGACCCCTGCTGCTTTGTTACCATAGTGCAGGAAAGCCTGGAAAGTGATTGAAGACAATGAATGTCCTCCATCAAACCCACAAAAAGAATTAATTAGAAGATCAAACAGAGAAAGTGAATACTTCCCTATGTGATTAGGTACCTTGAAGCTGGACTGCCTTAGGCAGGGAATTCCATAAGTGGGATGCCACATATGAAGACTCTCTGCTTTTTGCCAACCAATTAATTTTAATGGCAGTGATACTCTGTGAAGGTGATCAGTAGAAATTTTTAACCCCAGGGAAAGACTGATATAGGAGAAGTTCCTGGAGCATCAGGCTGTGAAGGGCTTTAGAACAATAATAGCAATTTTCATGTCTGAGCACCATGAACTGCTTGTACTCACAGAGGTTTATGTTTACGATGCTTTGGTGTTGTGGAAGTTCAAAACACATATACAGGACACCTAGAGTCCTGTGCCTTAAATTTTCATGAAATTGCTATTTCCCCAAGTCTTCATTTGCCAAGGTGAAATGTATGTCACTCAAAGTCCTCAGAAAGCTATATGTACCTCTGTACCTGATATGTATAAATTGATGCCATGAAACCACACTCTTATGTCTGATGAAGTGGACTTGATCCACAAAAGCTAACATTAAAATACAGTAGTTAGTCTTTAAAGTGCCACAAAGTTTTTTGTCTTTTAGTTTTGTTTACTCTCTGAGAGCACTATATCATTTACAGCACTCCTTCCAGGGATGAAAAACTGAAGATGAGTGGAATAGAGGAAAATAATTTTTGATTTTATTATGAACTGTGGCTGCAATGTTTAGTCAGAAAGTGGCCCTATGCAATAACATTAATTTAGGAGGCAGTAGAAGAAATCCATAATACCCATTGTATCAGGTGACCTGGTTTAAAATACCTGCTCACCAATAAAAGCTCACTAGGAGTGTAGTACTGGTATATCTGGGACTGTAGTGATTTAGTGGTTAAGACACAGAATGTGATGACTGGAAGGTTGGCATGTCAGCATTTCAAAACCTGAGTGCTGCATGACGGAGTGAGCTTCCCTCTTTGTCCCAGCTTCTGCCAATGTAGCAGTTCAAAAATAAGACATTACAAATAGATAAATATGTTCAACTTTGGTGAGAAAGTTAACTGTATTACATGCTCTCCGGAATCTAGTCATGCCTGCCATATGACCATGGAAACATCTGCAAACACAGATAGTTCTGGCTCTTTGGTTGGAAATGGATGTGAGCACATACCTGTCAAGCGCAGCTCCGGAGATTACAGGACCTGCACAGAACATTTCTGTGCAGGTCCATTCTACCCATGCGTAAAAGCCTTCTATGCATGTGTAGAAGCGACCTGTGCAGAAATGTTCTGCACAGGTTGCTTCTATGCATGCACTGAAGGCTTTTATGGATGCGTAGAAGGCTTTTACGCTTACATAGAACAAACCTGCGCAGAACCGTTCTGCGCAGGTCACTTCTACGCATGCGTAGAAGGCTTCTACGCATCCCGTTCTTCACAGAAGCCTTCTACACATGCATAGAAGGGTTCTTCGCATACATAGAAAGGAGCTGCACAGAAGGGATGCACAGTAACTCCTTTCCCCCCGCTGCCAAATTACGGGGTAGCGGCAGCTCCGGGCGGGAAATGGAGAAAATTGGCACAGAATTATGGGGTAATCCCGGCCAATACAGGGAACTTGACAGGTATGTGTGAGCACCTCACCCTAGAGTCAGATTCAACTGGCTTTTGACCAAGGGAGACCTTTACCTTTACTGGTAAAACCATTCCTTAAAGAACTCAATTACCATACATCTCTAGCCACATACAAATACATGACTGTGTGACTGTACTAGTTGCTATCATATATAGTATCCAGGTCTCACCACCTAGCATTATACAAGGCCAATGTAGTCCTCCTCAGTTTCAGATTTTTGTCTCTGAAAAACCAGGAAATAAAATATTAGCATTCTCACACTAGGTGAGACATGTTCCCTGTGGCCATCTCATTTAAAGGCCTGGCTCTTGGTTTGTGAATTATTTGCAGCAGTCAACACATCTTAAAAGGGCAATCACATATGTAGCACATTACAGTGTTCTAAGCAAAATCCTTAAAAGATCAGGTGTAAAACAGCACAGAACGTGTACAATTTTTCCATATGCCCCAAGCCAATACAATCTTATTTTATTAGGCAGACACAGAGAGAAGGAAAGCTCTTCATAATTATCTGTTAGACAATTTTCCTTTCAAAGAACATACTTGACAATTTAATGATTTTAAAGAGTAATTTTCCTCACATAGATGGCATGACTTTATAAAGTAAGTGCTGATGTTTCACAATGATGTGTGAAATTATCATTGAACCCTAGAAATGGGAAAAACCTATTAAGCTCTTTTTTCTCTTAAATGACAAGATCCATGCCTACACATCCTTGTTTAACATTTTGCCCAATCCAGGTTTAAATTACTCTTAAAGCAAGCACCAATATAACTTTTTGTTCGAGGTAATAGCAAATCCCTATTCCAACACCTGAATGTACAGTATTTCCCTGTTATGGTGGCTGATGCATCTCCCCCAGTGTCTTAGTGGGCAAGGCACTGAGCTGGAGACTGGAAGGTTGGGTTTCAATACCTGAGAGCTGCACTTGGGGACATGGAAGGAGCCTCATTTGGGCATTCCCTAAAAACCCTTTCAACTCAGAGTAATTTCTGACACAAAATTATTATTATGGTGGCTGATGTTTGATTTTATATCATTTCACATGCTCCTCTAGTATTTGTAGTCCCACCCCACAATAAATAGAAAGAGGGAAGACAGTAATAATAGTGGAATGAAGTATGAATTAATAGCAGAATATTGTCAGGGGAAAAAATATTTTTACACCAGTTTAGAGACCCTACAAATGGAGATCCAAATGTCTCCCCAATTATATTCTTACCAGGGACATCTCCTGCTGCTATTCCCTTTAAATGTACACCTCATATGACAGCTTTACCTTTCTTTATTCCTTGCATGGAAGCTTATTTTCTTCCCCAACTAGCCTTCAAAGTCTAGGAAAGCTGGTGCAGTGGATGGATAAGGAGAAAAAGTGTACTCTGTGATGGCACAATGGATGTGAAATACTCTCCCTGGTGAGTCTTACCTGACTCAAAGACTCCAGGCAAAATTATTTTTTAAAACATTGGAAGCCTTTTGTGCATTGCTCATATGGTATTTAGGATTTTGTTTTGAAAGCTGCTGCCCAAATTTGGATTTGCTCCTTAATTTTCTTCAATAGTTCTGGACCTTTTTAAGCCGGTGGCCGGGTCACGTTCACTCAGACAGCTTCAGGGGCCAGATGGCTATTTTGCCCTTCCTCCACTTCCTAGTGTGGCGGAGGTGGGCCACATGAAATGGTGCCATGGGCCACATCTGGCCCACAGGCTGCAGATTGAGAATCCCTGGTCTAGCCTTTCGATAGTCTTTTTAAAATGTTCTTATTTTATTTTAATTGTATCCTACCTAAGCCTTTGTGTTCCTTCTCAGACAAAAAGCTGTTTATTGTCTTGCTCTTTCTAAAGTCAGAAGTTTCTGGAATAATAGCTGTGTTAGGCTGTGTTTCAAGCATATCAGAAATAAAAATGTTGTGGCATTTTAAAGACCATTGCATTTTAATGTTAGCTTTCATGATGAAGTGGACTTGATCTATGAAAGGTAACATTAAAATTCAGCAGTTAGTCTTTAAAGTGTCACAACATTGTTTCTTGTTTTGTTTTGTTTACTCTCTGATAAGATCAGAATGTATTATAAGATGGAAGATGGTGCAAGTGCTTTAATTCTTGGAAATGCTGGGTTTCGATAGCCGAAAGCTGCACTTGGGGACATGAAAGGAGCCTCATTCGGGCATCCCATGAGCGGAGTTTCTCCAGCAAAAATCCTTTCAACCCAGAGTAATCTCTGACACAATATTATTATTAAAGAAGGAATTAGTTTAAGAAGTTTTTTTTAAAATAATAAAATATGTTAGAAAAAGGATAGTAGCAGAATATACATTGGAGTGATATACAGTGAAAGTAGGAGGTGATGGAAGGAACAAGTATGACAGCAGAAGAGCTGTGACAGAGAGGGGTGAGGAAGGGTCAGAGGAAGCAACATCTGGCTGTGTTAGAATAAATGTATTGTAGTTAGGTATTGGCAATGCATAATGAAATTGTATTTGCTGTAGAAATAAATCATAGAACCTTTGATATCGGGTTCACCTCTAATAATTACTGCTAGTAATTCAGTCAGCATAGGAAATAATAGAGGAAAGAGGATACCCCTGCCAGCTGCCCTTTTGTAATGAGAAAGATTCAGATCATTAACTCTTACACCGAGTTTTAGTTTCTTGTAGATTTTCCCCACTACATTCCATGAATATTGTTTGTAAGCCAGCAGGCTGGAAGTTGTTGGAAACCAGCTTTTCATATTCTTTAGCCAACAAATACTTTTCTACAACAGCTTTAATACTGAAAATATTTTTCATGTTGTATTAGGTTCCCAGTAAGAAATTAGGGTTCATTTTACCTAATATAAAATCTAGATGGTATTTTCAGTCCACATATAAGGAGAGCTTAGACAAAAAGTACAAGGAAACAGAGCAAGAAGAAGAGTTATTTTGAAAAGGTGGCATAGAATATAATAATTTGAGGTCATAAGGTAACAATTCTATGGTGAACAGATTATGTTCCAGACTATAAGTGGAACTATATGTTCTCTTCCTTAAGTTATGTCCATGCTGGAATGCTGAATTGGCTTTGCTTCAATTTGATTTGAGCCTTGTTTGAATCCAAATGATCATGAATTTACCATAAGGTATTTATTTTATCATTTATTTTATTTTGTTGTTGTTTGTTGTATTATGTTGCTGTTGTTTATTTAATTGTTTGTACAATGCCAGAGTGGTAAATATCTCAGATAGGTAGTATAAAAGTGTAAAAACTTGTTTTCCCTACCTGATGTTTCTATTCCTATGCTGTACTCTCCCTCAGTACAGCTAAAATCTAGAAAGAGACACATGTCTGCTCTCTCACCTAATCTAGAAAGAAATACATGCCTGCTCTCTCACCTAACTGTTGTTGAGGCTAACACTGATCCCTTGTATTAGTAGATCAGAATAGCAGTAGCCAGTTCTGCAAAAACTAAGGGGAGAAGGAAAGGGGCAGAACAGGCTTGCTTAATCTCTTTATTCCAAGAAAAAAGCAAAGTCCTCAGGGACACTCAGTTGATTACAGTAAGAGAGGAGGATGTCTCTGAAGTCCTGCAACATCCTACACAACTGCCTATGTCACCACACCACATAGACATGCACCAATTCTTTTACACCTCAAAACAAAAGTCTGTACAACAAATAGTCAAATTGGGTTTTTTCGGCTTGATAGAACTAGAAGTGTCCCAATGCACGGGAAACATCAACTTTGAATGGATGTGATTCAGCCTCCGTGCCATGTAGTCAGCAAATATATATTCTGAATTTTTCCTTTTTTATACAGAAATCCCAAAGTATTGAAGGTGTAGTCAGCCACTTAGTCAAATTTTCTATACTTTGCATGCAATGTTCTTGCTTTCTTTTCCCCTTGAGAAACACAAAAGGTTAGACCGCTTGTTAAGAAAGATGTCAACAACTTATTTACTGGTAGTGTTTCCAAAAAAAATTATAATTCCAATAAAGCAGCTGTCATCCTAGTGAATGTACACAGTCCCTAAACTGCCTTACCATCTTCACCAGCATAGGGCAGAATGTTAGAGTTCCTTCAGAAATATAAGATAAGAAAGAATTCAGTTCTCAAATGGCTGGCTGCCTTCACTGGTACCCATCCAGCAATTGCTTCAAGCTGTGTATTCGAGTCCAGATTAGAAATTGGATTTAAATTTAGATATTAAATATTAATACTGGGTAGAACAGATATTGGTTCTCCTGTGCTGATCTTGGACTGTAATAAAGATTTGATTTTACTTGAAATTGGTTTTCATCATAGAATTTTAGAGGTAAATGAAAACACATAGGATTCCTGGGCTTATGTAACTAAGTTTCAGAATTCAGGAAGGATAGCCACAACCACCTTGGGAAGCTTTGAGGATAAGGTTATTGAGCTTTTCTCAGATTCAGCATGAACAGGATGTATCAATGTATCAATTGAAAGAGACTCATTTTTAAGATGAGGTATGTGATCAAAAAGATAAAGAATTTTGGCATCAAAGTGCCAGGTAAAGTGGTGAGACTAGGATGAGAGGATGAAAGAAAAGAGAGGAGAAGCTTGTAGTAGTCAGGGCACAAATAGTAAGTGCAGAATACATTCTTGCCAAGGTGACAAGATGTAATTTCTTAGAAATGGAGCTGGTAAAAGGTGTAGGCTAAATCAAATGGCTCGTCATAAACAGAATTGAATCCATGGATGTAACAGAAGTACTTAGCTCTCAAAACAGTGGTGGGGGTAATACAATGGCAGCAGCCAGCGATTCAGCAGGGAGAGCACCTCCCCTGATGAATCACTGCCTGTTGCCTTTGTTTTTTCCCCTCAATTTACCCTACTATTGTAATTTGAGACCACCGGTGGCCTCAGCATGGCTTCGGCAGGGTAGCGGGGAGGAGGGGGAGCCCCTCTTCTCCCCCATGGCCCTAAGGAAGAAGGCTGGTGCCGGCCTCACCACAGCTTTGGCGGGGTTGGGGAAGTGAGGGTGATGAAGCTCTGCATCTGCCTTTGGTGGGCTTGCACTCCCTAGACATTTCATTTTGCACACACCACCTTTCCCGGCCTCCTCCGCACTTGTGCCCTTCAGGGTTTTTTTTTGTTCCGATTCATGGGGCATTTGCCCCACTCTTGGATTCTAGACCCGTGCAGTGATGCTCGCAGGGTCATAAGGTAAGTGTGGCCGGCTTGGTACAGGATGGTTGGGCCGGGTGTGGCCATGCATGCCGGACACGTATGGCCCAAGCACCTTTTTATAGATATAGATTTTGCATGTGGAAATATCCCAATCAAAACACCTCACTGAAAGTTTTCTGAGCTTGTAAGGATATAATTATTATATTGTTATAATTATAGCAGTCAACATTTCTCTTCCCCTTCTCACAGTTTGATCTGAACTGCAAAGTTCTGATCTCCTTATCAAAGAGAGAGCTGTTTGCATGAAAATGTGCTGAACTTTGATGAAAGTTTTATGACACTTCCAACAAAACATGTTGCTCATTAAAGTTTCATACTGAGAGTGCTATCTTCATTGTTTTTTGAATTGTAAATAACACATAATTGTCATCAATAAGTGCTTGATAAAATACCAGTTCTCAGAATTTTTATCTGAGCAGATGGGAATTTGTTCTCTCAAAGGCACCATTTCACTGTCCAATTGTAATGGGAACCACCTTCTCATATATTAGTATACTGATGGTCCTTTAAAGTAAAATAATAATAATACTGAGTCTAGTAATTTATTTAAAAGAGGTTGCAGAGGTCTTTCAAAGGAGACAAATTAGAAGGTTTTAAAATCTTAGTCTTCTTCTTTCATGCTCTCTCCACCCTCAAGAACATTAGGGATATCAGTGTCCTGTGAGAATCTCTCATACATATTTCATTTGATAAAATCAAGCACATTTGTTATCAAGAAGGTTAAATGCAATGTTGTCTCCCTAAGCCATATGAATATAAACTACTATGTTGTTTTTATATGCTGACTAGATTTTGCATTAAGCAACTCAATTTCATATCCTAGCAATGTTCAACTCTATGACTCTTCTTTTCTCTTATCCTAGATCTTTGATAATGCCTGCATATCTCTGAGCCACCAAATAAAATACAGTTCTCTAGAACTGACAAATTCAATCCACTGTTTATATGGGATCAGAAAATAAATTAAGGATTACGAAATCACTACTAGGCTGGAGGCTGAGATTAGTTTGGTGAGTTGCTTTCTTTTTTCACTCTATCCTATAAGGATAGAGTAAAAGGCCCAGTCTATAAGAGTTATTCTCATTTCTTACAATGTTATTCTCATCACATAAAAGAATACATGCCTTACTTCAAGCATTAGTAAATAAATGGGGTCACCCTTGAACTAGGATCTAAAGCATTTCTAGTTCCTTCACTTCAGCACTGTGATAACTATCAGCACTTTTTGTTGTTCAGTCGCACAGTCGATTCCAACCCTTTGCGACCCTATGGACCATTGCCCACCAGGCACCTCTGCCCTCCACCATCTTCTTCAGCTGGCTCAGCTCTGTGCCCATTGTATCTACAATACCATCTAGCCATCTCATTTTTGGCCATCCCCTTCTTCTTTTGCCCTCCACCTTTCCCAGCATCAAGGACTACTGGTTTGCTAAGATATGTCTGAGTAAGTTTGTCTTTTAGATATTGTGTTGACAGGTGATTTTGCATGAATATTGTATTTATTTATTTATTTATTATCATTTTAAGTATATTGGTTCATCAAGCACAGCAAAGCTGTCAACTGCTGTGGCTATGAAAGTTTTCCTTACACTACTGTCTTATACTCAAAGAGTAGAACCGAAATTTACTAAAGTTGTCCTTGGTTTTTGTTATGTATATTAACTGTGTTTTCTGACAGGAACAGAATGTATCTTTTCTCATGTATCTATTCTTATGCAAATAAGTGGATCAAAAATGTGCACACTCTGTTAGCTAATAGGCTTGTTGTATTATTGTTACTGTTTATAGGAGTGGAATGTATCTTTTTTCATGTATGTATTCTTATGCAAATAAGTGGATCGAAAATGTGCACACTCTGTTAGCTAATGGGCTTGTTGTATTATTGTTACTGTTTATAGTGTATATAAGTCCAAGTTTTGCCCCACCCAAACTGTGTTCAAACCCCACTAATAAAGAGCTGAATTTCACTACTTCGCTCGTTTGCTTCTTCATTCCCTGAACACGAAAGCTTTAGAACCATTACATTTCATGAAACGTACATTTTGAATATATCAGGTTAGCAATCCCAGCTTTCTCCTCAAACTGTTACTTTTATGCAATTAGATGTGGTTCATACAGAAGTTGCTGAGACATGTTGCAAATGCACTTCTGTCCAAAGTACCACACTGTACAGAGGATTGATGCTCACCTTAATTTTCATCTGAGTAGAAAACATATTTATCATTCTAAGAACACCAGAGTAGTAGGCTGTATACTGCCTCCCAACTCAGTTTATGACTCCCAACTCAGTTTGTGTCTAAATATGGACACACAGATGACTATCCTACTTGCCCTGTGCTTGTTCCCATAGTCTGATGCACAATTTAAATTCCAAACTTCCATCTTGGAGTATGAAGGAAATGTGTAAACATGAACTGAATCTGGACTACTTGTGTAATTCTAGATGATCACAAGGTGACACCAAGTATACAAAAGTTTAAGAAGACAGAGTAATGCCCACACACTTCTCTCCTGTTAATTCTGCCATTTCCCACTGTGATTGGAAGTGGGGAAAGGGAAACAACAGTGGACATGCACAAATAGCACAATGAGACTGTAATGCAATGAAAAGTGCACAAGGCATGTTGGCCTGTTTTGTGTGGTCTTTCTATGGGTACAGTTCAGGTGGGGGACTGTGAAAATTCCTAGAATTTACACATATTTCTGTGCACATTCCTACAAAGCAAAATAATTTGCACAAGCATTAAAGGTGCACATATTTAAAACCTGGAGTTCCTACCTCAACAATTCTGGAGCCAGGACCCAGCCCCAGCCCATTAGGGATTGCCATCTACAATGATTTACACTCTTGTCTACATGTCATGCTATTATAAATATTGTGGATTATGAACATAGGAATCAGGAAAATGGGAAGCAGTGTCAAATGGAGTCAAATCAATAGTCTAATTATTATCAACACTAACTTTCAGTGAATCTAAGACATCAAGCATACTTCTTTCCCAATCCCACTTTCACGTGCTGACAGTTCAGCCTGCAATCATCCACATGCAGTGTATGTGTTCAACTATTGAGCTATGGCCTCCCTTAAATATCTTGCGAATTTTCAAATTGTTTCTTCTATTCTACCTAATGCTGTGTGGCCTTTTCTCCTATCACATTGATATCTATGAGCACTTTTTTATTATTGCACCTGTTTGGAATAATGTATCCCTTTATTTGAACATGCAGGACTCATAACCACCACCCTCATCCATGGGGGATATATTCCAATACCATCCATGGGTTTCTGAAACAAATGAGCGAGTGAGCAAGCAAACAATAGCAAGCCCTGTATTACAATTGCACATACCTCAGAAATGCAAGCAGGGAATGGAATAGAAATGCCTCTGTTGATTTTCATGTGTGCTCAGGAAATGGCTCCAGTAGAAACAGCATTGTAGACAGAAGAACTTTGCAGAGTGGATTTCTTACACATCATTAGGTATACGGGTAGAAAATAAAGCAGCATTCTTTAGAGCAGGGGTAGGTAACCTGCGGCCTGTGGTGCCAGATAATCTGGGCCCCACCCTCACTCCAGCCACCGTCAGCAGCTGTAAATGGTGAGGGGATAACCAGTCCTCCCCCTCAACTGTCTGAGGGAGCATGACCCGGCACTATCAATGACATAATTTACAAAGATAGAAAGGATTGGTAAATTTCCAATTTATTCTCCTGCTGTGTAAAGATGGATGCATTATTTCTTTAACAGTCCAAAATAACTTGACAGCACGTTGTCATATAATCAAGGATGGACATTTCATTGTGTGTCATGGATTCATTTGTGCCTGAGGCTTTCAGGCACTTGAGTAGCTGTCTTCTACAATTTGAAGCACGACAACATATTTTTCCTTTGCTGCTGTAGTAGATAGGCCAAGTTGGTTTTCCTCTCAGAAGATGAGAAAACAATTCCCAGTAACAGATAGTGAATGCTTACATTTTTTACCAGCTACATCTTAGATTATATGTCACTAGGTTTCCATAATGTCTTTCTCTCCCTATCCTGAATCATCTTTATCAATGCTGTCAACTATTTGAATACTTTATGCATTACAGTATAGCCTCTTCCATCTTGGATGTCTACATTGTTACATCATAAGAATGTGGATTGTCTTTGGACAATTATGTGAAAATGAACAATATCAGGGTTGTTTCTGCATTGGAATGACATACTCATGTCAAATCTGGCATTTGTATGCCACAGAAGTAATGAAACAGAAGGGGGGAATGCCAGGTTGTTGGCACCAGAGAATGAATGTATGTAGGGAAGTATGTTGTTTTCCTTGAAAGGAAATTTCCCTGCCTCTCCTACTGGAAACTCATTGATTAAATATCAAAGTCTGTCACTGCAGTACCACTAACCACAGATCCAGGAATGGGAAGGATGTGGAAGATGAAGTTTAGAAAGAACAGGCTTCCTTCATTGCCCTTTTTAAAAAGGAATGAAAGAAGACTGTGCCTGTTGCTCTTTTAAAGTCCTCCACTCACTGTTCTTCTTAGGAAGCCAATGGACACCTCCTGGCAGCTAGGAAAAAGCAAAAATGAAGCATAACACCTAGATCAGCAGATAGACATTGTCTATATTATTTTTAATACCTATTACTTGCCTTTATTTAAAAACTCCCCTTTCTTAAGAAAATTCTGTTTATTCTCCAGAGTGTGTAGCTATTTACTGTATCTTTATCTGTATCTCGACTAGACAGTATGTGGGCACACTTTGGCAAACCAGGCTACTGACTTGTGATTACATAGACATTACCCAGTTATTTCTAGGTACCCTAATAAATAAAGCTCACTAGTGGCTCTCCGGAGCATACCTATCAACCTTCCCGGATTGGCTGGGATTTCACGGTTTTCAGCGCCGATTTCCCGCCCCGCGCTGCCGAAACCCCGGAATTTGGCAGCGGTGGAAAGGAGGTACTGAGCAGCCCTTCTGTGCAGGTCACCTTCTACACATGCGTAGAAGGGTTTTACACTTGCGTAGCCTCATTCTATGCATGCGTAGAAGGCTACGCCACTTGCGTAGGAGGCTACGCCACATGCGTAGGAGGCTACGCAAGCGGCGTAGCCTTCTACGCATGTGTAGAAGGCAACCTGCACAGAACCGTTTGCGCAGGTCCTGTATTTTTCAGAGATGCGGTTGACAGGTATGCTCCGGAGTCATGGAGATTACTAGATGCTGGCACATACAGTATAACTTTATTTTGCTCTCCTGAGAGAGCATTTTAGGAGCAGAGAGAGAGAGTATTCTTTAATAAGGTCCAGGATAGAAGCAAAGTTTGATTATGCTTTTGGTAGTGGCAATACAAGCCAAGCCTACTGCCAGTTCTATGACATCCCACTAACCTCATTGCAGGCGCACCCCCCAATAAAGGACTCAGACACAAATGAAAGTGGATAACGGCATTGGGCCACATTTATTGATTCATGCCCTAGTCCGAATTATAAATTTCTATTGGTAATTGACCAATCATAATTTTTAAGGCAAGCAGGCCGAAGTAACACTGGTAAGGTACCACCCAAAATTGCCAACGTCAATTGTTACAATGTATCTATTTGTATCAATTTGTTTGTTGACAACAAACAAATTGTTGACCGTAGTCAATATCTAACTAATGACCCCACCCTCTGACGTGTATCCGTAAAATCAGGGGGTGATGCATGCTGTTTAGCTGTAGCCATCACCCCATCGCCTGGTTCGTCGTTGACCGGACAACGTTTAAACAACTTATGCCTATCTAGTGTTGTCCAGTCAATTGCGAACCTGCCGGATACCTGTGGGTCATAAATGTTTACCTTACCAGTGCTACCCGCCCATGTGACCAAAGTCAACATCAGCACAGAACAAACCCCTATATCAAACCATAGCAACAGTGTGGGATGGGCAAAAAAGCCAGGACTCAAGGGCCAATTGCGAGTCCCAGCCAAAAATTCCCACCCGGCCCCGAAGCGACCAAGAAATCACACTGTTAACTAGGGAGGGGGTGGAGGGGAAAAACTTCTCCGCTCCGTCGCTTCGCAAAATGGCAGCTCGGCTGCCTCATGGCCAGCCCTTTTATTAGGGTGCTGGCCACGCCCCTAACTACCCGGATGCCTTCGTCCGGTGGGGGGAGCCCGCAAAGAGCGCGGCGGCCATTTTGGCACCACGCTTGCATTGCAGGTGCACCCCCCAATACAGGACTCAGACACAAATGAAAGTGGATAACGGCATTGGGCCACATTTATTGATTCATGCCCTAGTCCGAATTATAAATTTCTATTGGTAATTGACCAATCATAATTTTTAAGGCAAGCAGGCCGAAGTAACACTGGTAAGGTACCACCCAAAATTGCCAACGGCAATTGTTACAATGTATCTATTTGTATCAATTTGTTTGTTGACAACAAACAAATTGTTGACCGTAGTCAATATCTAACTAATGACCCCACCCTCTGACGTGTATCCGTAAAATCAGGGGGTGATGCATGCTGTCTAGCTGTAGCCATCACCCCATCGCCTGGTTCGTCGTTGACCGGACAACGTTTAAACAACTTATGCCTATCTAGTGTTGTCCAGTCAATTGCGAACCTGCCGGATACCTGTGGGTCATAAATGTTTACCTTACCAGTGCTACCTGCCACCCGGAGAGGCTTCAATAAAGGCTCGACGCCCCCCCCCCCCCAAGACCGTCAGCTCGGTCGACAGGCCAGCTCGCCAATCACCCAACAGGAGGTCCATACCTCCTCGCGACAGATGGACCCCATCCCCTGCATAAAGCCCATAATTTTGCAAACTAATGGCGGGATGACGACTGACCCGCCCCCAGCCCTTGGTCAAAAAGAATCAGGCCACAGCCCTGTTCACCATGCGCCTAGCGTGGTCCATGGCCTGAAGGTCAAAGCCTCCCCTATAAGCGTGCCGTGGGACCATATCTGACCAAAAAAGGGTTGTGGCAGGCCATACGTAATGTAAGTAGGCGAGGTCACCACAAATCGCATGCTTCAGCGATAAGCCAGGGACCTGTCCCAAATCATTACCCCCCAAGGTGTATGATCAGAATGTCAGGCGGGTCAGCATTCCTTCCCGAAAAGAGGAATGGCAAGAGCTCCCGCCACAACATACCGGGCTTACCGTACCATGTGAGACTTGCGTATGCACCCAGTCCCAGTCGGGGTCCCCAATCTGTCGCCGCAGCGTAATGCGCTGCCCTGTGCACGTAGCTATGGCCCACCAGCCATACTGTCACCGGTGTAATACGACACCCAGGGTCTGTCAAGGAAAAACAGGGAAGGAAGAAATATGCGGTGACTAAACCGGTACTCACCGCGGGAGCGGGCGAACGTAAAACTGGAAACACTGAGAGCCCCACCTCCCCATGCTGCGTATGTCAGCCCCGGAGTACCCATAAGCAGCCGCAGTAGAGGCCGCCCCAATTCTAAATGAATGGGTGCCGTAACGGGCTCCAGGGAGGCCCACACTAGCCAGTGCCTTCCCAATCACCTTCCAAAATTGAAATTTAGTGAGGGGAGACCCATCTTGGTGACATAAAAACGGGCCATGGTGCGTGCCACGCAGTGCAAGGAACTCCTGTAGGGCACCAACCGGACAGATGTCTGCCAAGGAACATCGTAGCAGTCTTACACCACTGCCTACGCCGTGCTGATCTATTTTAGAGGAGCGTATCCTCAACTGAGCCCAATCATTGCAAACATAGACATCTTCGAGTTCCAGTGCCCTACGACTTGCATCCGCCTTAGACAGCATCACAAGCTCGTTGTAGCCGCATGAAACAGGGCTGCCTCATACCTATCGAAACATAGGTCATGCCAGCCCCGTGCCAGTTGGGTAAGGACCCCAGGGGAAATTGGGTGGCGGTCATCCAGGCTACGCCCACGTTCCCGCACCCACCCCTCCAAAACGTGTCTCACATGGAAATCAGCGGTACTATCCGCATGACCTCCCACCTTGGCCATAAAAGCCAGCGCTGACAACCTGGATGCTATGGTGCGGGGTGCAAGGCCCTGGGCATGCAGGTAAACAATGAAACGAAGGACGTGGGCCACTGGGATCGGCCAGGTATCTGGCAGTCGAGATTGGGTACAAAATGTCCGAAAGGAAACTAACGCATGGTGATACGCCTTATGCGTGCGTGGCGCCAGCGACATGCCGATCGCCCGGTTCACCTCTCCTTGCCAAAGGTCCATATCTCCTCCGGGAGTGGCGAGGGAAATTCCTCCGCGTCCGGGGCCAAGGCGCGGAACTGGGAGATCTGCAGGCGGGACAAAGCGTCAGCAATATCGTTATTGACCCCCGGGACATGCCTGGCCCTGAACAATACATTGAGGCGCAGGCTGCGCAATACAAACTGGCGCACTAGTTCCATGACCCTGGGAGATTTAGAAGTCTGTGAGTTGACAATGTGGACAACTGCCGCATTGTCACACCAGAAATGCACCACCGAGTTGGCCCACTCCTCACCCCATAGCATCAAAGCCCCCAGTATGGGGAAAAATTCCAAATATGTGAGATCCCTCAGGCGACCCGTGCCTGACCAGGCTGGTGGCCATCCACCATAGGCCCACTTCCCGTTGAAGTACATCCCATAACCCAGGGATCCCGAGGCATCAGACTGTATCTGAAAGCGAGGTGTAGCCAGGAGGTCAGACCTCCCAAATGAGACCCCATTGAACTCCCTCAGGAACTGGAGCCATATGTGCATATCTGCCCTGATGCCCCGTGTCAGTCTACCCTGTGATGGGGCCTGGATAAGCCTGTCATGGCGTCGCACAAGTGCCGAGCAAATGCCCTGCCAGGTGCGACCACCCTGCAAGCGAAGTTAAGGTGACCATGTAGCACCTGCAATTCCTGAAGGGATGCCTTGCGCTTAGCCAGCAATCCCGAAATGAGGGCCGCTATCCTGGCCACCTTTTCCCCTGGCAACCTAGACGCCTGCGCTACTGTGTCAATCTCCACCCCCAGGAATACTAGCTTAGTAGATGGGCCTTAGGTCTTTTCGGGCGCCAAAGGGACACCGAGTTCCTCCATTAGCGCCTGAAATGTGTTAAGGAGATGTGTGCACGTGTCCCAGCCCCGTTCACCCCCGAACAAAAAGCCATCCAGGTAATGGGCTACAGACCGAGACCCCTACCTACGGACAAATGCCCACTGCAGGAATGTACTAAAACGCTCGAAAGCCGAGCAGGATATGGAACAGCCGAAAGGCATGGCTTTATCAAAATAATATTCACCCCTGAATTTGAAACCCAGCAACTCAAAGTCACCCGGGTGCACCGGCAGGAGACGAAAAACCAACTTAATGTCGCACTTAGCTAACAGTGCACCCGGGCCACATGAGCGCACCATGCGCAATGCCTGGTCAAAGGATGTATACCTGACCGAGCAAAGGTCATTAGGGATAGCATCATTGACCGAGCGACCGGCTGGGTAGGACAAGTGATGAATCAGGCGGAACTCGCCCGGGGACTTCTTGGGCACTAGTCCCAGTGGGGATACTTTAAGGTTGGGGAACGGGGGCGCGGGAAAAGGGCCAGCGACCCTGTCCGCATCAACCTCCTTATTAATGCTGGTAGCAGCCACCTCCTCCCTTCCTCTAAGTGACAAAAGGTTGGGTGCGTCTTGAGATGACCTATCCCCCGTGAAAGGAATACGAAACCCCAGTTGAAAACCATGAAGCAGGTACACTGCGTCTGCCCTCCTCGGGTACACTGCGAGCCAACGCTCCAGCATGTCCACATTAATTGGGGAGGGGGCCTTTCGGTGGACCCGCTCCCTCAGCGGCAGTCCTACCTGCCCCTTGTCCACCCCTACCCTTGCCCCTGAATCCTCGCGGCCTGGGACAGGCAGAGGCAGCATGGGGGCCAGAACAAGAGGGACACTCATGCCTGTACTTGCAATTCTTTCTGTTGCAAGAACCATTGGACGAGAAGGTCCAGCACAGCAGGCGGGCTGGAACCCCCTGCCCCGCCACTTGGCGGGGAACCTGTACCGGGGCCGCTCATTGGACCGCATGTCCACAATGATATCTCTCCCCGGGCGCCGGGCGCGTGGGTTCATATACAGAAGCCACAGCTTCTGGCAGGGCTCGTCCCACCTCATCTCTGGGTGCAGTGGAATCCTCATGCGGAATTCCTCGTCGTAAGCCAGCCACGACAGACCCGGGAAGTCGACCATAGCCTGGTAAACGTTGTCCAAATACTGGACCATAGGGATGGCCAGATCCGGCCTGGCCCTGAGGTAAACAGCCATGTAAATTAGGTACGCTGGCAACCAATTTGCCCACGTACGTGGCGGCTTACGACGACGTGCCTGCTCCTTATCCTTCTCATCCTGCCCTTCCCTCTCTTCCTTGGTGGGCTCCCTGTTAAGAAGGGAGAAGATGTCCACATACTCGCCCCTCCAGATCTTTTCCTTGGTGGACTGGGCCAGATGGTCCCCTAGGGGCAAGGAATACCCCGCTGTCGGCAATGCCGACACCGGCACAGAGGGAAGTGCGGGCAAAGCAAAGGGGGCCTGTACCAACCCGGACACCCCCAACACATTCCCTACCGCATAGGGGCTCCACCCCTACCCGGGCCCTGGGTCAGGGATGAAGTCCCTGGGCCGGAGGCGGCTGCACCGCCGCACCACCCGTGCGAGGCCATGGCCACTGAAAAGCCCCCCCCCCAGGGAAGTCAGTTGTGTGGGTGCACTAGCTTGAACTGCATACTCACCCGATGCACCCCCACGGGCCGCCCCCACCGGGGGTTCCGGCCCGCTGGGGGCGTCGGAGCTCACGACCGAAGCTGAGCTCGTCAACGGGGCCAGATCAGGACAAGTCTGCTGTGCCTGCTGAGTGGGGAGCTGTGAGGCAGTGGCCGCCACCGGCCCGCACGCCTCAGGCAGCTCGACCCGACCCGTCGCCTGCCGCTGCCCGGCAGCCAAAGGATCAACCTGGAACCCTAAAGACGCCCCCGCTTGCCTGGCCCTTGCCAGTGGTGCCTCGACGGCCGCTACGCGGGCCAGAAGGGCCTCCACGTTAACATAGCCCCCAGCCCCGACAGGGGGCAAAGGGCCAGCCGGCCCACAAGTAACGGGCACCTGTCCAGGTCCCTGTGTCCCAGGGGCCGGATATGGCCAAGAGCCCATGCTCGGTCCTTGAGGGGCCGTGGGCATGCCCTGCCAAGGCAGGGAACCCAACCACCCCCCATGGCTCGATCCCCCCATGGGGAACTGTGCACCCAGGGAAGAAGGCCCAGCCACACGGACCGTGCCAGGGGCAGTGGCCATCGTTTGCGGGCCAAGGGCCGAGGCCCCAGCCGGGGCAGCCTGCGCGCGCCGCGCATCGGGCCAAGGGGCCACCGATCCCATCCCACCGGTCCCGGTGGGCTCCGCCAAAGGTGGCTGCTGGCTGGGTGCAGTCGCGGTCCTCCGACCCGGCTGACGCCTCCGCGCAGATCGAGCCACGTTCGCGGCTGCCTTCTTCTTAGAGGGCATAGCTGGTCTAGCTGGGAAACCAAAGAAAGGAAAAACTGCACCGAAAAAGGCTTCCCCTGAAAGGACATAAGCGACGGAGGTAAGAGGGAAAAACTTCTCCGCTCCGTCGCTTCGCAAAATGGCAGCTCGGCTGCCTCGTGGCCAGCCCTTTTATTAGGGTGCTGGCCACGCCCCTAACTACCCGGATGCCTTCGTCCGGTGGGGGGGGGGCGCAAAGAGTGTGGCGGCCATTTTGGCACCACACTTGCATTATCTTCACTATAATAACATTTCAGGCCATATTTTTCTTGCTACAACTGAATTTTTATTTTGGCTACCTTTGCTACTATGTGTCTGTTTTACTGTGCACCCTAAGTTCTTTCCTCACTTTCCTCACTTCATGTTGCTGTATAATGATGGGATTTTTGTATTTGTAAGTCGAACAATTAATTGTATTATTGACTTGACTTGATTTTTTGTAAAATTTATTGTGGCTTGTATTATTTATGGTATTTTGCACTGTTATTTCTGTATGTTGTTGTATTTTCCCTCCCCCTCCCCCTCCTCTTCCCTCGTACTTATGATTTGCTTTGTATTTATTTGATTGTTTTGTAAACGGCTTTGAGTGGTCAATAGACTACTAAAGGTATATAAGCATACTAAATAAATAAATAAATAATATTATATTTTCCTGTTTTACTCCTCAAAATTTCCTACCCTGTCCTGACAACCTCCACCTGTACATATCTTCCTAACTTCCTCCCTGGTTTAAATGTCCATGAAAAGTAATGCTACTCTGCCTTTTCTGCCTTCCTGCTCTTGAGCATATTGTTGGACCAAATACCTGTCAGGTGGACAGAAGTCTACAGAACTCTGTGTCAGGCAAATCTGCCAGAGCCTACCACACATCTTTTCTCTCTCTCTCTCTCTCTCTCTCTCTCAAGATGCTGACTGGGAGGTGGAAGGTCAGCAGTTCGATTCCTGAGTACTGCAGGATAGAATGAGCTCTCGTCTTTGTCACAGCCAACCTCGCAGTTTGAAAGCAAGAAATTGCAAGTAGATAAATAGGAACCACTTCGGTGGGAAGGTAACAGCGTTCCGTGCACTCCAGTGTCTCGTCATGCCTGCCACATGACCACGGAAACATCTGCAGAAGCAGACAGCACTGGCTCTTCGGGTTTGAAACAGAGATGAGCACTGAACCCTAGAGTCAGATATGACTGGCTTTTGAGCATCTAAGTTAAATATTGAGGGTATTCAAACTCTTATACTGAGCACTGAAATAAGATTTTAGTTTTTCAAGTCTGATAATACATTATTCTGTACGTTATAGTTCACATTTTCTCTCAAAATGTTGTTCCAAAATACTCATACTGTCATTCTGATGTCTTGCTCAGCAAGGAAGCTATTGTATTGCATCATCCGTTACCTCTATCCAAATCCCATTAAAATGGTCTTCTGCTTCAGTTGGCAGGCTTACTTGATAATCATAGAGAGTGGACTATATGAGCAGCTCCCCTGCCCCCCAAAATATAATCAGTGGTGGGCTCCAAAAAAAATTACTACCACACTGTGGGCGTGGTATGGTGGGTGTGGCCAGGGAAAAGCCCTGCATTGCACCCGAATTAGGACTACTTTATTACAAAACTTGGATGGGCGGGGCCAGCCAGAATTTCTGCTACTGGTTCTGGCGAACTGGTGTGAACCTGCTGATGCCCACCACTGGATATAATCTTCCCTAGTAAAGGTAAAAGTTTTCCTTGCTCAAAAGCCAGTCATATCCGACTCTAGGGTTCAGTGTTTGTCTCTATTTCAAAGGTGTCTGCTTCTGCAGACATTTCTGTGATCGTGTGGTAGGCATGACTAGACACCGGAGTGCACAGAATGCACATAATGCTGTTTACCTTCCCACCAAAGTGGACCCTATTTATCTACTTGCAATTTCTTGCTTTCAAACCACTAGGTTGGCAGGAGCTGGGATAAAGATGTGAGCTCATGCTGACCTGTAGTACTCTGGAATCAAACTGCTGACCTGCTACCTTCCAGTCAAATGGACTTGCCCATGAATTACATAATCTCTATTTGGGCGTTCACCTCAGACACATATAGTTTTGAAAGGATAGTAGTGACAGAAGGATGATGGTAAGTCACACACCCATTTAGAAGGTTTGCAGATCTTTTGATGTTCATCATGAAGTTACAGCACTTCTGGGATTGGTAACTCTGATAAAAAAAGAACTGCTGATCATGGAAATTTTAGAAGTACATCCAGTTCGATGTCTTTACAGTGGATATGTACATCCTTGTGCAGACCACACAAAAGTGTCATGATTTCCACATAGGCTGGGGTTGAAACCAGCACTTTGGCTATGTCTAATATGAATAAGCAATGCAATCTGCAGGTTAGTTGAAAATATGCCAATAGAAATAGGGAAAGATAAACATCCTATTCATATACAAAGGCTAGTTTATCATAGACAGGATGCCAAGAGACAGAGCCAAACCAAGAAGAAACCATCAGATAACATGTAACAGTTGCAGCAGGAGCCAAACCAGCACAGAGGCGACACACAGAGACCATGGAGTTTCCCCCGTGGGTTTAAAATGGCAGGGTGAACATTTAGAAAACTTGATGTTTTGCATGTGATTGTGTGAATGTGCTAACAGACTAAAGCATATATTTCTGCTTTGATGGAAACTTACTCTTTTAAAAGATTGCCTGTATTTCTATATTTAACTTTTGTAGCTAAAAGTCTACAACTGAAATGTATTTTCTGACTTAAGTTCAATTTATATTCAGTTTTAATGTACAGTAAAACCCCGACTTACAAATGCCCCGAGTTACATAAAATTCGACTTACAAAATGATTTTGTGCTAAAACCATGTCCCAATTTATACAATTTCCTATGGGTTTGCTTTGAGTTACATAAAGATTATTTTTCCTATGGGTTTTCCTATGCTTCGATTTACATAAAAATTTCATTTTTCCTATGGGTTTGCTTCGAGTTACATAAAAATATTTTTTCCTATGGGTTACATAAAAATTTGACTTAAGAAAAAGCCTATGGAACAGACTTTTTTCATTAAGTAGGGGTTTTATTGTATATTTAAGCATTTGCATCTACAGCTCTTTTCCCATAACTGCAAGAATGGTTTCAATATTTTTGAGTTGTTGATTTTTTAGAATTTCTGTTTAGAAATACCTAGATGAAGAAAGATTGTAGAAACAGGTAAACTGATATTGACTGGAATAAGTTTTATCTATTTTCCCCCCATCATCAGTGACAATTATGCTTTATTCTGATCCCCTGAAGAGTGATGGATGATGTTGGAAAGCTATATTTTCAGTGAGCCAGGCAGGAACAAGTAAACATCTTATACTTTGGTACATAGATGAAATTTGATATGAGTAAAAAAAGTTGCAGTATCTGATTTCACATTGGGTTACTCCTTTCAGGGACAGATGTAATTTATGACTGACCACCACACCCTTAAACTACCAAGGAATATTATAAATCTTATTGTGCTATGAGGAACATATTCAAGTGTCATATGTTTGATCTTGACACAGTGTATGGGAGGCCCTAAGGACAGGATTGTGCAGGTGAGCATGATTGATGTTATCTTTCTAGTTCCCCATTGACAGAATATATAAACATTCCCTTGTGCCTCCAACAGGATCAGACTTTCATGTTCTTGCCCAATCAGCCTCCCTGTATTATTCTTTATTGCTTTGTAATATAATTGGATGTTGGGGCCAAATTTTGCTTGCAGGTTTTTTTACATTGTCATTAGTTTGCTCTTTTCATCCCACAACAATTTTATGAGTAGGTTATTGGGGTATAAAGCTGGATCCAGATAGTGGAAAAATGGCTTTGTCTCCTACATTATGGACTTCTCATAATTTTCTTACGGTAAAGATGTTTCCAGGAAAATGTCCAGCTCAGGACCTATTGGTCCTACTACAGGTGGAATGGAAACAATGCAGTAGAACTCTATCCATCAGAGGCACAGCGGGCAATCAAATTCCGAACCTCTAGCTCTACAACCAGATACCTAAACCATTTACTGATCAATAAATCATCTTTTAATTCCATATTGTTCAAATTATGGTGTTTGGTGTGAGATTAGCAATGCAAAATGACACACATCTATTTTCTGCATGTCATCCAAAACATTTTATCACCCCTCCCAAAAAAAGAAAGAACAACCAGTGATATATTTCATCAAAAAGAGGTTCTAGCAATCAACTCATCTTTCTTTCAATGTTCCCTCTTTCAGTTTTCAGCTTCATTTAAGCCACCCTCCCACTTCATTCTGAGTCCCTGTCAGATTCGTCTCCTTTTTCTTCAAAATGAGTGGGAGTGCTTTGATTTGAATTAGACTGCTTGGATGGCTGTCCTTCTCACTGACTTTTATGTATAACACCTGCAAAGTATTTTCATTTGTATTAGCTTGACAATATTTTCAAGCTTTTTCAGTAGTTTACTTGGTAAGATGTGAGACAGATGTGTGTTCATCCATCAAGCTTATTATGTTCAGTTGTCAGTCACAACTAATGCTGTGTTTATCTAGCAGGAAACAAGGTTAATACTCTGGACTATCTCCTCTGGTGACAGTGGGAAATACTAGCTCATGACTTATTTTTTGTGATTTAAAAGTTAGCCATACTGTATAACCTTTAGCCACATGCCTACATATTGGAAGCAAATGGCCCCTTTAGAAATCTAAGATAAAGCCCTAAAAATTCAAGTAAGAGATTTACCTGTTGAACCGACCACCCATGAATGCATGAACAATCACTTGGAAGTGATGATAGTGCTCTTGAATAAACTTACCAGTCATGGAATAAAGGGACAGGTCTTGTCCTGGATCAGCAACTGGCTAAGGGACAGGAAACAGAGGGTAGCACTAAATGGACACTTCTCCAAGTGGAGGGAAGTAAAGAGTGGGGTCCCCCAAGGTTCAGTACTGGTACCCCTGCTTTTCAACCTCTTCATAAACGATCTAGAGGTAGGAGTAAAAAGCAAGGTAGCCAAATTTGCTGATGACACTAAATTATACAGGGTAGTGAAAACTGTGAGAGATTGTGAGGAGCTCCAGAGGGATCTCTTGACACTGGGGGAGTGGGCAAAGCAGTGGCAAATGAGCTTCAACATTAGTAAGTGCAGAGTGATGCATGTTGGGGCAAAAAAAAACCAATTACATTTATAAACTGATGGGGTCTGAACTCTCTGCGACAAACCAGGAAATGGACCTTGGTGTCCTGGTGGACAACTCAATGAAGGTGTCAACCAAGTGTGCCTCAGCAGTGAAAAAAGCAAACTCAATGTTAGGGATCATTAAGAAGGGTATAGAAAATAAGTGTCATTTTGCCTCTTTACAAATCTATGGTGAGGCCCCATCTGGAATACTGTGTACAGTTTTGGTCGCCATACCTCCAGAAGGATATTATGGAGTTGGAGAAAGTGCAGAGGAGGGCAACCAGAATGATTAGGGGACTGGATCACCTTCCTTACCATCTGAGGCTGCAACAGTTGGGCCTCTTCACTCTTGAACGATGGCATCTAAGAGGTGACCTGACTGAAGTTTATAAAATCATACACGGTGTGGACAAAGTAGATAAGGAAAAACTGTTTTCCCTATTGCATAACACTAGAACTAGGGGACACTCCATGAAACTTTTGGGTACTAATTCTCAAACAAATAAGAGAAAGTACTTTTTCACCCAGAGGATTACTAGTCTATGGAACTCCCTGCCAGAAGAAGTGGTGACAGCTGTCAGTCTTGACAGCTTTAAGAAAGGATTAGACAAGTTCATGGAGGACAAGGGTATCAATGGCTATAATTATGGATACCTAAGGACAACCTCTGGGTTGGAGAGATAGGCAGGATATCTCTCAACGCCATTTCCAGGGAATCCTAAGCAGGTGAAGGCATCTGCTTGGGAATACCCTGAAGCAAATGGTGAGCCACTATGTGAGACAGAATGCTGGACTGGATGGGCTGTGGCCTGTTCCAGCAAGGCTGTTCTTATGTTCTTATTTGTCTTTTCGAAGACATAACCCTGCATTTTCAAAAACCTGTAGCACCTGGTCTAACCTGTTAGCAAGTTCAGACTCGCTCCCAGCGGTTATGAGAATGTCATTGAAATAGGGGAGGACCTTTAACAGATGTTCAACAAGTGACTGAAATATACCGGGGGCTGCATTTACCCCAAACTGAAGGTGCGTTATCTTGAAGGCCCCCTTATGAGTAATGATGGTTTGGCCACTGCAGCAGCAGGTGCCACAGATAACTGCTGGTAGGCCTGTGCTAAGTCCAACTTAGCAAAACATTTACCCCTTGTAAAGCAGCCAATAAGTGGCTAACTACCGGCACTGGGTATGCATTAGGTCGAATGGCCTTGTTGATCCTCACCTCCCCATTGGATTTGATCGCAGTCACAATTGGTGTCTCCCATTCCACGGAGTCCACTGGAACAAAGATTCTCTGACCCACCAGTTTGTCCAACTCTGCCTTGATCTTGTCCTTTAAGGCAACTGGCACCCTGCGAGGCTTGAGACGAATAGGCCACACGGCCGGGTCAAGGTCCAAAGACACAGGGGGGCCTACGTAATTACCTAGTCCCCTTTTAAATGCTGCCGGGTGTGCATTACAAACATCCTGCACTGGGTCAGCATGGACAGCATTGATGCTGGACAGTTTAATCCCTAGTGGTATAAACCACTGTACCCCAAGCAAGCAGTTTGTGCCTCATTTAACCACTATGAGAGATAGTTTTGTTGCAATGTTCTTGAACTCAACGGCAAAATCTCCCTCCCCCAGAACCAGAATCTGGCAACCCTGCACATCTTGGAGAGAGGTCTTCAGAGCTTGCAGTTTTGGGCGCGACTTTGGGGGGATTCTCAAGAACTCCCTCTGGGGCAAAATGGAGTAGGACGTACCAGAATCCACCTCCATCTTTACCGGAATGGCATGCAGCTGGACCTCCATGAAGAAACGGCTGGAGATGCTGGACACAGAGTGGACGGAAGGCCCTACTGTGGAGATCTTCAACACAGATGCTCCCTTACAGCTCGGTCAGTTGGGCTGCTCCGGGACTTGCTTCTGGTGCTGCCTGCAGACCTTTGCAATGTGGCCCTGCTTGCCACAGTGATGGCAATCAGCGTTCTTGAACAGACACTGTCAGTGGTCATGCCTTGCTCCACAGCCGTTGCACCTGCGATTGCACCTCTCGACGGTGCTTGTCCATTTTCTTCTTCTGGACCTTCCGGACCTCATCCTCTCCATTGCTGGGCCTGGACCCCAACGTGGATGTAGATGCCGGTGACGCTGAAGGAGAAGTGGGGTGATGAACAGTGGTGGGCCTGCACAGTGGACTCCAACTCCCCAGAGGTGGCAGGCCTGTGCTTGAATGACTTGATGCCAGATCTTGCAGCCTTGGATGCCAATGCCTCCCTGAGGACCGACTTAAAAGTCAGGACATCCCTGACCATGAGCCAGTGCTGTGACTCTTCATCCCTCATGCCAACGAGCAGGCGATCCTGCAGCACATCCTCCAGGTTGTCCCATTGGCATGGGGTGCCAGCCAGCCTCAGTGCAGTGGCGTAATCGGCTATGGACTCTCCGGGGCATTGGTCACGCCTATGGAATGCCACCCGGGCCAGGAAGATGGACACCTTTGGTTGGAAGTGTGTCCGAAGAGCCGCCAGGATTTAGGCCAGATGAACTATGTCAACGTCCTGGGGCATCACGAGGTGAATGGCGAGTTCGAGGGTGGCTAGACTGCACTGGGAGAGAAAACAGGAATGCTGCTTCACCTCATCGATGATGTTTTCAGCTGCCATGGCATGCCGAAACTGACACTCATAAAGGTTCCATTTCTCGGGGATGGCCATGTCGAACGGAGCTAAGGTAGGTGCACGGGATGCCATTATCCCATCCTCGTCGCCAATTTGATGTTGTGGTAGAAATGTGAAGCAGCCAGCAAAACAGGGCCAAACAACTTTATTAGGCAGTCAGAACATGGAGAGCAATGGTTTAGAACTGCTAAATATATGCAATCAGGAATGGATACATTTGGGTGGGAAACAACAGGATTGGACGGGAGAGAAGTGGGGTGACTGGAAGTTCAATGGACCGGAGTGAAGACTTTACATGACTACATAGTTAAGGCGGGAACACAAGTCCCATGATACTTTAAGACCAAGAAGAAGAAGACAAAATGGAGGATCATACTGATCCTAATATATTACACAACATTGCAGCAATATATGTATTCAAACACAACAAAAGTGTTGGGTCTTTCTTTCAAAATTCATATCAAAGCATTTTGACATATCTGAAGTAATGTTCAAAACAAATTAAAATGTTAAAATAATTGGGCTGTTTTGAAAAAAAATGTGTAACTCAATGGTGCTATCTTGGCCATTTAATATATATTTTTTGTATGTGTCATGAGGCATAAAGTGGACACACTTAAATGCAACAATGATTTCATTTTTCCACATTCTCAAAAAAAAACTATCTTTTTTGTAGACCCATTTTACTTGATCGTTATGCCCATGCCTCACCACTGCTGCGGGAGCTGCACTGGTTACCAGTTTGTCTCCGGGTGCAATTCAAGGTGCTGGTTTTGACCTTTAAAGCCCTATATGGTAGTGGGCCAGGTTACCTTAGAGACCGCATCGCCCTAAGGACGTCTGTCCGTCCAACCAGAGCGGACCGGAGGGGCTCTCTAATTGTGCCATCGGCCAGGGGGGCTCGCCTCTCTGGCACAAGGAGGAGAGCCTTCTCTGTGTCCGCACCGGCCCTTTGGAACCTCCTGCCTGTGGAACTGCATCTCCAGACGGAGTTGTTGCCCTTTAGAAAAGAACTAAAAACCTGGCTGGCGGGCCAAGTTTGGGGTGCAGGTGGAGGGGTGGCTTCCGTTGGGTGGTTAATATAGGGGAGGATGCCTGCCCCACGGTTTCTTCAGTTCCTGCACCCCTCTCTTTTTAGGGGTGGGTTCCTATTGCTGGTTTTTATCTGTTTTATTTGTTTTTATCTGTTTTTACCCATTGTTGTGAACCGCCTGGAGTCGGCTTTGGCTGAGTGGGCGGTATAGAAATTTGACAATAAATAAATAAATAAATAAATAAATCATTCTTTGGTATTACTTATTCACTTCAAACCTGAAAAATGGCTTCCAGATGGTCAAGTCAGAATCTTGTCCTGGTGGGAGATGCTCTTCAGCATTGTTTTTCCTAAGCTTAGGTTTAACCTAGCCCAGTGGTTCCCAAAATGGGCCCCATGCCCCACAGAGGGACTTCAATTCCCAGAAGCCTAAATTAGTACAGTGGCTGATCAGTGCTTTGATGAATTGACTTAGGCTTCTGGGAATTAAAGTCCAAAACCCAAAGGTTGGGAAATGCTGGCCTAGCCTCTTCTGATTAGAGCTTGAGTGGTATATAATTTCTCTCTCTCAGTTTTTGCCATAAGCTAGGACAGGGATGGACAACCTACAGCCTGCAGGCCGGATCTGGCCCATGACACCAAATAATGAAGGCCCCACCCTTGCTCCAGCCACTGTCATCACCACTGCTGCTGGAATCAGCCTCAGACTAATTTACGGCTGAGGCAAGTTTTCGTTGAGTCGCCCCCTACTCAAACTTCTCAAAGTCGGGACTTTTCATTGTGTTTTACCCCTCCTGATTCTAGTTTTAATTTTGAGCGATCCCCTGCTCCTGCTTCGTCCAAACGGGGTTATAATTTAGTTTGCCCCCTCCCGGGTTCCAACTCCAATTTGGGACAATGCTCCCAAAATGCAAATGGTTCAGAAAGGGCCCCAGTACGGGGTATCACTCAATGGAACCAAGTATGTTTAGGACCTCAGAATACAGTCAGGTATCAGTACAGCCCAAAAGGGTTTGTGGGCCTCCACAGTGGCTAAGGGACTTTATCCCATTCTAGGGGGGAGGGATATTGTGTTTGAATACATATATTGCTGTAACTTTGTGTAATGTTATTAGAATCAGTACGATCCTCCATTTTGTCTTCTTCTTCTTGGTCTTAAAGTATCACGGGACTTGCGGTCCCGCCTTAATTATGTAGTCATGTAAAGTCTTCACTCCAGTCCATTGAACTTCCAGTCACCCCACTCCTGTCCTGTCCAATCCTGTTGTTTCCCACCCAAATGTATCCATTCCTGATTGTATATATTTAGCAGTGCTGCACCATTGCTCTCCATGTTCTGACTGCCTAATAAAGTTGTTTGGTCCTGTTATGCTGGCTGCTTTGCATTTCTACCAGAACATCAAAACTTTACAAAGTGCTGGTGCTGTGGTACCATAAAGATCCAGCCTTTGACCTTACAAGGGCATGCCTTATTTCCTTTAAATCCCAAGGAATATGACTTTGTTGACCAGGGAATCCCATGTCTTATTATGTTCTTATATTTTATAGATCTGTCCTCTATTTGTAAACCACCTAGGGAATTGTGGAGCAATTTGTATTCAGGCTGGATTTCTGAGTAGAGACTTAGGTTACTAAATAATCTCCTTTTCAAAAATAAGTAAACAGATGCATTCCTGCTACAGAAAGCATTTGAACATCAAGGCCACAAAGAGTCTAGCACCACCTTAGTGTGAAGGCATGAAGAATTTTTTTATAAATTGCTCTGTCACAGACACACACATCCACATCTTTCTTCCTTCCATAATCTTATGTATTATTATCCTCATTTGCTGATGTTTCAATGCTGTTTCCCAAGAGGTAACCATTTAAAGCTTGAAATTAGTCTAACAGATGACATTTTATACTTTTAAATTATGGATTGTTACTTTACTGGAATGAGTACAATGAGGAAAATAATTAAATATGCTCAATGTGAAAGAAAGAGAAAAAGTGATTGTTAAGAATTTCATCGCGATTTGCTGTGAACTTTTGGCCTATTTCCTAGTGCTAGAATTGAAAAGGAGTGGGGATTAAATTGCAAACCACACACTGTTGCCCAGAAATATATCTTTGCAGGCGCACCCCCCAAAAAAGACTCAGACACCGGTATATGTGGATAACGGCACAGGGCCACATTTATTGATTCATGCCCTAGTCCGAATTATAAATTTCAATTGGTACTCAGCCAATTATAATTCTTAAGGCAAGCAGGCCGCAGTAACACTGGTAAGGTTCCTCCCAAAATTGCCAATGGCAATTGGCTACAATGTATCCATTTGTATCAATTTGTTTGTTTACAACAAACAAATTGTTGACCGTAGTCAATAAACTATCTACTGACCCCACCCTCTGATGTGTATCCGTAAAATCACGGGGTGATGCGTGCTGAAGAGCTCCTGCCATCACCCCATTGCCTGGTTCGTTGGTGACCGGTCAACGTTAACAAACTTGTACCTATCTAGTGTTGGCCAGTCAATTGCGAACCTGCCGGATACCTGTGGGTCATAAATATTTACCTTACCAGTGCTACCCGGCCATGTGACCAAAGTCAATAGCAAAGCCCCTGTATCAAACCATAGCAACAGTGTGGGATGGGCAAAAAAGCCAGAACCAGGAGGCCAATTGTAGGTTCCAGCCAAAAATTCCCACCCGGCCCCGAAGTGACCAAAATATCACACTGTTCACTAGGGAGGGGGTGGAGGGAAAAACTTCTCCTCTCCGTCGCTTTTCCAAAATGGCAGCTTGGCTGCCTCGTGGCCACCCCTTTTATAGATGGGTGGCCACGCCCCCTAACTCACCCGGATGTCTGAGTCCGGGTGGGGGGGGGGGCCCGCAAAGAGTGTGGCGGCCATTTTGGCGCCGTGCTTTCAATTGCTTTAACCAATGACAAATCTCTAGACTTTATGTTCTTTAGTGGTACTTATGCCTTTGCATTAAAGAGAAATCAGATTTGTAAATAAAAGAAGAATGTAGAAAATAATAAATAGGGAATGCTAACAGACTTGCATGCAGAGATATTTGAAGTGCTGAGTGGCACAGAATACCTGTTTCAAGTCACATTAATATACTTCTTTTGTGAGACCCTGAAGCCTGAAATAAATTTGGAAAGCATTCACAATTTTTTTTTTAAAAAAAAGGTACTTGCAAGTACAATAAATCCAAAAAAAATATTTCTCCTTCCATTTCTTTCTCCCAGCTAGCTTGAGATGCTAAAAAAAAGGTAATTTTCTTCAGTGATGGCTGGATGCAGTGCCAGAGGAAGCCTTCTTATGGAAGAGAATATGCAGTGAGTTAGCAGAATGCTTTGGCACAGAAATTAAATCATGCAAATGGCACAGTTTAATGTAGCAAATTTTAGGAATGGTGCAGCTCATGTGCATCTGCTGTAATGGGCTTTGAACTCAAAAGAGCAGAAATTCATTTCATATGGCTTAAGAAAATGAATAGAAGAAACTCTAGAAAGTAAAGGAGTTTGTGGAAGAAGACAATTCAGCTTGATGTGGTTTGGATCTTTTATTCTCTTACTTTTTTAGACAACCATTAGTCATGGAGTTGCCCTGAGGCTTCAGCAGTCCGTGCATCAAGAACTTCCAGAAGTGTAGGCTGGGTTCCAAAGAGGTAGGGGAACCAGAGATGGAGACAATGAATGATGGAGAAAACAAAGGAGTACCAAAAAGAAATCTACTTCTGTTTCATTGACTACACTAAGGCCTTTGATTGTGTGGATCACAATAAACTATAGGAAGTCCTTAAAGAAATGGGAGTACCAGACTACCTTATCAGTCTAATGAGAACCTCTGTACATGAGTCAAGAAGCAACAGTTAGGACAGGATACGGAACTAATTGGTTTAGAATAGGAAAAGGAATATGACAATGTTGTATATTATCACCCTGCTTATTTAACTTACATGCAGAGTACATAATGTGCAATGCAGGGCTGGATGAATCACAAGTTGGAATTAAAATTGTGGAGGAAAACATCATCAACCTGAGATATGCAAATGACACTACCCTAATGGCAGAAAGCAAAGAAGTGAAGAAGACCTAAGGAACCTCTTGATTAGGATGAAAGAAGAGAGTGCAAAAGCTGGCCTGAGACTCAAGATCAAAAACCCAAGATTATGGGAACTAGCCCTACCACTTCCTGAAAAATAGAAGAGGAAGAAATGGAAGCAGTGACTGATTTTACCTTCTTATGATCCAAGATCACTGCAGATGGTGACTGCAGCAATGAAATAAAAAGAAGATTAATTATTGGGAGGCAAACTATGAGAACTCTAGGGAACATAATAAAAAGTAGAGACATCACCCTGCCAACAAAAGCAATGATATCCCCAGTAGTAATGTATGGTTGTGGGAACTGGACCATAAGGAAGGCTGAGTACTGAAGCATAAATGAAATCAGTCTTTATTATGGTACAAGACCAACTTAGAACAGCAAAGGGAACAGTAGTTAAAATGGGGATAATAAAATATATCAAGAGGTAAAAGATTAAAAGTGGGTGCTATGGCATAGAACCTGGCAGTATTATGTGTGAAGGTGGGTCTATCATCAGATAGCAGCCAGTGGGTGTATGTACTGTTTGTCCAGCCAGGATACTTGCAGAGAGGAGATATGTACTTGTTCCAGATGTCTCTATAGAAAGGGCACCTACAAAGAATGTGTTCAGTGGTTTCAATTTATCCCATGTCACAGGGACATAGTCTCTCTGACACTGGGTGTCTTTTGGTACCTTCCCTTGAGAACTGCAGAAAAGAAGGCCTGGCAGAGTGCTAGTGTGAATGACCTCCAATGGCTTGGTGTCTCAAGTTGGAGCAGGTATGGGGTTGGGGTAACACTGTGTCTCCAAGACTCTGGAGCCAGGAGGTAGAAGCCCTGGATAGGTCTTCTTGCCTTTCTATGTCTAGTTTTCTCTGTTTAATGGCTTGTTTTGTCTGGTTGTGACTCATGTCCTGTATGAGAGGTTGGGAGAGGCCAAGATACTGCAGTCTAGATTGGACTGTTCTTTTCCTTGCTGATTGGAAGCTGTCCTGGAAGGTTAGAGGTTCCAGGCCGTTGGGGTTAAACAGAACTTTGAGCCAAAGGTTGAGAGTAACAATCCACAATCTCGCCTCAACCTTTATCATGCCCGAAGGGTGTCATTGGATACACAATGAGGGGGCTGGAGTGCTGCATGTAAGAATTCAGATTGTACTCTTTCCATAAGAGCCAGGTTGTTAAGGGGGACTGATTGGACATGGTAGAATAGCTGTGAGCGGTTTTGGGCTTCAAATAGTTTGAGTGCAGCAGGGATGAATTGACCTCCTTTTGTCCTCAGGAATTTTAGTATGGCGAAGGTGGATCTCTGGGTTGTAAGAGGTATATGTGGTTTGGGCATTCTTTGAGCCTGAGGCTTGGAGGACTACTCCCAAGAACCTTAAGCTGGTAACCTGTTCTATCTTGTGACCATTTATTCTGCAGGTTTGTTTCTTAGGCCTTTTAGCAAAGGTTATCACTTTAGTTTTCTGATCTCTTATTGGTTGTTATTACAGTAGTGAGCCAGAGATGTCAGCGATCTTCTGAGGCCTATTGGTGTCCTAGAGAGAATTACGGCATCGTCAGCATATAGGAGTATGTGTATGGGCTTGCAGCAAACTTGGGAGGATGGAAGCTGAGACCTCTTAAATGGTTGAACATATTGATGAAGAAGTTGAATAGGAGAGGGGACATTACACATTTTTGCTTGACACCCATCTGTACAGGTACTGGTTCTATTAGATGTCCCTGTTGGGAGCATCTGACCTTGTGGTTTGTGTTGGTGTGGAGAATGCAGATCAAGTAGAGCAGCCTGCAATCAATGGAGGGTTTATGTAGATATGGGCCAAAAGGGGGGAGGAGATGGTGGAGGGAGGGAGGGAGAGTTAGAAGGATTGAGGGACTAGCTTGCCTGCCAGGGAATAGCAGCAGCAGTCTGTCTGGGGCTGGCTTGGAGGTCCATGGGGATAAAATTAAGGTGACGATTCGAGATGGCTTTGAAAAGCCGGCCCACTACCGTCGCTACTGTGGGTGGAATGTCTCACCCCAGTTGAGGGCTCAAGGTAGATTTGGAAGAATGCCCCACCACTTCCATCACCGCCGGAGCCTTGCGGAGGGTGGGGGGGGGAGTGGGGGGGCGGTTTTATATGGGGGTGGGAGGGAGGGAGGGAGAGACTGCCCGACCAGCCGGGAAGGAGAGGCAGCATTCTGTCCAAGGCAATCAGGGAGGCTCCGGAGGCCAATATAGAGGTTGTGATGGGCATGGGGCGATATAGCGGGTACCGAGGGGCGGGCTGCACTCGGGGAATGCGGGGCAGATGCTTAGTATCTGTCCCTCGTTCCAGCCCCCTGGTTACATCTCTAGGTCCCGAGCAGCTGACCCAGGGTGACCCTGCCCTTAGGCTGCTGCTGCTGAATGCCAGGTCGGTATGTAATAAGGCCCCCCTGATACAAGATTCTATTATGGGGGAGCGGGCTGACCTGGCATGTATCACTGAGACCTGGCTGAGACCAGAGGATGGGGTTCCTCTGTCAGAAATGTGTCCAGCTGGGTTCAGTATTTGGCACCAGCCTAGGGATGAGGGTAAGGGCGGTGGCATTGCCATCATAGCCAGGGAGTCACTGGGAGTCGCCAGGGCTACCGCTCCACAAATTCTGGGTTGTGAGGTCCTGCTTCTGCGTCTGGGCTCTAAGGGTCAGTTGGGAGTCTTACTCCTGTACCTGCCCCCTTGCAGGGTAAGCGACTCCCTGCCTGAGCTCCTTGAGGCCATCTCAGCATTGGCGCTGGAGTTCCCTAGACTGATGGTTCTGGGGGACTTCAATTTGCCTTCGGTGGGGACTGGCTCCGAGGTGGCTCAGGAGTTCATGGCTTCCATGGCAGCTATGGACCTGATTCAGGTAATTCAGGGCCCGACCAGGGGCAGTGGCCACACACCAGATTTAATCTTTTTGTCGGAGCGGTGGCAGAGTGATCTGAGACTACGGAAATTAGACATAACACCTGTGCCATGGTCAGATCATTATTTCGTGGCTCTAGACTTCCTGGGTGCGACGCTTCATCGTAGGGAGGCAGGGCCTATTAGAATGGCCCGCCCCCGGTAACTGATGGATCCTGATGGATTCCAGAGGGAACTGGGGGATTTCCCTCTGGATCGGCAACACGATTCGCCCGAGGCGCTGGTTGACCTGTGGAACAGGATGACAACAGCGGCCTTGGATGAAATCGCACCACTACGGCCTCTCAGAGCTCATGGAGCTAGGTCATCTCCGTGGTTCACAGATGAACTGCGGGAGCTCAAACGGGCAAAGAGACGCCTAGAGCGCCGCTGGGTGAAGACCCAGAGAGACTCCGATTGGACACTAGCTAGAGCCGCTATTAGGGCCTATCTAGTGGCGATGGAGGTGGTGAGGCGGCAATACTTCACCACCCTTATTGCCTCCACTGATAATCGCCCAGCCACCCTGTTCCGGGTTACCAGGTCTCTCCTTGGTAGGGGGACCCCGGTGCCTGGTTGGCAGGGGTCGGCTGAGGACTTTGCTGACCATCTAGTGGAGAAAATCGATCGGATTCGCTCGGGGTTTAATCCTGGCGTGGATGGGGAGAGTCCGGAGGGAGCTGGAGCACAGTCTTGCCATACCATCTGGGACCAGTTTGATCCAGTTGCCCCTGATGAAGTGGACAGGCTCCTTGCAGCTGTGCGCGCCACTACCTGCCCATTGGACCCCTGTCCCACCTGGTTGGTGAAAGCCTCCAAGGCGGTGACAGGTGGCTGGGTTGGGGCTATGATCAACGCATCATTGCGGGAGGGGGTGTTTCCTGCACCTTTAAAACATGCCTTGGTGCGCCCCCTCCTGAAGAAACCTTCCCTCGACCCAGCTGTCCTAACCAACTATAGGCCTGTCTCCAACCTCCCCTTTTTAGGGAAGGTGTTGGAGAAGGCAGTGGCGCGTCGGCTGCAGGGGGTACTGGATGAAGCGGATTACCTGGACCCCTTTCAGTCAGGATTCAGGCCTGGATATGGTACCGAGACGGCATTGGTCGCACTGATGGATGATCTCTGGCGGGAGCGGGATGGTGGTCACCCATCCGTCCTTGCTCTTCTTGACCTCTCAGCGGCTTTCGATACCATTGACCACGGTATCCTTCTGGAACGGCTCCGAGGATTGGGAATCCAGGGCACTGTGTGGTCCTGGTTTTCCTCATTTCTGAGGGGTCGGACCCAGTCGGTGTGGTTGGAGAGTGAGAGGTCCAGTCCTAGGCCCCTCAAATGGGGGGTGCCTCAGGGCTCGGTGCTCTCTCCTCTCCTATTTAACATCTACATGAAGCCGCTGGGTGAGATCATTCGTTCCCATGGGGTGCGGTACCATCAGTACGCGGATGACACTCAGTTGTACATCTCGGCCCATGGGGACCCCAGTGATGCCGTCAAAGTCCTTTCCAGGTGCCTGGAAGCTGTTGGGGTCTGGATGGGGGCTAACGGGCTACAACTGAATCCCAGCAAGACTGAGTGACTATGGATAAGGGGTCCTGCGTTAACCCGGGAGCTACCATCTTTGGTTCTGGATGGGGCTATTTTGCCCCAGACAGACCCGGTGCGCAACTTGGGGGTCCTCCTGGATTCGCGGCTACTGCTAGAAGAACAGGTGGCGGCTATGACCAGGAGGGCTTTCACCCAACTTTGGGTGATTCACCAGTTGGGCCCACTCCTGGACCGGGACTCCTTGCTCATGGTCACTCACGCTCTGGTCACCTCCAGACTAGATTATTGCAATGCGCTCTACAAGGGGCTGCCCTTGACGACCATTCGGAGGCTACAGCTGGTCCAGAATGCGGCAGCCAGGGTGGTGATGGGGTGTGGGCGTTATGCCCGTGCTTTGCCACTGCTCCGGGAGCTGCACTGGTTGCCAGTTTGTCTCCGGGTGCAATTCAAGGTGCTGGTTTTGACCTTTAAAGCCCTATATGGTAGTGGGGCGGGTTACCTAAGAGACCGCATTGCCCTGAGGACGTCTGTCCGTCCAACCAGAGCGGACCGGAGAGGCTCTCTAATTGTTCCATCAGCCAGAGGGGCTCGCCTCTCTGGCACAAGGAGGAGAGCCTTCTCCGTGTCTGCACCGGCCCTCTGGAACCTCCTGCCAACAGAGCTACGTCTCCGGACGGAATTGCTGCCTTTCAGAAAAGAACTTAAAACCTGGCTGGTGGGTCAAGTGTGGGGTCCAGGTGGAAGGGTAACCTCCATTGGGTGGTTGGTGTAGAAGAACTCTTCCCCATGGTGCCTTTGGATCCTGCAGCCCTTGTTTTTAGGGGGTGGGTAGTTTTAACTGTTTTTAACATGTGTTTTTTAATTTTTATTGTGAACCGCCCTGAGTTGGCTTTGGCCGAGTGAGCGGTATATAAATGTGACAATTAAATTAAAATCAAAAAATTAAAAAAAATTAAATTCTCCCACATCTTGATCCTGGAGATTGAGTCGAAGGCACCCTTTAGGTCAATAAAAGCAGCATACAGAGATACTGGGCTCTTGGAAGAGTCTTTTTCAATGAGATGTTGGAGGACTAAGCAGTGGTCAATTGTGGACCTGCTTTCCCTAAAGCCCACTTGTCCCTCTGCTATCAGTTTTTACTCTTCCATCCAGCTCTTGAGTTTCTTGTGCAGGTAGCTGACATAGAGTTTACTGATGATGTTGAGTAGACTGATTGGCCTGTAGTTCCCAGGATCATATTTGTTTCTTTTCTTGAATATGGAAACAATGACTGCTGAACCCGTCTTTGGGAATTCATCCAGTGCTATCAATGTAGGTGAACAATGAGGCCAAAAGTGGAGACTACCACTCCTTGTTGTTTTTTAACCATTCTGGGGGAATGAGGTCCTCCCCGGGGCCTTGCCTGAGTGGAGTTGGGTAATGAGGGACTCAATTTCTTCCTTTGATACTGATGACCAGTTGGAAAGTTTTTCTAGGTTGGCAGTTGAGAGATCTGTTTTGGTAGCTACATCTTGATACTGTAGCCTGTAGTGGTTCTCCCATGTTTCTGGGGGGATGTGGGCACTTAGCCTTGATGGATTTTTTTATTTATTAAAATACATTCATCATACAAATACATTCATCATACAAGACAACATACATTACAACTTATCTCATAACTAGGTATCCCTAATATTGTAAACTATTACAAAGCATTCCAACTGAATAGAATTGTAAAGTTATAAACACAGGATAGTGACAATTATGAAGATACTAACTAGATTGAATATAAAAAATATGGGGGGCGTCTATTTTTGTGTAATCAAAACAAGAAAGTGCATATTGAGACTAGGTCAGTAAGGGAAATATATTTATTTTGGAAGGGAATCAAAGAGGAGTTAGTTAAAGGGGATTCTCCAATCTGGACTTTCCAGATTGCCCGTTGAATGGGATTAGAGGTATGAAGCAGAAATTAAGAGTGAATAACTTAATACAATTTAATGACTGGATTTTAAAGGGTTCTATGAACCAAATGCAAAATGGAAATTTTCAAAAGTTAGACCTAAACTGGTTTCAAAAAATTCAGTAGGAAAAATGGGATAATAAAATAAGGGGGAAAAGCCAGATTGGAAGAAAGTCTTCAAAATTTGAAGAGCTGATTTATAATATAAGAAAAAGAATTATGGTCAAGAGAGGGGTGGTAAGCAAAATATACAAAATGATAAATAAAAAGGAGGAACCACAAAGGATACTAAGGAATACATGGGAAGAAGAATTAACTATAAAAATAAATGAACAATCATGGGGGGAAATGGAACCAGCGTATTACAAATCAACTGTCTATTAAAGAGGGAGAGCATAATTTTAAATTAATTTGGATGTGGTATCTGAGTCCAATTACAGTACACAATATAGACAAAAAAGTTCAAATAAATGTTGGAGATGCAATAAAATGTTGGGTACCTACCTCCACATGTGGTGGTATTGCGAATACACTCAGAAATGTTGGGAAATGGTGGAACAGGAGATTGGTAATATCTTTTAAAAAAGTATAGCATTGAACCCTAAAGTTGCTCTTCTAGGACAGTTTGAGGATATAGATGTTGATGATGAAAAGAAAGAGTTATTGGCCATATTATTCTCTGTTACAAGACAGATTATAGCCATGGAATGGAAGAATAAAATGAATATAAGTAAAGAGAGATGGTGTAGACAGATATGGTGGTTGGCATTAAACGACAAATTAACACTAGAAATGAAACTGGCAAGAGAAGAAATCAAACAAAATCCTTTTTGGAGAATTTGGAGACCATGGATAGAATATAGCCTTCTAGTCAAAAATGGAGTAAAACCTACGCAGGATGAAATTAGTTTTTAGGTAAACTGATGAATATAAAACACGTGGTTAGAGATAGACAATTTTCAACTTGTTTAGCACGGGGTATGGGTGATGGGAGATTGGGGTTATAAAATAAGCCTTGATGGAATTTAGTTGTTGTTGATATTGGTGATATGCCAGAACATAGCTGAATCTTTTTGATCTGGCTGACTGAATAAGCTGAAACCAGGTGGCCCTCATTGCCATTTTTTTCTTCCGCTTTAGTAACCATTATCCTGAATAACTAACCAAATAGACCTGATGTGGTTTTAACTGAAAGGAAGTGACCAAATTTAGTTCTGCAGTGAATCAGAAAAGATTTATCAATCAGTTTGTGTCCAGCGCTCACATAAAACCACATGGCACACAAATTTCTCCAGGGGCATTTTTTTCCTTTTCTTCTCCTTTGAAGAAAAATAATAATATTAAAGAACTCTTAAAATAGTACATGGATTCTTCAAGATGGCTGTCTGAACAATGATGCAATCTCTCTGGGACAAATCAGGACCTAATGGATATCCCAACATTGTAGGGCATATGTACAGCTCAAGTTACACCTGATATAGAAACATCCCTGTTCCTTAGACATATATAAAAATGAAATTGTACACATTAAAATATTCTGTTCTTTTTTTCTAGACAATATATTTTCCATGTCGAAAGGTTGCAATATTTGGGGAATCAATAGCTTTGGGGGGAAAGTGCCTAAGGGGTGACATGGCAGAGATGTTATAAAATTATAAACAATGTGATAAAAGGAGATCATGACACTAGTCATAAATTCAAAACAAAGGGTGCAGATGCATGTATGTCCTGCTAGTGGACTGCAGTAGATAACTCATGGAGCACTTCCTGAATAGAGTTTTGCACTAGATAGGCTTTTGATCTCATCCCACGTGCAAACACAAAAAACGCTTCATATTCTCTTACCAACAATAGACCTCATTCTTTTGAGGACAGGAAAAGGATAAAAAAGTGAGAATTTACATCCCTAGCAATTATAAAACAGCATTGCATTCTACTAGTAAAAGCTGCATCAATATTAGTACTACATAGCATCAGAACACATGGCATCCAGTTTTTTTAAATAGTTAGTCTAATAATGAAAAATGAATCTATTTTACAGGGTAAAACTGTTGTTAGAATGCTATTCTCTTACATTCTTTTTAAAGTGTCACATTTTGATTCTGTTGGCACTTTGTGGCATCTCACGTACATCATGGGTTATAAAATTCCAGCTGGAAGCTTTGACACAGGCAAATGCTACTGACAGAATATAATTCAGCACATCATCACATATGCATAGTCATACTGTTCCTAAATATTATGTCAATTCAGTATTTTAAAATGTATTACCAAAGAATGAGATTAGCACATTGTCAAAATGGTAACAAACAAGAGTAAAATTTATTAGATGTTAGTTTTGAATACAATTAATTTTGGCAGAATATGTTTATTACAGTAATGGAGGAAAGTTTAGCAAGTAATCTTAGCTCTATGTGATCATGAAATTCAAGCACTTAATATTTTAGAGATGTTCTGATAAAGAAATACAGATTGCAACATTTTTTTTTTGAGGGAAAGCATGCCAGTGCAATATGATTTCATCTCTTAATAACATTTATGAGCAATTTAGTTTGTATAATATACCTGGTCTGTATAACAGCTTGAATGTCAAGGAAGTTGAAGTGCAATGGCATGGCTATTCCATGCTTATTCTTGTTGTTTTTAAAATAAAGCTCATTTTGAAATTAATAATAATACATCTGATTAAACATGATTAGAACTACATATTCTTTAAAGAAATATGTCAGCTATAATTCATGATAAATATCAACACATTATAAGCCAGACAATTCAGGTAATGTTTGACTAACTTGATTTGTATCTTGCCTTCTCTCAAAATTGGGGCCTAAAGTAGTTTACAACAAAATTTAAAATTTGTGCAAAAATTTGTTATGTTATGTAATGGAATAGGAGTAATGAAATAGGAGTGATGCTTGCCTTTTGAAATAATAGATTTCGGTTTTCATGTTCCCGGAGAGCAGAAAAGGGAAGGAATTTGGCCTTCAGGTGGTTACTGGGGAAGATAATGCTTAGTCAAAATAAGCTGTATTCTGTGGGAATGGAACCTAGTTTAATAGACATCTAATGCTATGTTGTAATTGCCTGGAATCCTTCAGAAGGAGGGTAAAGGTGAAAAATGTGTTCTGATATGAGAGAGGTCGAGGAGATTTTAGCCATGCTTAGTCATGCTGTGGAAGCTTAGGATCACTTTACACCGGATGGAAATGTGAGTAGAAAAACCACTAAAATGTAGCTCTCTAATTAGATACCAGGCCAAAGCCTGGAAGCTAGAAAGGCTTTTAATTTAATTTAATTTAATTTAATTTAATTTAATTTAATTTAATTTAATTTAATTTAATTTAATTTAATTTAATTTAATTTAATTTAATTTAATTTTTGGATGTATGCACCACCCACTTAGGCAAACCCGACTCAGGGCGTCATTACAACAATCTAAAAAACACAAGCATGAGAATATAAAAACAATTGAAAACAGATAAAACCACCCACATAAAAAAGAAACCCACCTACCCCATTTCTAAAAAAAGGGGAGGGTGATTGGGATCTTGCTTAATGGACAAGCCAGCAGGCAGGGGCCACACTACCATCAGGCCCCCATACCTGCCCTGCCAGCAAGGTTTTAAGACCCTTCCTGAAGGACAGCAACTACATCTGCAATCGCAGCTCTGCTGGCAGGAGGTTCCAAAGGGCCCATGCAGAGACAGAGAAGGCTCTCCTCCTTGTGCTAAAGAGACGGGCCCCTCTAGCTGATGGTGCCACATTTTCATGTATGTGATACATTTCATGTGTATGGGATTGCTAGTTTGCAAAACATGTTCCTCTGCAATAATCATTTGAAACTTACTAACTGTGGATTAATAAAAGAATGTTTGGAATCCAGAAACATTGTCTCTGGTGAGCTGAGAGCTAAGCTGTTCTGGGGGAAAGTCTGGTGCCTTGACAAAACTACCATACTCTAATGATGCATTTTACTTATGCCCTACCTGGACTGGTGTGTTTGCTAGTTCAAACAGCCAATCGTAACCCTTTACATTCATGCTAGCCCTAAGCCATGCAGAGAGTGCCAGGGCCACACCAGGGTGGGGGTGGGCCCAAAGTGGGGGTACATACTGCTGCCAAAGCAGAAGATGACATGGTGTGTTAGGGCCAGAGGGTAATTAACCCTTACATGTTAAAAATAATGAATTAAATCATCACATGTAAAGCACATTGGCTGAAATCATGTTGTTAAGCATAGTAAGTTGCAAGTAGAGTACACCCAATGAATCAGTTTCCTTGACTCAATAAAAAGGACTTCAGCCTTGATATAATATTGAAACATAACTGAAAGAAACAAAAGTACAAGAATACATTTTTTAAAGTACCACAGACAAGTGTTAAACTCCTGTTTTTAGCAGCCTATCTATTGCCATCAGCCCACATGAATAAACAGGTTTTTGACCATGAGGAAAAGAGTAGTAGAGGGGGGGGGGGCAGCTCAGCCTGGCAAGCCGCCAACAGAAAAGCTCACTCTTGTAGCCCACCAAACAAGCCTGAGTTTGGTGCAATCAGAAAAGAGCTACCCCTGAAGATCTCAAAGTCCAGTCATACTATGTAGGAGAACATGGTCCATCTGATAACCTGGGTTCCAAATGCCTAGGCTAGGAGTTCTCAACCTTTTAAATCCAGGGACCGGGGTCACAATCTCTCAGATAGCTTTGGGGGCTGAACAGACATTTGGCCCTTCCTCTACCACATGTCACTTCCTAATGTGGTGGAGGCAGTAGGGGGCCACATGTAATGGCACTGCAGGCAGCATTCAGCCCACAGGCTACAGGTTGAGAATCCATGGCCTAGGGCTTTATAGGTCACAATCAGCATAGTAAATTGCATGAAGAAACAAGTCAACAATAATGCTGTAACAAGGGAGAGCTGTATTATCTACTGTATAGAAGATCCCAATCAACAGTCTGGACAAGCTGTATTTTCCAGTCTTTTTAAAAAAGGAATTCACCATAAAAGGCATGTTCATGGCAATTAAAAGTGGATGTAACGACACATAAATCATTACAGAGGCTAGCCTCTCCCATCCAAGTTTTGAAATAAAATAGTCCTAATTTGGTTGCAATGCAGGGCTTTCCCCCTGGCTACGCCCACCATACCACGCCCACAGGGTGGTAGTAATTTTTTTTGAGCCTACCACTGCATTTAGGGCCCGGAGCAGACAGGAGCCCTGCCACCGCTGGCCATAACTATATGTATGTGTGTGGGATGTCCCCTCCCCCCAAATAGGATTGCTCAGTATGGGGCCCAGAAATTACTGATGGGGTACATGAGATTGGGGGGTTGGGGTTTTCATTAGCTGTAAGCCATAAGCATCAATATTATAACAAAGTAAGGCTTGAACTATCTCGCTTTGCATGTAATGAGTCTATCTCATATATTTGTTTCACCTTTTAAGTTGCATTACTGATATTCCAGTTGTCCGAATTTCACCTGTAGGTATGAGTACTCACATGCTATGATATGCAGACACATTTTACTACCTAGGGGAGCACCTCTGCCTCCCAAGAAAGAAGACATGTATCATCTTGTTTTGATGTGTTATATAGAGAACAGTAATGAAAGTGTGGGATTCGATTTCAGGTATGTCTGAATATATAAAACAATGCCATTTCTCCCTCCATATGCTGGCTGTACACACATTAATTTCTTTGAAACAAATCATACTTGATGAGTTGCTCCTTGCTGCACACCTCATTTCTCAGATAGCAGCCACACAGACTCAAGGAATTATTTTGAACACAATGCATATTTTTTGTCAGCACAATAGAGAGCAATATGTGTGGCATCAAGATTGCACAGCTTTTTCAGGACACAACTTTCTCTAAGAGTGGGCTGGCTGCTGCTCGGAATAAAAATACACCACCAACAGTTGGCTATGGAGGCAACATGTGCTGAGTGTTAAAAGTTTTGTTTTACAATGGTTAAAGCACCTTCTGGTCACAATCGTGCTTCCTAATTAACATTAACTTTGTTATTTCTGACCATATGTTCCAGTGAAGAAAGCTATGTGAATGTTGAGAATTTGGCTTCCAGGTTTAGAAACTAGCTGCAGGATTGTAAATATGGTTTGAAACTGAAGGAAAGTCAGTGATGTTTTTTGTAATAACCCCAGATTTGGCCAGCATCTTGATTAATATGCTGGCACTTCTTTACCAAATATAAGTTTATCCCAGAAACAGCAAATATAATTTAGATGCTCTTTGCTTTTTGAGCTCTGCTCCACTGATGTCCATCAGTATTTTGCCATCAGAACATGTCAAAGAAGAGTATGTCCGGGTTAACTGGTTAGGATGTAAATGGAATTTGATTGATCATTGTTGTCTTTGTTGGCCTTTAATCAATGGCTCCAGTAGAAACAGCTCAAACTTTAGAATATGCAGATGGAATTTTGAATTGTAGAGCTCCTACTAATTTCTAATTTTTGTTAATGCAGAATGACCAAATATAGAAAATCTGATTACCCATAGAAATGAAAAGGGACATGCTAACATTTGCTCACTGCCTAATGGAAATAATTTGTGAACCTCTGTGTCTGTGTCAGACTAGCTAAATGTTTATTTCAACATCATCAAAACTTGTGAACGCATGCTGGCAGGCCTCTCTGATGGTTGTGAGCTTTGTGGGCGCCCCCTCAAGAGATGGGCGTGCTATACCTGTCAAGTTTTGGATTTGAAAATAAGGGAAATTTTCCTGCCAATACGGGAGACTTGACAGCTATGCTTATCCTGTGCAGCCCTCCAGTGGCGGCATTAAAGCATTGCAGTCTAACTAATATGGGAGGATGGCGGGAAAGAGGGTAAAATACGGGAGTTTCCCGGCCAATACGGGAAACTTGTCAGCTATGGGGAGCACACTGATTTCCCGCTGGTCATGCTGGGAGGAGCCAGCACCCCTTTATAAGGGCTGGCTCCTCTCAGCCTCGCCATTCAGCAATTCTGCTCTGGAGAAGCTTCTCCCTCCCTCCCTCCCTCCCTGTGAACAGTGTATACTTGGTCGCTTCGAGGCTGGGTGAGAATTTTTCCTCTACGTCCTATTGGCCCAGGCGTCATGGATGTTTCACCCACCCCACACTGTTCTAACAGGTTGAGCTTTCTTAGAGGTTGTTTCCTTTCATGGTCACCTTTGGCGGTCAGTGTGGGTGTATTCCATTCTAAATCTTACATTTCCATCGGGTATGGGCTGGGGTTGTTGCAGGAGCTGGAAGGGTATCATCTAGGTGTGTGCCCCAAGGCTCCTGTAGCAACCTTTCACCAGTGCTGGCTTATCAGTAAGCATTTCCATCCACAACACTCTGTGTGGCATATTATTGGACTCCAGTGTGTTTGGCCCATAGTCCTTTCTCCTAATGTTATTGGTTACCTAATTCTTTACATCTCACCCGCACCTCTGGCCCCAGTGCATTGTTTGGCTTTTATCAATAAAGTGGCCCATTGTTTAACCCAATTACAGCATACATCTCTTCACTGAGGGGTGTGTGTGTCTGCAATAAAATAGCAATCTAACATGTATAAGCCAAACCTAAGTCATGTGGCTAAGAGAATATGATTTTGGAAGAAACATATAGGATTTGCATGTAGAAAACATATCTGGATCTCATACGTCTGACAAGGTAGCTTCTCTTAGTTTTAAAATGTTAATTGCCCCTTTTAGCATACTTTTAGTGGGTAGTTTATCATATTGCATATCAGGCTGCAGAGCCAAAGGTTTGGAATTTGATCCCCCTTTATGTCTTGTGAGCAAAGACTCAGCCTGTGTAGGCCGGGGAATTGCACAGACCTAGGGCATCTTCAGAAGATGGGAAATTTAAACCACTTATTTATTTATTTATTTTTGCACATTTATATCCCGCCCTCCTGGTGGGTACACCACTCAGGGCGGCTAACAATATAATAAAAATTACAATATAAAACAATTCAACAATAATAGCTAAAACAAGACCTAACAACCCCAGCTAAAACCAGCATTAAAACACAAACAAACAAACAAATCATCATTAAAAAACAACCCTCCCCACCCTCCCCCCATAAAAACAGAATAACCAAGCTGGGGGGCAGCCCCTCACATAGGCTAAATCAGCCAGCGGGCTTGACTAGCAGAGTCAAGCGTGCCCCAAACCTACTGGAAGTGCTGTGTACCTAGAAAACCCTGGGAAGTATTACCATTAGAAGGGATCAACTCAATAACAAGTAATCATTATATGTCACCCTGCAAAATGTTGTTGTGTAATCACAGTCACCTTTTACAAAGAGATGAGTATTAAAGGTCCATACCTAACAGCCATTTTCATACCTTTTGCACAGATTTCTATTCACTTTTGTATGTGAGGTCATAGCAGGCTGGGTATCTCGGTGGTTTAGGTATCTGGCTGTGGATCCAGAGGCTGGGGGTTTAATCCCCACTGTGCCTCCTGGAAAAAAAAACTTGCCTTTATCACTATGGATGATTTGGACAGTCCTAATGCACAACAGGAAGAAAGGAATGGTAAACCATTTATGTGTATTTTCTACCTAGAACACCCTGAAAAGGGAATTGACGATTGTACACACACATGTTTGTGGTCATATACTTACAGTACATAGATATTTAACTTGTTTTCTATTTAAAAATATAATAATGATTGAGGCAGCAAAATAGCAATAACAGTTACACTTATATACTGCCCCATAATGCTTGTGCACTCTCTGGGCAGTTTATAGGTACTACCTTGTCTACATCTCCCCTTAATTATTTACATACATTTTATAGGTCGTCCTTGCTTGAAAGCCAGTTGTATCCAAATCTAGGGTTCAGTGATCATCTCTGTTTATAGCCAAAGAGCCAGTGCTGTCTGCATGTGGAAATGTTTCCATGGACATGTGGCAGGCATGCCTCAACACCGAAGACCATGGAACACTGTTTACCTTCCCACCAAAGTGGTCCCTATTTATCTACCCGCAATTTCTTGCTTTCGAACTGCTAGGTTGGCAGGAGCTGGGACAGAGATGGGAGCTCCCTCCATCATTCAGTACCCAGGAATCAAACTCTGACCTTCCAGTCAGCAAGTTTAGCGTCTTAACCACTTGAGTCACCACAATCCCACATACATTTTCTACATCTTCCCTTAATTATTTTAGCATCCAAAGCCATTCAAAATGCCACATCTTGACAATTAAGGAGATCTTTGGTTTTATACAAAGTGAGTTTTTTTTAATATCAGAAAGCAAAATAATAATAATAATAATAATGTTGCAGCACTTTAAAGATTAACTGCTATATTTTTAACGCGAGCTGATATATACAGAGTGAGATGATATATTCTGCCTAGAAAGAACAGGGTAGTATCTTAGTCACTCTAGTCTCATATGAAATAGAGTAGGAAGTCAGTTTGAAACCTGCTGGCAAACATTGCTATAGAGAACAGTGATATACAGTACTTCATTGGAATTTGCATGGGGGAGATTCAGTAGAACCCAATGATAACAAGCCTTTTCACATATGTAATCTGATAGAATTTATGTTATCTGTCTGAAAAATTATACTCACACCCTACCATGATCAAACGTAATGGCTGATGGATTCAGAAATAACTTTTTGAAGCTCTGTGTCTGTGTGCAACAAAAGCTCAATCACGTGATAAAGATTAAGCAGACAAAAGCCATGTATTGACTTTGTCCTCTAAAAGAAGTATTGCTGCATATTTTACCCTGCAGATAAAACTGTATTTCACATAATGGAAATGATGGCATGAAAACAGTCTGCACTTAATGGAATGAATCTACCATTGTTTGCTTGGCTACCTCCTGGCAAAAAACACCAGAGCAAGATCATGATTTCAAACAAAATTTCTAACTGGACATAAAATGAGGAAGCTGTGGTGTGTCATGTTGCTTTTTGTAATTAGACTGAAAAGCACATGTGGTCTTTGTGTACAAGTATATAGTTTAGTTTCACTCACTTCAGTATGTGGGAGCTCAGTCTAATTAAAACCCATGGAATGTCATAGCATTTTATCTCAATCCTTTCATATTTATGCAAACCACACTAGCTTTTCTTTAGGACACTACGTAACATACACAATGAATCTATCTGCAGCTCACTTAATGGTCTTAAACATGTTTTCCTATGCACAGAATTGTTACTGGGTGAGGTTGTCATTTGCCTTATTCCTCTGCCCTAATAGAGATGTGAAACAGCTCCAAATCAAATTGCCTCCAGTATTAATGGTTTTCTAATGGTTTTTAAATAAGGTTTTTATGACTGTGTAGCAACATGATGTTTTTATACTTGTGAGCCGCCCAGAGTCACTTTGGCAAGAAGGCAGCAATACAAATGTAAATGAATAAATAAACAAACAAACAAACAAACTACCCCTATTCATCAGTAATGACAAATCAACTCTGAACTTAAATTAATTTGTTTCTCCAAATGAATGTCCCACAAAACAGTATTTTTTTTTTGGGGGGGGGAGTGTATAAGCCATCTTCTCCACAATACATCAGTTTTAAACCATGTATCAGTAATGTCACCTATCCTTCATCTTTATCCCTATGGTCAACACAAAGCAGGGCTCCTCTACCAACACAAAAAGGTTAAGATGTTTTATATGGTAATGACAGCACAGGATATCTTTGTGGGTCCAACAATTCCATTCTTTTCATTTAGAAAAATGAAATGTGAATGACAAGCAAGTCTAAATTATAATACTGTAGAACAACATTGTCTGTCTGGCCAGGTTATCTTGCTATGGTAATAGAGTAGTCTAGGCATTTGCAGCCTATGGCCTGTGAACCTAATCCGGCCCATTGCACCAATTAATCCAGCCCATGGTGACTACCTGGGTATTGCTGGAAGCTGCCCACCACCTCCAGAAGTGCCCAAAATACTGCCGCCACAGAAATTGAAAATGCAATAATGAGGCATTTTTTAAAAAATGGAGCAAAAATGACCACACACCCTCCCACTGCCACAGGGAGTGGTGGAGACTATAAAAGCAGCCAAAAGATGCTGCAATTGCAACTGACAGCAGTGGCACAGAAACCAGAAGTGCTGAAACACCATGTTTCCACTGCAAAAATGCATCAAAAATTATGAAAATAGAGCAAAAATGCTCCGCACACCCTCCCGATGCCATGGGGAGTGGTTGAGGCTGCAAAAGCAGCCAAAACATGCCATGATTGCTCCTGCTGCCGGCACTGTGGAAACCAGAAGAACCAGAAGCGGTGGGGGGACTATGACTCCATCCCACACAGCTGTGTGTCAGGAGCAGCTCCAGCCCATGGCAAGAAAATGTTGCTAAACCCCTGGAGTAGACCATACTGCCAGTTACTCAATGCTGAGTGTCAGGTAGCAGTTGACTAACCAGACAAACCCTGAGTACTAATGGATTTGGGTGCCAAAGTCTACAGGGAAGTGTGATGATCCCCAAGTGGATTAAATCCCACTTGATGGAAGGCAGCATCTTCATTAATACTGCCCTGGAGCTGATGAGAACTTTGTGTGCCAAAAGGGCTCAGAACCTGCATTATATTCCCAGGACAGTCTTCATGGCCCATCACCATGAGGATCACCAATATTCAGATTTGGATATGGGAGGAGGAGGAGGAGATAATGATGATGATGATGATGATGATGATGAAGAAGAAGACAGACATATCTGTTAGGACATCAGCTCAGCAAATAACTGAATCCAGCTGCTAGTAGCTCCAGTGAATTCTCCCTCCCCTTGGATATGAGTGAGATAGGACCCTGAGCATCAGCACCAGCATTTGGGACTTGTAATCCAAGTGGAAATTGCATCCCCAATTATGTGCCTGTAAATTTTTCAGTCCCTCTCTTTTTTCCAATTCTGTCTCAAATCTAGGGATCTGTGGCTTTGAATAATTGGTCAAGATGTATGTCACAAATGGAGGCTTTTTCAGATGTACTGTTTATAGAGGGAAGGAAAGCAGCTCAGTAAACCACAAGTCATTCTGCTTCTGGAGCTTCTTGTTTTGTTTCTAAGACAAAAAAATGAATTTTGCTATGTTGAGGAAAGTAAAACATTTATTTTATTAAATGCACACCATGCCCAGTTTCCCTTTTTTAAAACAACAACAATAACTTAATAAGATATAACAATGAATTTTTTCCCTGATCCCTTCCAGCATTGGTATAATGATAACTTTGTAGGTCAGCTATATCTCTAAATTCTCTCTATTTCTGTGTCTCTATCTGTCTCTCTCTCTTGTTATTTTTAATCAGATGTCAAAATGTCATAATGGTACCTGCTTGAAAGTGAAATAAAATGTGACACTTTGGAGTCCAAACAGTATTTTGTAAAGGTTTTTGACTATCCCAGATCTGTTCTTAAAACCATGTGTTGAGAAAAGTTAATAGATTGACAGTAATATGTTCTGAAACCCATCACAGCTATAAACCTGCAAAAAGCTTCTTGAGCCTTAGACTGAAGAACAGAGCGAGTTTCTTTGATACCAGTTAAGTTTCCATAAGAAAATTCTCACTGCCCCCACTTTTTAAAAGATTCAGATGTGACATATATTACAGATTTCAAAACACCTCCTCTCTTTTCACAAGGTCCCACATGCCACAAATGCATTGACAAAATAACTTTATTCAGCTGCTTCCTACAGGTGTCTCAGCAGGCAAAGTGTGCTAGTAGCTTACCTGACCTTTTCACGTGGAGTTGTATATGTCACCTATGGACATCCATTGAGTTTAGTGCTGAAGGTCAAGTCAGCTAGGCTGAATTTAAGCTGATAAAAATATAGAGCCTTTATCTCCTCTATCTGCTAGATAACTTTCAAAGAGTATTTGAGTATCTTCTTTTGTATTTACCCATTTCTATGAAGATGGAGCTGAGTTAATTGTACAATCAGACAAAGCAAGATTAAGAGGCTGTCTGAAAAATAAAGCAATAACTACCAACATGGTAGTTCAAACTAGGATTTTCATGATCTAGTCATTCAAAGTCCTCTGTCCAGAATTTTTTTTTTTGGTTTCTCACACCTTTATTTTTAAAATCTCAAGTTTTTTTACCCTAAATATGAAGAAATTTTAGGTAATTTTTTTAGCTTAACAAACAGTCATGCAATTCTCACCCATTAGTCCTTTGGTTTGATCTGGTTGATCTGGTGTTGATCTGATTGGCCAGCAAGGTTGCCACCCAGAGTATGCCCAGGGTATGCCTGATTGTATTCACAATTTTCATGGAGGCTCTTTCTGTGTTCTTGGACAACCACAAAGTAAAGAAATTTACTTCATTTTGGCAGTCCAGGGTTTGTTTCAGATACAAAAGGAGAAGACCTATTAGTCCAATAAGGCTACCCAGAACATATTGTCTCTTGGGATATTTGCGAGGGATATGATAAATATCCTCAAAATTTAAAATGGAAGGAAGAATTAAGAAAATCTGACTTTGAATTAGCACTCATTAACACTTTAGTACTAGAGGTGGTAGAGGTTCTGATTCTAGCTGTCATAACCAGTTCTGTTCAAGAAAAAAACCCACCTAAAATTGTTTGAAATAAAAAAAGGTCATAAATATCAACTGATAGCCTTGCTAGCACTATTTAGACCAAGGGTGGCCAAACTATGGGCCACAGGCTGGACCCGGCCAACAGCACCATTTCCTGTGGCCTGCTGCCACTCTTGTCACTACCAGAAATGAAAGTGGATGTGTTTACAACAGCCATAAAATGAGCCCATATATGTATAAATGCTGCTGTAAATGCACCTATTTACATGTTTATGACAGCCATTGTCACATTTTACAGCGGGAGGAACCATGTGACCAGCCCACTGAACCACATGACCAGCCCTGTGGCATGAAAAGTTTGAGAACCCCTGATTTAGACCATGGGTTTTTCAATCGAATGCATACATATTAATAGGCATGCTTCTCCAAGGAAGGACAGGACCTGAATGACAGCACTTTTATAGATTTACACTTGTATTATATTTTTTCTATATTTCCTCAGAGTTACTGAAAAGCATAAACAAAGCATTTTACTTAGCTGACATGAAAATTAATAACAGGCTCATATTAATCTGATTGGAACTTGAGACATGGTTTCCCATATTTCAAAAGACACACATCATTTAATCTATGATGAAAACTTGCTTAGTCAGAAAGCCAGCTGCATCAACATTATTCATAAATAGACTTGCATCTTTGGTAATTTAAAACATGTATTAGGCAAAGGAAGAAGGTTTCTTGCTTGAAAGCAGCTGTTAAAAAGAGCTTTTTGCCCACTTTTCTGTCTCCTTGTGAATTCATCAGAATCCAGAAAGAACTACATAACAAAACACAAGAAAGTTATGTGATGCTTCAGGATAAACTGTATATGCAGAGCAGATCTCTTTTGCCTGTATGTTCTTAGTTAACCTATGAGTTCTTCAAGTATGGACTTACTGGATGTTCCACAATGGAATGGCATCCCATAATAATGTGAATGTAGGCCTCCTTCAGAGATGTCAACCTCCTGTAGTGCTCACTTTCATGTCTTTCAGAACATTGATACTGTGATCAGTTTGAAATGTACTCGTCCATCTAATGATAGCTGCATTACTTTTTGATTATGTTTCAGTCATTGTTTTAAATTGCTTAAAAATTATTTCGTATTGGCCCAAATCCTGTTGCAACATATATGGTGTCATCAGCTGCAGTCATGTTATACCTGTAGCCTTTCAGGAAATCGAAAACTTCCTGTTCCTCCTTCCCTAGGTTGTGGGGATCCCTAGGGATCCTCTTTATCATGAGGCAGCCTGCAAGAACTGCAGAATGGGATAGGGAAAGAGTTCTAATTGAAGCAACCAATATCTCATCTGCAAAACTGAGAAAAACAATAGAGAGATTATACTAAAAGGCTCTGTAAATGTGTAGGGTGACTGGATTCCTCAGCAATAATTCCCCTGCTAATATGTCACAGAAGCAGATTTTGGTTTAGCAGGGGGTTCAGGAAACTTAAGTCATAGAAAAATCCTATATGTGTTTATTCAGAAACAAGTTCCACTGAGTCAAGCAGAGCTTATCCCCAGGTAAGAGGATTTTGAACTGAAGCTTTACTAAAGTTCTTAACAGGCTATGCATTTAACAATGCTTCAAGCAGTGTTTTTCTCCACTTCCACCATGGCTAAGGATGGACAAATCTATCAATTTGCAGTCCATGTGATAGTGTCATATTTATATCTATAACCCAACTACAATTCTGTTTATTTTCCACATTAATGGGTCATTTTGAAAAAAATTGAAATGTATATTTAAGCACTAAGTTAAATATGGTTCCTTTTTCAACATACATATCTAAAAATGCATACGTCTACTAAAGCTGGCAATAATTTGTTACAGTTAGGGAAGCGGATAAAATCCTGGTAAACAGATAAGTTCTGATTCATGCACATCACAGATGTGCAAATCAGGCAGTTTAGTTTATATAATATATAAAGTCACAAAGATAAATTTTAAAGCATCTCTTGCTGTTCAGTACTGCTAGAAATAAATGGAAAGGATCATCTTTCAGTTGGTGAATTGTATCAGGGTACTCAATGAGGATCCCCATTCATCTATCTTCAATTGCTTACCTGATGTTTAATGGCAATTAGATTCACTGCCATCTATCACAAAATGATACCAGGTTATCCTTGTATGCTAATAGAGTAGACCATACTGCCAGTGACTCAATGCTGAGTGTCAGGCGGCAGTTGACTAACCTGTCCACCCTGAGGACTAACGGATATGGGTGCCAAAGTCAACAGGGAAAGGTGATGGTCCCTAAGTGAATTAAATCTCACTTGAATCCCTCTTGATGGAGGGCAGCAGCTTCATCAATCCTGGCCTGGGCTGATGAGGACTTTGCATGCCAAAAGGGTACAAGACCAGAAAGTGACTTGCAGAACTGGATCAGTGGTACAGGTGTAATGCTGTGATGCCTAAGGCAGTTGAAAGGCCACTGCATTATATTCTCAGGACAGACTTCATGACTGATCACCATGAGGATCACCAATATTGGGATTCAGATTCAGCAGAATAAGAAGAAGAATCACACAATGCTCTGTATAAAAGGAAGCATGAAGAGTCTGTTTGCAGGAAGAGGTTGTTGGCAGATCTAACCACATTGGCCATAACCAGGCAATGACAAATCTAAAAACCAGAGGTTGTTTTCTTTTCTTTTAATACTGTCATGTCTCATAAAATGAACAAGAATTCTTATTTCCCAGGATGCTTGTTTGCATGGACAGACCAGATATAAGCAGAAACCTCTCCTCTTCAGATTTTGTTACTTTTGTGAAGGACAATGTGTGCTGAAGAAATTGTATGCTGTAAAATCTGAATAGGGATAATCTCTCTCTATATATATAACATGCCCTTTCTTTCTGGTTTGGGCTTTTATTTTTAATTGTCCTGCATCTCGCATCAATCTTTTCCTGGAATTTACTACTTGCCTGAAATACTATTTCAAAGTTTACATGTTTAAATCTTGAAATAGTATTTGAAGCACCACAGAGCCCTCACATTCATGCAGGCAAAGTAGCACTTTCATTTGGTGGGGAAAAATCTTTTTGTGTGATATAGTGGCAATATTATCAACTTTCACTGCAGTGGCTTGTTTTGTAGGTGTTGTGTTCTAATGGGTTTACCTTCCACATGGATTACAATGTATCAGAGCCAATGTAACCTTGCCTATAGCAACAATGTAACCTTCAGCGGTATCATATAAACCCTGTAATAGGACGCGAGCTAATGACCACCAGCTGGCAGCAGCGAGCGTCCAAGCTCTCTTGGTCCGAACTCATCAAAGGCAACAGCGCGGGAAGCTTTCCCGCCACTACCTACACCTGGACAAGAAGGGCGTGACTCGCAATGACGTCACGCAGGCAGTAGCCAATGGGCTACCATGGCACCACGTTCAAATGTATTACTGTTGTATAAAAAGAGCTATCCATCCGCCATTACCTCATGTTCCCTCTGTCCACGATGCAATAAACCTGAGTTAACCCAGCCCGAGGCTGTGTCCTGTGTCTTGGTTTTCATACACCAAATTGGCGACGAAGGTGGGATTATGGATCCCCAAGGAGCAGCCAGGGCACAGAGCGGGTTCAACATCACCAAACCGCAAGACTGGGAGCTGTTGGAGATGGACTTCCAGGCGGCGCTGGTGGAACTCAAAGTCAAGGAAGACGATGAGGAGCGGAAGAGGGCCATCCTCACCAGAATGCTCGGGGTGGAAACCAAGCGGACGCTGGTGGGCATCATCGCTCCGAAGAAGGTGAGCGAATTTAAGGCGGACGACATCATGAAGCTGCTACGGGAGCGCTTCCAACCCTCGAGGGCGATGTTTCCCGCTCGGAGCGCGTTTTGGAGGCGAGTCCAAGCGCCGGACGAGTCGGTTGAGGCATTCGTGGCCGCCATGAGGGTAGCCGCCGTCCCCTGCAAATGGGGCGACATCCTAGACATGGCCCTCAGGGACGGCGTGTTGTGTGGCCTGAAAGACAAGGAGGTGCAGCGCAGCTTGATGAACAAGGAGCCGCCACCCACGCTGGCAGAGGTCGTCGAGGCCGCAGAAGCCGCGGAGTCCACGAATGCTGGAGTAGACGAGATGCACCAGTGGCGTGAGTGGCGTCCCAGGGCCGGCAAAGCGGAAAATTCGGTGCACGGGAAGTCCGGACAATCGGTGCACGCAACTCGACGGGCCTCAAAATCGTCCTCGGAAGGCAGCGACGGCGAGGAGGTCCAGAGGGTTCGAAAAGGGGGGCGCCGCTGCGATGGTTGCGGAGCGGCCCACGAACGCGCGAGATGCCCATTTAGAAAGGCTGAATGTTACACCTGCGGCCGTCGGGGGCACATTGCCAAGGCATGCAGAAAACGAAAGGAGGGCCGGAGGCAGTCACCAGACCGTTCGACCAGGCCGGACCGTCCAGCGAGGTCCAAAGATGGCGCCCAGACCACGAGGAAGCAGGACGGCGTGGGCCGCGTCTCGGACAACAGCGAGGACGACGTCCCAGTGTTCAGCGTGGCCGCGGGACAGTCCCATTACTTCGTTGAGGTACTAGTACAAGGGGCCCCAATTAGGATGGAAATTGACTCGGGGTCCTCCTATTCTATAATTTCCCAGAAAGAGTTTTTGAAAATCGACCCCCACGTGCGGCCCAAACTTAAAACGTTGAGGTCCACGCTACGAGATGTACAGGGAAACAGCATTCCAGTGTTGGGGGTCGGGAAATTTCGGGTCAGCTTTAAGAGACATTCTGCGGAACTGCCCCTGGTTGTCCTTAAGGGGGGAAGTTGTAGCCTCCTAGGGACACAGTGGTTTCAGCCCTTAGGCTTGTTCATAGGGGGAGTGCATACAGTGGGGGTGGACCCAATACAAGCGGTTTGCGATGCGCATCCCGCCGTCTTCAAAAAAGGACTTGGGAAATTCAAGGGACCCCCTGTAGCCTTCGACCTAGACCTGGAGGTCCGCCCGATAAGACTCAAACCGCGCAGGGTGCCGTTCGCACTCAAGGACAAGATAGAGGCGGAACTGGACAAACTGGTGGACCAGGGGATTCTCATTCCTGTTGATTCCGCGGAGTGGGAAACTCCAATTGTAACCGCTCTGAAGGCTAACGGGGAGGTGCGCATCTGCGCTGATTATAAGTGTACAATCAACAAGGCGATCCGCCCTAACGCATACCCGGTGCCGGTGGTCAGCCACCTTTTGGCCAGGCTAAATGGGGGAAAGTGTTTCGCTAAGCTCGACCTAGCACAAGCCTATCAGCAACTCCCCGTAACTCCCGCCACGGCCGCGGCCCAAACGATAGTCACACATAAAGGAGCGTTCCAGGTGTCGCGTTTACAGTTCGGCGTGAACTCGGCACCCGGCCTTTTTCAGTCGCTTGTGGAACGCCTCCTGAAGGGGCTGGAGGGGGTGTTGCCTTATTTTGATGACGTGTTGATAACAGGGGGGAGTGAGGCCGAACTGGCAAAAAGACTGGACAAAGTACTAACCGTGTTCGAGAAAGCGGGGCTGAGACTGAGGAAGGACAAATGTGTTTTTTTCGAAACCGAGGTCGAGTTTTTAGGGTTCCGAATCACACCCGAGGGTATTAAGCCATCCAAATCCAAAGTGGCAGCCATCAAGAAGGCCCCTCGCCCCACATCCAAAACCGAGCTACAGTCATTCCTGGGGCTCCTCAATTTTTACCATACATTCCTTCCGCGGAAAGCGTCCGTAGCCGAACCGCTTCATCGGTTGCTTAAAAAGGAGGAGACATGGATGTGGGGTGACGAGCACGAGAGGGCGTTCAAAGAACTAAAGCAACTCTTGACTTCTGACGCAATTCTAACGCATTTCGACCCCAAACGGCCGGTGGTATTAGTCTGCGATGCATCACCGGTGGGGGTGGGGGCGGTGCTTTGCCACGTGTTGGATGACGGAAGGGAGGCCCCGGTTGCGTTTTATTCAAGGTCCCTGTCCCAAGCAGAGCGAAATTACGCACAAACCGACAGGGAGGCATTAGCAATAGTAGCGGGGACCAAAAAGTTCCACGATTTTCTGTATGGCCGCCCGTTCAAAATCGTGACGGACCACAAGCCCCTGTTAGGGATTTTCACGGCAAGCAAGCCCACGCCGCAGATCCTATCCCCGAGAATGCTGCGTTGGGCTATCTTTCTCAACACATACCAACACGAGTTGGAGTACCGGCCCGGAAAGGAGATCAGCCATGCTGATGCACTTTCGAGATCCCCTTTGCCCCTGTCGGACGACCAAAAGGCCAGAGTAGAAAGAGACCGCCAGGTGTTGCTAATCGAGGTCTTAGACGCACCCCCATTAGTACCAGCCGATATTGCTAGGGCGACAGGCAAGGACAAAACGCTGGAGAAAGTTAGCTCATGGGTACAGAAGGGGTGGCCGGTATCGTCCCCGGGCACGGAATTCGACCCATTCTTTCGGAAAAAACTAGAGCTGTCCTTAGAAAGGGGGTGCCTGTTGTGGGGCCAACGGGTGGTGGTCCCTACATCCATGCGGCCGAGGGTGCTTAAACTGCTGCACGTCAGCCACCCGGGCATCGTTCGTTCGAAAGCGCTGGCCCGCAGTTACTTTTGGTGGCCACAACTGGACGCGGACATTGAGCACATGGTCGGCACTTGTGAGGCATGTCAGGGATCCCGTCCAGAGGAGGCCCGCCTCCCGCATAGGGAATGGGACGCAGCAAGGGGGCCGTGGTCCAGAGTACACATAGATTTCGCTGGCCCATTCCGAGGAACCATGTTTCTCCTGGTGGTGGATGCGTTCTCCAAGTGGCTGGAGGTCATCCCAGTAAAGAGCACGTCCTCCGCCACGACAATTAGCCAGCTACGGAGAGTCTTTTCCACGTTCGGTTTACCCGACACGTTAGTCAGCGATAACGCGAGTTGCTTCACCTCCTCGGAGTTCGGAGCATTCATGGCGGCAAACGCAATTCGGCATGTCACATGCGCACCGTTTCACCCGGCCACGAATGGCCAAGTGGAACGGTTGGTGCGTACAACAAAGGATGCGCTTCGGCGCATGGGCCCGGGGGACCTAAATCACCAAGTATGTCAATTCTTATTAGCGTATAGGGTGACCCCCTTAGCGTCAGGTTACTCGCCGGCAGAGCTCTTGATGCAGCGAAAACTGACCACGATTCTGTCCAGGCTAGACCCGACGAGAGTCGAGGAGAAGGGGAAAAACATAGGGCTGGCAGTCTCGAAAGGATTCGCCGCCGGCGACCCTGTTCACTGTAGAAACTATGCCAGCGCAGGGCCAGCCTGGGTGCCGGGGACGGTAGTAGAACAGACGGGGCCAGTGTCGTACCGGGTCGAGACCAGCACAGGTCTCCTCTGGAGGAGGCACGCGGACCAGCTGAGGCACCGAGTGAGCGTACCAGACAGTGGGGCTCAACAACAAGATTCAGCGTTAGGGTTCTCCCCCACCCGTTTAGCCCAAGGGGGAGACATCAGCGGACAACAGTCCCAAGCAAGGGGGGAAGGAAGAAGCAGCGGCCCCGAATCATATCCTTTTGATAAACCAGTTCCATCAGGGGCCGGGGAAGGGGGAGAGGAATTCGCGACCGCTGCCCCCGAATGTAATTTTGATTTTGGTTTTGCGAGCCGGGGGGGGTTTCAGGAGTGTTCCCCCACCCATCCAAGCGAGAAGAGGGGTTTTTCGTTAGCCCCCAGTGCCCCCGGTTCTTCCCTAAGAGAGAGCACACCTCCCAACAACGCCGCGGAGCCGCGGCAAGTCACTAACGAGTCTCCCTCTCCAATTACAGGGCAGGAAACCAGGGGACAAAGAGAAGGTAGCAAACCCGGGCAAAGGCAGCCCGCATCGAGACCCCAGCGTGTTCGAAATAAGCCATCTTGGCTGAGAGATTTTGTCTCCTAGGGGGGGGAGTGTGTTTGAGTGTGGGCTCGAGACTTTGTCTCATCCTAGGGGGGAGGGGTGTTGTGTTCTAATGGGTTTACCTTCCACATGGATTACAATGTATCAGAGCCAATGTAACCTTGCCTATAGCAACAATGTAACCTTCAGCGGTATCATATAAACCCTGTAATAGGACGCGAGCTAATGACCACCAGCTGGCAGCAGCGAGCGTCCAAGCTCTCTTGGTCCGAACTCATCAAAGGCAACAGCGCGGGAAGCTTTCCCGCCACTACCTACACCTGGACAAGAAGGGCGTGACTCGCAATGACGTCACGCAGGCAGTAGCCAATGGGCTACCATGGCACCACGTTCAAATGTATTACTGTTGTATAAAAAGAGCTATCCATCCGCCATTACCTCATGTTCCCTCTGTCCACGATGCAATAAACCTGAGTTAACCCAGCCCGAGGCTGTGTCCTGTGTCTTGGTTTTCATACACCAAAGTAGGGAGCAGCTGTGGGAGTGCCTGTTACATTTTTGAAGTACTCTGTCAACACCCCACACAAAAATGGACTTGGGGAGCTAATTGTATCCCAGAGGCCATGGATTTAGCTTTTGCTTAGTTATCACACTGTTCCTCCTTCTATAACAGCATTCTTTTTGTTGCTCTTGTTCAGTCGCACAGTCGATTCTGACCCTTCATGACCCCATGGACCACCGCACACCAGGCACACCATCCTCCACCATCATCCTCAGCCCACCCAACTTTAGGAAGGGGAAGAAACATATAATAATTGTATGCACTTTTCCCCTTAAAATTCTTCAGGATTTCCTGAGGATTCTAGTAGGTCTTCTGTGATATTACAGTACGAATCACAAAATTAACTTCTAACAAATATATATAAGCCTCTCAAATAATTATATGATGCTCATCTGATTTCACATTATCTCTTATCCTTCAGCTACAATTTTTACTATCCCTTCCATCAGTCAAAGCTCAACCATAAATATTTGACCATAGATGACACACCAGCCATTTTATCATATGTCAGTCCCTAGAACATTTCTTAATATAGGAGAGAATTTTATTTGCAAACCTGAATTATAGATACTGCTATGCAAACTTTTCTTCACTGTTTTCATCAGTTTTTATTAGCCTGAAAAAGTGAAACTTTATCATGGTGCAGCTATTTGACATTACTATATATCCCATGCAGTAGATTGGAATGGATATGAGAACAAGGAAAAGCAATCTCTCAGTTTCTCATTTTCTGAGAGAATCCAAGAGGAAAAAAATATCTCCCTTTCTGCTTGTAATTGCTTTTCACTATACAGTATTTTTTTTTTCTTCTCCCTGAGGAATCTCTCATGAAATCTTTTAGGATTTCTTAGGATTTCTCAGACGTTTCATGGTCATTTTTTCTGGGTTTATTGCAGAATTGTTACAGGTTCTGTGTAGCATAGTCTAGTTCAGGAGTTCTCAACCTTTCTAAGACAGGGGCAAGGACAAGCTCCCTCAGACAGCTTCGGGGGCTGGACAGCCATTTTGCCCTTCCTCCACCACATGGCACTTCCTGGTATGGTGGAGGCAGAGGGGCACATGAAATGGTGCTGTGGGCTGCATCCGGCCCATGGCCCACAGGTTGAGAATCCCTGGTCTAGTTTCTATGCACAGCACAAGAAGCATGTTGTGGAGTTGTGGACAGGGTGGTGGGCTGGTGGCCTCCCCCTCGCAGCAGCGTGGGCAAGTTGGGGCCATGCTTCCCATGCACCTCACCCACCCACCGAAGGCACATGGGAAGTTCGGAGGTGAGAGAGTGCATCATGAAGGTGAGCCTGGCTGCTAGGGACTCCTCCTTGTCTGGAGGACAACCGAGGTTCTTCCTGAGCCCAGTGCGATGTCCCAGAGTGGCATGGTGAGAGGTCCTTTCCTTCATGCCGCTCTGGGCAAGCGGAGACGGCAGCCCCTCCTCCTGTCTCTACACCCCCCTGGTCCCCAGAGGAAGAGGGACATGCCTGGACACTGCCTGCCTCCTCTGAGTAAGTCTGTCTTTTTGTTTTGTTTACTTTTGTGTGTGTGTGTGAAAGGAATGGCCGTGACATCTTTCCCCTCCTCCCCCTCTTCCTCTCCTGGCAGAGGAACAGCATTACTTTCTTTCTCCACCCCATCCTGAAAGAGCCTGGGGCAAATTCTGGGTTCGGAGGGTTGGCTCTCCCTGCCCCCCACTTCCGCCGCCGCTAGTGAAACAGGTTCCTTCACCTTGCTTCATGACAGACCCTGGCAGAAATCCTGTTGTGCTGCATCTCTTGTGCAACTCAAAGATGCCTCAATGATACCAAAAAATGTGGCAGGATTAAAAATACTATTCACAAAAAACTTCAGCAGGCTAATTGGAAGTTGTACAGAGAACCGTGCATTTACACTGCAATCAACCTACAGAATAACCATTTTAATATCTCAGATACCTGGATGGAACTTTGGCAACATCTCTCTCTGATTCCCCATCATCACATAATCAGGAGTCCCTGCAAATGGCCAGCTGAATTTTCCCTTCCAAGACGACAGTGGAGGATGCTGAACAGAGTGAGGAATGGCTGTGGTAGATGTGAAACCACTCTGTTCACGTTGGGATGGAAGTCCTCTCCCTAATGTGATTGTGTAGAAGAAGACCAAAATATGGACCACATTATATTTAGTTGTCCTTTACACATGATTGGAGGGACATTGCAGGTCTTGCATAGTGCCACAGATGAAGCCCTTCAAACCTGGATGTGGAACTCTAGCTAGGAACTTGAGATGGGCAATTTGTGGTTACTGTATATATCAACATTAATGTAGACAACTAAAGTTCATCATATGATAAATAAATAACTGAGCGATCTGGACTACCTGGGCATAATGCCAACAGGCCTAAGAAAATGTAAATTTACCCTACATGAAACCCAACAGGATTGAAAGGATTATCTCAGAGTTATAATGTCAGGCAACATGATAGCAATCTATATTGTCAGAAAAAGAGACAACTGAATTTCATATATTGACACAGTGTAGGAAAAATCATTAGCAACCTATCTGTATACCTTCTCAGAGAAAAGTAATACTATGCTTAGGGGTAAATATTAATAAGATCAGTATCTAAAATAAATATATTATTGTCATTCTTTCTTCTCAGGATCTAATCCTCAGGCTAAGTAAATGGGACAAGACAAGACAAAATTCTACTCACTGCAAGATTACAGATGTTTCTTTTTTGAGTCTCTCTCTCTCTCTCTCACACACACACACACACACACACACACACACACACACACACATTTTCCTGCCAACCTAGCAGCTCAAAAGCAAGAAATTGCAAGTAGATAAATAGGGACCACTTTGGTGGGAAGGTAACAGCATTCCGTGCACTCCGGTGTCTAGTCATGCCTGCCACATGACTATGGAAATGTCTGCAGTAGCAGACAGCGCTGGCTCTTTGGCTTTGAAACAGAGATGAGCCCTGAACAAATATATACCATATAGGAGAATGTGGCATTTACATAGATCACCAGAAGAAAATGCATCTTGTTAATGTGACCACATAGTCTGGTGCTTTAAGTAAATTAAATTCATTTTAAAATCTCCAGTTTATAAATACAGTCAACCCTCACATTACAACGTGTTTGGATAACATCATTTTCGCTTAACAACGCGTCGTTATGCACCACATGTTCCCCTGCATAACAACGTTTTTAATGTTGTTGTCCAGACAACAATGCTAAAATAACCGGACAACGATGCTAAAAATGTAGTTATGTTGGAAACTCCATAGAAACCAGCATAACAACAAAAATCACTTAGCAATGCTACTTAGGAAACCAAGTAAAGTCATTATGTGAGGGTCTACTGTATAGAATTCTATATCTACGAGACAAAATGCTAGGAAATAGCTCAATATTGCTTAACAATATTAGGCCTGCATTGCCAGCAGGAAAAAACAATGTCACCTTCCAATTTCCAAATTCTTTCCTTGGGTTAAGTAATCTGAGGAAGAAAAGTTATATCAATGAAAAGCTTTATGGTTATGTTGTGTGAATGTCCCCTTTAACAAATGATGTCCCCTTGCCTTTCAGAGTAAAAAGGGAGGGCTGGGAATTAGCAAAAATTCTCACTGGAGACCAACATCAAAATCATCTATGCCAGGAGTTCTCAACCTTTTTAAACCAGGGGCAGGGTCATGCTTTCTCAGACAGCTTTAGGGGCTGGACAGCCATTTTGCCCTTCCTCCACCACATGATACTTCCTGGTGTGGTGGAGGAGGTGGTGGGCCACATGAAATGGTGCTGTGGGCCACATCTGGTCCACAGGCTGCAGGTTGAAAATCCCTGATCTATGCTATAAAAAAGGACAGGGAAGAAAGATAGCCTTGGGGGTGGGGTCAACTCATTTGAAATGTGATGTGGGAAGACTGCCCCACAGATGCCATAGACAGGCAAAATGAACAGAAAAGTGAATGCTCAATCAAGTCTAGCCTGAATTTTTAGTAGAACAATAATTAGTAAATTGGCACTACCATTACCATGCACATTTCATTGTTGACTGCAACTCGTATCCAAGAATGCATTTTTTCCCTGAGACTTAAGATGAGATAGGTTAGCTCAAAAAAAAAAAAAAAGTAAGCCATAGTGGTTAGATTACGAGACCTGAGTAGAATTTACTGGAAAATGCTGCATGATGGATTTTGCACTCGTCTCTGTTTCAGCTCCTGACATCCTGGCAGTTTAAAAACAGGAAATTGCAAGTAGATAAATAGGGACCACTTTGGTAAGAAAAGGTTCTTGGGGGCATGAAAGGAGCCTCATTCGGGTGTCCCCTGAATGGACTTTCTCCAGCAAAAATCCTTTAAACAGAATAGTATCTGACACATAATAATAATAATAATAATAATAATAATAATAATAATAATAATAATAATAATAATAATAATAATAATAATAATAATAATAATAATAATAATAATTATTATTATTATTATTATTATTATTATTATTATTATTATTATTATTATTATTATTATTATTATTATTATTGGGAAATGCAGTACTGCTAGGAAGGAGGGGCATAGGAAGGAAGAACAATTTAACATGAAATGTTGATTTGCAAGATCTGAGCAGAGCTGTTAATGATATAAGATACTGGAAGTCACTAACTGACATAGTCATCAGACATCAGAAGTGCCTTGATAGCACACAATATCTTTGAAGGTTTATTTTAATTACATAACAATTGTATACTTTCAAGACAGATGGAATAGTCACCGAAGCTTTGCCAACATCAACAAAGAACATCCCAAGCCACAAAGCAAAAAACAATGATTTCTCAGCTTAAAGAAATGAGCTATTGAATATTTGTTCTCTATACTTTTAAAAAATATATTTTAAAAAAAATTTACAACCTGAAACAATCCCTTTTTAATGCTATTTGACTAAGAAGACTTGCACTATCAGCATCATCTGCCTACACCCTTACTGGCAGGGTCAAAATATCAGATTGCCTAAGAGTTTGAAACAAAGTTTCTGTTTGTTTGTTTGCTTGTTTTTTTCATTCATTTTTACAAGAATTCTTTAGGTGTTCACAAGCAGCCAAGATATCAAATACAGAAACACAAGAAAATCAACCATTAGACATATAATAATAATCAATATTTAAATATAGTAATAAAAATACAAAAATTTATACTGTGTGCTGAATGAAAATAATAAAAAATCAGAATGAAAACCCATTCTATCATCCCAACCAGCTGCTTGGAATAACATGGTGATTGCTTTGGCAGGCACTCACGTGTTTTCAAGTGTAAGATCATCAAAAGTCATAAAAAATTAATTTTTAACATCTTTTCTGAAGGTCAGGAGAGATGGTGCTTGGAGAACTGAACATGTACCTTCATTATCTTCAAGCTCATCATAATCAAAGTTGACATCAAGTCTATTCCAACTCATGACAACCCTTTCTAAGACACTTAGAAGTGGTTTACTACTTGTCCAAGGCTACACAGAATGACTCTTCTTCTAGGACGCAGAGAGAGGAATTGAACTCCTAGCTCTGGTTTTGCAGCTAAGTATCCAACTCACTAAACTGTCAAGCCAGTTTATAAAGATGCATTTGTTCTAAATATGTAGATATAGGTAAATAATTTAGAAATGGCATGATAGAAGTTATATTCCTCCCTCAATATTACATTACCCTATCACTTCCAGTAGTCTATCTTAAGGAAAAATAACAAGAAGAATAACAAGAACAAGAAGACGAAACAAAAACTGATTTTTCTAAATTCACAAATGCTTTGGTCTGGCTTCAGCTTCAACACTTCAAAGTCTGAGTAAAATATTGGAAGAGGTAGATTTCAAAGATGTACATGAATTTAAAACAGGGCTAAGTGGTCAACACTGAGTAAATCACAATTAGGTAGGCCTATTGAATTAATTCTATTTATACATACGTTAGCTCACTAATTCCCCAGTGATTCAATGGGCCTACTCTAGTTGCAGTGGGCATAATCCTGAAATAGCAAAATTCAGAATAGGACAACCCATTAACTTAGAAACTGATTGTAGGTTAAATCTGTGAGTATCCCAAGCTTATATATTATGTTTATGCTATATCATAATATTATACGTAAAGTTAATCTACACTTGGAATCTCTATTTATACTAACAGGCAGCTTGTTGATTCAGAAGTGGGTGCCCCCAACTAGTTACAAGCTATTAATAGTCAAAATCCCAGGGTTTTGACTATTGGACATTTGGGCATTTGGTGAGTCAACTCATAAGGTCTATTGATTTAAATCAGCCTTCTCTAACTCTGGATTACTTCAGTATACTAAGGTGCAGTTAGAATAGGCTCATTTGAATTCACAGAACTTTCAGTAGAGTCGACTCACCAAACCCACATTGATTCAATCAGCCTGGTCTAATGTGATTTATTATGTGAAGCAATAGAGTTTGGCCAGGATCTATGACTTTAATCTTTGAAAATCCATAAACCTTTGTACAATTATAATGGCAAAGTTCAAGGCCCTCTGCTGCTGCATTCCCTTATATTTAAAGGGTTGATATGGGAAGGTCAAATTGTTTTCCAGCCTTTCCTCTATAAAATTGTTATTTTATGGGGGGCGGGGAAAGACATGAATCCATGATAATGACTCGATCAGACAGTGACTACACTTGGATGAAACTGGGTGTGTCTAGGGTTGTAGCCTTCACATCAGTATATTTCATCACTATATCAATGGTGGAAATAATTTAAATTTTTGAACATTAGTTGTGATGAAATGTTTACATGATTTGTTTCAATTTAAATATTTTAATTCTGTGCACAGTTTTTCCAACAATAATATGTCTAGGATACATTTTAACACATTTTAACATGTTATCTCTTCTCTTGCATTTTTTCAGCATGTACATGTAAGTCAGATCTTGACAAGTTATCCATTAGTTTCTTTAGTCTTTCCCCCACCTTGATGTTTGTTCTTCCAAGTGGAAATAACCCTTAAATCTTCTGAGAGATGAGGTTCTGAAACAAAAAGATGACACTGTCCTGTTCTGTTTCTGGATGACTTTGCTTGTCTATATTTGTCAGGTTTTCCAGCGTGATGCTTGCATTAGTAACATTTATCTGATCTGTCAGGATCAGAGCCCTCTACAAAGATAGCTTTGTAATATAAGGAAAGATTAACCATCAGACACACCAAAAAAGCAGAAACTCGTCTACTGGTTCATTCAACAATACAATAGTACCCTCAAGGCTGTTAGATCTTTAATTTGATTTGCAGTAATAATAGATAGAAACTTGTGTAAAGAGTCAGAATATTAGAGCTGACATTCATTTTGCCTAAGGCTAAAACCTCAGTTAAATTTTAAGATTGCAGCTTAGTCAACATGTCTGAGAAATGTTGAAGTTTTAAGGAAGAACATTGTTCGGAATAGGGACGAGACCATCATATACTGTAGTAATTAAAAAAATGAATCATGTGTTGTATCAAATATTAAGTAACAAGAATTAGGGCCAGGTTCTAACCAGAGATCATCTAAGTACAGCATTCAAGAGTCCATCCATTGACATGAAACCCATCCTGCCTCTCCTCGGGACTTGCAACACCTGGTCCCGGTGGATGGGAGGCCAGGTGCCACTGCTACGCCCATGCCTTCCCAGCCCCAGAGGGATCAAAGGACGCTGCCCCGCGCCGCCCAAGGACCCGTCCTGCCTCTCCTCGGGACTCCCAACACCTGGTCCCAGTGGATGGGAGGCCAGGCGCCGCCGCTACGCCCACGCCTTCCGAGCCCCGGAGGGCTCAAAGGACGCTGCCCCGCACCGCCCAAGGACCCGTCCTGCCTCTCCTCGGGACTCGCAACACCTGGTCCTGGTGGATGGGAGGCCAGGCGCTGCTGCTACGTCCATGCCTTCTGAGCCCCGGAGGGCTCAAAGGACGCTGCCCTGCGCCGCCCGAGGACCCGTCCTGCCTCTCCTCGGGACTTGCAACACCTGGTCCCGGTGGATGGGAGGCCAGGCGCCGCCGCTACATCTCCGCCTTCCGAGCCCCAGAGGGCTCAAAGAATACTACCCCATGCCGCCCGAGGACCCATCCTGCCTCTCCTCGGGACTCGCAACACCTGGTCCCGGTGGATAGGAGGCCAGGTGCCGCAGCTACGTCCCTGCCTTCCGAGCCCCGGAGGGCTCAAAGGACGCTGCCCCGCGCCACCCGAGGACTTAGCCCTCTTTCCCGGCTTGGCATTTGCCATGGGGAAGAGTGGAAGTGAATGCCTTCTTTTCTTTTCTTTCTTGCTTTTTATGTTGTATGCTTACTGAGTTTGTATCTTTCCCCCCGCTGCTGCCTGCTTTGGCAGCATGCCCCAATGTAAACCGCTTAGAGTCTTCTTCTGGAAGAGACAAGCGGTATATAAATAAAACTTTTATTATTATTATTATTATTATTATTATTATTATTATTATTATTATTATTATTATCATCATCGTCATCATCATCATCATCATCATCATCATCATCATCATCATCTTACTAGCAGGTCTTAAAGATAATACTTTCCCATGGCTTCTCCCCAACAAGGTAAAATAAAAAACAATTTTCAGAACTTGGGCTACGGCATCAGATGGGAAAGTATGATAGCTTTAAAGAAAACAAGAGTTAAAGGAAAATAAATGTGAACATAACTCGGAAGGTCAAATATTGAATATGAAGCTAAAGTACTTTGGACACCAAATGAGAAGAGAGGATTCACTTGAGAAGGCCTTGATGCTGGGAAATGTCAAAGGCAAAAGAAGAAGGAGGCAGCAGAGGATGAGATAGCTAGATGGTATTGTTGACACAATTGGTGCAGAGCCGAGCAGGTTGAGGAAGATGGTGGAAGATAGGGGTGCCTGACATGCAGTGGCCCATGGGGTCACAAAGGATCGGACTCAACTGTGTGACTGAACAACAACAAAACTTATTCGACATGTTCAACATCTTGCACAAAAGAAAATGTGGGGATTGCCATAGTCAAGCTATTGTTAATCAATTCTGTAGCCATGCCACCCATGGGGTGTCAAATCACCAGTCCGTATTTGGGAGGCTAGCCCCTCCTGGGATCACTACACTTTGTCCTTTCTTCTGGCCTGGTTAGCACAGCATGGATGCTGCTTGGCTTTCAGTTCTCAAACTCATGGAGGTATAATAAAACAGGAGATGACATGATGTCACAAATTTGAAGCTGACTAATCTGACAGTCCACCATGTTAGTTGGCCCAAAATATTGCCTTATGGTGCTTTGATTATGTGGAGTTGTGAAAGTAGATTGGGGTTCCCCCTTTAATATCAGTGGGTGGGGGTTTGTGATCCCCCTCTCTGCTGGCTCCCCTAGGTCCAGAAGGGTTGAGAGGACAGATCCCTTTTCCCCCCAACCCTCACGGACCCACAGGACCCAGGAGAGGGAATCGAATCAACCCCACCACCTGATATTAAAAGGGAAAACCCAATCGGAGTTTCCAATTTAATATCAGTGGGTGGCAGTTGTGATCCCCCTCTCTGCTGGCTCCCCTGGGGTTGGGAGGTTTTGGGGGATAAAAAGGGTCTGTCTCCCCAACCCTTCTGGACCCAGGGGAGCCAGTGGAGAGGGGTATCGCAACCCCCCAAACACTCCATTTTTAAAGAGAAGAAACCAAGCGGTTTCTTCTCTTTAAAAATGGAGTGTTGGGGTGTGTTTGGAATCGATCCCTTCTCCCTGGTCCCCTGGGTTTGGGAGGTTTGGGGGGACAAAAGGGGCCTGTCTCCCCAACCCTCCTGAACCCAGCAGAGAGGGGAAATCCCCCAACACCCCCATATTAAAGAGAAGAAAGCAAGAGGTTTCTTCTGTTTAACAACAGAGTGTTGGGGGGTGGGGGTGGATTCGTTCCCCTCTCCCTAGTCCCCTGAGTTTGGAAGGGTTGGGGGGACAAAAGGGGTCTGTCCCCCCAACCCTTCTGGACCAAGGAGACCTGGGAGAGGTGATTTATTCCACCACCTCCAACACTTCGTTGTTGAAGAGAAGAAACCGCTTGGTTTCTTCTCTTTAATAATGGGGTGTCCTGTGGGGGGATCTGCTCTCTGCTGGATTCCCTGGAACTGGAAGGGTTGGGGGGTTTGGTGTTCAAGGAATTATGATGACTCGCATTTACAAGTGAAATACAGCTCTTTATTGGTAAGGTTTGAAAAGAGTTTGGATGGGGCAAAACTCGGACTTATATACAATACAAAAGGTTACAGTAACAACAAGGAACAATGCCAATTGGCCAACAACATGTGCACATATTTCAATCCCCTTATTTGTATACAAGAGATACATTGCATGCCTGTCAGAATTCAAATCATGCGCCTCCCAAAATTTCGCAAGACTACGCTGTCTGGCGAGATTTCATAGATGTCAAACAGGGATGCTGTTTGACAGCTAGAAAGTGTGGGAACATGGTGGTTTAAATGGTTTTGACAGTTACTACACAGATCATACATAGCAGGGGGACAGACCCCTTTTGTCCCCCCAAACCTCCCAAACTCAGGAGACCAGGGAGAGAGGATCAATTTTACCCCCTCCCAAACACTCCGTTTTTAATGAGAAGAAACCGCTTGGTTTCTTCTCTTTAATAACAGGGTGTCCTGTGGGGGGATCCTCCTCTCTGCTGGGTCACCTGGCTCTGGAAGGGTTGGGGGGACAGACCCCTTTTGTTCCCCCAAACCTCCCAAACTCAGGGGACCAGGCAGAGGGAATCGATTCCACCTACTGCCAAACACTCTGTTTTTAAAGAGAAGAAACCGCTTGGTTTCTTCTCTTTAATAATGGGGTGTCCTGCGGGTGGATCCCCCTCTCTGCCAGGTCACCTGGCTCTGGAAGGGTTGGGGGGACAGACCCCTTTTGTCCCCCCCAAAAAAAAAACTTCCCATACCCAGGGGACCAGGGAGAGGGGATTGATTCCACCCCTCCCAAACACTCCGTTTTTAAAGAGAAGAAACCACTTGTGTTTGTGTCTGTGTCTGTGTGTGGAACTTGTCTCACTATTTCACACGTCATGCAAAAATTAAGTATGTGTGTGTGTGTGTGTGTGGGGGGGGGGGTAGCTGATCTCTTGAAAGCACCAGCATCCATTCCTCCTCACAGATTCCTGTTTCTGCCTAACAATAATTGCACAATGTCATAATCTGGAGCACACTCATGAATGAATGAATGTGTGTATGTCTTATGGAAAGGCCTTCTACTTCTGAATTTGTGGCTACATTCATGGTAATAACAATTCCTGCAACGCAGTATGCAAGCATTTGTAAAATATCTCTAGCACTTATTTTTATTTATTTATTTCCTTGGACACAACTACATGTTACTACAAATTAGTGTGGTTATTATGGTCACTAAGCATTTTTTTCTAACATTTTAAAAGACTGATATCCTGCAGTCTTTGTTCCTCATTTAAACTACTCAGCAATAGTAATTGGTTTTGTTTTTGTTTTTGAATCCAGAATGCAGAAGGTTCTGATAGTGATACATGTCAGCCTTTAATACAATGTATAGGAAATTTGTGAGATTCTAGTTTAATAGCTGGATGCAAGGAACTGTAAATCTCACAGACTAATTCAACTTGAAATCAATATTGGTTTTCTGAAACATTTTAAAGAAAAATTAAGAAAAAGAATGTGCTTTGTAGGCATGCTAAAGTTAATTAAATGTTATGAGCTTAATTATGCCTTGAAGTATTGTAGTTGCAGAGTGGTGATGGTAAGGATGGTGAGAAAAGATTCCAAAATTATTGTAACAAAGACAAGTGTGATTTAACATAGACAATTTTTATATTACTAGGGTTTCAATCTGAACTCAAGAAGCCTACATAGACATATTTAGGAATGTATTGGAAATTTATTTCCATGCATAGAGGGTTGGTGAAAATTTATGAGTACCCATCACAGCCTCAGTTCAGCATCATTTGGCGACTCAAGACTCATTCCCTGCTTGTTTAAGAATCTGATATCTATTGCTGAGGTCTTTGTTTGTAGGACATGCTGGTTATTTGTCTTTGCATTGCTTTGTTTTCCATGTTTTGTTTATGCCACATATTTTGCTTAGTTGAACTGACATGTAACAGTACTCCATCACACCGTGTGAATAAACTTTTTCAACACAGATGTTAGAGTTTTGAAATGTAGTTATTTGGTTTTCTCATTCTCTTACCAGGAATAACAGAGAGTAAACAAAACAAACAAACAGACAAACAAACAAACAAAAAAGACAAAAACGCTGTGTCACCTTAAAGACTAACTCCTGCATTTTAATGTTAGCTTTCATGGATCAAGTCCACTTTCTCAGACATACGAGTGGATTTACACGGTATACATTTATACATCTGATATAGAGGCCCAGAGTGGCTGGGCAAAGTTGGTTGGTTCAGGAGATGTATATGTAGATCAATGAGTTATTTACAACCAGTAATAAAATGCAATCAGTTTGTCAGGTGGATCTCTGATGGAAGTCAGTTTGAGGAGTTAGGTTTGCAAAATAAACATTCTGACATTAAGCATCTCCTTATACTTTAGTTTTTAAGGTGCCACAGTGTTTTTTTTTTGTATTTTTTGTTTTGTTTTGTTTACTCTCTGATATGCTTGCAAAGACTAACATAGCTACCACTTCAAAAATTACAAGGAATAAGTTCATTAAAATGTTTTCTTTTTTCCTTTTTCTTTTTGGAAAGTGTACAGAGACCTATTTGGAGATTCATTTTATTTATTTTTTAACATTCACCTCTGGAGCAATAATTAATCAGTTAATTATTTAAAAATTGTAAAGAGCAGCTGTAGCTGCTTCCATACATGAAGTGCATAAAATCAGTTCTAAAAACATCTGAAGAAATAAATAGAAAGAAGGAAAGAAAGAAAGGGAAGGAAAAGAGGAGCTATCTGACTCAAACAGAAATTGTTTTCTTGAATCTTGCTATGCTGGGAATAGTATGGTAACATTACCTGACTGCTCTAGCCTAACAAAATCATTTGTCAATACAGTCAGCACGCCCCATCTTTCAACTAATTTGGTGAAATTGAAAAATCAATTCTGTTTTAGAAATACTAATGCCACCATTATTATCTTTGCTCTAAGGGGTTATATTTGCACACAACATAATTCAGATTAATAATGCATATTTAATAAATGCTAGTATGTGCACCAAAGAAGCAGTCTGCCTTTCAAATGAGACTCAGTACTGGATAGTAATATCTAATCAATAATTAATTATAAACTAGTTGACCCAATAGGCTCTGGGTGCTTGTACATATTAAAAGCAAGGAATCTTGTAAAGTTATTGTGAGACCAACCGCCTGTATGAAAACCACAACATTTGTTTGAAGATTTTGAACAATGAATCTCATTATTTTTGTTAGCAATAGCAATAACACTTATATGTTGGATTGGGGCCGTGAAGCGGCCCTTGAGGTCCCGGAGGAGACTGGTCAAGTAACGACACGAGGCAAGATGGAGCGAAGACCAGTGGTTTATTGAGGGAAAAGCATCATCATATATAGGAATTCAAGGCAGCGTGTGATAGAATCGTCATCTGACAGAAAATCATACCACCCATTTACCCGGGTTAATTGGGAACCTCTCTTGGGGAAGTTAATTAACTAAGGCAAATACTGACAGGGGAAATCCATTGTTTGTGGCTTACACTAGGGTAAACATGGCCACTATTTGCACTCGGCTTGGGCTGATCTGCAAGTGTGTAATTGCCTAATGTCTAACGGAGGTTAGCGATTTAGCTTCCCTCAGCAGAACTGCCGGTCAGGTCGGATGTGGGTGAATCAATCCCATGATTATTAATCCGCTCCCCAATTTCCATACTGGCAAGGGCCAGTGGCCAGGAGCCTTCTCGACTGGTGTAACCTCTGCCAGGGGCTGTATATGCCAATTGTGCCCGCGGAACCCGCACTTATAGACTGCTCCAAAGCACTCAGTGCATTCTGTGGGTGGTTTACAAGTTAATTAGGATTTTGCCCCAACATGCTGGGTAGTCACTTTGCTGACCTCAGAGACAGGAAGGCAGGCAAGCAGGCACAGAGCCCTCTTTGCCCGCCTGCACATCCTACCTGCTGCTTTAGCACCAGACTCCGCTCCTCTTTCCCCCAAGCCCTTCCACACCAACTCTCAGCCTGGCGAAGGACAAACCACAAGCCCGCCCAAGTGTTGTCATCCTCCTGCCATTGGGGGGGGGATAGCTAACTCTGAGTGGGTGAAGCACCCCCCTGGTCCCCTGGCTATGGCCTGTGAAAGGCTGAGTCAATCTTGTTCTCCATCAGGAGTGAACTTGCAGCATTTTGGTGGCATTACAGCAGTTTAATCACTGCATCATCAGTGCTCCTAGACATCCTTGTCTATCTGACGAGGCTGCTCTGAAGGCTCCAATGGTTTGGTTTAGCTCAGAGATTCCCAACATGGGGCCCATGCCTCACAGAGGGACTTCAGTTCCCAGAAACCAAAGTCAATACATTGGCTGATCCTAGACTTCTAGGAATTGAAGTCCAAAAACCAAAGGATGGGAAATACTGGTTTAGATCAAAGTAAGCTGGAAGTGGAAATAATGTGTGTATCTTTCAAAGAATTATTTTGTTTTGGTTCTGATAACAGACTTTTTCCTGATGATTTGCACATTCTTCACAAATTCACGTATCCTCCCCCCTGCTGCATTCTAAAACTCAGGTGATCTAAATTATCAGTGGTAAGATACTTATTTTGCATGGTAATTCATTAGAAAAGGTGACTATGGTACAAGTCACAATAGAATACAGCACAGTAATATTTTCTGTAAACCATGAGCACATTTTAATGAAGATGCTCCAGGGCATAAGACTATAGCAGCAGGAAAAGCAAAGAACACTTTATCAAACAGGTAGAACAGCAAACTGGAATATCAGAAACTTTGACACATTGGCCACAAGGTACCTGGAGATCAGGGCTTAAACTCTGATCTCACTTTATATACTATATATTCATATTCATATACATTGTCTTTTCCAGTGGGCTTTCCTAATTTGCAGCTTTAGTTGAAGGCTGTATCAAGCATAGATGGAAGCAGCCACTGAGGAGGAACACAATAATGTAGGCTGAATAATACAAATCTTTCTGTTTCTCTGCCTTTGGGCAAGATATTATTTCAGGCAAGAATTTTGCTTTAAAAAATCAAAATAATTAGCCTATAAATGCATGCATGATTGTGAAGCTGCTGGAAATTGTATGTTTTGCTGCCTTTGGCTAGAATTAAGTTTTACTAAGAAACAACATATTCAGATAATCTTAGTGGCTGCTTGAAACTTTCTATTCTAAATATCTCCTTAAGGGGCTTGCTGGTTTTATTCTAACTCTGAAGTATTTAACACATTTTGAAAACAAAGAATATAAGAAACAGCCTGCCTCGTTTCTCAATTGTTTACATGATTCTCTATTCCACAAATAATAAATGGAAAGGGTGTTTAGGCAGCACTGGTGATTGACCTTTTGACCAGAAGCTGCACATCATCCCAAGAATCAGCTCCAAATGAAGCCTACAACACACCATCTCTACCTTGTGAACCCCCCTCCTTGATTTGGCCAATCTTCATTATGATTAGTTAGTGAAGCACATTACCAATAAGAGGACTGTGGAAGCTGTCAGAGCCACCCAAGGAGAAAATAGAGATCCTCACCAATGGTTCTTGCTAGACTTCTACAATTCCCAACCTGGCCACTAGACTACAAATGGAGCCCCTGATGAGTCAGGAGACTATAGCTAAGTAGAGATGGGAAAATGTATATGCTATATGTGTCTGTGTGCAGGTGTAAATCTCAATACCAGCACAAAATATCTGTGGGTACAGTATCTACAGTTTATGTTATCCATGGATCTAACCAGTGGTGGGCTCCAAAAAAATACTACCACACTGTGGGTGTGGTATGGTGGGTGTAGCCAGGGGGAAAGCCCTGTGTTGAACCTGAATTAGGAATACTTTATTTAAAAATTTGGATGGGCAGGGCCAGCCAGAATTTCTGCTACAGGTTCAGGTGAACTTGTGTGAACCTGCTGATGCCGACCCCTGCATCTAACAATATTAAATTTAAAAAATCCTGAAATATATATGTATTTAGACCAGGGGTTCCCAACCTACAGTGCATGGCACTATTCCATCTGGTCTGCCATTGCTGCGACACCCGGAAGTGGAAGTGGACGTGTTTATAGCAGCTGTAAAATGCACCCATGCATGCATAAATGCACCCACGACTGTAGTAAATGCAGAAGTGGGCTGTGGAGAAGTCAGAACACCTGCGCCCAGGGCTGATATAGCAATAAGAACACCACAAGGATGCTGACGACGCCCCACACTCCTTCCCTCAGCCCAGGGCCAGCTGTGGGGAAGTCAGAGTGCCAAGGCTCTGGCCACCCAGAAGATGACGCCCTCCCGGGCTCCTTCCCCTAGCCCAGGACTGGCTGTGGGGAAATTGCAACACCTGCGCCCGGGGTTGACACGCAATAAGAACGCCACCCGGATGCAGCCCCCACCCTGCACTCCTTCCCTCAACCCGGGACCGGTTGTAGGGAAGTTGGAGTGCCAACACTCTGGCCACCTGGACACACACACCCCCACGCTCCTTCCGCCAGCCCAGGACCTGCTGTGAGGGAGATGGAGCGCCAACACTCTGGTGGCTAAATATGTTTGATGATCTGGTGGGGTCTACGTGGATATACAGAGGAACTGTTGCACAATAAAACAATTCTTAAGTTTACTATGAGACGAAAACATGATTCACTACTTAATAAAGGAAGGAACAGAATAAAATATAGAAAGGTGTCTGATTTATATGGTAATCTCATTAATATATCCAACTCCTTAAGTGGAAGTAAAGAGGCAAGATCAAGTCAAGGTGTTAAATGTCAGACTTTAAAGAACGTCAAAATCCAGCTAATTTATTTTTAAAAGAAATATTAGATGATCTCACATCTAACTAACATAACTGATTTCTCAAATTGTCTTCCTACATTGTATTGTATTGTGATTTCAGTAAATTCACTGTCTAATTGTAACAATGAATTGCTTTGTTCAACCTGGTTACTAAACAATTATTTTGTGCAGAGAAGTCAGTAACTGGTATGCAAAGTCAAACTCCCTCTCCATCTGTCCCATTGTGATTACTTCAGATTATCAGCCTAAGTTTTTTTTCTCATTATGAATCAGTAATGTAGGCTTTTGAAAATAAAATATTTATATCACATATATAAATGAAATTACTTGCTGACTCATACAGGCAATATATTGGTGAGCAAGATCAAAGAAGATGCAGCAATTTGCATGGGACTGGCATTGATCACTACATGGCTTTCATCAGGCAAAACAGGACATAAAACTAGGATTGTATAGGGTCAATATATTATACTGTTTGCATGATAGTACTTTGCAGGCGCACCCCCCCCCCCAATAACGGACACAGACAACATTGAAAGTGGATAACAGCATAGGGCCACATTTATTGATTCAATGCCCTAGTCCGAATTATAAATTTGTATTGGTAAAACGACCAATCATAATTCCTAAGGCAAGCAGGCCGAAGTAACACTGGTAAGGTACCACCCCAAAATTGCCAACGGCAATTGGTTACAATGTATCAATTTGTATCAATTTGTTTGTTGACAACAAACAAATTGTTGACCGTAGTCAATAACTAACTTATGACCCCACCCTCTGACGCGTATCCGTGAAATCACAGGGGTGATGCATGCTGGTTAGCAATCGTCATCACCCCATCGCCTGGTTCGTCGTTGACCGGACGACGTTTAACTAATTTATTCCTGTCTAGTGTTGTCCAGTCAATTGCGAACCTGCCGGATACTTGTGGGTCATACTGTTTACCTTACCAGTGCTACCCGCCACACGGAGGGGCTTCAAAGAAGGCCTGACGCCCCCCCCCCCAGACCGTCAGCTCGGTCAACAGGCCTGCTCGCCAATCACCCAACAGGAGGTCCATACCTCCTCGCGACAGATGGACCCCATCCCCTGCGTACAAGTCATAATTTTGTAGACTAATATCGGGGTGATGACTAACCCGTCCCCAAGCCCTGGTGGCAAGAAACCGCGCCACTGCCTTGTTGACCGCGCGCCTAGCGCGGTAAAGGGCCAGGAGGTTAACGCCCCCTCTGTAAGAATGGCGCGGAACAATGTCCGACCAAACCAGGGTTGTGGCAGGCCAGACATAATGCAAGTAGGCGAGTCCTCGCAAATCGCATGCTTGAGCGATAAGCCGGTGACCTGGCCCAAATCATTGCCCCCCAGGTGGATGATTAGAATGTCAGGCGGGTCAGCACCCAGGCCAGAAAAAAGGAAAGGCCGCAGCTCCCGCCATAACATCCCAGGCTTACCATGCCATGCGAGACTGGCGTGGTAACCCAGTCCCAGTTGGGGTCCACTCTGTCGCCGCAGCATAACGCGCTGCCCTGTGCACATAGCTGTGGCCCACCAGCCATACTGTCACCGGTGTAATACGACACCCAGGGTCTGTAAGAAAAATTGAGAAAAAAGGTGGTAAGGTGACTGGATTGGTACTCATGGCGGGAGTGTCCGCACATAAAACTGAAAACATTGCGAGCCCCACCTCCCCATGCTGCGTATGTCAGCCCCAGAGTACCCAAAAGCAGCTGCTGTAGAGGCTGCACCAATACGGAACGAATGTGTGCCATAACGGGCACCTGGTAGGCCCACCCTGGTGAGGGCTCTGGCTGTCACCTTCCAAAACTGAAATTTAGTAAGGGGAGACCCATCTTGGTGACAGAAAAACGGGCCGTTGTGCATGCCACGCAGTGCCAGGAATTCCTGTAGGGCACCAACCGGACAGATGTCTGCCAAAGAACACCGTAGCAGTCTTACACCACTGCCTACGCCATGCTGATCTGTTTTAGAGGAGCGTATCCTCAACTGGGCCCAGTCTTTGGCAACATAGACATCCTCGAGTTCCAGTGCCCTACCACTTGCATCCGCCTTAGACAGCATCACGAGTTCGCTGACGCGGAGCGCTCCAAAAAATGCCACCGTTGTGGCTGCATGAAAAAAGGGCTGCCTCATAATGATCAAAACAGAGGCCTGGCCAGCCCCGGGCCAACTGGGTAAGAACCCGTGGGGAAATAGGGTGCCGGTCGTCCGGGCAACGCCCGCGCTCGCGCACCCACCCCTCCAAAACATGTCTCACCCGGAAGTCAGAGGTGGTATCCACATGACCCCCCACTTTGGCCATAAAAGCCAACGCCGAGAGCTTGGATGCTATGGTGCGAGGTGCGAGGCCCTGTGCATGCAGGTGAACCATGAACCGCAGAACATGGTCCACCGGGATAGGCCAGGTCTCTGGCAAGAGAAATTGAGTAGCAAATGCCCTGTACGAATTGAATGCTTGTTGATACGCCTTACGCGTGCGTGGCGCTAGTGACAGGCCAATCGCCCGGTTCACCTCTCCTTGCCAATAGTCCACATCTCGTCCGGGAGTGGCGAGGGAAATTCCTCCGCATCAGGGGCCAAGGCGCGGAACTGGGAGATCTGCAGGCGGGACAAAGCGTCAGCAATATCATTATTAATCCGTGGGACATGCCTGGCCCTGAACAAGACGTTGAGGCGCAGGCAGCGCAGCACAAAATGGCGGACTAGATCCATGACCCTGGGCGATTTGGACGTCTGTGCATTGACAATGTATACAACAGCCGCATTGTCACACCAGAAATGCACCACCGAATTAGCCCACTGTTCGCCCCATAGCATCAAAGCCCCCAGAATGGGAAAAAATTCCAGGTATGTGAGATCCCGCAGGCGACCTGTGCCTGCCCATGCCGGTGGCCACCCACCATAGGCCCACTTCCCATTGAAGTACATCCCATAACCCAGGGATCCTGAGGCATCAGACTGGATCTGGAAATTGGGGGATGTCAGGAGGTCAGACCTCCAAAATGAGACCCCATTAAACTCCCTCAGGAATTGCAACCAGACGAACATGTCTGCCCTGATACCCCGGGTGAGCCTGACTCTGTGGTGGGGCCTGGATAACCCTGCCATGGCGTCGCATAAGCGCCGGGCAAAAGCCCTGCCCGGTGCGACCACCCTGCAAGCAAAATTAAGGTGCCCATGTAGCACCTGCAGTTCCCTCAGGGATGCCTTACGCTTGGCCAGCAATTCCGAGATAAGGGCCACTATCCTGGACACCTTATCACCCGGCAACCTAGAAGCCTGCATTACTGTGTCAATCTCAACCCCCAGGAATACTAGCTTGGTCGATGGGCCCTCGGTCTTTTCGGGCGCTAAAGGGACACCAAGTTCCTACATTAGCGTCTGAAATGTGTTGAGGAGACGTGCGCACGTGTCGCAGCCCCGTTCACCCCCGAATAAAAAGTCATCCAGGTAATGGGCTACAGACCGGGACCCTGACCTGCGGATGAAAGCCCACTCTAGGAAGGTACTAAAACGCTCGAAAGCCGAGCATGATATGGAGCAGCCAAAAGGCATGGCCTTATCAAAATAATATTCCCCCTTAAATTTAAAACCCAGCAACTCAAAGTCACCCGGGTGCACTGGCAAGAGGCGAAAAGCTGACTTAATGTCACACTTGGCCAGCAGGGCACCCGGGCCACACGAGCGCACCATGCGCAGCGCATGGTCAAACGATGTATACCTGACTGAACAAAGATCATCAGGGATAGCATCATTGACCGATCGGCCGGCTGGGTAGGACAAATGATGAATAAGGCGAAACTCACCTAGGGACTTTTTGGGGACCAAACCCAGTGGCGAGACCTTAAGATTGGGAAACGGGGGTGCGGGGAAAGGTCCAGCGACCCTGCCCGCGTCTAGCTCCTTTTTAATGCTGGCCGCAGCCACCTCCTCCCTTCCTCTGAGGGATAAAAGGTTGGGAGCATCCTGAGGGGACCTATCACCCATAAAAGGGATACGAAATCCCTGCTTAAAACCTTGAAGGAGATACTCCCCGTCCTCCCCCTTCGGGTACGATGCGAGCCAGCGCTCCAGCATGTCCACCTTAATTGGGGAGGGGGCCTTTTGGAGAACTAGCTCCATCCGTGGCAGCCTTGCCAGCCCACTGTCCACCCCTCCCTCTGCTTCGCGCCCCCCCAGGCCTGGGACAAGCAGAGGCTGCGTGGGGGCCAGAACATGTGGGACACTCATGCTTATACCTGCAGTTCTTTCGATTGCAGGAACCATTTGACGAGAAAGTCCAGCACAGCAGGCGGGCTGGAACCCCCTGCCCCGCCGCCTGGCGGGTAACCTGCGCTGGAGCCGCTCGCTGGACTGCATGTCCGCAATGGTATCTATCCCCCGGGGCAGGGCGTGTGGGTGTCATATACAAAAGCCACAGCCTCTGGCACGGCTCATCCCATCTCATCTCGGGGTGGAGGGGAATCCTCATACGGAATTCCTCATCATATGCTAGCCATGAGGGGCCCGGGAAATCGACCATCGCCCTATATATGTTGTCCAAATATTGGACCATGGGAATAGCTAAATCCGGCCGCGCCCTCAAATATACCGCCATGTATATTAAATAAGCGGGGAGCCAGTTGGCCCAGGTACGCGGCGGCTTACGGCGGCGTGCCTGCTCCTTGTCCTTCTCATCCTGACCCTCCCTTTCCTCCTTGGTGGGCTCTCTGTTCAGGAGTGAGAAGATATCTACGTACTCCCCTCGCCATATCTTTTCCCTAGTAGCCTGTGCCAGGTGATCACCCAATGGCAAGGAATACCCTGCCGTCGGCAAAGCCGAAAAGGGGACAGCCGGCCTGGTAAAAGGGGCCTGAGCTAACCCAGCCACTCCCAGAACATTCCTTGCAGTGTAAGGGCCAATGCCCACCCCAGTGCCCAAGGTGGCAGTCGTCGTCGCCGGGTGGGTCGCCGACAGCGTGGCCCCCGCACCACCCGCGCGAGGCCAAGGCCATTGAAAGGCCCCCCCTAGATTGGGAATGTGTGTGGATGTACTCGCTTGCACCGTATACTCACATGCTGCACCCCCGCGGGCCGCCCCCACCGGGGGTTCCGGCCCACTGGGGGCGTCGGAGCTCATGACCGACGTAGAGCTCATCACCGGGGCTTGACCCGCACCTGGTTGCTGGCTGGGGAGCTGCGAGGCAGTGGCCGAAACCGCGCCACGCGCCTGCAGCAGCTCGACCCTCCCCGCCGGCTGTTGTCCTCCTGCCGACAGCGCCTCAAAAGGAACCCCGAAGGGGGCGCCCGCCTGACTGGCCCGAGCCAACGACGCCTCCAGGGCCGCAATGCGGGCGAGCAAGGTGTCCACGTTGACCATGGGCAAAGGGCCGGCCGGCCCGCCTGGTCCAGGCATGGGTACAGGTCCCTGTACCCCGGGACCCACATATGGCCATTGGCCAGCACCGAAGCCCGGCAGGGTTGGTGGAGAAACCTGCCAAGGCAGGGGGCCGCACCACCCCCCAAGGCTAGAGGGCCCAGGGAGAGGCTGCGGCCCAAGAGGAGTAGGCCCGACAGAGTGGGCAGGAGCAGGAGCGGTGTCCACCGCTCGTGGGCCGCGGGCCGGAACCCCCTCCGCGCCCGCACTCTGATCGCCCACTCCGGGCCAAGGGGCAATAGACCCCATTCCGCCGGCCCCGGCCGGGGCTGGCAAAGGTGGCTGCTGAGGAGGTGGCACCGCGGTCCTCCGACCTGGGTTGCGCCTCCTAACAGCGCGAGCTGAACTCGAAGCTGCCTTCTTCTTCGAAGGCATCTCCACCGAAGCAAAAAGGGAAGCCGGCAAGGCAGAATCGCTACCAAAAGGCTTCCCGGTAAGCTAACGAGCGACGGAGACACAGGGGAAAAAACTTCTCCGCTCCGTCGCTGAGGTAAAATGGCAGCTCGGCTGCCTCGTGGCCACCCCTTTTATAAGGGAGCTGGCCACGCCCCTAACTACCCGGATTCTCTGTCCTGTGGGGGGGGCCGCAAAGGGCGCGGCGGCCATTTTGGCGCCGCGCTTGCATTCTCAAAATGTCCTGAAAAGCAGCATAACTGGATAAAAACAAATAATGTCACTTAATTTTAATTCAGTTAATTAAAAAAATAAGTACTGTATTTTCTGGCATATAAGACTACTTTTTAACCCCGAAAAATCTGTGCCAAAGTCGGGGGTCATCTTATAGGACAGGTACTTAACTGCAGCTTGTTTCCCCTTTCTTCATATGTCCGGCGCATATGGTGGGGGGTGCCGTGGCCGAGTCCCTGCTCTGTGCGGGGAGTATGAAGCAAGGGGAAGCAAGCTGCACACATCTTCCTGTACCTCGAGGAGGAGAACGTGAGCGTGGATTGGCTCTCCACCAGAACCTGCCCATTCGACTCGGAGGGCTGCGCGTCTTCGGGTTGAGTGTGGGTTAATTTTTATTTGGTGTGCATTGGAAGAGAGGTAGTCTTATACGGAAAGTATATTCCAAACGCTATATTTTAACTGGAAAAGTTGGGGGTCGTCTTATACGCCCAGTCGTCTTATACGCCAGAAAATATGGTATTTGTATGCCGTTATGTATGTTAACTGTGTTTTCTGACAGGAGCAGAATGTATCTTTTCTCATGTATCTAGTCTTATGCAAATAAGTGGATCGACAATGTGCACACTCTGTTAGCCAATGGGCTTCTTGTATTATTGTTACTGTTTGTAGGAGTGGAATGTATCTTTTCTCATGTATCTATTCTTATGCAAATAAGTGGATCGAAAATGTGCACACTCTGTTAGCCAATGGGCTTCTTGTATTATTGTTACTGTTTGTAGGAGTGGAATGTATCTTTTCTCATGTATCTATTCTTAAGCAAATAAGTGGATCAAAATGTGCACACTCTGTTAGCCGATGGGCTTATTGTATTATTGTTACTGTTTGTAGGAGTGGAATGTATCTTTTCTCATGTATCTATTCTTAAGCAAATAAGTGGATCAAAATGTGCACACTCTGTTAGCCAATGGGCTTCTTGTATTATTGTTACTGTTTATAGGAGCAGAACGTATCTTTTCTCATGTATCTATTCTTATGCAAATAAGTGGATCAAAATTTGCACACTCTGTTAGCCAATGGGCTTATTGTATTATTGTTACTGTTTATACTAGCGGAATGTATCTTTTCTCATGTATCTATTCTTATGCAAATAAGTGGATCAAAATGTGCACACTCTGTTAGCCAATGGGCTTATTGTATTATTGTTACTGTTACTGTTTATAGTGTATATAAGTCCGGGTTTTGCCCCATTCAAACCCCACTAATAAAGAGCTGAATTTCACTACTCCACTCATCTGCTTCTTCATTCCCTGTACACGAAACTGGTGACGAGGATGGGATACGAAGCCACCCATGCATAGCACAATAAGTCTATCTGTGAAGGTTGCTCCAGATAACAGCCTGAATCAAAAGCAAAGAGGAGCTGGGAAATTGCAGTGCTCTTCTTGTATAAGAGGTATGTACAAGGTGGAGGGAGAAGATTGGTCCCTAGGAAATGGAATATTACTTATTTTTCATGTCCAGATCAAACTTTGAACTACCAAAAATGAAGTGACCTTCTTGCCATTGTCGTTGGCCAAAATTAACCCTTCATTGGTATATGTTTCTGGTAGTAACCAGCAGACCAGCAGATTATCTGGATTCTGTAGCTCTCCACATTCACATAGCATGTGTCAGCAGCTCCCACTTGAGCATGTTGGTCTTACATTTAGGCACTTCAACCCTCTGCCTATTCATAGTCCTCCAAGTGACATAGGGGAGATTGAGTTCTATACCTATATCCACCTTTAATGATGCTCCTTGTTCTGTGAGCTCTTTCCTCCATCTTCTAATTTGATTTTGCTCTGGTATAAAGTTAAAGGTTTTCCCTTGCTCAAAAACCAGTTGTATCCGACTCTAGGGTTCAGTGCTCATCTCTGTTTCAAAGCTGAAGAGCCAGCACTGTCTGCTTCCATACCCTCAAGAATATTTGTTCTTGCCATAAAGCTCTTCCTGGATCTGACCTGGCTGACTTGAGGCATGGTATACATGTTACTGGAAACTAATAGGGCTACAGCCTGGGACGTTATGCATAGACTGTACTGTACTTGCTTTCCTCTGTTTGAGGAATAAGGGGTGATATCCAACCAACAGCTATGTGACACAGATTGCTGCTTTTTCTGACTCACCTCTAAACATCAAGACCTAGCATAATCATTCATCATAAACTTTTGGAATTCTCTTTGATAATTTCCCTGTACGATCCACAAGAAAATGGTGCATGCCAGAAGAAGTGAACTTGAAACACAGAAGCTCATCCAATATTTGATTTTTCAGTGATCCAATAAAGGTATTGCTTTGCTCCTGCATTTATATTGTGTTAGGATCACCTGGCACTCTTTGTTTATTTTTGATATGGCAAACATATCAAGGTGGGAGTGGCTCTAGAGTGTAACAAGACATTTATTTCAAAAGCCTTCCTCAACAGATAAGCTCAGGTCTGTAGCAAAAGCCTTACGTCCAGTGATGCACTGCAGCAGGTTCTGTCAGGTTCTGCAGAACTGGTGGTGGAAATTCCCCCAGGCCACGCCCACTTGGTTGGCCACACCCACCTCCATAGCCTATAATACAGGATGTTTGGCCCCGCCCACATATTTGACCCCACCCACAGAGTAGGTAGTAAAAAAAATGCAGTGCATCATTCACTGCTTATGTCCCACTCTGCATCTCTACAGTTGTAGAAAAGTCCATAAAGGGAGAGTGGGGAGAAACATGGACCAAAAGGAAGAAGAGAATTTTAAAAAAAGGAGAAACAGAAAGAGAAAAGAGGCAGGCTTTTTCCACTTTGGGCCTGGCATCACTTACATCTAATATTTGGCTGCAACAGAATATCCTTGTAATAAAAAAGGGTTTCTACCACTCATATATCATTGAATTTGGAGATTTGCTTGAAAACTTCAAACTACAGACTTTCTTCTTATGTTTTCCCTACTCCTTCTATATGGGACTGCAGTGGCTCAAGTGGCTAAGACACTGACTGGAAGGCAGCAGGTCAGCAGTTCGAGACCCGAATACTGCAGAACAGAATGAGCTCCGGTCTTTGTCCCAGCTCCAGCCAACCTAGCAGTCTGAAAGCAAGAAATTGCAAGTAGATAAATAAGGATCACTTCGATGGGAAGGTAAACAATATTCCATGTGCTCCGGTGTCTAGACATGCCTGCCACATGAACATGGAAACGTTTGCAGAAGCAGACAGTGCTGACTCTTTGGCTATGAAGCAGAGATAAGCACTGAACCACCTTAGAGTAGGATACAACTGGCTTTCGAGCAAGGGTGACCTTTACCTTTACCTTACTCCTTCCATGATCCTTCCACTTACACTTGCCAGACAGTCTGTGTCTGAGAGAGAATTGCTTCATTTGTAGCTGGAAGACAATGGAATAAAGAAACAGGTTGCAACCAAACAATATAATCTCCATGGGTCCAAATTTTTAATGATTATATACACACAATAATACTTTAATGTTGTATTCCATGAATACTATAGAAATAAAGGGCTTCATGCAGCCTTACCTTGACTTTTTAAAAAAAAAAAAAAACTTCGTGTTCAGAGCAAAGATTCTCTTACCAACCCTAAGTGCTTTATCATAGTGCCTCTTCATATTAATGACAAGAACAGACATACAGCATAAATCAGTCTCATGCGAAACAGCTCTTCTGGTAATCTAAACATAAACACAGACTTCCCAGCACATCAAGGACTTAATTTTAATAAGTGATGCTTACTTAATGGCCACAAATGTAGCTTTTTGAATGATTGGCAGCTTAAATATACAAACATTGCCAGCTGTTATCATCAAGTCAGTAAGGGTGGCTAACAACTCAACAAGGAAAACAGAACATTAATGATGGATAATATATACCAGCTTCAAAATGACAGAGCTGTGTTTATCAATAGAAAATTATTCCTCGCTAAATTCCCTGTGCTTTTCAAAAGTGACAAATAATAATTTTTGTTAGACATTCCAATAGATACACACATATGTATCCAAACTACTTCTCAACCTAGTGAAATGACTAAGCTCTCTTAAACTGTTGTTAGAATAAGACTTTGCTATTTTTCGAGAGCCATTGCTATTTTTCAACATGCTGCTCCTCGGTCAGGTTTCCATTTTATTTATTCAGTATGTACTGGTTTTAATCATGTAAACTGCCCAGTGTATGAACAATACCTGGATAGGCAGTAAAAAAATTTCCATATTTGCCAACGTATAAGACACACATTCAGTGATGCATTGTGAAAATGTTTACTACCCACTTGGTGGGTGTGGCTATCTGTGGGCATGGCTATCTGTGGGTATGGCCTCAAACGACCCACCCCACCGCCCAAAGAAAAAAAGAAAGAAAGGAACCTACCTCGCTCTCTTTCTTCACGGAGATCAGGAGGAGGATGGAGGAGTCAGAGCAAAGGTGCTGCTGGGAGGTGAGTGGGGTGAGTTGGTGGGCTGGTGTTGGCTGGCCTCCCCTTCCCAGTGCTGCCAGAAATGTGTCCCTGCTGGCGGCGCTGTTGGGAGATAAGTGGGCGGGTTGATGGACTGGCACTGGCTGGCCTCCCCCTCCCAGCACCACCAGAAATGCATCCCATTTGCCTCACCCAGGGCCGGTGGTGCAAGGCAAGTGTGGAGATGAAAATGTGCCTTTGGCCCTGGGTAAGGCAAATGGGATGTGTTTCTGGCGGCACTGGGAGGGGGTGGCCAAGAGGTGGGTGTGGCCAGGCAAGTGGGCATAGCCTGGAATTTCTACTACCGGTTCACCAGAACCGATTTGAACCAGCCACAGTACCACACTGGACACATTGGAGTATAAGACACACCCCGTTATTATCAAAATAGCCCACTATAGGCCATTATATACAGTACAAGATGCACTCCGTTTTTTCAGTGTATTTTAAAGGGATGGGAAGTGGGTTTTATATGCCAGCAAATGCAGTAACCTAATTTAAAATAAATGGTTTCCCAACCTCATTTTATAAGACAGTTTTTAAATTAGTGGTATCTTCAAGTCTGTTGTGAATTAACCCCTTAGATCTTATTCTTATCACATTCCACTCTCCAGCTGTGATTCTCAGAATCTGTTTTTCGGATTCTATTCCATTTGATTTTGTTGTATTCAACCACCACTAGAGAAAAGAAAATCTGCCATTTCTTTTGTGCTAACATTCTGGTTTTTAAAATCTCATGTTTTACCTACCTCATATACAAAGACAATTGCAAATGTTAGTACATTCCTCAAAATTAGAGTGAAATAGCATTATCCTCCATCGCCACTTATCAATTTTAAAATGTGTAGCTGCTCACAATATTAGGCAGAGCATGTCAAATATGTCCTCCTGATAGAAAATATTAATTGTCTTTTTAGAAATAAAAGATCCAAGTATCTAATTCAGCACTAACAAATTTGAGCACACACTGATTCAAATTCAGACTTCTTTGGGTTCTTTCTCATGCATGTTTTGTTTTGTTTTAATCTCATGTGCCTTCTATTCTGAACATGAAATCAGTAAACTGCAAGATAATTCTCACTCACCCCTAAACATAACTTTCTTACTTTTGTGGTCCAGTTGCATGAGCAACAGTAATGGCAAGAGGAAGGTCTCTCCCTTGGCACAACTATAAGATGAAACTAGACACCAAAAGTGATGAGAAATGTGAAAGATGTCAAGGACCATAATGTTTATTTTATACTTCATATGCTAAGTATCAACCAGATCAAGGAATATATTTTCAGATAACACAACTAATCTGTTGATAATCAAGTTTATTTCTACAATATAAAATAACATTGATGGGAGTGGGGACTTCATCCAAAAATCTCCTTGATTCTAACAACCTGCTGAGGTAGCTGTGACTGACCTAAGACAATCCAGGGTATTTCATGGCTGCGGTGACATTTGAACCAGGCTGTTCAGTCAATGTTCATCTATGGTACATTGCAGGTGCTTACAAAACCTTGTTTACTTAATCATGTTAATAAAAATTGGTCTAATATTGTTAAGCATTACTATGTCCATAGTCTGGAAAGTGGAGATATGATAACTTATCTAGCTGTGGCTTTAAGACAGTTGTTGACACAAAATGCTATTTCATATATGTAACTGTATAACAATAGTTATTTAATATATTTTATTTTATAGCTTTAAAAAAGACATGAAATCGGCTTGAAAAATTATTCCTACTGTATTATCTGATCATAAATATAATATCTACACTAGAAGTTAGCACTGAAGCATGTGGGAATTACTCAACTTCACAAAAAATTACTCAATGTAAAAAGTACACAATTTCTCCAGTTTCTGGGTGGCCACCAAAAAATTCAAAAATTTAGCATTACCCTCACCTTGAAATGGCCTTGAGGTATTATAATTTAGTTTTATTTAATTGGCTGCATGGAATTGAAGTGATGTCATTGTATTGACCACATACTTCAAAAAGACCTAGATTGGACATTATCTGAAAAATCCTTATTAAACCAACTAAACAAAATATGCTGAAGGAACTGCAGTTTAGTCAGGAGCATGCTCCAGTGTCTAGTCATGGCTGCCACATGGCCACAGAAACATATCCAGATGCAGACAGCACTGACTCTTTGGCTGTAAGTTTAGATTTCTAATATGATTAAGTAAACTAAGCCCTGGTTGTGCAGTGCAGTAATGGGCACCATTTTTTTTACTACCACACTGTGGGCGTGGCCTACTCTGTGGGTGTGGCCTACTCTGTGGGCATGGCCATGTGACTGGGTGGGTTATCTAGTCATGCCTGCCCAATGGTGGGATTCAATTTTTTTTACTACCTACTCTGTGGGAGTGTTATGGTGGGCGTGGCCATGGGGAAAGCCCTGCATTGCACCTGAATTAAAACTATTTTATTTCAAAACTTGGATTGGCAAGATGGTTAAACTGCTATAATGCAGACAAACATTGTAAGTTTGATCCTGATAGGGATTCAAGGTTGACCTCAGCCTTCCATCCTTTCATGGTCAGTAAAATTAGTACCCAGCATGTTGGGGGCCAATGCTAATTAACTTGTTAACTGCCTAGAGATTGCACTAAGCAGTATGGGGCAGTATATAAGTTTAATTGTTTTTGTTGTTGCTAATAAGTAAAGAAATGCAAGCGCGGCGACAAAACGGCCGCCGCGCTCTTTGCGGGCCTCCCCCCACCGGACTTGGACATCCGGGTAGTTAGGGGGGCGTGGCCAGCACCCTTTAAAAGGGGTGGCCACGAGGCAGCCGCGCTGCCATTTTGCGAAGCGACGAAGAGGAGAAGTTTTTCCCCAATCGCTCCGTCGCTCTTCCTGTAGCTGGGAAGTCTCCTTTAGGCAGTGGTTTCTTCTTCGCTTCTTTTCTTCGGCTTCCCTACAATCTCCAGCACTGCCTTCCAAAAAGAAGGCGATAGCGAACGCGCTTCGCGCTTCACGGAGGCGCCAGCCAGGTCAGAGGACCGCGACTGCGCCCCCTCAGCAGGCCCCCTTTCCGGGGGCGCCCACCGGGACCGGTGGGATGGGGTCGATTGCTCCCTGGCCCGAGGCTGGGCAGCCTCAGACCGGCCCTGCAGGGGATGCGGCCCCTGGCCCGCAATTAGCGGCCACTGCCCCCCATCAGCGTTGGGGGCTATGTAAACGTGGATGCCCTACTGGCCCGCATAGCGGCCCTGGAGGCATCTTTAGGGGTAGTTAATCCACCCGGGGCACCTTTTGGTTTACAGGTCAACTCAGCGCCTGCTGGTCCTCGGCAGGCGGCCGAAAGGGTTGAGCTGCCTGAGGCAAGTAGGTCGACGCCAGCCGCAGCCTCGCAGCTCCCCACGCAGCAGATGCCGCCAGCAGGTAGTGGTCAGGCCCCATCTACGAGCTCGGTTGCGGTCGCGAGCTCCGACGCCCGCAGTGGGCCGGAACCCCCGGTGGGGGCGGCCCATGGGGGTGCAACTTGTGAGTATACGGTCCAAGCTAGTGCACCCACACCACAACCCACAACGGGGGGAGGTTTACAGTGGCCGTGGCCTCGCCTGGCTGGGACGGCGGGTCAGCCGCCGCCGGCCCATCAGGGAACGGCTCCAACACTCCAAGGCCCTTCTTGGGGTGGGGTACCCTGTCCTCCGGGGAACTTACTGGGGGTGGCGGGGCTGGTCCAGGCTCCTTTCATGGTGCCCAGCACTGTCAATGTTCCGGTTTCGGCCTTGCCGACAGCAGGTTATTCATTGCCCCTCGGGGATCACCTGGCCCAGGCCATCAAGGAAAAGATCTGGCGGGGGGAGTATGTGGACATTTTCTCCCTCTTGAATAGAGAGCCCACCAAAGAGGAGAGGGAGGGGCAGGACGAGAAGGACAAGGAGCAGTCTCGTCGACGTAAGCCGCCACGCACGTGGGCCAACTGGTTACCCGCGTACCTCATATACATGGCGGTGTACCTCAAGGCCCGGCCTGACCTGGCAATTCCGATGGTCCAGTATTTGGACAACATATACCGGGCGATGGTTGATTTCCCTGGCCCGTCGTGGTTGGCTTACGACGAGGAATTCCGTATGAGAGTGCCCCTACACCCAGAGATGAGGTGGGATGAGCCCTGCAAGAAGCTGTGGCTTCTGTACATGACCCCCACGCGCCCAGCGCCAGGGGAGAGGTACCATTGTGGACATGCGGTCCAGTGAGCTGCTCCAGCCCAGGCACCCTGCCAGGTGGCGGGGCAGGGGGTTCCAGCCCGCCTGCTGTGTTGGAGCTTCTCGGCCAATGGTGCGTGCAACAGGAAGCAGTGCCGATACAGGCACGAGTGTCCCTCTTGTGCTGGCCCCCATGCCGCCTCCGCGTGTCCTAGGGCAGGCGGACTGCGGGGCAGAGGTAGAGGTGGACAGGGAGCGGGCAGAACTGCCGCGGAGGGAGCTGGTCAAGCAAAAGGCCCCCTCCCCAATTAATGTGGACATGTTGGAGCATTGGCTCATGATGTACCCGAGGAGGGCAGACACAGCTTACCTGCTTGAGGGTTTCCAGCAGGGGTTTCACATTCCTTTCACAGCGGTCAGGTCCCCTCAAGATGCACCCAACCTGTTATCACTCAGGGGAAGGGAGGAGGTGGCTGCCATGAGCATTGCTAAGGAGGTTGCTGCTGGCAGGGTCGCTGGCCCTTTCCCTTTCCCACCATTTCCCAATCTCAAGGTTTCCCTGTTGGGGTTAGTGCCCAAGAAGTCACCGGGGGAGTTCCGTTTGATACACCACTTGTCTTACCCGGCTGGCCGTTTGGTCAATGATGCTATCCCTGATGACCTTTGTTCGGTCAGGTATACATCTTTTGACCAGGCCCTGCGCATGGTGCGCTCATGTGGCCCGGGTGCACTACTGGCTAAGTGCGACATTAAGTCAGCGTTCCGTCTTCTGCCAGTGCACCCTTGCGACTTTGAGCTGCTGGGTTTCAAGTTGCGGGGTGAATTTTATTTCGACAAAGCCATGCCTTTTGGCTGCTCCATTTCATGCTCAGCATTTGAGCGCTTCAGCACCTTCCTGCAATGGGCCTTTGTTCGCAGGTCAGGGTCCCGGTCTGTAGCCCACTACCTCGACGATTTCTTATTCGGGGGTGAACGGGGCTGGGACACGTGCACGCGTCTCCTAAATACATTTCAGATGCTAATGAAGGAACTCGGTGTCCCTTTAGCGCCCGAAAAGACCGAGGGCCCTTCAACCAAGCTCACATTCCTGGGGGTTGAGATTGACACGGTTGTGCAAGCATCCAGGTTACCTGTTGAGAAGGTTTCCCGGATCGTTGCACTCATTTTGGACTTGCTGGCAAAACGCAAGGTGTCCCTTCGGGAGCTCCAGGTGTTACATGGTCACCTCAATTTCGCTTGCAGGGTCGTCGCACCTGGCAGAGCATTTGCTCGACGCTTGTGCGACGCCATGACTGGCTTGGCCAGGCCCCACCACAGGGTCCGACTGAACAAGGGCATGAGGGCTGATATGCTCATCTGGCTCCAGTTCCTGAGGGAATTCAACGGGGTGTACTTTTGGAGGTCCGACCTTTTGGTTTCCCCTCGTTTTCAGGTTCAGTCGGATGCATCAGGGTCCCTGGGTTATGGGATTTACTTTGAGGGGAAGTGGGCCTATGGCAGATGGCCGCCAGCCTGGTGGGGCATGGATCGTTTGCGCGATCTCACGTACCTGGAATTTTTCCCCATTCTGGGAGCTTTGATGCTATGGGGTGAGGAGTAGGCCAATTCGGTTGTCCATTTCTGGTGTGACAATGCGGCAGTTGTCCACATTGTCAACTCACAGACGTCAAAATCTCCCAGGGTTATGGAACTGGTTCACCAGTTTGTGTTGCACAGCCTATGCCTAAATGTGCTTTTTAGGGCCAGACATGTTCCAGGTATTAATAATGATATTGCTGATGCTTTGTCCCGCCTGCAGATTCCCCGGTTCCGTGCCTTGGCCCCGGACGCAGAGGAATTTCCCTCGCCGCTCCCGGACGAGATATGGACGCTTGGCAAGGAGAGGTGAACCGGGCGATCGGCATGTCGCTCGCCCCCCGCACGCATAAGGCGTATAACCATGCATTCAGTTCATTCAGGGCCTTTTGTGCCCGATCACGGCTGCCTGAAAGTTGGCCCATCCCAGTGGCTCACGTCCTCCAATTTATGGTTTACTTACATGCCCAGGGCTTAGCCCCCCCGCACCATAGCATCCAGGCTGTCAGCGCTGGCATTCATAGCCAAGGTGGGTGGTTTTGCTGACAGCACAAATGATTTTCGCATACGACATGTTTTGGAAGGGTGGGTGCGGGAACGTGGGCGCAGCCCGAATGACCGCCACCCTATTTCTCCATGGGTACTTACCCACCTTGCACGGGGTTGGCATAACCTGTGTTTCGACAGGTATGAGGCAACCCTGTTTCACACGGCTACTACGGTGGCCTTTTTTGGAGCGCTCCGCATCAGTGAGCTGGTGCTACTGTCTAAGGCGGATGCGAGTCGTAGAGCACTGGAACTCGAAGATGTCTATGTTCCAATGATTGGGCTCAGCTGAGGATACGCTCCTCCAAGGTTGATCAGCACGGTGTAGGCAGTGGTGTAAGACTGCTACGATGTTCCATGGCAGACATCTGTCCGGTTGGTGCCCTACAGTAGTTCCTTGCACTACGTGGTACGCACCCTGGCCCATTTTTCTGTCACCAAGATGGGTCTCCCCTTACTAAATTTCAATTTTGGAAAGTGACCGGTAAGGCACTAGCCAGTGTTGGCCTCCCTGGGGGTCGTTACGGCACCCATTCATTCAGGATAGGGGCAGCTTCCACCGCAGCGGCGTTCGGGTACTCTGGGGCTGAAATATGTAACATGGGAAGGTGGGGATCACGATGTTTTCAGTTGTATGTTCGCCCTCTTCAACAGTGAGTACCAGTTAAGTCACTGCCCTGTTTCCTTTTTCCTCGACAGACCCTGGGCGTCGTCTTACACCGGTGACAGTATGGCTGGTGGGCCACAGCTATGTGCACAGGGCAGCGCAGTTTGCTGCGGCGACAGAGTGGGGACCCCGACTGGGACTGGGTGCATCCGCAAGTCTCAGGTGGTATGGTAAGAGCGGAATGTTATGGCTGGAACTGTTGCCATTCCTTTTCTCCATCAGGGATGCTGACCCGCCTGATGTCCTGATTATACACCTTGGGGGTAATGATTTGGGACAGGTCACGGGCCTATCGCTGAAGCATGCGATTTGCGGTGACCTGGCCTACTTGCATTATGTGTGGCCTGCCACAACCCTACTTTGGTCGGACATGATACCGCGGCACGCTTACAGGGGAGGGTTTAACCTCCAGGCCCTTGATCGGGCTCGGCGCTCGGTGAACAGGGCTATTGCCCGGTTCTTTATGGACAAGGGTTGGGGGCGCGTCATACGACACCCCACCATCAGTCTCCAAAATTATGAGCTTTACCCAGGGGATGGGGTCCATCTGTCGCCGGGAGGTATGAACCTCTTGTTGGGAGATTGGCGAGCAGGCCTGTTGACCAAGCTGATGGTCTGGGGGGGGGCGGTGAGCCTTTATTGAAGCCTCCCCGTGTGGCGGGTAGCACTGGTAAGGTAAACATTTATGACCCACAGGTATCCGGCAGGTTCGCAATTGACTGGACAACACTAGACAGGCACAAGTTGGTTAACGTTGTCCGGTCAACGATGAACCAGGCAATGGGGTGATGGCACGAGCTAGGCAGCATGCATCACCCCGTTATTTTACGGATACGCGTCAGAAGGTGGGGTCAGTAGTTAGATTATTGACTACGGTCAATAATTTGTTTGTTGTCAACAAACAAATTGATACAAATGGATACATTGTAACCAATTGCCGTTAGCAATTTTGGGTGGAACCTTACCAGTGTTACTTCGGCCTGCTTGCCTTAAGAATTATAATTGGTTGAATACTAATAGAAATTTATAATTCGGACTAGGGCATGAATCAATAAATGTGGCCCAATGCCGTTATCCACTTTTACCAGTGTCTGAGTCCTTTATTGGGGGGTGCGCCTGCAATGCAAGCGTGGTGCCAAAATGGCTGCCGCGCTCTTTGCGGCCCCCCCCAACCGGACTTGGACATCCGGGTAGTTAGGGGGCGTGGCCAACACCCTTTAAAAGGGGTGGCCATGAGGCAGCCATGCTGCCATTTTGCGAAGCGATGGAGAGGAGAAGTTTTTCCCCTCCACCCCCTCCCTAGTTAACAGTGTGATATTTTGGTCGCTTCGGGGCCGGGTGGGAATTTTTGGCTGGGACCTACAATTGGCTTCAGGTCCTGGCTTTTTTGCCCATCCCACACTGTTGCTATGGTTTGACATAGGGGTTTCTTGCTCTGCTGTTGACTTTGGTCACATGGGCGGGTAGCACTGGTAAGGTAAACATTTATGACCCACAGGTATCCGGCAGGTTCGCAATTGACTGGACAACACTAGACAGGCACAAGTTGGTTAACGTTGTCCGGTCAACGATGAACCAGGCAATGGGGTGATGGCACGAGCTAGGCAGCATGCATCACCCCGTTATTTTACGGATACGCGTCAGAGGGTGGGGTCAGTAGTTAGATTATTGACTACGGTCAACAATTTGTTTGTTGTCAACAAACAAATTGATACAAACGGATACATTGTAACCAATTGCCATTGGCAATTTTGGGTGGAACCTTATCAGTGTTACTTCGGCCTGCTTGCCTTAAGAATTATAATTGGTTGAATACAAATAGAAATTTATAATTCAGACTAGGGCATGAATCAATAAATGTGGCCCAATGCCGTTATCCACTTTTACCAGTGTCTGAGTCCTTTATTGGGGGGTGCGCCTGCAAATGTGATGTGATAGTTAAGAGTTAGACTAAACTACCTAACTGGAGTAGACATTAATTATCTATTCCAGCCACACATTCTTGCGGGATCCAGAATCTATATTATATCTTGAGCCATTTTCAAATACAGTAAAGTACAATATATGCACAACTCTGTTTATATTGTTGTCCCACTGATACAGATAAAATAAACCAATTCAAACTTCTGAGGAATCAGCAGACAGATACTTTGATGTCTGTTTTGCAGCAGCCCAGCTTCTTCTCTGCACATGCACAATAAATAAAATATACAGGAGCTTCTTCTTCTTCTTTTTTTAACTTCCCTTTGGAATGCCAGTGAGGAGGATACTTAAAGGAATTACAGTTGCTTGAAAGTCATCATAAAATTAGCCCCATAGTCTCCTGTTCTCTCAACAAACATGTCATTTTGTACCCTGCGTTGCTTCTGCCTCTTCTCAGCACCTCTGGAGCAAAACAATAGGCCAGTGGGGGCGAAACTATGGCATGTGTACCAGACATGGCATTCCCAGGCCTTTCTGTTAGCATGTGTGCCATCCCCCAGCACAGAGTTTATCCCATCCCTCTGCCCAGCTGCCCAATGGAGTGTTTCCTGCCTCCCCCAAGCATAGAGTTTGCCCCACCCCTCTGCCCAATGGGAGTGTTTCCTCCCTCCCCCAGTTCACCCTGCCCATCTGTTTGGGCACTAGGTCTCTAAAAGGTTTGTCATCCCTGGAGTAGACAATCACCTACTTCTTGAATTAAGCAGCATGTGCTACCTTTGTACTGTGCTTATATAAAGCTTCTGCCTCCAGCTGGGTACCCACCATACTGCTCAGGAAGCACAAGATTACAATTGGAAATTGGTTGAGGATTCCTGTACAGTAAAACCTCGCATAAAGAGTGCCTCGCTTAGAGACTAGTTTGCTTAAAGAGCAGAATTTTATCTGAATGGTTCCTCGCTTAACAACTGAAACCAACCAAAAACTCACTTAACAACTAAATCGGGGCTCACAATCCCCCCCCCCTCTAGAAGTCACAATTGGTAACTTACAATGGTGTTTTGCTTAAAGAGCAAACTCTCTTAAAGAGCAATTCCTTGGAATGCATTATGTTCTTTAAGTGAGGTACCACTGTATATTATAAGGTCAAAACTGACCATTACCATTGCCTTTTAAACTCTGGATTTTAACACTTGGATCCTCTCCATCCTTCAAGTTTGAACTTTATTTGAACAATTTGATGATAGGAAGACATATAGCAAACAAGGCAGCAGAATGATAAGCTATCAATAAAAAGTCACATTCTCACCCACAGCATGAGAAACAAAGCTGGAGTCTTTTCTCCCTTTGTTTTCATCCTTCCTCTTCACTATGTATTGCCATGTTCTATTTCAAATGGTCAGCACTGGGGAAATGTTTTTCCATTACTTATCTAAAATAATGTACATATGATAGCTATATTCTGGAGCTGAATTCTATTTTATTACCGTAGTCAGTAGAGTTAAATTTCCTAGTAACATGAGAACAATCCATATAATTATCTGAATAATCATTTTGTCAATGATCAATAAATACCAGACTATAAATTAATTTGGGTGAAATCTCTCTGTGGATTTCTAAGAACAATCTCCTGGGTATTCTTACCACAAATCTATATTCACTCCTGTCTTCATTCTGGTTGATTCATGCTCTGAGGCAGTTCACTTTCAAGGACCTCCATTTCTCTAAGTGCTACCTTGAAGATAAGCAACTATCCATCAAATCACTACCAGTATCAAGGAACTTTATATTTAATTACAGATAACCAAGTCCAGCAGGTATGAGATCAAAGTGGTTGGTCCTTAGATTTTCTATATAATAAAATACTGCTTTAAACAGAAAGAAAATGGCCAAGGTTGTTGGCAAAATAACTTTTTAATTGTTGTATTATACAGCCTGTAAAGACCAAGAAAAGCTAGCATTGTAAATATAGCATGTATTTTGCCACTGGTTTCATGAGAGTATATTTATATTTCGATAACAGTACTAGTGAAAGCAAGGAGTATGATCACTAAAAAAAAAAGAAGAAGAAGAAAACTATTCTAACTGGTCAGTCTGTTAGATTTCTGGGCAGTTTCCCATATATCCAATTCTGCACAAAAGAAAAACCATGGTTCCTCCCACCATAAATACTGCCATAAAATACATCCATGGCTGTCGCAAATATATTTGTGACAGCCGCAGGTGCCTTTACAGCAGCATTTACAGCAGGTACAGGCATATTTAGGCATGTGCAGCCACATTTTACAGTTGTTGTAAACGTTTCCGCTTCCACCTCCAGTAGCGGCAATGACGGCAATGGGCCACATGAAATGGGGTCGTAAGTTGGCCATCCCTGATGTAGAGAGTATCCAGGCAACGTGGTGGTCATAGACATCAGTGTGGCATGTTCTACACAGCCAAGTCTTAGTATGGCATAGTAACTTAATGTTAGAAGAGATTGTTTCAATAGGGAGGTCAACATTCTTAAATTAATTCATGTTCAGGATAGACAGAACCTGATTTTTTTCTAAATAAAGGACATAAATTGAGTAATTGATAGATTTTCCTACCCTGACTGGATTCTATGCAATTGTTTTTGTCTATTCATGGGAAGATTTTGACTACTCTAGCTGCATGTCCCCTTTTAGGAACTTGAATATGGGAAAGAATGCCAGATCAATTAGCAATTATTCTTATACACCACCCCTTAGTGCATAGTGCACTCTCTCACCGATAAACAAGTGCACTCTCTGGGCAATAAACAAAGTAATTAGCATTTTGCCCCAACCACTCACCAGTGGTCGGGGAGGGGACAGCCACCTTGGGTTGGCTTATCTAGGTATGCCCGGGCTGCCAGTTTCTGGCAGGATGTTATATGTTACTTCTAAAAGATTTTTTAAAGAATGTTTTAATAATTTTTAACTTAGAAAGTCTATTTTATATATTTTTAAATGATTTGAGGTTATATTGTCAATTTGTAAGCCGCCCGAAGTCGCCTTGGTGATGGGGCGGCAGCAGTGATGCACTGCAGCAGGTTCTGTCAGGTTCTGCAGAACCGGTAACGGAAATTCCCCCAGGCCATGCCCACTTGGTTGGCCATGCCCACTTCCATAGCCCATAATGCTGGATGTTTGGCCACGCCCACAAATTTGGCCCCACCCACAGATTTGGCCAGCCCACAGAGTAGGTAGTAAATTCTTTTGCAGTGCATCACTGAGCAGCAGTATAAATTTGCTTAAATAAATAAATGAATGAATGAACAAACAAACCTGTTGGGTACTCTTTTTACTGACCTCAGAAGTATGGGAGGCTGAGTCATCTTTAATCCCAATCGAGATCAAACTTATAATGTCAGCAATGTTGACTACAAGACAGCAGTTTAACCACTGTGCCACTAGGGCTCTTTCAATTCCTTCCTTTGAAATTGTTCTCCATTTGAAGAGGTATCCAAGCCAAGTTTTATTTGAAGATAAACTAGTGTAAGAGGAGGATCAGGACCTTGAAGCTGCCCATCCAATTTAGCAAGCATCCCAGCAATTACAAGTCACCTGGTCATTCTTTTCCACATGTTAAGGAGATGTATTTTAGCTTATGTTTATTTTTCTTTTAAGAAATACACTGTTTTGTACTGGTGGATATATGCAGTTTTCATGCTAATCAGAGCCCTTTTTTGCTCCCTCCTTCCTTTTGGTGATAAATGCCCCTATTTTTTTGCTGACATGCAAACAGTCAACCTAAACATCCTCCAGAGCTCTGCAGCAGACTTGGTGTGTGTGTGTGTAGAATTTTTCTCTTCCTTCTGTTCACCCAAGTTTCTCCTGACCCAAAGTCCTTTCTAATCCTGGAAGGATACAACTGAGTATAAATCAGTATCTTTAATCAGCCTGAGCATCAAGCCAGATAACAGCATTTATCTGTAGGATTTTGTTCTAATATTATGTCCAGATTCTCTGGCCTTAAGTACTAGACTCCATAGGTTAATAGTACTGAATTCATTGAGAGGCTAGATCTGTTAAATATGGGTACATTTGATAGAGGTGTTCCATCCATTCCCAGGAAAAATAGCATTTTGTTAAAATAATGATCATAAGGTTATGCCCCTTTGCTGACAAATGTGCATATTTTTCAAAGTTAATTTGATTGACCAGCCCCACAGATACTATGCTCCAAAACGAACCAGTAAAGACCTAACTGTCATGCTTGGTCAAAACTTAGCATAATTGACAGAAGATTTATAGAAGGAAACTTGAATAAAATATTTCAAAAATGCTTTAAATTCAGGAGCAAAGGAGAGGTTTATCTTTTGGGTTATTCAGCTTGAAAGAAGTTGAAGCTGAATTCTGACAAGACAAAGGTCTTGCTGCTGGGAGGAGGAGGAGGGACATCTACTTGATTAGAAGGGTTACCTCCATCTTTTGATGGGGTAGATTTTCATCTGTGGCACCAGCTTTGAGCTTAAGGGTCATTTTAGATATGGCTCTTAATTTGAAGCAGCAGATTGTGATAGCATCAAAAGCCACATTCGTTCAGCTCCATCAGATTGATCAACCATGTCTCGACTTGGACAGACAGTCCCTGACGAAATGGGTCCATGCATTGGTAATCTCAATAATTGACTATTGTAATGCTCTCTACATGGGGCTGCCCTTGAACTTGATTACAGGGATAACAACAGGCCCAGAATGCAGTGGTCAGATTCAACATATCACCTTAGCTCTGGCCAATCTGCACTGGTTACCCATCCATTTCTGTTTTAGGCACAAGGTGCTAACATAGCGTGCAAGCCCTATACAATTTTGTGATCATATTATTTCTCAGAATCTCTCTCCCAAAGAATGTTTGCCCACATCATAAAGGGACAGGTCTTGTCCTGGATCAGCAACTGGCTAAGGGACATGAAACTGGCTAAGGGGTAGCACTAAATGGACACTTCTCCAAGTGAAGGGATGTAAAGAGTGGGGTCCTCCCAAGGTTCAGTACTGGGACCCCTGCTTTTCAACCTCTTTGTAAATGATCTAGAAGAAGGAGTAAATAGCAAGGTGACCAAATTTGCTGATGATACTAAATTATACAGGATAGTGAAAACTGAGAGATTGTGAGGTGATCCAGAGAGATATTTTGACACTGGGGGAGTGGGCAAACCAGTGGCAAATGATCTTCATCACTAGTAAGTGCAGAGTGATGCACATTGGAGCAAAAACAACAACAACAATTACATTTATAAACTGATGGGGTCTGAACTCTCTGTGACAAACCAGGAAAGGGACATTGGTGTCCTGGTGGACAGCTCAATGAAGGTGTCAACCCAGTGTGCCTCAGCAGTGAAAAGAGCAAACTCAATGCTGGGGATCATTAAATAAGTCAGCAAGTGTCATTGCAGGCGCACCCCCCAAAAAAGGACTCAGATACCGGTATAAGTGGATAACGGCATTGGGCCACATTTATTGATTCATGCCCTAGTCCGAATTATAAATTTCAATTGGTACTCACCCAATTATAATTCTTAAGGCAAGCAGGCCGCAGTAACACTGGTAAGGTTCCTCCCAAAATTGCCAACGGCAATTGGCTACAATGTATCCATTTGTATCCATTTGTTTGTTTACAACAAACAAATTGTTGACCGTAGTCAATCAACTATCTACTGACCCCACCCTCTGACGTGTATCCGTAAAATCACGGGGTGATGCATGCTGAAGAGCTCCTGCCATCACCCCCTTGCCTGGTTCGTCATTGACCGGTCAACGTTATTACACCTGTACCTGTCTAAGTGTTGGCCAGTCAATTGCGAACCTGCCGGATACCTGTGGGTCATAAATATTTACCTTACCAGTGCTACCCGCCACACGGGGAGGCATCCATGATGACTCACCGCCCCCCCAAGACCGTCAGCTCGGTCGCCAGGCCTGCTTGCATCACACCAAGAACAAGGTACATACCTCTAGCCGACAGGTGGACCCCTTCTCCCGCTTACCAGCAAATTTTTTGTCTAATCCTATCGGCCGGTATCCAATGGCCATCTTACAGCCATGCTCAGAACGGGATGGAGCCACAGCCCCGTCCGCTGACTGCCGTAACAGTCCGAACTAGGGAGATCCACATCTCCCCTAAATTGGTGTCTCGGCACGATGTTAGACCATAGCAACCGTATGTAAGCCATACGTGATATAAAAAGCCAGGTCACAGCCCCCGACGGTTTAGTAACAGCAGTGATCCGTATAATATCGCTGCCACCGGGGTGCCTGTAAAACATAGGGCGGTCCAGCATCCCTGTCAGACAGCAGGAATGGCCTCAGTTCACGCCACCATGTGCCGCGCATACCATACCATAGCCTTTGTGCGGATGCACACAGCCCGGCTGGGGTCCACTCTCTGTCGCTGCAGCCTATACCGCTGCCCAGTGTACATAGCTGCGGCCCACCAGCCCCCTGCCACCGGTGTGTTGAGACCCCTAGGATCTGTAAAAGAGGAGAAAAAAGGTAAAGGGCATAAACAGGTACTCATACAATGAGGGGATGTACATATCTGAAATTGCGCGTCGACGCATATCCACCTCGTAGTACCCCAAACGTAGCCGCGATCAGCGCGACGCCTACCTTAAGTAAATGGTGCCAAAACGGGCCCCACACTGCGAAACGCGGCACCAGTCACCCTCAGGGACTGTACTATGGTAAGGGTAGACCCATCCCGGTGGCAGAAAACAGGCTGGGACACGCAGCAGGCACTGTCGAAAAATCATGTAGGGCACCAACCGGACAGATGTCTCGAAAACTTAGTAGCAGTATACACCACTGCCTACCGTGCTGAACCACCCGTGAGGACCGTATCCCCACTCGAGCCCACTCATGTGTGACAGAGACATCTTCAAGTTCCAGTGCCCTATGAGACACCTCCGCCTTACACCGGTGGTACCAACTCTGGCACCCTCTCACTGATGCGGAGTGCTCCAAAAAGGCTACCGTGGTAGCTGCGTGGCTAAGAGCCACCTCCCACCTATTTGTACATAAGTAATGCCACCTCGTGCAAGGTGGGTCAAAAATTCTGGGAAAAGTAGTGATGCGTGTAGGGGCAGCAGGCACGTTCCCGTGTCCACCCCTCCCCGACACGACACTTGAACTCATAGTGATACGCCTTACGCGTGCAAGGTGCCAATGACATGTCCGGTTCCCTTCAGCTCGCCTAACGTCCAGCTGTCGGCCAAACGTGGCGAGCGGAATTCCTCTGCTTCCGGAGCAAAGCACGGAAACGGTTGATCCGCCGGTGGGGAAAAGCAGCAGTAAAGTCATTATTCATACGTAGAACATGTCTGGCCTGGAACAGCACATTTAGGCGTAGGCTTCTCAAAAGAATAGACAAACTAATGTCACGACCCGGGGGATTTGCATGTCTGGGTGTTGACAATGTGCACCACTGCCGCATTGTCACGCCGAAATTGGACCACTGAGTAGGCCCACTCATTGTGCCATAGCATCAGTGCTCTCTAAAACGGGAGAAAACACGATTAAGGTGATCGCGGGGACGATCCGTGCACCCACCCTCAGAGTAAACCCCATAAATCAGAGAGCCGGAGGTATCTGACCGTACTAGATATCTAGGGCAGACCACTAGGTCTGATCTCCCATAAGGGACCCCTCTAAACCCAGGAGTAATTTGAGCCAGAGTGAACAAGTTAAGGGGGCAATGAATTAACTACAATTCCCCAGGGCACACTCAATGTTTGGCAATCAATGCCAAAATCGCCATGGACATCCAAACCACCGTATCAATGGTTAACCTGGATGCCCGCGCGACAGCATCGAGGCATAAATGTGATATTAGAAAATGGGACCTCGGTCTATTCAGGCGCCAAGGGGACACCCAGTTCCCACCTGAGTGTCTGAACCATGATGAGGAGACGCGTACACGTGTCCAAGCCCCGTTTAACCCCAGACCAAAAGTCGTCGAGGTAATGGGCTGGAGACCGAGGCCCCAACCTGTGAGCAAATGCCCACTGAACGAAAGTCCCACATCGGTCGGGTGCTGAACCTGAATTAACGCAGTCAGAAAGGGGTTGGCCTTATCTAAATAAAATTCCCCTCAAAACCCAAAAACCCGATAGGTCTAAATCATGGGGTGCACTGGCAAAAAGCTGGAAGCCGAGTGCATATCACACTGTGCCAAAACAGCACCAGAATTGCGTGAGCGCGCCACCCATAGTAGCCGAGGTAACTACGAGTACAAGGTCATTAGGAAGGGCATCCCTGAACGGGGCACCCACAGGGTAAGCTGAATGGAGGATTATATGACATTCACCCTTTTTCTAGCTCAGTATGAGCTTCATGGGGGATACATTCGACTAAGGAAAGGTGGTTCCAAGAAGGGCCCCCCGCTACTCTCATAGCCCCCAACTTCCTTAGCTGTGGACAGTGGAGCCCCCTCTCCATTACCCTGGAAGGAAAACAGATTAGTAGCGTCCTGTGGCCCCCAACACCCCCGAATGGATAGAAAAGCCCCATGGAAAACCCTCCAGCAGGTCTCCCGCCCCATCCCTTCTTGGATGAACTGAGTGACATCCCTCCAGGCTGACTATAATTGGGGCGGGGGGGGTGGCTTATGACAAAGTTAGTTGCTTCAGACGGAGCTCTGATCGCCCCTGTGCACCCCCACCTCTGCCACATAACCCACCAACCCACGGGCACGTGGAGGCGGCGAGAGGGACAGCGCAAAAAGGGGGCACTAAGTCGGTAATGACCGTGGTGCTTAGTACACACATCATCAGCTGAGCAGGCTGAACACAGTAGGCGGGCCGGAACCCCCCACCCGACCAGTTTGCATGGAGCCAGTGTCTGAACAGCCCGCTGCTCAGCATGACCACCATGGTACCCATCACCAGGCACCAGTCCCGTGGGAATGATGTACACGAGCACCCTTGCTGACAGGACTCATCCCACCTCCCCTCGGGATATAGAGCCACCCTCGTCCAAATTTCTCACCATGAGCCAACTGTCATGGGCCCATCCGATCGACATCAGGATGGCCTCAACGGGTCAAGCCCTGCGGCACACTACAATACGTACAAGGTATGCCGACAACCAGTTGGCCCCAAGGTGCGCGGTGGCTAACGACGATGGGACATCTCTTTGTCTCAGCCGTCCTGTCCTTCTCTCTCCTCCCAGTGGGTTCGCAGTTCAATAGGGGAATATCCACATGTCCCCCTCCAGCCCTTACCCCTCATGGCCCGTGGCCAATAATCAACCGGGGCCAGCAATAGCCGTCCATCGGCAAAGCCCTTGACGGCACGTTCTGTATAAAGGGGGCCCACGCAGCAGGATCCAGACAGCCCCTGCGATGCTCAGCACTGTCCCGGGGGCAGACACCCCAGTGCATGGTGGCTTACTACCGTGGGACCACACAATGTCTCTGTCCTCCTGTCCGTACCTCCTATCCTTATTGGGGTCTCAGTTCATAGGGAGAATATATCCACATACTCCCCCCCCACATCTTTTCCCTCATGATCTGGGTCAGATGATCACTGGGGGGCCATGAATAACCAGTCGTCGGCATTGCCATTGCCGTTACATGATGTACAAAGGGCATACACAGCGGGACCTGGACAGCCACTGTGACGCCACGTATTGCCCCGGGAGCGGAAACCCCCACCCCCAACGTCATGCCAGAATGCAACCAAGGGGCACTGGGATAGGATGGCAAGTGATGCCCACCAGCCTCAAATTGGCAAGGCAAAGAGCACTGAACCCCACTGCTGGAATTGGACTGTGATGTGTGTGCATTCAACTTGAACCTAATACTCACTAGTTGCACCCCCGTGAGCCGCCCCCACTGGGGGTTCCGGCCCACGGTGGGCGTCGGAGCTCGCGACCGAAATCGAGCTCTGTGGCGACCTCCAACGCACTCCAGCCACAGTTCTGGACAAACGGGGAGCTGCGGGACAGCGGCGGGCACAGGCCGGAGTGTCACGAGAAGCTCGACCCAGCTGGCCGCCTGTTGCATAGTGGCAGCAGTCGAAGTAGCCGGCAGACACAAAGGGGCCCAGTAGATAGGGAAGGGGCCCCCCACCAACTGGTTAGCTAAGGTTGCCCTCAGCACAGCCAAACGTGCTAACCGGGCATCCCCTGCCACGAAAAACCGCTAGTAGGTGGGCAAGGTGGGCTGGATGGCCCGCTAGGGATTGGGCCAGAGGCCCTAATTTGAGAGCCTGGGCCAGAACAGGGCCATGCCCAAAACTCCGGCCCCTAATGGGGTAAAACGTGCTGTGAGCCAGCACCAGGCCCTCCCCCCAATCGTTCCGGCCAGTGGCCGGCAGCCATGGGCCAAGGGCCAGATTCTCCAAAGGGGCGATCCCTAGCGATGCCTCTAGCGCAGCTACATGGGCTAGTAATGCATCCACCGTCGCAGATCCCCCTGCATAAAGGGGGCCAGGTGGGCCGGACGGCCCACCGTGCAATGGTCCAGGGGCCCCTACCTAAGAGCCAGGCCCCAAATAGGGCCATGCCCAAAACTCCGGCCCATGAGGGGCTGGGGGTAAGCCCTGCTGTGCAACCGCACCAGGCCCTCCCCCCCTGATCAAAAACCCATGGCCGGCAATTGCGGGTCGGGGGCCGAAGCCCCTGTAGGGGCCATGGCCTAAGCTGCTCCATCCCACCGGTCCCAGTGGGTGCCTCCGGTAAGGAGTCCTGTTGGGGGGGGGGCGCAGTCACGGTCCTCCGACCCAACTGCTGCCTCCGATGGCTGCAAAGCAGAAGATCAAGAGCCAAGGACGGCTCTCTAAAGAGACGAAGAGCGACGGAGAAAAAACTTCTCCTCTCCGTCGCTTTTACAAAATGGCAGCTAGGCTGCCTCGTGGCCACCCCTTTTATAGAGGGGTGGCCACGCCCCCTAACTACCCGGATGTCTGAGTCCGGGTGGTGGTGGCCCCGCAAAGAGCGTGGCGGCCATTTTGGCGCCGCACTTTCATTTTGCCTCTTTATAAATCTATGATGAGGCCCCATCTGGAAAACTGTGTACAGTTCTGGTCGCCATACCTCCAGAAGGATATTATGGAGCTGGAAAAAGTGTAGAGGAGGGCAACGAGAATGATTAGGGGACTGGAACACCTTCCTTACCATCTGAGGCTGCAATGATTGGGCCTCTTCACTCCTGAACAACGGCGTCTAAGAGGTGACCTGATTGAAGTTTATAAAATCATGCATGGTGTGGACAAAGTAGATAAGGAAAAACTGTTTTCCCTATCACACAGCACTAAAACTAGGGGGCACTCCATGAAACATTTGGGTACTAGTTCTCAAACAAATAAGAGAAAGTACATTTTCACCCAGAGGATCACTGGTCTAGGGAACTCCCTGCCAGAAGAAGTGGTGACAGCTGTCAGTCTTGACAGCTTTAAGAAAGGATTAGACAAGTTCATGGAGGACAGGGTATCAATGGCTATAATTATGGATACCTAAGGACAACCTCTGGGTTGGAGAGATAGGCAGGATATCTCTCAACGCCATTTCCAGGGAATCCTAAGCAGGTGAAGGCATCTGCTTGGGAATACCCTGAAGCAAATGGCGAGCCACTGTGTGAGACAGAATGCTGGACTGGATGGGCTGTGGCCTGTTCCAGCAAGGCTGTTCTTATGTTATGTTCTTATCACCCAAACATATCAAACAATGCAGCTTGAGCTGTCGACACTGAGAATGTCTAGGAAGACTCTAATGAAGAACTGGGCCTTCTCGGGAGTGGCACCCACACTATGGAATTCCATGCCAGTACAGCTGCACAAGGCCCTATCCCTGGATGTATTTAAGCGACAACTTAGAACAGTGTTGTTCAAGGCGTTTTGCAAACACCTTCCCTCCAACTAATTAGTATAATGTTAGATGAATTTATTTTAAGTGAAATGTTATTATTATTATTATTATTATTATTATTATTATTATTATTATTATTATTATTATTATTATTATTATTATTATTATTATTATTATTATTATTATTATTATTATTATTATTATTTTGGGGGGGGGGTCATTCTGCTCTTATTCATTTTAAATGTATGTGGTTTCCCCCCCTTTTTTTAGTTCTGTGATTGAGTTAGTATTTGTCCACCAGGATGTGAAATTGCCTGTGCACATTTTATTATTGTTGTTTATAATGATGTAAACTTCCCAGAGTGGGGCAATATCCCAGATGGATGGCAAATAAATAAATAAATAAATAAATTTTATAATTCTGGTCCTTTTCTTTTGAATCTTCTCTTATTTGTAATTGCATTATGTTTTGCATTGTATTGTATTATGTTTTTCATCATATATTGTTTATATATATTTTTGCTATACGCCGCCTTGAGTCGCACTGATGCTAAGCAAGGCGGGATATACATTTAATAATAAATAAAAATAATTAAATAAATGCTGTAATGACATCACATCACAGTATAAAATTATTATACTTCTTGATTTTCAACTTCTTTTTCACAGATGACTCACAACAAGTAGAAAAATACCAGGAAGGCAGAACGGCTTTCCCTGGAAGTTTGACAGGAATCTTGTTATTACCAAGCAGATCTTGTCTAACAGCATAAAATTATCTTTTCTTGTTGGTACTTTTTTTCCTTTTAGGAGACCCAAAAAATGTGAATAAGGAAAGAACCATAGCTGAAATGCTGCTACAAAACATCTCCTTTCTGACCCAGTTGGATAATGATCCAGAAAACAGGAAATCTATTGTGCTTCTCTACAGTGCATTGCTATCTGTCATTGTAGTAAAAAGAATATTGTGAACCTTGTAAGATTTTGCACCTAATGGATACCATTTTTGTGACAATGCACAGAAATGTCTTGCTGTAAGAAGGAAAAAAAAGAAAATGAAAGAAAACATTGATCAAGGCTTGCTGTTTAAGTACTGTTCTATCCTTTTGCTCTCATACAAGATAGAAGCAGTGCAAATGGAAGATCATAAACAACTCCAATATGACTTATTAACACAGTGCAACTATCTATCTATCTATATCTATATCTATATCTATATCTATATCTATATCTATATCTATATCTATATCTATATCTATATCTATATCTATATCTATATCTATATCTATATCTATTGGTAGAGGAGTTATCAAAAGAAAATCTCATCACAGTTGAGTCACACAACTGTAGCTGTGGAATATATGTTGGAGATCATTTCATCCCACTTTCAGTGCTGAAGGAAGATCAATTACCCTTATTCCTTCTTCTACAGATAACCCCCTCCCAGATCAACACCAAAAGATGTTTGACTGATTTCAGTGCAAAATAAGCTCAGCAGCTGCATGGTTGGCATTTCCCTAGCGAGTTGTAATTAGCACAGAAAATCAATAGATAATGATACTTGTGCCACGGACAAGGAATAAAAGCAATATTTGACAATTTTCTACCAATAGAGACCATAGATTCATGAAATATATGGCTCTCCGACACCTGTTTGTAGCATTTATCTTTCTATTCCTTCAGTTCAAGTGATTCCTATGTTTGCTGTAATGAGCTACACTGTGGATGATAATGTACTCCATATATACAAATGACAAGCAGTGGTGTGTTACAATTACAATTCATTTACTTTTAGTTAAATGTTCCCTTTTATATGTGAAAAATATATACTCTTATATCTCCACAAAACTAGTCTCACCTTTCAGCAGCAACTAAGTCCTCAATATAAATATCATATTTGATTATCAGTTTCAAAATAATTGTTTTACAGTTAAATCCATTAAGAGGAAGAAAACCTTAGGCATTCTTTTTAGTTTCAAAAAGGAAAGTATATAAAATACACAGCAGTACTGTGAATTACTGTGAAATTAAACTGCATAATTTGGCTAGCTACAATTTGTTTAAGAATATATTATGACTTATTATTAGCTATGTGTGGTGTATAGATCCCTTATCTAATTTGTTAAACACCATGTTTGAGAACATTAGTAAACCTTTGAACAATGGTGATCAACAGTCATTCTTTACTTACATTTTCAAAACTATTGATTAAATACCTCAACAAAGACTCCTGAGCAAATATAATAGACATGGAGGAACAGAGCAGTCTTCCTATAGATTAATAAAAGTTTAGAGAACAGAGAATACTAGAAATTAATGGATGATTATATTATATGGCTATTTAACCAACTATTTTAAAACGGTTCTAGATATAGCTATTTTCCAATTTGATTCTATTCCCAATTAACATAGCCTGCAAACCTGCCCTGTTTCCCCAAATATAGGACCTCCTCCCATAATAGAACATCCCCCCCTTTCCCCCCCTGCCTTTGAAATATAAGGCCCCATCCAAAAATAAGACCGCCTGTAAGGCGGCCGGCGTGGCCCATAAGAAAGCCTGCCGCACCAGAGTCTCGATTACCTCCCCGCTCACAACCAAGAGAAGTTTCCCTTGGTGAGAGCGGGATCGAGACTCCAACATGGCAGGCCTTCTTATGGGCCATGTTGGCTGCCTCACAGCTGAGAACAGTCTCGATCGCGCTTCCCCACTCACAACCAAGGGAAGCGTCCCTTGGTTGTGAGTAGGGAAGCGCGATCAAGACTGGTATTCTTCTTCATGGAAACATAAGACATCCCCTGAAAATAAGACCTTGTGCTAATTTTGGAGTTTTAAAAAAATATAAGACAGTGTCATATATTCTGGGAAACATGGTAGTTCACTTATAAACTGGTTTGAGCCACCAGAAAAAAAAGCTATATGGACAGGTAAACTGCAAAACAATATTTGAAAGAAGTCAATGCAGACAAAGTTTTTCATTATTAATTTTAATGTCATCATCATTGGTTTCTACTCATATCCGAGTACTGTATAAATTTTTCCTGGAAGTCATTTTCACAGTTGATGGATGTGTCTCTGGTGACTCAATAAACCGATCCTAGCATGAAACATGTGACCACACTCATTACACTGAAAATATGGTATAGGCCTTAGTTGAGTTTGACAAAGCTTCCATGCTTGTCACTTAGCCTCTTCATGTCTGTCGTGTTCTCCTTCAAAGTGATCAGTAGCAGCAGAGATGGTTTGGTGCCAAAGTGGGTGATCTACAGCCATTGCCTCCCAGGTTCGTGGGTTTATACTTGACAACTTCATGGTTTGCTTCAGCTGGTTCCTATAACATCTCAAAGGAGCTCCAAGAGCTCTTGTACAGTAATACCTCATACCACGTCCACTTCATACAACGTCGGATCCATACAACGTAGCCCAATTCTTGAGGAAAAGGTGCCTCATACAATGTCGCCGTATGTTGTATGAGGCATTAGGGGTTTGCAGTTTTGTTGTTGTTGTTCAGTCGCACAGTCGATTCCGACTCTTTGCGACCATATAGAACATCGTCCTCCAGGGATCTCTGTCCTCCGGGATACTGGAGGAGCAGCCGACAAGCCTCGCAGTGACTCTCCAGGCCCCCACCATTAGCCCGGGGTGGGAGTCAGCTGTGGCCACCGGCCCCGCCTCACTCCAGCACTGCCTCACCTTGCCTCCACCAACGCCGGGGCTTGGAGGCCCCACAGAGCTCGACCGGCAGCCGACCAGAGGAGGCAGGGAAGAAAGAACTCACCGGAGAGGTGAGCCCCAAGTGCGGTGAGTTCTTTCTTTCCCCGCCTCCTCTGGCCGGCTGCCGGTCGAGCTCCGTGCGGCCTCCCAGCTCCGGTGTTGGTGGGGTCCGTTGGAGGTGGGGACCAGCTTTTGGGGCCACAGAGAGGTGAGCCCCAAGTGCGGCAAGTTCTTTCTTTCCCCGCCTCCAATGGACCCCACCGACGCCGGGGCTGGGAAGCTGCACGGAGCTCAACCGGCAGCCAGCCGGAGGAGGCGGGGAAGAAAGAACTTGCCGGAGAGGCAAGTCCCAAGTGCGGCGAGTTCTTTCTTTCCCCACCACTACCGGTTGAGCTTCACGCGGCCTCCCAGCCCCGGCGTCGGTGGGGTCCGTTGGAGGCAGGAAAAGAAAGAAATCACCGCACTTGGGGCTCGCCTCTCCGGTGAGTTCTTTCTTCTCTGCCTCCTCCGGCTGGCTGCCAGTCGAACTCCGTGGGACCTCCAAGCCCCAGCATCGGTGGAGGTGAGGTGAGGTAGAGCCGGAGGGATGCGGAGCCGGTGGCCGCAGCTGACTCCCACCCCGGGCCGATGGCGGGGGCCCGGGAGAGTCATGGCGAGGCTTGTTGGCTGCTCCTCTGGCGTCCCAGAGGACAGAGATCCCTGGAGGACGATGTTCTATAAGGTCGCAAAGGGTCGGAATCGACTGTGTGACTGAACAACAACAAAAAAAACCTGCAAAGGTAGAGAATTGCGGTATTATTATTATTATTATTATTATTATTATTATTATTATTATTATTATTATTATTATTATTATTATTATTAGTTGCCCTGCTCTGGCGAGGATCCTGAGGACTTGGATTTGGGCTCCAATGTGGTTGTTGAGCCTGCTCCTTGCTAAATCCTGTTTAAGTTATTGAGCCGAAGGCCCCTCTTAAAGTTCTGTCAGTTTCCTGTGTTTCTTTGACTTTGCCCTGCAGTTTGTGCAATGTATCTCTATAGGAATGACGTTATAGCATCAGTGTCAATAATTTGGATGTTGTATGAAGCATCGCAGCTTGGATTTTGCATGCCTCATACAAAGTCAGAATTCATACAATGTCCTAACTTGTGGAACCAAGTTTGGACGTTGTATGAGGTATTACTGTACTAAGTTCCCTGTAAAGAATTGCATGAGGAAATCTGGAGCCATCCATATGGCAGACATGCCCTATCCATCTAAGATGATGGCCTATGATGGAAGCTTCAATGCTATTTACATGTACATCTTTCCTATTTGTCAATTTTAATGTATGCCATATGAAAATGGAAATGAAAGTGAAACTATTGGTGTATATGGTGTACCATTTGCATATTGAACTGTCCCTTCTCCACATTGATGGGGCTGTTTGTGAACCTCATAGGTTCATATTTGTTGGATAATCTTTGCAGAGTTCAGAAGCTAGCATGTTCCAAAGGATAAAAGCTGAATGTTTTGAAATGCAAGCCTACCTCAATTTCTCCTTTCTTTTTTCTTTTTTTTAGTTCATAAAGTATGCATGTTCTGGCACAGTTTTAGTAGAAAGAAAACACTGATGTGTATTTCAGTCTGTCAGTGTGTACTGTCTAAGTTGTTCAGTGTAGTTAAGTCTCTTTCTAACTCCAAATGTGTCACAGAAAGTCTCAAAAAGTTAGTAACTCAGTACCCTTTATAACCATCATTTGTTTGAGAGATTTTTTCTTCTTGCTTTATGCAACTAAAATGGGGGTCCTCCTGGACTCGTGGCTGCTACTAGAAGAACAGGTGGCGGCTGTGGCCAGGAGGGCTTTTGCCCAACTTTGGTTGATTCACCAGTTGTGCCCGCTCCTGGGGCTCCTTGTTCATGGTCACTCGTGCCCTGGTCACCTCCAGACGGGATTATTGTAATGTGCCATACCTGTCAACCCACGGCTCCGGAAAAACGGGACCTGAGCAGAGTGGTACCATGCAGGTCGCCTTCCACGCATGTGTGGAAGGCTACGCCGCTTGCACAGCCCCCTACGCAAGTGGCATAGGCTTCCACGTATGCATGGAAGGGTTCTACACAAGTGTAAAACCCTTCTATGCATGCGTAGAAGGCGACTTGTGCAGAAGGGCTGCACAGTACTTCCTTTCCCCCACTGACAAATTACGGGGCAACAATGTCACACACACATATATAACATTGCCATCCTGGGGGGGGCTGCTAGTTCAGGAGGGGTTTTCACCACCACCACCCCCGACCCCCCTCTGGCTACAGCCCTGTAAATAGGTGCCCCTTCAGTCTGAAGGTAACATCGTTCTGTGCTCCCTAGTGTTTAGTCATGCCTAGCACATGGCCTTGGAAACATCTGCAGATGCAGACAGTGCTGGCACTTTGGCTGTAAACATGGATAAGCATTGCACCCTAGCGTCGGATACAACTGGCTTTCAAGCAAGAGCGACCTTTACTTTTACCTTTGTACAGAAATATTTTCCCCTTTTTCTAAAACTGTGCCTGAATAGTTGTTCAATAAGTGAATAAAGAGAAAAGGGGATTTGAAGAAGCCTTGCATTTCAAAATATCTAGACCTTAGCTGCACCACCCTGCAAAGATCCAACACAGAATCAGGATGTGCAAAACTAAGTGTAATTAGTCACTAATATGAATAAAGTTCCTCCTGGATGTTTGGTCGACCAATATATGGGCCATAAATGTAAACACATTAAGCTGAATATCAACATTTCTTCTCCTCTGTACTAGTTAAAAGGAAGTACCATTGTATATCTCTTCACAGCTCATGTTCTCAGTGATAACCCAGGAAGGGGGGGGGGGGGGCGGGGGAGAATCTTCCTTCTTTGCAATGCAAGGTGTGTTTTTGTTTGTTTGTTTCTCAATAAATCTAATGTAGTATGTTCATTTCTTTCCCCAGAAGAAATATCAAGCTGTGCAGAATTATTATAATTCCTGCAGAAAACAAGCAAGATTTCCTGGAAATGCATTCAGCTGAGCAAAAAACTGGCAGCTTCTACAACAAAAGAGCAAGTTTAAAGCAAGAACTAGATTTTGTTGTTGTTGTTGTTGTTGATGATGAGTCTTTGCATGGACTTAAGACTTTGGCCTTCCCCTGCACCACTCAGTTTTGCTGGCTTGGGATGGAAGTGAGAGACCTAACATTCTTATTGTGTGGTCAGAAAGAAAGGTGTTGATACTCTCTGTTGATGTTACAAAGATTCTGATCTCATTTTATGCATTTCCTCACCCTACCCCAGTTTCATTTTCATGGGAAGCCAGGATAACTCAAATGGTGCAGGGGAAGGTCTTGGTGAAGAGTCTATAACACATAAACACATAATCTATATTACCCTGTATTTCTTATCTTCTTTCCAGAAACATACTGATGTCTCTTGAGGTCCCAAAGATTCCAGTCTCCCCCCCCCCCCCCCCGGAACATTCACCATGTGCCATGTGTCACTTTATACAAAAATGTGTCAAATTCTGCACAACTCCATGTTCTTTTCAGGCAGTCTTTCGTAACAAAGAACAATTTTCTGCAGGAATTGTAATCATCACAGTCTATATTTCCCCACGACTGCATTTTTTTGAGTTAAATTTCTTCCATCTGAGACTGATCTATGGACTGTTTTTTTCATTGAGGTATCATTTTAATTTGCTTAGTTTGTCGTAAACTGTTTATCATTTAGGAACTAACTGGTTTCCTGTTAAAACTCCAAGGTGAGCTTTTTGCTTCAGGTTCTGCTCAGGTTCCAGTTACTAGGGGATTATATTAAAAAATCTGAAGGTCTTCTCTTTCCACCTGCTCTTATTCCATAGAGTGAATACCTAACAACTCTAGCAAGACACAAATGCATGGCATATATATCTCAGCTTCATAGTGATGTATACTGGGATATTTTAAAGCCCTTCATGGATGTTTATGCACATATTTTTAATTAATGATGCACTTAATTCTATTATGTGTCCTTTCAAACATTGCCTTTCTTTTTATGTCTTTTAATATTGTTGTTGTTCAGTCACACAGTCGAGTCTGACCCTTTGCGCGACCCCATGGAACACTACACACCAGGGTCCACTGCCATCCTCCACAGCCCACACAGATCTATGCCCATCTCATCAACGATTCATCCATTCGACTCAACCTCTGCTGCCCCCTTCTCCTCAAGGCCTTCTCAAGTGAGTCCTGTCTTCTCATTTTGTGGCCAAAGTACTTGAGCTTCAGCTTCAGTATTTCTCCTTCCAATGAGCAGTCAGGGTTGATTTCTTTCAGGATGGACTGATTTGATCTCCTTGCAGTCCAGGTGACTCTCAAGAGTCTCCTCCAGCACCACAGTTCAAAGGTGTCTATTCTTCTGCACTCATCCTTCCTTATGGTCCAGCTCTCACAGCCATACATTACTACTGGGAAGACCATTGGTTTAACTACGCAGACTTTTGTTGGCAGGGCAATGTCTCTACTTTTTGTTATGAGAACCAATACGTGTGTAGGGGGGGCATGCATAAGGAATACCACAATGAGATCTAAAGCCCCTGGTCAATTATTTAGGGACCAACAGAGTACCTGTCTCTAAAAGAGTGAATATTTTTCTCTCTTCTATCCATACAGTTTTTTGGGCAGCTGTTTCTCTTTCCCTGCATAGAAGCCAATAAGCTGCAAGGACATCCTTCTTTTCAAGCACCTTGCTCTGCCTAGCAATCTGAAGAAGCAAATGAAAGCACCAGTGGGACAGGATTCCTGCTGTCTATGTAGCAGAACATGAAAAGCCTGGTGTCTTCTTCTCAAAGTTTACACTTGCCTTTTTCTCCTCAGTGAAAAGGCAGGGACTTATCTGACATTTATTGGCTGCCTGCTCTGTACAGAATGAGGCATACAACAGTTCATTCTTAGCTAGAAGCTCTTTTGAGTTTCTAATTATCTGATCAGGGATAAGCCAGAGTTCAGGGAGAATCCAGGAAACTGGTTTTTTTCTCTTTATGAGGGAAATGTGTGGGTGTGTGGTTTGTATAAAATGAAGCACAACAAGAATGCTTGATATTTTTCTAGGTACTTGTAAGTGTATTTATAGAATGTTTTTTCTCTGCTGAAATCTCTAGAGTAGAATGCAGAAAAATAAACCTGTAGTCATAAATCCAAACATTGTAAAAATACAGCACTGTAAATTAATGCACATGCCAATATAAACAACAGTAAACAACAGTAAACAATATCTCCCAAGGCAGCCATGGCTTTTATCAAGAGAAACCACTTCTGCTCACACAAGGCTCAGCTCTCAATGTCTGTTCTATGTCTATTTACTCTGTATCTTGGAAACTGCACCATGTTCTCCCCATTGAATGGTGTTGTTTAGGATATGGACCCTACCAAAACAATACAAGATATGATATGGAGGTCAATTAGAGGTACAGGTATGTTCTAGATTTGTAATTTTTTAAAAAAATGTTTTAATCTCAATTAATGTGTAATTGTTTTAATATAGTTCAGTGTAATATTTTAAGCTTGTTGCAATTTATTTTAATTGTTGTGAGCTACCTATGGTCTCTGGTAGGTAGATATGTATGTGGGTAGATGGGCAAGTAAGTGGGCAGGCGGATAGATAGGTAGATAGATCGATAGGGTGATAGGTAGATAGATTGATAGGGTGTTTGACAAGAACTGAATTGCATACTTGTATACTTGTGGAAGCAAGTTCTATCTGCAAAACTACCAGTTGATATAAAACCTAATGGTGAAAACAATATTCTGTCCCACACAAAAGTTACACAAAGCCTAGCACATTGCTTGCTTCCAGGCATGCTATAGTGTTCTCTCTTTATTATCTCATCTGACCAGCTAATGTTTACAGCAAAACATACAATCAAACTTTTTCTGATCCAGAAAGAGTAGAACCAAAACAATGAAATCTAGAAGTCAGTTGTCTTTTCCAGAAGAAGCTATAAGGAAAAATCTAATAAGCATAGCTTTTATTTTTAATATAGTAATCATAAATTCAGAATAGGTGACATTAAATCAATTATTCTTTAAAATTATCAGAGAGTAAATATAACAAAAACACAAAAAAAACCATTGTGACACCTTAAAGATTAACTGCTGTATTTTAATGTTAGCTTTTGTGGACCAAGTCTACTTCATCAGAGACTTCATGGCATCAGTTTAAATACATCTGGTACAGAGGTATACAATGGTTGGCTAGCACAATAGATGAGTATACAAAGTGGCTTTTCCAGTTTTTCTCTGAGTTGTTAATATAAGTAATAAGTGCCTTAAATACTATAAGTGCTACTATTGCACATTTGTAGAAAGTATATTTGAATCTTCCTTTTGATTAAATTTGTAACTTTAAAGTTTGCCTCAAATGAAAAGATTATGATACTTTAAAGAAGGAACGTGTGGCAGGAACCAATATAGCTGCCGCACACTTTGCCGGCCCCACCCCTGAGGCACGGGCACATCATGACTGTCCGGGGGGCATGGCAAGCCACCCTTTATTAGGGGTGGCCATGCGCCCGCCTCCGGCAGTCCAAAATCGGCTGTGCCTGGGGTGTGTTTGCTTCCTCACCCATCTGATTCTCTTTCGAGCGGCCTGCGGCCGCTCAAGCACTAAAGCTTAATTCCCCTGAGCAGAGTTTCTCCAGTAAAAGTCTGCCATGTGCGCGCATGCCCTGTGCCCCACGGCACCACATTCTCGCTCGAGCAGCGCTCATGTCCTACTGGGCCGCTGCTCCAGTGGCCTTATGGCCGTGGCATTCCAACACGGCCTGGGATCGGGGCGGCCCTCCCATTAATTGGGTGAGCCCGGCCCTTCCTTTCCCTTCCCCTGGGCACTTGGTTTCCCTCCATGAGGGCACCCTACATGGGGCCTGCACCCCCGGCAGGCATGTTGGGGCCTGCCCCTAGGCTCTGGGCCCACATCGCCTGGCGGTGGGGCCACCCCTGAGCACTGGGCCGCACTTTCCCTTACTCGCCTGGTGGGGCCTCGGTCTTGCCCGCCTGGCGGGGCCTCAGTCAGGATTCGGGAGGTTGTTTCCTTCACCTGGGTCGGTGGGCTCTGGTCCGGTCATGACCCTCGACGCTTGGCGGCAGCTGCAACTACCGGTGGGGGCAGTTGCTGCAGGTGCATCTGGTGAGTATGATTATATGAGTGCACAACACACTACTTGCCTGTCCACGGCCACTGCAGCCTAAGGGCCCCGGGTGTACCATATGGCTCTCGGCCTGATGTTTCCCCTCTCACACTAGCTATCAGGCAGGCACCTTATCCTGTGCCGCCTGGTGCGGCCCATTCGGTGCCCAATGTCCTGTATCCTATCTGGCTCTGAGGCCCACCCTGGTGGATCCAGCCAACCATTTCCCCCTAAGCTGGTGTTCCATTGTTAGTGGGAGTTCATTTACTCCCGGCTGACAGGGATAGAATCCGGCGCCGTGAACAGGTTTACTTGTTCAGTTCATTGGTCCCATAAACTGCCGGGTTACATGTAGAGGTACGACAGTGCCCCTGGCTCTACTGGCTGCCAGCCTATCTGGTTCATGCCGCAGCACCCATCAGCCCATCTGGATTTTGCTACCCGGGTGTATATTGTTTCCCACGAATGGCAGATGTTTCGATTCTGCCATGGACATTGCTTAGGAACAGTCCTGATTTATTTATACCAGAACCTACATTGTCGGCATGGTAGGGCGGCATAGTCATTTCGCCATGGGAGGAGTCTTGGTGGTTCTATGCCATTACAGTGTATGTCACGTGCAATGGCTCCCCCCCAATCCTCCTGGTAGTTGCTAGCACAGCTCTGCTAGACAGGCATAGTTTGGTCACCCCCTCACTATCATGCGCAAACAGGATGCTTCGTTTGGAATTTCCAGCAGTCACACACATATGTATGGTATGTTCTGGTACTATAGTTGATATGTATCGCGTTGCTTGAGACTCTTTGTGAATTAGGAAGAGGGTTTCAATTTGTCGAAGGCTTCTGAGTACCTTCTACCTTCCTAGGCCCCAGGCTGCGCTTGATGCAATGGGTGTCCGGTGTACCCAGGCTCAGGATGTGGGCATACTAGGTGTGCCAGGCCGGGAGAAGAAGGCAAAGCTTAGGCCTGGACCTTTGAGGAACTTCTTCTAAGCCCATCCCCCGGATAGCGGAGCAATGCGGCTTATTAGGCCTTTGCTAGGGAGCAAAGTACAGTTATAGTACAGTTTGGAAACCAAAGGGACTACAGGTTGGATAACTCGCAATCTATTCTATCATACCCACTCCATTATTATCGGGGAAGGAATATGGGAATATATGTTCTATCTTTCCATAAATAAATAAAAAGAAAAGGAAGAAATTCCTGGTGTCACCTGATTTTAGTAGCTGAGTAACATATATCTGGAGGGAGTGAATATTAGCAGTGGAGTTGTTATACCTCCAATGAGTAGCAGTTTAAACTGCCATAATAGAATTTTGTTAGTGGATGTTGTTCATCATTACTATCAACTACATGAGTCATCACTGTCTTTAAAGGAGTCTTTTTAAACTCATAAGTAGGTTAAAATCATTGTCATAGCCCGGCCAATGAGAATAGATTGCGATTATATTTATGATTCATTTAAATTTAAAAAAATAACAAAGTAAAAAAAAGAAGGAATATTAAGATGAATCTTGATGGAATGATCAACATCCTGTTTCACACACTTCATTGGTATTCCACGCTCTAACGTCCTGTTTACATAGAGTCAGGGCTCCAGTACGGCGGTTTGTGTCCTTTCCTCGCAGCTTGCCATGGTGTTTAGGGCCGGACATGTTCCAGGCATTGACGGGGGTATTGCTGATGCTTTACCCCGCCTGTGGATTTCTCGGTTCTGGCCTCTACCGCCGGAGGCTTACAGCTTCCCTGCGCTCCCAAATGAAATGTGGACGTTTGGCGGGAAAAGTGAATTAGGGCTGTGGGTTTGCCCTTGGCAACCCTCACCCGTAGGGCTTACCTACAAACATATGGGGCCTTCTTAGCATTGGTGGCAGTACACCCGCAATTTGCCCTGTCCATGCCTTGTGTTCAATTTAGCTGAGCATGGGACCTCACATGGGCCTCTCTTTTGGCACCGGGATGCAGCCCCCCCCCCTGACAAAATGTCGGTTTGAAGGGGTACTGGGCCGCCCTTGCTGCTTTGGGTTTCACAGGATTATGTGGTGGGACACATTCATTCCATATGGGCACCGTACGATATATCCGGCTTATGGGATGGTGGGGTCCTTGCATTTTCACTTGAATGTGTGCCCATTGTCACAGCGAGCACCTGGCTGGTTCTGTTCTTTCCTTTTCTCTTTCAGCTTATGGACACTGGGAGACACTGGTGCAAGTGTGGATCGTTTGACACAGTCGTGTTCAGTGGGCAGTCCGTCACGCTGCTATTCCGCATGGGGCATGCATCTGGGGCTCCACATCGTGGTGCATTTGAGGTGGTATGGTTCCCACGGGATGAGGTGGCATGGACTGCTCTCATTCCCGTGTTCCATTGACGGACTTCAATCCGCCTCTTGTGTTAATGTTTCATCTGGGAGGGACTGATTTAGCACTAACCATGGGCTTGGAATTGCTCCTAGCCATACGTAGAAGCCTTGAATTACTGGGTCATCGCTGGCCACAGGTCCGGATCATAGGGTCTCAGGGGATCCCATGCTCATTCTACCAATGAGGTAGTGCGCCTCATTGTATTTACTAGGACCAGCAGTCTATTAACAGGGCAGTAGCCCGGAACTGGCCGATCGGGGTCCAGGGACAGTAGTCCAACACCCTCGTGCTGACAGGGCAGTAGCCCGGTATTTGGAAAAACAGGGTTTGGGGACAGTAGTCCAACATCCCTTGTTCTAGCAGGGCAGTAGCCCGGTATTTTGCCAAACATGGTTCATGGACAGTAGTCCAACACCCCTCGTTTGGACAGGGCAGTAGCGCAGTATTTGGCCGAACAGGCTTCGGGGACAGTAGTCCAACATCCCTTGATCTGACAGGGCAGTAGCCTGGTATTTGGCCAGACATGGTTCGTGGACAGTAGTCCAACACTCCTTGTTCCGTCAGGGCAGTAGCCCGGTATTTCGCCAAACATGGTTCATGGACAGTAGTCCAAAATCCCTCGTTCGGACAGGGCAGTAGCCCAGTATTTGACCGAACAGGCTTCGGGGACAGTAGACCAACATCCCTTGTTCTGACAGGGCATTAGCCCAGTTTTTGGCCGAACAGGGTTTGGGGACAGTAGTCCAACATCCCTTGTTCTGACAGGGCAGTAGCCCAGTATTTGGCCAGACAGGGATCGTGGACAGTAGTCCAACACCCCTTGTTCTGTCAGGGCAGTAGCCCGGTATTTTGCCGACCATAGTTCGGGGACAGTAGTCCAATGCCCCTTGATCTAACAGGGTGGTAGCCCGGTATTTGGCCGAACAGGGTTCGGGGACAGTAGTCCAACATCCCTTGTTCTGACAGGGCAGTAGCCCGGTATTTGGCCAAACATGGTTCATGGACAGTAGTCCAACACCCCTTGTTCCGGCAGGGCAGTCACCCGGTATTTTGCCAAACATAGTTCCTGGACAGTAGTTCAACGTCCCTTGATCCGCATACAGGTTCCCTGTTTGTATCGCGGTGATGGGTTGCATCCTTCGGCTAGAGATATGCGCCTCTTCTGGATGGCATTTCAAACGGGCCTGGTAATCGCTTGCGTGGTCAAGGGTGGGGCGGTGAGTCGGTGAACTCCTCCCTGTGTGGCAGCTAGCACTCGTAGGGAGAAAGTGCATGACCCAGTTAATCTGGCAGCTACCCACTTGGTTGGCCATCTGGAGGACAAGGCAGAGACTTAATTGGGATGGCCAATCAGCGGCTAGCATTACAAGGTGGTGCTAGGCTCAAAACAGCATGTAACACCTTCAAAATCTGACAGATGTACGTCAGAACCAGAAGCTAATAAGTAGCACTCTGACGAGGGTCACCAACTTGTTTCATTGGTAAACAAGTTGTACGAGGGACAACAATTTGTTACAGTGGTAATCAAATTGATACAATAGGTTCAATTAAGATTCGGAAATATTTCTCCTTACCAGTGCTATTATGGCCCGTTTGCCTTAACAGTAGTTAAGGAAAGTTTTAAGTTATAAAGTGGCCCAATTTTTAATCCATATCATGTGTCCGTGTTGTTATTGGGGAGTGGGTCCGGCAAAGACTGATGTACTTTGTTACTTGCTTGTATTATATCCATATATTCTTGCTATATAATACAAGTGGCAACTGTTTAGATATACACTGTTTATTATGGTGATTCTCTTTCTACAACTAATATAAGCAATGATCACTTTCTAATACTGTAATTTATCATTGATATGAAATATTGCTTTTGAAACAATTATGTTCTATATACTCATATATGCTCTTATCTACTCGTATTAAATAAATGTTAAGAAGGAATTTGTACCTTGCTATTATCATTGCTTCTCAAAAAATGTAAAGAGGTGTATACCTGCAAATACCTTACTCAAAGACACTAGGGACACTATTTTTTCCTTAGGAATTTTAGATTTTAGTAATGAACCTAGAATCTGAGTTACAACTATCTAATCTATGCTTTTTGCACACATTGGAAATATCTCCTCTCAAACAGAGGCCTAAGAATAGTCAATTTCAAAAAATCCTGACATACATAATGCATAAGTATTTTAATGGCACATTACCAGACTTGGTTACTAGAAGCCACTGTCCTGATATGTAAAATATAGGTTTTGAGGTTATCCATGGTTTTAGGTATCCACAATAGATCTCATGAATGTATCTCCCATGGATATCCTATGCAAAAAACACACAATAGACAGTTGTATGGATGTGGACTCTTTGACAATTGAAATTGTAGGACGGAAGAGAATCTGAACTGAGCCCTAAGTGGCAAGAGAAGTTGAGGTACTCATACAGTTAAACCACCAGCAACACCAATAGATGTAGCTACATCTTTAAAGTCCATAATAGATTGATCTCAATCATTTGAATCGTGATAGGATTGGGTTACTAGTGGATGTATAAATGCAGTAGATAATCACTACAGTTGTTCATCTTGTCTTACTTCATTGTACAAAAAAAATTCAAATCTCCTTTATCCTGTTACAGCTAAAAAAAATAATGGAAATCAGAAGTATTATTAGTGTTGGGAATCACAACTGTATTTCATCCAGCTTTTGATATGTGATCCTGAGTTATTTTGTCTGTTTTTTATCAGAATCTTATAAAATTGCTAGCAGGTCAATTAATGAGATTGTCTCATATCATGTCCTCAAAATACTGGGTACTATTGTTTTCTGGCTGCTGAATTTATATATAACTAAATTTATTAATGAGACCACATCACCCAGATTGCAATCTGTAAGTAGGAATCTGTTGATTGCATTGATATTCAAGAACTCATTTACTTCAGCACTTCTTTCACTGATAAATAATCATATGAAATTGTTCAGCTGGAAAACACAGATTTCTTCTTTGGGTGTTGTTGTTTGGAATCAGATGAAAAGGTCGTGTCATCAGGTTAGCTGACCAGAGAGGTTGAACTGCATCTAAAATGTCATGAACGGCAAGATGCTTATTGTAGACACATTTGAATTATGGATTTTCTTTACTGTCTTTGAAATGGCTTTAAATTAATTTAAAGAACATGCACTTAGCCCTCTGTGCTTACTATATCCCCAAATTTCATTATGGAGTAGCTGGGGGATGGCAGAAGAAATTAGTTCCAAATAATGGATGTGCTTTAATTAGGCAAATAAAACCTCATCTGCAGTGACACTTGTTGCAAAAGTTCAGCGAAATAATAGCATTAAGCACAATCTTATTCCATGCCACAACTTTAACAGCATCATTACCATTAAAACAAAACATGGAAATAGGATTGGAACCAATGACCTTCGGCTCCTGATACAGAGAGCAACATGCTGAGCCACTTAGTAAAGGGAAAATGCTTATGCGCTCTACCAAATTGTCATAGTATTGCTGAGTGTCAGCAAATAGAACAGAGACAGCATGTCAATGCATTACAATTTGGCACCAGTACAACAAACAAGCTGCTGGTTCCTTTAAAAAAAATCTTCTTGTTGAAATTCACTAAGATACATTTGGCCAAAACAGATTTGGATCATCTACTTTATAGAACAGCAACCAGATGTTCCAGGAAATTACCAGTTGGGGGCAATGAATGATGGCAATTTGAGTTGTTGTGAACTAGGTGTGTGTGTGTGTGTGTGTGTGTGTGTGTGTGTGTGTGTGTGTGTGTGTGTGTGTGTGTGTGTGTGTGTGTGTGTGTGTGTGTGTGTGTGTGTTGAAAAGAGGGGCTGGATATTTGTTTACAATAGATTTTTTAAATGATAAAAAAAAGAAATATTTTCAGTCACCAAGCTTTAAAAGCTAGATTTATTTATTTTTTGAGGAAACTCTCCAGCTGCCATATTGCAAATTCTGCATGTGATTTAACAACATACAATTGGCCTGGAAATGTTCTGTGGCATTAACACTGTGTGAAAATATGCTCTCAATCACAGCTTAGAAAGTTACTTTCTACAAGTAATTGGCTGCTGTTACATTTCTAAGCCTCAAAATGTAACTATCAATTCTTGAAAAAAAACTTTATTTTCTTCTCATTCAAAAGCAGGTTAAGAAGAAAAGTTAATTGCCTATTTTTTAAAAAAATAGAATACTACAAGCCACTCACTTATGTTACACGACAACTAAACAGCCAGGTCACATAAGCCTTTTCCAAAAAGTGACTATAGTTGAAGTACTAAAATAATCATCTCATCCCCTTAAATGTTATCATCACAGCAAAAAGTAATGACAGCAGCAATTTAAAACAGTATGAATTACAACCAACTTGTTATTTCTCTAGTTGCTTCCAAGGTCTAATTTTAACTCATCTTTTTAGACATAGACTTGACTAAAATTATTCTAAATGGGTTTTTATCCACAGGGAGAAGAACAGAGAGAGAAATAATGCATGATTCATTCCTCCATCCCACAATTAAGAGAATTACTAACTTTCCAAATGTTACAAGCCAAACACAATTATTTGTCAGGTTGTATTAATTTAGATATGATCTATTCTGGGGATGACATGGTTTGTGGCTGTAATCTCATACCCATTTATATGAGAAGTGATACTATTGAACTCAGTGGGGTATAACCAGTTTGCAGGCATGCACCATGTTATACTATTGTGTGTGTGTGTGTTTGTTTGTTTGTTTTTTTGGCTATGCTTTTCATAATTTGACATTGCATTAATAATTTAATTGTATACATTGTGTAAATAATTCCTTATACAACCTGAACAAAACGTAATATTCTTGATATAGTAGAGAAATAACATTGGGACTCAGTTTTTATAGGATTATTTCATGTTACTGAGAGATCCCTAAAGGGTTGAGTACAAGGTTGTGTTTCAAAGATCAGCATCTTAAACTCTGCTTTGTACTGTTACCTTGTATAACAAATGAGAACTCTACTATGCTATCCCTGGCGTTATCACCATGGAAGATCATAAAACATATATCTAAAGGGCTCCTTTTAAAAATACAGCCTCTTTGTCTCCTCTGTGTAGTTCAGAAAAAAAACTAGCAGGATACTATATAATGCTCTATTCTATGTACATTACAAAAGCTGGAATCAACAGCTATAAAGGTCTTGACAATTTAGTTTCTGTGAGCAACAGCCTTTCACATATTTTTCCTCGCCTCTAATTAGGAAGAAACCAGATTCTGTTGCTTTTGGAGGGGGGGGGGGTGATATGAGATAAATGTCACCAATGAATTGCCTGCTGGAAGCAAAACCAGCTTCATCAATAGAATTTCTCTGCCAATTGATCTGGCTTTTATGTGGGCAGTCAAAAGTTGGCTAATGACTCAAGTAGCATTCCTATTGTATTTTCCTTGCCTTTCTTCCTCCTGGCAAGACTAGGCCTTGGTGTCACATACAGCATCTTCTTCTGTACATTTGGAATTAGCTCCTTACTGTTACAAATACATTGAGAATAGAGCACTCTTTCTGCTCCCTCCTGATAATGTTTTTTGCTTCTCTTTTTCATAGAATTTTTCAAAAGTAGTTTGTGCTAGCAATGACATGGGATTCAGTGTTTCCAATAGCTAGAACTGTGCAAAATTTCTCTCAGAAATGTTACACAGTTTTGTTGGTCAGGTATGAATTACCTCAGATAATTCTGATGGCTTGTGAAGAGGCTAGCAACTTTTACTCAGTACTGTAGATAGTACTAGCTAATTGGATAGTTCAATGACTTAGATCAGGGGTTCCCAACCTAAGGCCTGCAGGCTGGATCCAGGTGACAGCACCATTTCATGTACCCCCCACCCCTCCATGGGCATTTGAGAAACAAAATGGCCACTCCTTTGAAGCTATTGGGACAAAATGACTACCCCATTGTGCAGGCAGGGCAAAATAGCTGTATAGCCCTTGAAGGTGACTGAGGGAGCATGACCTGGGCCCTGGCTTGAAAATGTTGGGAACCCCTGAGTTAGATGAAGCCAGAAATAGGAGTTCAGTTTTTCACTGTTCATCTCAGAAGAGTCTCCCTGTGTGCTCTTGGGCCAGCTACACAGTCCCAGGGCCCCCAAAAGAAGAAAATAGTAAACTACTTCTGTGTATTCCTTAACTAGAAAATCCTTAAAAGGATTATCATAAGTCATGATTTGATGACACATCATCATAATTATTATCATAATCAAAGACATACATAGTCCACCAGATGTTCAGACTGGATTTTTCGTGCACCATTGCTCGGATTATAGTCTTGGACCTAGGTGTCAATGAAATATGTCCTGATAATGTAGATGGTTTCTAGTTTTGTTACTCTCTGCAACTGCTCAATTGTGATATTATCAATACCAATTAAACTCAGATGTTTTCCCCCAACCAATTTGGGATTGTTCCCAGCACTTCTGTCATTATTGATATCACTGTTTCTCTTTTCTCCCAGAAATGCTGTACTTCAGTTGTCAACTCCTGGTATCGTGTGATCTTTTCAATCTCTTTTTTGTCTGCCCAACTAGCTCTCTTAATTTTTAGTTAGGCTTTGGTTTAAATTCATCACATACTTTATTGGAGTGAGAATTATGCGGTTTCATTCAAGTACCTATTGGTAGTGATGTTACAGTATTAGCAATATCGCAGTAATAATATTATGTCTTTATTCTAGTTGCACAAATAGGCAGAATACTGTATATGAATTAATATGTATAACTACGAACAGCATTGTAACACATTTTTGTCAGTTTTTCAGCCTATTTATTTTTCTTATTCTCAGTATACTATAATTCTATGAATTTCTAAATCAGGTATTTAACCATTTTAAAAAAGATTTATAATTATATCATGTAGAATGGCAAACTTTTAGTGGTCTTGCATTCCACAACAAGTTTATCATCCTTACCATTTTTAGTATCTCCATGTGCCTTTTTCTATAGCCACAGAGATTGCCTTTCTGAACTAGACAATTGCTTTTCAACTATAGGTAGCCAAACAGTTAGGTTCATATAGATGTATTCTACTTTCTGAATAGAACCATTCATTCACATTAAATAGTACAGTGAGTGATACTAGCATGCCATTATATTCTAGCTAGATTCTAAGGTGACAAACTAGAAGAATGTACAGAGCTTATGAGAATGAAGTTTGCACGAATAGCTACAGCCAATTTCCTCTGCTTTGATTTGGTTTCTTTCATTAAAGCAGAAATTGAGACAGAGTTTTGTTACAGCTGAATGGTTTTTAGCAGTGGAAACAGAAGACAACTGCTCAGTAAAATGCATCCATAAATGGAAGACCATATGGAATTTTAATTCAAGGACTGCAATGATAAGCTTGTGCTCAGGTAGTTTGGCAAGTGGATGGTGCACAGAAACCCAACGAGTGAATGAGTAGAGTTTATTCAATGCTGCTCTCTTTCAATTGAGCTTCTTATTATCCAAGCACTGATGAGTTTCAAAGCAAATTTGGATTGATGGAATATTTTTCCACTGAAAAGAAGGTCAAAAGTATGCTTAAATTTGCATACAATATTTATGTATGTTCTTAACTGCTATATTTCCAAGTCAAATTCTGTTGATGCCAAGTGATCCAAATGTTTGAATTAAAATAGATATTTTGATCTGCAGGAAAGAGAAAAAGGGAATGTATGTATAATTATGAAGATATTCATTAATATTGGTCAGTTATTAATGTACCAGGTCTGCAGTGGCTTAAGAGTTAAGATGTTCAGCTTGACAAGCGGAAGGTCGGAAGGTCAGCAGTTTGAGACATGAGTGCCGTGAGATAGGGTGAGTGCCCCATCGTCTGTCTCAGCTCCTGCTAACCAGCAGTTTGAAAGCAACAAATTGCAAATGCATAAATAGGTACTGCTTAGGCAAGAAATGTAATAGTATGAACTTCGGCATCTAGTCATGCCTGCCATCTGACCACTGAAACTTCTACAGACATTGCTGACTCTTTGACTGTAAATGGAGATGAACACAACCACTAGAGTCAGAGATGACTGGTTTTTGAGCAAGAGAGACCTTTATCATTACTATTAATATACCATTAGAATATGCATCTGCTTCATTGTCGTCGTCATCATCATAGTGTGCTATCAAGTCTGACCTATGACAACCACCCCAGGGTAGAAAATATACAGTTATGAGTGTCTCTGTTGAAAGAATGAAGCTGTCATGGAGGAAATGAGGACTAAGTGTGGAGGAAGAGAGAGCTGAAAGCTAGAACATATGAACATGTAGTGTTTCAATAACATAATGTATAACTGAAAGGACATCAGGGCATCAGCATGTGTATAATGAATTTCAATCAAGCAGCAGAAGACTGTTATTGTGCTCCAGTAGTCTAGACAAACAGTACTTATTTTCCTTGGATGTAGGTCAGGAATGCATTTGCAGTTTCATCGGACAATCAAGAAAAATCTGATGCCCTTTTACATCTCCAAACTTTGTAGGAGTTGACTAATATTAAACATGAACCCAGATTTCCCAAGGCTCTCACTTCACTATGATTAAATTTACAGCATACATATAATGATTTTATTTATTTTGTTCTTTTTTTTGTCCAGTTGCCCATCCATTTTGGCATTCTAACACCAGATTTTCCAGCATCTCAAAGCAATTCAGCCCACTGCAGATATTTCTTTCCCTCAGGGCAATTCTAAGCATGCAATGCGAAAAAGCTAGCAAAACAGTTCATAAATGCTGCACGCATTGTTGTTGTTAAGAGGTATAAGACTACCTCTGCTCATCTTGTTGACTGCTCTCACCTCTTTTTAGTACAATTATCTGGGTTAGATAAAATCACAAAGTGACTGCTATCTAAAGTCTGTCCCTTCCCTCATGTTGATGATGTGATGCTATCTAGTATTGACTGATCATGGACTGATCATGATACATGGAAAAAAGGATTAGCACTTGTGTCCACTCATTGTTTATTTCCTGATAAAACAGAGAAAGGCTGTTATGCTGGCAAGAAATAAGTTTAGATTTTAATTTGTTAGATGTAAGTGCTTTGGATAAAACCTTGATCAGTTCAAGTATCTTTATTTCCTCTATAGACTTTAAATTTTGAGCCAGTTTACATTTCCAGTGGGGAAGAACAAATCAAGACAGAATGATTACAAAGCAAATAAAACCAGCAGGTAACAGGGCATATTGCAGTGACGGCTTAAACAATGAATGGGAAAGATCATCTCATACCAACATATGGAGGGGAGGCACAGTGGGCAGATGTATACCCAAGGACAAAGAACATAGGTATAAACAATGGCCACCAAGATAACTCTGCATCAAACAAAATGTCTGCTACTTGGTCTAATCCATGTGTCCTATACTAAATCAAATACGCTGAATCCAAATCTGAAGTGCAATTCTGCCTAGGATGTCAGGATCTTAAATTAGCAAATCTCAACCTTTTAGTTAGGTTTTTGCATTGATCATGCAGGATATATTTGCCACAAGTGTAGCAAAAATTGTCTGGTTTATTAACACAGCTCCACCTACTCATATTTAACTCAAAACAGACTCACTAGCTCTACTATCCAATATGATGGTTTTGCACTAGAGACAAGCCCTTGGTCCATCTCGCCTTATATACCTATTTCTGACATCACTGACTTGCCCAGACATGCCCAGCCACTGTTGGAACATGCATCTCACCAGGGGACATGATTCAGCTGAGGTGGTAGTAGGCATAGTGATATCTGCAACTGTTATAATGTTCCCATGTAAAAATAAATTACCCAATAACTGACCATTTGAACAGCTATAGCAAACCTTAAAATATGTATGTGATAGGCAAATTCTGAGTTCATATTTAGAATCAGCACACTCAATATAATAATAATAATAATAATAATAATAATAATAATAATAATAATAATAATAATTATTATTATTATTATTATTATTATTATTATTATTATTATTATTATTATTATTATTATTATTATTATTATTATTATTATTATTATTATTATTATTATTATTTATATCCTGCTTCCCTCAATCCAATGTACGACTTGAAGTGGCTTACAAAAAATATAAAGATACAATGTTAGGAATACAGATTACAGAAAATACAATATATCAACAATAACAACAATGTAATCAGAAAAAATACAATATTAAAGTTACAAAATTCCAAGCAACAAGGTCCACAAGTGACGGAACCACCAGCTCAATAGTTTCACTGATGGCCCCGGCAGCCCACAGCCCTTTATCCCTCCCGGTAAGAGCAGGGAGGGAGAGGCAGGGCCCTCCACAGCTGTGGCGGCACTCCGGGCGGCGGTCTTCGGCCTGGCCCCGGCGGCCCATGGCTCTTTATCCCTCCCCGATAGGAGTGAGGGAGGAAGAGGTGGGGCCCTCCACAGCTGTGTTGGCGCTCCAGGTGGTGGTCTTCAGCCTGGCCCCGGCGGCCCACGGCCATTTATCCCTCCCGGTAATGCATTAATATCAACAGAAATGTAAAGAGAACAGGCCTTTCAGTTCAGTTTTTACTGCAGAGGTAGATGATACACCTGGATGCCCATCTCATTACATTTGGATCTATGGGGGTGGATATGTTGCCTGTTAGTACTGGGGCAGTTACCTTTATATCCTTATGCTATGAAGCATTCATGTTGTTTTTTTCTCCAGGAGAACTATGGAGAACTCTCAGAATGGAAAATGATGAGATGTATTGGTCAAAAATTGCAAATTACACATCTGTCATGTCAACTATGCTGAAAAGGGACCTGCATGAGTGGTCATGCTGATCCAATAAGGTGGATAACACATGGTATGCATTTACCTGAGTCACCAAAGCTTGAGAAGATGATGACACATTCTGGTGCCACACAATACTCACCAGATAATCATTTTAATTCTGAATTCCTTTTGCCCCTGCTATGAATGTGGCAAGGGTGTGTGTGAGAGAGAACCCTAACCCAAACACACCGAAATGCCACAGTAATTGACATACCTATTCAGCAGCTGGTTTAATAGTGAAAAGTTGCATAAGGAATTATGGAACCTCACATTAAATGATAAACTGATGTGTAAATTAAATGGTGGTGTCAGTGAGGAGGAGGAATGCTGAAGGATAATGATTTTAGAAAAAAAATTGGGGATGCTTCATAGACTATGTATTCCAAGAGTCTAAGAGAGTTAAGCCAGGTCAAGAATTTATTGCTTTTTTTTTGTTTGTTTTGAAATAGGGGATAAATTACTAATCGACAAGGTGGTGAGGATAATGATGGATAAAGAAATGTGGTCCCAGAAGTGGAGGGTACACTTTGTTATGTATTAACAAGATATGTTGTAAGATGTATAATATGTGTTTTGTAATGAGATCTGAGTTGTGTAATTATGTACTTTTGTTTCATATATTTTTTTAAATAAAAAAAACCTGAAAAGTTCTTTCCTCTTTGAGGAAGGAACACCAGGGTGAGCACAGAAAATCCTACTGAATACCTGAGCATTTAGCTAACCTCTCACTTCATCAGTGAAGATAATGAGATGTAGAATTAGGGTAGTGTCTAAGTGATGGACCCACAAATCCATTTCATTGCTTACTGGACCTTCTTTGTCTATGTTGCTTAGACCTGAGCTTATTGGTGATTATAATGCTTTCATGATCTGCCTGAAGCTCTGTGAATACTTATTGCAACCCTCTATTACTTAGAATGTTCAACTTTTATGTTACTGCAGCAAGCATCAACCCAATAAGGAATTTCATTATGTGGAGAGTAAACATATGAGGAGGGAAAACATATTAGTCCCTTTTTATGATTGCTAGACTTTCTGAACAGGACAGCTTCCATTAACTGTGGACATTCTCCATATAATGAGGATGCTGAAAAATTGCATAGCTGATTGTGTGGGGCATACTCATTAGTAACAGGTGATCTCCTATTTAGACAGTCTGGAAAACCAGACATTACAATGGAGGGCTACTGTATTAAACCTATTCTTTCTTTTGTTTGTTAGGCTGGACTCCTATACATATTTACCTGGGAGTAAGTCAGATGAAAATCATTACACTGTCTTTCACATGGGCATGTAGAGAAGCATACTGGTAACCCTAAAAAAAAACAAAAAAAAACTGTATAGCTGATAATTTGTAAGTGGGCACATTATGAGTTCCTGCAAGAGAATTTGACAGATAAAGTGGTCTGGTGGATGAAAATAAAAGAGTTGTTTTATTTTCTCTGGAATAATTACTGTTATTGCAGGTTAAGCTCATATATAGCTTGTTTCCCTGAGCCAAAGGTTTCTCAGGAAAGCTCATCCTTTGTGAGAGATGAAGAGGACTTCAGGGAATGCTCAGCCTAATGTGAAATATCAGAAACCTGCATGCTATTCTTTGATCTTGACTCCACATGACAGATAGGGATGCTTTTTTTTGTTTGCACTTTAGTTTTTTAGCTAGTCTGAACCAATTTACCAATATGGCAGTGTTGAATGAATAAAGCTTCTTATTAATTCAGACATCTGGTTTAAAGTAAGACAGGCTCTAACATGTATGTGATATAATAGCCATTCAGGCTTTCCTTAAAGTGTTTCCCTGGAGCAAGGGGAAAAAAATAAAATTAATCAGTGCAGAAAGATCTATGTCACTCTATGACTTGTGAAGGAAAAATAGAAGCTTTGTGTATGCACTTCCAAATGGTTACATTTCTTCCTTTTTTAAAATGCAGCCACCTAATCTATTGTAAAAACCAATGATTCTGTCAAAATTAAGGCAAAACAAATCCCAAAAGCTATCAACCTTGACAAAAACTGGAAATTACATGAGGGGAAAAGTGAACTGGAATGCATGTGTGAATATGGACATTTTTTATCCTGAAAAATGATTTTTCTTTGTTCCAGAGCAAGGGTTCACAACCTACAACCCACAGGCTGGCCCCGGCCCCTGATGCCATTCCATTGGGCCCACAACAACAACCCCAGAAGCAGATGCATCCATGCAAATGCACTCACCGCCATTTTGACCAGCCCATGGCTTGGTCTGAGTGAGAGTTGTCCAGCCCATGGCATGGTAAAGTTGAGAGACCCTGTTCTATGGTGAGATCAGGGGCACACTTAATTCTCATTGATTTATTTACTTTCATTACTAAAGCTCAGTTCTGTATTGTTGGATGGCAGGCTAGGGGGGGGGGGGGATGCAGTGTCCCACCTTTCTTTCTTGCCAGAAGGTAAATCAGTCCTTTGTCTTGAAGACACATGACATGATTGTACTGTCTTATCAGGTTAAACTCTGGGCAGAAAGCCATGAAGATGCCCAAATTGTAGTTTGCCCATACTCTTTCATTGTCTTCTAATTTGGCAAATGTCTTGTTGCTATAGCAATGGTGTATCTGTCTTTTTCTCCATTCTATAATGCAAAAGTCAAATTTGAAAGAAATAGACTGCCATTTTTGCCAGCCAGACACAGTTGTGCTGTTTACCAAAAGTTTCCTTGACTTCATGCAACAGGTAGAGACTCCATAGGCCAGTAGTCCATTAAATTGGCTATATATTGGTAGGCCAGTCCAATCCTCATATCCACACTTTTCTCTAGTGTAATACTAGACCAGGGGTCAGCAAACTTGGCTCTCCATATGTTCTTGGATATCAATTCCAGAAACCCTGATCAGCAGGTGTAGAAACCCTGATCAGCAGGTGTACTTACCTGGTCTTCTGGTAATTGAAGTCCAAGAACACCAGGAGAGCCAAGTTTGCTGACGCTAAATGTAGGAGTGAATTATTTTAGAAGGGACCATAATATGGTGAAAATGGCATTATATTGATCTTAATCTTTTAAAATCAGTTTATGATCTACTAATTACAACATCTTTTAAAAACTGGCACTGAGATACTTGGTTTGTAGTGTTTGAATCTGGCTGGTTGGATAGCTCAATGAATTAGAAACCAGAGGTTGAGAGTTCAAATTTCCATAGTAAATCCAGAAGTTTGAGAATGTATTGCTTTGGACAAGCTACAAAGTGCCATGATGCCCCTTCAAGAAGTGAACGGTGAAGCAATTCTGGCCATGGGACTTTGTGGCCGATCTAGTCATGCCTGCTACATGGCCATGAAAACATCTGGAAACACAGACAGCACTGGCTCTTTGGCTGTAAATGGAGATGAGCACTGCACCCTAGAGTCAGATAAGACTGGCTTTTGAGCAACGGTGAACTTTACCTAAACACACACACACACACCTCACCCTCTACTCCCCCCCTCTACTCCCCCCCCCACAGAGAGAGAGGAGACTAACTTACTGGGAAGGTGCAGGATGTGGGCCATGATGAGGAGCTGAAGCCGCCACCAGCTGGCCCTTCCTCCCATGATGACACACGGATGGTAGAGAAGTGTGGTTGTGGTGGTAGGAGCGCTTCAAAGGCAGTGATGCCTCCACTGCCTCCTGTCGTTCCTCCTGCTGTCAGTCCAGGACTCAGAGAAGGAGGAGGAGGAGGAGAGAGGCGGCAGCAGGGATGCTTTGAAGGCAGCAATGCCTCCACTGCCTCCTGCTGTTCCTCCTGGTCTGAGTGCAGGACTCAGAGCAGGAGGAGGCAGCAGTGGCGGTGGCAGGGGCACTTTGAAGGCAGTGATGCCTCCACTACCTCCTGCCATTCCTCCTGGTCTGAGTGCAGGACTCGGAGCAAGAGGTGGCAGTGATGGCAGTGACCCTGGCTCTCTTTGTGGGGAAGGTGGGGAAGGTGCAGCAACTGCACTGCTCTGGCAGCCACCCCCACGCCACTGTTGCCTCCCAACTCTGCCTGCTCTTCTCTCCCCCAGGCAGCAGGATGTCCAGGCAGTGCGGCATGAGCAGCGCAACTATCGTGATGCCTGAACATCCTGCACAATGGGGTAGGGAGGTGGGTGTGGCTGGCCAGGTGGGCGTGGCCTGGGGAATTTCCGCTACTGGTTCACATGAACCGTTGTGGACTGTCCTCAGTGTATCACTGGATGTCACCCTAATGGGCATTATAGAAATGTAATAAATAAATAAATACTATTTAAAAGAAAGCTAAAAAGAATCTAAAAAGAATAGTTAAAAAGAAAACAGAATAAAAGGTCTAAACAGTTACCCTGAGTTTCTAAAAAATACAGAGATAGTTGATCAGCTATGCAAAGATATCCACCAAAAATTATAATACATCTATCAACTCTAACTATACTTAACTGAAAAGCCAGAGAGAGAGAGAGAGAATGGTGAGTCCTGGCTGGGCTGTTTTTGAGAAGTGACCCTGTCTCTTTCCTGTTTCTAGGACAGTCAGTCATGAGAGAAGCAGGTCCTCCTCCAAGGTACTGCATGTAACACTGAAATAAAAGCTTTACCCAGGGAAACTGTAACAGCTGAATGGGCCCTCAGGTTGATCTCCTGTCACCACCTTAATTACCTTAATTAACTTTTAATCCCTTTTGTGGCTTAACAACAACAAAAGACAGTTTCTTTTACTGTTGTGATCCTCTTCAGAGATAAAATCTGCATATATCTTGGAGGCAGGAAGCCTTCTTATTTTATGGTGCAGCATAACCTGAAAGCATCTTTGAAATGTAACATACATGAAAGAGCCCTTTTAAAATGTAATGTCCAATAATATAATGATTTCATGTCAGAAATTATTCTGGGTTGAAAGGATTTTTGTGGGAGAAACTCTGCTTGGGGAATGCCTGGATGAGGCTCCTTTCATATCCCCAAGGGCTGGGACAGAGATGGGCACTCAATCCATCATGCAGTACATGGGGTTTCGAACTGCCAACTTGCCAGCCTTGTAGCTAACAAGGCAAGCTTCTTAATCACTGAGTTACCCCAGTGCAGCCCCACTTAAGTCCAATGTAAGTGTCTAACACTAAAATATATAATGACTATACAGTAATACCTCATACAAAGTCCACTTCGTACAACATCGAATTCATACAACATCGCCTAATTCCTTGAAAAAAGTTGCCTCATACAAAGTCCCTGTGACTTTGTATGAGGCATTGGGTTTTTTCCCAGGTTGCATTGTGCCTGGGCAGTATAAAAAGAAGGATGCATGCGTGCATTGCTCTTGTGGGTTTTGCACGAGGCAAAGAGTGTTTAGGAGTGGTTTTGAGCGTGATTTTAATTGTTTGGTGTTTGCTGCTGTTTGGATGATTAACACTGTGCTACATGATGGGACATATTGGCATCCATTTTGTCCTTGCTTCCATCCAGTAATTGTTTACAGTAGCTTGTACAAAATGGATGGCTGCAGATTAACAGTGTGCTGCATGACAGGTCATATTAACTTTTAAACCTGCACTTCATAAAGTTTTCAAAAGTTAAAAACTTGATGTATGGTTTGTCCCCTAAAATCAGAGTTGTTTGACATGTTTTTGTAATGTATTTAGCCTTTAGACAATGATTTCTTAAAGTTCTGTCAGTTTCCAGTCTGCTTCCTTGACTTTGCCCTGAAGTCTGTACTGTTACAGTACAATGTATCTCTATGGAAAGGATGTTGTACAAGGCATCGCAGCAAGGATTTGGACGTTGTATGAGGCATCATCGCGGCTAGGATTTTGCATGCCTCATACAAAGTCTAAATCCGTATAAAGTTCAAACGTGTGGAACCAAGTTTGGATGTGGTATGAGGTATCACTGTATTATGTCTTTTTGGTCACTAGAAGTGTTAGAGCAAGAATCTTGTCTCTTCTTCAACACCCAAAGAGGTAAACTAATTCTTAGCTGCCCTGAGTCAGGCTTGCCTGAGTGGACGGTGCATAAATCTAAAAATTAAATTAAATTAAATTAAAGGAGGCAGTGAAGAAGAAAATCTTCAAGATAGAGGATATATTACATATAAGAAAAAGGATTAAAAATGTCTTCTTCTTCTTCTTTTTTTTTTTGCAGCTTGACCCTTGCTTCTTTGGTAAATTTCACATTGTCACAAAACATCAAAAAGTCCAGCCATTGTAATCCATATTTTGATAAATTTTATTTTTTTTATTTTTTTGGCAGCACACAATTTTCATTATTGGTGCTTCATATTACACCTCAAAGATTATTTCTGCTGATTTCATGTTGAGCAATTAATGTCAAACTGGAAATGGAAGGAACAAAACCTACTTTTAAAGCTAACAAACTGGCTTTCATTTTTGGAGTTATTGTCCATCCAAACAATCTGTGTATAAATTTGAGGAAAATGTTTAAAACAGACACTGTTTAGTTTTTTGTTTTTTGCATAGGCAGCACAATCAACAGATAGCTATTTACCAAGCTCATATTTTATCCTGTCATTGACAAGAGGTCCTATCCAAGATTCAGTAGTTGGCCTTTTTTGCCTAAGGTTTCCTAAGCAAGGGCACATTCCAAAGAAGACAAGGAAGCTAGTACTCAAGAGGAGACCTTCACTGGAGCTAAGCTCTACTTCTGAGAGTGTTGTGTCAAACAATTATATTTTCCTTCCTTCATCTTCATAGATGGGGAGGGAGTTCGGTATCATCCCCTATTTAGAGACTGATTATTCCTCCTTATGTGGTCAGGCTTCCTGACCCCCTTCCCCTGAAATTCCAAAATATTCAAGGTTTAGGGTCTTCAATATCCTCTCACTTCAAGGGCTGTTGTGTATGTAACTTTAATTATTGCTGCAACGTTGTGTAGTTGTTGTTATGGGGTTGGGGTAATCCTCCATTTTGTCTTCTTCTTGGTACTGAACTATCGCGGGACTTGCGTTCCCACCCTTGCTAACAAGACACATGAAGTCTTCACTCAGGTCCGGTAACCCCACAATAACCCCACTCCTCTCCTAACCAATAATATTGTTTCCAGCCCAAATGTATCCATTGTACAGTGTATATAAGGAGCTGTTGCACCATTGCTGTTCATGTTCGGTTTGCTTACAATAAATCTGTGTTTGGTCCTTTCATGCTGGCTGCTTCTCTTCAATTCCCAAACATCAAAAGGGCCCAGTTTTATCTGCACAAGATAACTCCTCTGGTGAAGGGTTGGGGGCCTGACCATGCCTCCGGAACTACTGAGTGGACCTGACCATGCCCCCAGACGTGGGCATGCTTGCACATGCGCATCAGGAACCAATCCTGGAAGTGGTTCTGGGCATCTCTACACATCCACAAATATATCCCCACCACTCCTGGAATTGGTTTTGCCACTCCCAGAAGTGGTTCTGGACATTTCTGTGCATTCACAAATGTCCCCTACCTCCCACTCCTGGAAGTGGTTTCACCATTCCCGGAAGAGATTCAGGATGCACATGTGCATTGGCAGGCGTGTCCACCATCCACTTCCAGGAGTGGCATGGTGTCGGGGGCCTGTTACAGCCATAGTTTAGGCACCCCTGTACTAGAATTAAGTTAAAGCATGGTGCAGCAGTTACATGTTGATTAAAGATAGGACAAGGCTCCAAATTAATTTAGCTTAGACAAATGAAGGTCAGTCATGTTGCCTTAATTAGTGGTGGCAGCTTGCTGAAATACAAGTCCATTGAGACATAGAATCTAATCTCTAATTCCTAACTACAATTAACATTGTCTCCCCCGCCCCATCAGTGGGCATTCCCATGTGGTATATTATTTATTGTATTTAAAGTATTTATTTCTCGAACTTTTACCTACCAGGACTCCCAAAAGATTTACAATAAACTGAAACAATTTAAAACATTTTTTTAAATTCATCTGTTTAATATTATTTTCTTCAAATGTTCTCCTAGACACACATCTACAACACATCCCACAGAACATCATATACTACTATTATCATTACTTTTAAAATGAATGTGAATTACAAAAGGGAGTATTGTGAGGGTTTTAAATTAGTGTCATTGCTATATAAAATTAGATGTGATGCAAGAGATGTACTGACTTTGTTCCTAGTGATAGAGCAAAATTGATCAAGCCTTATTTCCTTTCTACATTGACCGACAGAGAAGCAAGTGAAGATTCAAGGATGAACAGCTAAAAAACTTTCAAACTGACAATATGGAAATGGGGGTGGGGTGAGTTCTAGAAGAAAAGCAACCATGCTGAAACACTGCTGTGCCAAGATATTTACAATCTCAGATGCTAAAGCCTTAAGGAAGAATGTAGCAGTCCTGTAAGGTTGATTTCCAGAAGCACTAACCAACACTTTTGTCTCACATTTGCTTAATAAAACCACAGATTGTGCACTGACAGCTGAATGTGACAACTTCTTAGGAAGAAGAAGTGTCAGTGGTCAAATCAGTAGGCAAAATTATAGGGTTCAGACATTTTGAAGTGCTCAGAAGGGAGTAGGAACCTCAATTATGCATAAAGAAATATAAATGCTAAAAATATAATATATTAAAAATAAGTTTAATAAATGTCAATAAAAACAGTTATGAAAAAATAAATACACATTAAAATATGAAAACATAACATTAAAAAACCAACTTCCAAACCAGTCAATTAGGACAAAAAAGCCCACCTGAACAGAAAGGGAAAAAAATTACATTCTTCAGAAGCTCTACATTAGTTGAATAATGAATGGAGACAAATACCAGCTCCATGTCAATAGGTTTTTTGCCCCATAAGAAGCTTCAAATACAACTCTGTTTTCCTATTCAGCATAGCTCACCATTCCTAGACAAATTTGAATTGTTTTAAGACTCCAAAATACTGGAGGATTTTAGTGTATGAGAACCAAGACAATTGAACAGCCGAAAGGTTGGCTTAACACATCTTTATTGCATGGTGGTCCAGGAAAACATGTGGTAATGGTGGACGAACAGCTCAATATATACAGTGGCTATACATTTGAATGTGGCTCCTCGATAGCCCATTGGCTACTGTCTGCGTGACGTCATTCCTGGTCACGCCCTTCTTGTCCAGGTCAGGTGGTGGCGGGAATCTTCCCGCACTGTAGTTCTTTGGGGAATTGGAACCATGTGAGCTGGGCGCTCGCTATTGCCACCTGGTGGTCACTAGCTCGCGTCCTATTACAACGGGTTACATTGTTACAGCTGATGATTGTTGTATTCACTCCTTCGAGTGTTACATTGTAAAAGGCATAGTATTGAGAACACAACATCCCTCCCCCCTAGGATGAGATGAAGTCTCTCATCCAAGATGGCTTATTGCAAACGTGTTTTGGGCGCGATGCTGGCTGACTTGTCCCGGGGGCGCTACTGCTTCTTTGTTCCCTGGTCTCTTGTCCTGCAACGGGAGAGGGAGACTCGTTAGCGACTTGCTGCGGTTATGCGTCTTTCGGGGTAGGGACAAACTCCATTGTGGGAAAACTGGGGGCGCTGGGGGCTAACGCAAAACCCCGCTTCTCGCTTGGATGGGTGGGGGACCACTCCGAACCCCCCCCCGGTTTTGTAACTCAAACTCAAAATCATCTACTGGGGTATCTATGGGGGTATCTCTCAGGATGTCTATGGGGACAAACTTATTCCCTTCCCCCCTTGGTGGGGACCACTGGCCCCCCTCTCCTCCCCCTTGGGCTGAATGGGTGGGGGAGAACCCTAACATTGAATCATTTTCTGCGCTGTCAGCGCCCAGGTTTTCGGAGATCCGGCGCCGGATTTGGTCTGCGTGTCGCCTCCAGAGTAGACCTGTGCTGGTCTCTACGCAATACGACATAGGGCCTGTCTGCCCAATGACTACGCCCGGGACCCAGGCTGGCCCTGCGCCAGTGTAGTTTCTGCAGTGAACCGGGGCGCCTATTTCGAAACTCTTCGTGCCCAATACCCCGATGTTCCTCCCAGTGTCTTCCACCCTTGTGGGGTCTAGCCTGGTCAGTATTGTAGTCAGCTTCCTGTGCATTAGGAGCTCTGCGGGCGAGTACTGTGACGCTAGGGGGGTTACCCTGTATCCCAGTAAAAACTGACACACTTGCAGGTTTAAATCCCCGGGGCCCATGCGCCTCAGCGCATCTTTGGTGGTGCGCATGAGGCGTTCTACCTGGCCATTTGTTGCCGGGTGGAAGGGAGCGGAGGTGATGTGCCGGATGGCGTTGATATCGGTGAATGCCCTGAACTCAGTGGACGTGAAGCAACTAGCGTTATCGCTAATGAGGGTGTCGGGTATACCAAACGTGCTGAACACCCTTCGCAAATGTTTAATAGTTGTGGCTGAGGAGGTGTTCGCGACCGGGATTACCTCCAACCACTTGGAGTAAGCATCCACTATGAGGAGAAAAAGTGATCCCCTGAAGGGGCCCGCAAAGTCAATGTGCACGCGGGACCATGGTCCCTTTGCCGTGTCCCATTCCCTGTGCGGAAGGCGAGCTTCTTTGGGCCGGGAGCTCTGGCAGCTCCTGCAAGTGCCCACCATGTGCTCGATATCGGCGTCCAACTGGGGCCACCAGAAGTAGCTCCTGGCCAGTGCCTTGGAGCGGACAATTCCGGGGTGGCTGACGTGCAGCAGTTTGAGCACCCTCGCTCTCAGGGATTCAGGGACGATTACCCACTGGCCCCACAGGAGGCACCCCCTCTCTAAGGACAATTCTAGCTTTTTCCAAAAAAATGGGGCGAACTCTGCCGCCGGGGAGGATGATGGCCACCCTTTCTGCACCCACGAGCTGACCAGGGCCAGCGTTTTGTCCTTGCCTGTCGCCTTGGCGATCTCTGTGGGCAGTATGGGGGGTGAATCTAATACCTCAATCATGAGCACCTGGCGGTCTTGCTCAACCTCGCACATGTGGCTGCTTGTGTGGGGGAGGGGTGACCTCGACAGGGCGTCCGCGTGGCTTATGTCCTTTCCAGGGCGATACACCAGCGCGTTCTGGTACGCGTTCAAAAAAATGGCCCACCTGAGCATCCTAGGGGACAGGATCTGTGGCGTGGGCTTGTCTGCAGTAAAAATGCCTAGCAGGGGCTTGTGGTCAGTCACTATGGTAAAGGGGCGGCCATAGAGGAAATCGTGGAACTTTTTGGTCCCAGCAATTATCGCTAGTGCCTCCCTGTCTGTCTGCACATAGTTCCGCTCTGCCTGGGACAGGGATCTTGAGTAGAACGCTACTGGGGCTTCCCGCCCATTTTCCAACACGTGGCACAGAACCGCCCCCACCCCCACCGGGGATGCGTCACATACCAGAACTACTGGTCTCTTGGGGTCAAAGTGGGTTAATATTGCGTCTGATGCTAGGAGCTGTTTTAGTTCAATGAATGCCCTCTCCTGGCTCTCGCCCCATTTCCACGCCTTGTCCTTCTTGAGTAACTTATGGAGCGGCTCTGCTACCGAAGCCTTCCGGGGCAGGAAGGAGTGGTAGAAGTTTAAGAGTCCTAGGAACGACTGCAATTCGGGCTTGGAAGTGGGGCGAGGGGCATTTTGAATGGTGGCCACCTTGGATTTGGAGGGTTTGATTCCCGCAGGGGTTACCCGGAAACCCAAGAACTCAACCTCTTTCGCGAAGAAAACGCATTTGTCTTTTCGCAACCTCAACCCCGCCTTTTCAAACACCGTCAGCACTTTGTCTAGCCTCTCGGCCAATTCTGCCTCGCTCCCCCCCGTTATCAACACGTCATCAAAGTATGGCAAAACCCCTTCTAGCCCTTTTAAGAGGTGTTCCACGAGCGACTGGAAGATGCCTGGCACCGAATTCATGCCGAACTGTAGGCGCGTCACCTGGAACGCCCCCTTGTGAGTGACTATTGTCTGTGCAGCAGCTGCAGCTGGGGTGACGGAGAGTTGCTGGTAGGCTTGGGCTAGGTCAAGTTTTGCAAAGCATTTCCCCCCATGTAACCTGGCCAACAGGTGGCTGACTACCGGCACCGGATATGCATTTGGCCTAATCGCCTTATTAATGGTGCACTTATAATCAGCGCATATTCGGACCTCCCCGTTGGCCTTCAGGGCCGTTACAATCAGAGTTTCCCACTCCACGGAATCAACAGGAACAAGAATCCCTTGGCCCACCAATTTGTCCAGTTCTGCCTCTATCTTGTCCTTAAGTGCAAAAGGCACTCTGAGCGGTTTGAGTCTTATTGGGCAGACCTCCGGGTCCAGGTCGAACGCAACTGGGGGTCCCTTGAATTTTCCGAGTCCCTTTTTGAAAACTTCAGGGTGCGCGTCACACACCTCCTGCACTTGGTCAGTCCCAACAGCATGCACCCCCCCAATGAACAAACCCAGGGGCTTAAACCATTGAGTCCCAAGGAGGCTGCAGCTTCCCCCTTTGAGGACAACCAGGGGAAGTTCCATGGCGTGTTGCTTGTATTGGACCTTGAATTTTCCAACCCCCAACACCGGAATGCTGTTCCCCTGCACGTCCCGCAACGTTGACCACAGCGCTTTGAGCTTGGGCCGCACGTGGGGAGGAATTCCCAAAAACTCCCGTTGGGACATAATTGAATATGAGGAACCCGAGTCTATCTCCATTCTAACGGGTGCCCCTTGCACCAGTACCTCAACAAAGTAACGGGGGTGTCCCAAGGACACGCTGTAAACTGGGGTGTCGTCGCCGCTGTCATCGGAGATGCGGCCCACGCCGTCCTGCTTCCTCGCGGCCCGGGCCCCTTCCTTGGTCCTTGGTGAACGGTCTGATGATCTTTTCGGGTCCTTGCGCCGCTGTCTGCAGACTTTGGCAATGTGCCCTCGGCGTCCACAGTTGTGGCACTCGGCCTTCCGGAACGGGCACTTTACGCGGTCATGGGCCGCTCCACAGCCGTCGCAGCGTCGGCCGTCCTTCCGAACGTTCCGGACGTCCTCGTCGTCACTGCTCTTCGCGGAGGATTGTGGCGCTCGCCTGGCCGCGTGCACCAAGCCCGCTGCCTTGTCGGGCTGTGGGGGCCTTTCTCTGAACACCTTGACTCCGGCCCTCGTGGCTTCCGCGGCCTGCGCCGCCTTCACGACCTCGTGCAGCATCGGGGGCGGCTCCTGGTTCATCAGTTTTCGCTGAACTTCCTCGTCCCACAGGCCACAGAGCATGCGGTCCCTGAGGGCGATTTCCAGGTTCTCCCACTTGCATGGGCCGGCGGCCAACCGGAGGGCCACTGCAAAGGCGGCAACGGACTCACCAGGCGCTTGGACTCTCTTCCAGAACGCGTCTCGAGCCAAAAACATCGAAACGGAGGGCTGGAAATGGTCGTGCATTGCCTTCAGGAGCTGCTTGACCGACACCTCGCTCACCTTCTTCGGTGTCACCAGGTCCACCAGTACTTTCATGGCGGAGTAGCCGAGCATCCGGGTGAGGATGGCCTTCTTCTTCCCCTCGTCTGTGATGTCGGACACCACCAGCGCGCTTTGGAAGTCCATTTCGAAGAGCTCCCATTCTTCCGGCTTGTTGATGTCGAAACCGGCGTTTGTCTTGATTCCATGGGGATCCATTATCCCACCTTCGTCGCCAGTTTAGTGTATGAGAACCAAGACAATTGAACAGCCGAAAGGTTGGCTTAACACATCTTTATTGCATGGTGGTCCGGGGAAACATGCGGTAATGGTGGACGAACAGCTCAATATATACAGTGGCTATACATTTGAATGTGGCTCCTCGATAGCCCATTGGCTACTGTCTGCGTGACGTCATTCCTGGTCACGCCCTTCTTGTCCAGGTCAGGTGGTGGCGGGAATCTTCCCGCGCTGTAGTTCTTTGGGGAATTGGAACCATGTGAGCTGGGCGCTCGCTATTGCCACCTGGTGGTCACTAGCTCGCGTCCTATTACAACGGGTTACATTGTTACAGCTGATGATTGTTGTATTCACTCCTTCGAGTGTTACATTGTAAAAGGCATAGTATTGAGAACACAACAAGGATACATACAATTATAACTGATTTTCATTCTTCCGGCAACAGACAGTCCCACTTATCTGATTCAATGGTCAATATGTCCTCACTAAGTTTTTCAGACAGAGTTAGCCACATAAACTAAAATTCTTCATCCTCTTCTATGCTGCCCAAAGCGGTACCTCTTCCAATTAGGATACTGAAAAGTTTGCCCTTCTCTTCCCGCCTCATCATGAGGCCAAATAAATGGATAAGGCCAAATATTGATGACTCTCCAGTGTCAAAGAAGGAAACAGAGTTCTCTATTGTCAATGTTTGCACAATTAATAATATCAAACATCTCATTCTCTGATCATACACTGACACTGGAAATTCCTTACATTTTCAAATATTGGATATGTCACCACAGTAACATAAACAAAATGGCACATGGCTGCATGAGACATCAAAGGTACTCATTTCATAATATTTGTTTGCAAACTGTAGATAAATGCTTCAGTACCGTTTTTCAATATTAATATGCTGAGAAAGGTGAAAAATAATTAATGATGCATACCAAAAGATTTTGATCAATTTAAATCAGCTGCTATGTGGTTATTCATCCCAAGTGGAAACATGACATTTAGCGAGGAAAATCCCACCATTAAAATGATATATATCATAGGCTACTATATGGGCCTGCTTTCCAACTGAACTTTGTTAATGTGATTGAAAGTGTTTCTATAGCATTTATTTAAAGCTATTTATCAGGGCTATAATTAAGCCTAAGTAGGAATTCAGAGCTAGTGATAAAAGCTTGGAAAATTATGCAGATCATAAATATGAAATAGAACTATCAGCTATAGTTCTATGAGACCCTAGAGGATTAAAAAAATAAAAGTAAACTAATGCTGTATTTTCTGGACACTTTTTTCTAGAGAGATCCCCAGGGATGCAAATTAAAGCAGTGACAATTATATTCACAAGGGAAAGGTTTCACTGATGAAACAGTGCAAAGCTCGACCAAGGGATGCTGACTTACAAAGTCTATGGTTGAAATTATAAACAGAATGCACTTCTGTATAATGAAGAAGGTACTGCTAGAGAACCTGGACCATACAGATATCAGTAAAAGTTCTTAATAACAACAAAAATGAATGTGTTAATGGAATTCAAGGAGTAATCCTCAAACCTCTCCCTTAGAAGAAATATATCATTTCAAAGGAAACTTTCAGCCTACTCTAGTTCTCTTGCGGCTTTCTTCTCTTCAAAGCACCTGATTTGAATCTCCTCATTCTTTTAGGAGACAGTGAATGGTAAGGAAGATTTGATACTATTCCTAGAGAGAGGCAGGAGTGTTTGTGAACCAATATTTCTATCAACAGCCCTGAAAGTATACCGAAAGGACACAAATTGAGTTCAATGTAAAGAAAGTTTTGTCTGCTCAGTGATCTATCATCACAAAGTGGAGCTTGAAATAAGAAACTGTAGCAGGTTTTTCCTTGCCTGTGAAATGGCAATGTATTTTCTATCTCAATGGGAGCTTCTGACTTTTGCAAGATCTATATTTTTCTACTGGTACCACAACTTGCACAGAGCTATCATAGCTCTTTTTTGCAGGCTTCAAAGGATCAGACGTGTTGGTTGCATCTTTTTGTAGAATCTGCCATCCCTGTTGACTATTTGCCAATACATACATTGCTTTTCAAATGGAAAGTACACTAGATTTGTGCACAAACATTTATTTAAGTTATAGAGAACCTGATATGCACACACATAAACCATTTTAACTCATATCTTGCAGTCTTCTTGTTATGTGTTGTCAAGTTTTCTTTCTACTTAATATTAATGTTTCTATACTGCTCAAATTATTGGTAAGCACTACTCTGGGCAGTTGATAATACACACCTGACTAATATATATTTATGTATTCATAGATAATCATAAAAACCATTACACCAACTTGCAGAAAATTCAAACCAATAATCAAAATAAATATTAATCATAAGGTGATATTAAATTAAAAAGAAATATAGCCTCCCTGTTAATGAAGGATATCCAAATAGCACATTTTTCACAAATTTCCTGAATATGTGCAGAAAAAATTACCATTTGTTAGGGTCCAGGGCTGGCAGATAACACAAACACTAGAAACCAGGACAACCAAGGAACTGGCCAAACTGTAACCCAATCTCAGAGTGCAAGTCAAAGTGAATCCAGAGATGCAGGATTAGTTGAGATGATCAAATCTTAGCCTAAATGAGCCAGAAGACAGATGGCAATGCAGAGTATCTTTAAGAGTTGGAGCAAGGAAAGGATGGAGTTCAAGGAGTGAGAATTCAGACAAAGCACACAAAAAGTCCACAGGAACAAAGAACTGGGCAGAAGTCTTCAGAAGCAGAAATCAGATAGGAGATCTTGTAGAAACAAGGGGGTTGGGGAAGCAAAGGATCAAAGAGGCAACCAACTGCAAGCATACTGCTCTCTGTTTTTGAAACAGCTTCTGAGATGAATTTATTTATTTATTTATTTATTTATTTATTTGCTGTATTTATTTATTGGTCATATTTATACTGCCGCCCCCTCGCCATAGCGACTCCAGGCAGCTAACAGGTAAAAGCTATAAAAACCTTAAAACGTGTACAAAGAACCCCAATAAAACATTTAAAACATTGTCAGCATTAAAAACCCACCCAGGCCATCCACAAAAAGGAGAGGGGGAATCTTTTTAGACAAGCCAGCAGGCGGGGGTTTCCATCCACCCCTGCTCAGCCAGCCAGGTTTTAAGATGTTTCTGAAAGGGCAGCAATTATGTTTGCAGTCATAACTCTGTTGGCAGGAGGTTCCACAGGGCTGGAGCGGACACGGAGAAGGCCCTCCTCCTTGTGCTAGAGAGATGGGCCCCTCTAGCCAATGGTACAATTAGAGAGCCCCTCCGGTCCACTCTGGTTGGACAGACAGACATTCTTGAGGAATGGAAGGTTCTTATACAGCTAAGCCTGGAGAGTCTCCAGGCGGAGCTAATGAAGGACTTGAACCTTCCCTAGGCCTTTAAGGTGGCAGCTAAGAAACTGCAGCAAGGTGAGGGTACAGTCTGGCAAAACATATAGAAGCTGTTTTCAGGCTGAGCACTTTTATCCTGCAGGACTTAGAGCAGTTGCTTCCAGACATGGGGATCCAGTCCTGCAAGACTTACAGCAGCCGCTGCAAATCCTGACATGTTGAGTTATCACTGTATTACAAGTTGTCACAGCCAGAAATAGTGCTTGGAATTACAAGAGTATGCATGATCTCAGTGGTGGGCATCAGCAGGTTCATACCAGTGTGCCAGAACCGGTAACAGAAATTCTGGCTGGCCCTGCCAATCCAAGTTTGGAAATAAAGTAGTCCTAATTCTAGTACAATGCAGGGCTTTCCCCCCTGGCCATGCCCAATATACCACTCCCACAAAGTAGGTAGTAAAAAAAATTTGAATCCCATCACTGGGCTGGCATGACTAGATCACCCACCCAGTCACATGGCCATGCCCACAGAGTAGGCCACACCCACAGAGTAGGCCACACCCACAAAGTAGGACACACCCACAAAGTAGGCCATGCCCACAGTGTGGTAGTAAACAAAAATTGGAGCTCACCACTGGATGATCTTGGTCGCGATCTCCAGTAATAGTTCCTTAGATTTGATGATCTTTGCTATTCATCGCTGTTCTGCTGAGTCTCAGTCTTCTTCTGATTTCTTGGCTGAAGTCACGGTTTGGATTGACTGAACCAATATATACAAAATATTTCACTACTTCAATTTCATCACTATCAGGATTAAAGCTGTATAGGTCTTCCATAGTCTTGACCTTCCTTCTTAATATTCAACTGCAGTCCTGTTTTGCCATTCCAGTATTTTCTTTCACTTCAACTCAAAGTTATGATTTCTTATTTTTTTTTGTTTTTTAAAAATATTTTTGTTTAAGGCAATTTAAACTGACAAAAACGAAGAATTCAGCAAATATATACATCCTTTCTCTCTCTCTCCCTCCCTCTCTGGCCAATGACATTAGATACAACAAAATGAACTAAAATAAATATTGTAGACTACACAATGGAGAGAGAGAAAACTATCACCTAAAGCCAAGAAGCAGACAGTGCTGGGCTCTTCGGCTTGGAAACAGAGATGAACACTGCACCCTAGAGTCGGATATGACTGGCTTTCAAGCAAGGGAAACCTTTACCTTTAAAGCCAAGTTGCAAAAATGCCACCACTCTCAAATTTCCTCTCAGTTTCTAAAGAAAACTGCCAAGATGCTGGGATAAACAGCTGGGGTTGTTAGCAATGAGAAGTACTGCTGAGATGCTGCTCCAAAAGCTTTTTATTAATACAGTATTGCCCTCCTTCCAACTGCTTATTGATGTCACCTACCTCTGAGCCATCCTTATGGTATCTCCTGGCATGAGGTTGAAAAAATTCACCCTGGCTCTCAACACGGCCTCATACTGAGGACTGATTCTCTCAAGAGTGTGACATCCACAGTTGTATATAAATGTGAGACAAGACTTCAATATGAAATGTTAGATTTGTTGTTCAGTCGCACAGTCAATTCCGACCCTTTGCAACCCTATGGACCATTGCCTGCCAGGCACCTCTGTCTTCCACCATCTTCCTCTGCCCGCCCAGCTTTGTACCTATTGTATCAACAATACCAACTAGCCATCTCATTTTTGGCCACCCCCTTCTTCTTTTGCCCTCCACCTTTCCCAGCATCAAGGCTTTCTCAAGTGAATCCTCTCTTCTCATTTGATGTCCAATGTATTTTAGCTTCATCTTTACTATTTGACATTTCTAGGACCAGTCAGGGTTGATTTCTTCTAGGATCGACCTATTTGTTCTCCTTGCTATCTAGGGTACTCTCAAAACTCTCCTCCAACACCACATTTCAAAGGCATCTATTCTTCTGCACCCAGCTTTCCTAATGGTTCAGCTCTCACAACCATACATTACCACTGGGAATACCATTGCTTTGACTATGCAAATTTTTGTTTGCAAGGTGATTCTCTACTTTTAACTATGTTCCCCAGGTTTCTCATAGCTTGTCTCCCAAGAATCAGTCGCCTTTTTACTTCATGGCTGCAATCACCATCTGCAAGTGATCTTAGATCCTAAGAAAGTAAAATATGTCACTGCTTCTACTTCTTCCCCATTTATTTTCCAGGGACTGATAGGGCCTGTTCCCATTATCTTGGTTTTCTTGATGTTGAGTTAGATATAAAGTGGAAAATTGAGAGGTTTATGTTGACAGAAGATGGGCATTTACTTGTTAATGTTAAAAAATGTCACCTATTATTTTCTTTGTGCCTTGTTCGATTGAAGATGGATGTGCCTACCTACATTAATTTACAATTATAAAAATACAGAATCAAGCAGTTTGAACTGTTATAAAAGAACACCTTACTTATCTCAGGATATATGCCGTTTTGAGAGCAACTACCACGTGTAAATATTTGCCCCATGTCACCATTTCTCATTGCATCTATGCTTAAATACAGGGTAATAATAAAAAAAAATTGGTCATACTTGCTTAATGTACTCCTACAAAATCATTTGAACAAAGTACAATTGTGACTGTTGAATGCAAAGGAGTTGATTAATTCCACTACCTTGTTCTGTTACAGTATATAACCATAAGAAAATTAAGAATGAGCAAAATGAAACATAATTACACCTTGAAATCATTAACATTTACTTTATATGAACAAATGCAATGGTCTCTAAATATAGGAACCTTATATATTTAAGCTTGATCAATTAAATGTTATTCTTTTCCTGAGCACAATGAATCTTTCTACATAATAACTTGGAAATCTCTTTTCAGCAAAGATAGCACTTTGCAAAGTTTCTTGAATTAATGCACGTTAGTATTAAAAGCAAAGAAGTTTTGCCAATTAACTTATAATTAAATCTTATGGATGTAGGCTGCATAATTTAAAAAATAGGAGCCCATCCCTGTGCAAGTCAAACAAAAGAAGCAAGCGAAGTCAGAAATGGGATATTGTTAATTTTAGATTGGTATAACTTTGCTTTTCACCACCTTTTAATAACAGAAAAGTCACATATAGATTTCCTTGATATAATTAGCCAGTGTGAAGAAGGTGTGATAAGGATTAATGTAAAAAAAATATATTGTCTAAGAAATAAGGGTTTAAATCATCAATTTAGTACACACAATTAAAATGTAATTACAAAGAAAAGATTCATATGTAGGCTGGGGAAGAATGGCACACTCAGGATCAGCTGAACCAGGCTAACTCTATGTGGGTGACAACATGGAGGTACTATCTGCAATGATGGGATTCAACAGGTTTACCCCAGTTCACCAGAACCGGTAGCAGAAATTCCGACTGGGCCCGCCCATCCAAGTTTTGAAATAAAGTACAGTAATACCTCGTACCACATCCAAACTTGGTTCCACAAGTTTGGATGTTATACGATTTCTTATGTTGTATGATGCATGGATTGGATAATGCAAAAAAACAAAAAAAAAAAAACAGCTGCCTCTGGGTAGGGTTAGGACCCCTGATCCATGCTGTTTCCTATGTCCTCTGACCTGCTTGGGTGGTGGGGCAACACAAAACCTGTAGCTGAAGAAGGAGTCCGTCCCCCTCTGCGTTTTGCCTTCCTCCACCGCCCAGACGGGTCAGCAGGCATCGGAAACAGTGTGGATCAGGGCCACTGAGCCTCACAGAGGCGGCACAGGCAGCAGAGAGCCCAAAATGGGGGAGACTCTGTCACGATGGAGTTTTTTTCACCCATTTAAAAAAGGATTGAGTTTTCTCCTACTTTTGTGCAGCCTCTATGAGGTTTGTGGGACCTTTTTTGGGCAATTGCTTCCTTCCTTCCTCGGAAGTCACTGAGCTGCACAGGAGCTGAATAAAGTTGTGGCTGCCATTTTCTTTTTTGTTTCTTTTGGACTTCATTTCCCACTGACTATCAGGAATGGAGTACAAACAGTTGGAAAATCATAATGTCTTGTTTCTCCACATTTTAAAAAAAAACTTCTTGGGAAAGATAAGGGAATTTAAACAATTTCCTCAATGGTTGCTTTCTAACTTTTTTTAAAGATGTGGCAATCACTTGGAAAATCATAATCCCTCAAGGCAAAGGCTAACAAATACAAGTTTGTTTCCTCTATATAGATCAGGGGTTCCCAACCTAAGGCCCGTGAGCTGGATCTGGCCCACAGCACCATTTAATGTGCCCTCCAACTCTCCAAGGGCATTTGAGAAACAAAATGGACATCCCTTTGAAGCTGTTGGAGAAATGGCCACCCCCCTCGTGCAGGCAGGCAAAATGGACATTCGGCCCTTGAAGCTGACTGAGAGAGTGTCACACACACACACACACACACACACACACACACACACACACACACACACACACACACACACACACACACACTTTAAAAAGGTTGGGAACCCCTGATCCTTTCCCCCCACCTGATGGTGGAGATCAATTGGGGAAAAAAGACAAATACAGTACAGTAAAGGACAAAGTGATCTTCCTACCTTTTGCACGCTGCTGCTTTTTCTTGAGCAGTTTGTCAGGCACTGGGGGAACCCACACGTTTGTGGCAGTAGTGGCAGCAGAGACATTTTTGGCATGGTTTCCACAGTGTCCAACACTTCTACCAGTAGCAGCAGACTCTGGGGACCATATCCACTCCATTCCAGTCTTCTTCCAAGATCCCCCTGCAGCGCTACAGCCAGAAATGTGTGCCTGGGTGCCTGGCATATAACCAGGAAGTTCCAGAGAGGCATGCATTCCCAGCTGTAGCACTGTGGGGAGACCTTGGATGAAGATTGGAATGGAGCGGATATGGTCCCCAGAGTCTGTTGCTTCTGGTAGAAGTGCCAGACACTGTGGAAATTATGCCAAAAATGCTGCCACCGCCGCAGCGGTAAGTGACAAATCATGACCTGGTGATGCGGGCGGTTGCCATTTTAGAGTCTAAAATTGTGCGGTCCAATTCCTGGTAGTAAACTAAAAAAAACATCGTAAGCCAGGATGTAATTTTCGTAAAATGTGCCATCATAAACTGCAGCAAACGTAACTCAGGGCAGTCTTAAAAACATCGTAAGCCAGGATGTAATTTTCGTAAAATGTGCCATCGTAAACTGCAGCAAACGTAACTCAGGGCAGTCTTAAGGTGGGGTTTTGCTGTACAAGAATAATAAGGTATACCATTTTTAATTACAATCAAAAGAAGAAGGAGACAAGATGGAATCTCCACTGTTAAGAAGATGACCTCCAAGCTTGTTGCTTGGTGAGAAATAAAAATGGCAGTGGAAGCAAGTAAAAAGCAGGAAAGAGGAGGCAGAGATCTGCCTGAAATGCCAGAGTTAGAAAGAAAGAAAAAAGAACTTTACCAATTAAGTTTTCAGCAATGGACTAGGTTGTAAATCCCCCTCCTGCTGATATCCAGTGCTAGTGAATGTGATATTGCTGTTATCCCAACAGCAACCTTATAATTGTACAAATTCATGCCTCCACATTGATAAATATGTTTTATTAGAACAGAAAGCTGGTGGTTATGCTAGAAGCAAGCAGATAAGTAGTTATGAACTTATTTAATTCTTTAAAATCTACAAATATCATTAAAATGAATAACTAATCATGTATGTAAAACTTCTATAAAACATTCATAGGAATGGCTTTATTAAAAAAATAACAGTGTGTTGAAGCAAAAGAAATAGTAGCTTCAAAAATCATACAAAAACCTATATGTAGGATGCTTGAAAAGCAGCCCTGCCAATTTCTTTGTGTTTGGATGAGACATGGTTAACTGATGAAAAAAAAGTCAGCTTCTTAGATTTTCTCCTGTACTCTTTGTGAATAGTAACAAACATTAGATGATATACTGTAGACCAGGAATGCCCAAACTTTTTGGGCCCTGGGCTGGTCACATGGTTGAGCATGCTGGTCATGTGGTTCCTCCTACCCAGAAATGGAATGCACATGCATGCACGTTTGACTTCTGCTTCCAGGAGTGGTGTGGCCTGGATTAATTGGTGCCATGGGCCAGATCCAGTCCACAGGCCGTAGTTTGGGCACCCCAGCTGTATACTATCTTAACTGCTGAAATTGATGCATCAATATTCAAGCAGGTCTTTGCTAAGTAAAGCTAAGCATCATTTTTCCTGCTCACAACATGGATATGATATTGTGCAGCAATATCAGGCCATAATTTTGTGTCAAAGATTTTCTGGGTTGAAAGGATTTTTGCTGGAGAAAATCCACTCAGGGGATGCCCGTATGAGGCTCCTTTCATGTCGCCAAGATCATTTCCCACCTAAGTGGTCCCTATTTATCTACTTGCAATTTCTTGCAATAGGCTACAGTGGTTCAGTAGTTAAGAAGCTCCTCTTTTTTCTGGAAGGCCAGCAAGTTTGCAGTTTGAGACCCAGGTACTACATGATGGTTTGAGTGCAGGCTCATGCTGGGCTACTGGGATGGGCAGCCACACACCTCTACTTCGAACTCATAACTTAAAGGGTCATGCCACCTCTGCAGTTTCCGCTTTGGCTCCTCTCACTGGCCTTCCCTTTGTCCTATGGGAGAAAGTCCGAAGCGCTTCAGTGGCAGGGGGTGGCAGCGGTGAGAGGAGCTGAAGTGGAAACTGCCAAGGTGATGTGGCCCTTTAAGTTATGAGTTCTAAGTAGAGGTGTGCAGCCGCCCATCCCTACATCCCAGCATCCTGGCATGGGCCTGATTAAGTGCCCGTCTCTGTCCCAGCTCCTGCTAACCTAGCAGCTCAAAGGCAAGGAATTGCAAATAGATAAATAGGGAAAATATCTTGAGGACATGAAAGGAGACTCATCCAGATGACCCATGAGCAAAGTTTCTCCAGCAAAATTCATTTCAACCCAGAATAATTTCTGACACAAAATAATTATTATCAGACAATTTCCTGATAATTATCAGGCATTTTGAATGGTGGATACAAAAGCAAAATATCCCACAATCAAAAACCAGAGGGCTTTTTTGAAAAATAAAAGTAATACATTATAGTTTGCATGAGTTTCATGCATTGCAGCACATTTCTTTGAATACTCTGGAAGATGGTTGACTATCTACTCACTTCAGATATTGTAAATTTTTAAAATGTTGGGAGAAAATAAATAAAAACCACACTAAAAGAATTACACTAGAGGCCATTAGAACACGAAAATAGAGTTATATTTTCCTGAGGAAGAAAAATCAAAAAATCTATGAACCGGCTAGATTTTGAAATTAAGAAACAAATAAGTGAACCTGTTTCATGTGGGGATTTACAAGTGAGTTTGAGACACATTTTTTGGTATATAGAAGACTCCTTTGTTGATTGAACCAATTTTGTTTATATTTGAAGATATATATATATATATATATATATATATATATATATATATATATATATATATATATATATATATATATATAGATAGATAGATAGATAGATAGATAGATAGATAGATAGATAGATAGATATAGATATAGATATATAGATAGATATAGATATAGATATAGATAGATATAGATATAGATATAGATATAGATATAGATATAGATAGATAGATAGATAGATAGATAGATATAGTCTAAGACATTGAACAAGAACTTTGAAGCAATATACAAGACTAAGTGTGGATTAAATAAAATATTATGAACTTTACAACTTTACACAACAGAGCCATAAGCAGTTTTTTTGAGAGTGGGATTTTGACACTGCTTTGCCACAGGATTTTTGTTCTCATCAAAGGCAGGAAAAGGCACAGAAAAGTCCTTCTGATTTGTCCTGGAAAGACACAGACATGGTAAGGAGAGAAAAAGAAAAAAAAGGTAACATAGAATTAAGGCTTTCTTCCCAACAGCAGAAGAACAGACATCTCTACCTTTGCCCCTGTCTCAGTTTGTATGCAAGGACCAGCCCCCAAAGCCCCTAACAATGCCCCCCCCTGCCAACAGCACTCCCCCTTTCAACAAACTTTCACCAGCTTTTCCAGGGGGGTGCTTAACCAATTCTACAGGGAAACCTGAACTACAGGGAAACCTGAATTAGCCCTGGGCTAATACTATTATAAAACAACTGACCGATATCTGCCTTATTTCGGTTGACTCTCTTCGGGCAATCTCCAAGCACCTTGATAAAATTTGGAAACAACTAGAAACCTTGAAACAGGACTTTGCTCAAATTACAGTTAAATTTTATCAAAAGACTAATTCATCAGGGAATTTTGCTGGATCCCTCCCCTCAGACTCAGCTCAGGCAACAACCTCTGGTTCACACCAGGAGTTAATTGTCTGTAACAAAAACAAGGTGTAGAGGATTTTACAGCAGTGATTAAATGGTGATAGTCCACCAAAGCAAAGACAGCCACTGGTGGAAAAATAAATTCAGTATAATTACTTCTCTTACTCAGATGTTGGCTATCCTGGTACAATCATCTAATCTTGTTCACTTCCACTTTCTCCAAAGTTTGCAAAACTACAAGAGGATTTTTCTGGCTTTCAAAACAGTAAAAATCCCATCTTGGCCTCAAAGGCTCTCAGAAGGGCTGAAGATTTATGATCTGACTCCCCAATGTGTTTTTAAAGAGACAGGAGTTACCAATCTATTACTAGCTAGCAGTCAACCTACTTGTCTTCCAAGTGCTGGAATGGTACCTTTCCAAATAACAGAGCAGGACTAATTTCTCATGATGATATTGATACATATCTTTTGGCAAGGACTATGGGCACAAACTACAAACAACTAGCTGCTGATTTCATGCTTAAAGATAAGTTTACTCAACTTTTACATAGGCTTCCTGCTATAAGACAACCTGAAAGCACCTTGGATCTGGGGATTAGTTCTGACCAAACCTGTTGTTTCAGGGTCACCAACTAAACATCCTTCAAAAGTTGGCCAACTAAATCCCAGTGCAGAGTCTGACAGCAATGTGAACCAGATATGGAAATGGATCGAGGGATCAGAAAGGAGTCGAGGATCAAGATGGACTCCATTGCAGCCCCCCACTTTACCCAAAGAAAATTGAAACAAACAACATCAGTAACACAAATAAGACTGATAGTAAATATCCTTGCCCACTCTCTCCAAAGGTGGTGGTAACCAACTTCACAGATTTGAGACCAGGAGCCATCTTTGCTACAGATCCAAATTTTAACAAGCTAACTCACTCCTATTCCCTGAAAGCCAGCCCATACAAACAAGCTCCTATTCTAACCTTACTCCATGAGATACACCACTTTTATCAGTAGACCCAGACATAATACAAAAGCAAAAAAGTGATCAAGATCCATGTGGGAAGGAGAAAATCAGCCTAACAAGGCAAACTCAGTAGCCCTTACCCCAGAGGCAGCAAGGCCTGACAGGCTTTCTGAACAAGAAAGGGGAATCGCTGCTATCAATTCTGACATCTCCCAAGCTATGGTATTGGGACCAATTGAAGAGGAGAAGGAACAAATAGAGCATGCCTCCCCCCAAGCGGATTGCATCACCATCAGGATGCAGATACTTTTACCTTTCTCTCTCATTTCTGCTGCTGTGTTTATATATTTCAACCATTGCTGCTATCACTATTGATTAGCTCTGTGACTTTATAGTGTCATCCCCCACCCCATAAGCTTTGGAAGTCACCTGTGTTCCCTGAACAAAAGAACAAGATAGAAAAATGCATTACTTTTAGAAGAACAAGATAGAAAAAGAGAAAGAAGAAAGAACTTTTTCAGAGGTTTTTGACATGTTAAAATAAGCTTTTCAAGCATCTAAGTCTGCCATTAATGGTTCTTTCTCCCTGTTTTGAATTTATGGAAATAATCCTTAGAAATCCCAACAGTGCAGTATCTTTTGTTCAAAACAAATTTGAGCAAACAATTTGTTTTCTACTGTCTATAGTTCATTACAACTAATTACGAGGTATTGGTATTGAACATGCTCCAGCTGGCATTGAACTTGAAAAATTTCCTTTGGCTTTATCATACCAGTAAGTCTTGCCAATACTTTGGTGAATTTTAAAGTTAAAATATATTGGAAATATATAGTTTCTTCTATAGAATATAATAATGAATAATAATATTATTATTTTATCCTCAATTTAGTTATATATGAAATGGATACCTTGAAAAGATAAGTCAGCATTGCAGCATCACTGTGAAGAATTTTATGTCATTAGTTTAAGTCATTAGCCATCCACCCCCCATCTGATTTCTGAGGATAAGAGTGCCTATAATCAGGTTATCATGTGATCACACTAAGAATCAGCAAGGTTTATATGTGAAAACTTTTACCTTTCCTGTCAAAGCAGTACCTCCTGATCTATATGCAATTTATTGCTTTTGAACTCCTAGTTTGGCAGGAGCTGGGACAGAAAATGTGCACTCACTCTGTGACTTAGTACTTGAGTCTTGAACGGCTGACCTGCTGACCTTTCATTTGTCACACTCAGCATCTTAACCACTAAGCCACCACAACCTTTTCCACTATTTTTAGTCAGAAGTAATCATGGCTTTGATATATACAGATGACACCACCCTAAAGGCAGAAAATGAAGAAGACCTAAAGAGCCTCTTGATGAGGGTGAAATAGGAGACTGCAAAAGTTGGCTTGAAACTCAACAAAAACACACACAAGATGATGCCATCTGGCCCAATCATTCCCTGGGAAATAGAAGGAGAAGAATTGGAATCAGTGACAGACTTTAACTTCTTGGGATCTCAGATCACTGCAGACAATGACTGCAGTCACAAAATAAAAAGATCCTTACTCCTTGGGAGGCAAGCTATGGCACACCTAGAGAGCATAATAAAAAGTAGAGAGATCTACCTTGCCAATAAAAGTCTGCATAGTTAAAGTGATGGTTTTCCCAGTAATAATGTATGGCTGTGAGAGCTGGGCCATAAGGAAGGCTGGGTGAAGAAGAATAGATGCCTTTGAACTGTGGTGATGGAGAAGACTTTTGACAGCCCCCTAGTCTGCAAGGATATTAAATCAGTCCATCCTGAAGGAAATCAACCCTGCTCCCTGGAAAGACAAGTACTTGGAGCTCAAGTACTTTGAACACCAAATGAGATGAGAGGACTGACTTGAGGACACACTGATGCTAGGAAATATTGAAGGCAAAAGGAGAAGGGTGTCCCAGAAGATGAGATGTCTAAGTGGCATCATTGACTCAGTGGGTGTAGATCTGAGCAGACTCCAGAAGATGCTGGATGACAGAAAAGCCTGGTGTACAGTGGTCCATGGGTTAGCAAAAGGTGCAACTGAACAACAATGATTATGGCTTGACTGCTTGTGTACCATTCAGGTATGAAACAGCTGATCTCTACTGACTCTCTCAGGAAATGCACAACAGCTGTTTGCATGCCATCCTGGCAAATGGAAGGATTTGTGCCTCCTCTTTACTCCATGTATCCCAAAGCTGTTCAACTTTGCTCGTTGGGACAAAGCTGCTTCTTTTGGTTGGAGAAAAACATTATGATGGCCTTCAGAAACTGCTTTGTATTTATTATTTATCAATTTATCCAAACTATTTTACCCTGCCTTGCTCCTGTAAAATGACCGAAGGTGGATCACATCATATATTTTTTTTTAAAAGACAATACGAATAGTAAAAATAGTTCTTACAATATTAAATGAGAATTATGCATGCATTGTGCTTTTCCTCATTTCCTGGCCATCTTGGAGGCACTCCTTGAGTAACAGCATGGCCAACGTTAGCCAACAAAACATTGGCCATCAAGAAGCTGAAAAAGTCCTTAGAATCCATAAATGCAAGAATTAAACAAATCCTTGATATCTAGCTGCTGTGAATTAAATTTCATTGATTACTTGATACATGGTGGAAAGACTAATGGTGGCTTCATAGACTTCAAGCAGCTTTTTCTTTACCCTGTAGAATTCATCATCCTAGTTACAGATCTACTATATTTTCTAATATTATATTTTCCTATGTCAATCACATGGAATTCTGTCTTATTCCCTTATCACACCAGTTTAGGTGCCCCAGTCCTGTCAGTTTCTCATTAAAACTTGATGTAGAAATGACCTTTGATCTCCCAAAAAGGTTAGCTTGTGGATAGTGACAAACTGTTGTTTAATGTTCTTCCCTTTCAAACTTAAAATGTTCCACACATTATATAGACTTTCTGAGTGATTTACCATTGTCTCTAATTTTCAAGCTAAGAAAAAAAATATATCTTCTGTGCAGTACTAACAGAAATTAGCTTGACTAACACCACTGTTGCCTCGCCTGCTAGTCTCAGCATCAGCTACCATTGCTGACCAGTAGCTGTTGGCTATCATCCCCATCACCACTGCAACTATCCATTGTCTGCTGCTGATGTGGTTGTTATCTTGAAAAGTGAACACTCTTAGTTTGGTGTCTCAGCTGGGACTATTCTGCTAGGATGACCCTGCTAGGAATCCATACTCTTAATGGAGTCTGGCCTACTGACAGAATTGCTCTCAGCTTCCCTGACACATATTACAATGTGCTTCAAAGGAGGGATACTCCATTTACCCCTGACATAAACATTTTAGAAACCAGCCATATGGTATCCATTATTTAGGACAAGTTATGGTTGACTCCTAATTATCTTCACAAATCTTGTAGCTCTTAACCCCTGACCAAAGCCTATGCTAACTAATTAGGTGACCTATTTCACTAATCAAAATGACAATAGACACTAAAAGTGGGATTCTAAACTGAAGTGAGTACAGACTGCCAATGAAAAATTCGTACTGATGGTCAAGGATATTTGGGGGATATATATTGTGCTGTCTCAAGAGAAGAAGTAAAACTTGTGAGAAGTTAACTATTTGTTAAAAATATCAATTTGGGCAAATGCAAAACATAGTGGAATTCTATTTTCAGTAGTTTTTCTTCAGGCCTGTGCAGCACATTGCCAAAGAATACTGATCTGATCCTGCCTATTTGAATTTTAGTTATTGTATTTACCCTGATATATTATTAATATTGCCATTTGTTCATTGTGGTAGGAAAAAACAAACATTTTGGTTTACCCACATTTCTGATAAAGTACCATTTCCCCATGGGTTCTGTATCAAAAGGCTATACACATAAGATTTTTTGTTTTAAAAAATGATACAATGTTCTACAAAACAGTTTCTAATACTGTATGTTAGATGGATACTGTATGTTTTGGGTATTAAAGATGAAGAATCCAACTTGCTTAGTGTGGATTTAGTGTGGAGAAGCTGGACTATGAAAATGAAGATATCAGGGGAAATTACCCTATTTCCCTAAATAAAACATAAATGTGGCTCAATGAAAATATTTTCTGATAATTAGACTTTTCATAGAAATCCAGATTTGAACTTGAATAGAATCATTCCAGATTCCCCTTCCAGTTTAATAATATATTCAATACTTATTAGTCAGATTTCATACCTATGCTTCAAAAATGTCCAACAATTGTCCATTAAATCTGACTTCCATGTGGGTTTCTAATACTATCATTAAGGTAGCAGTGGTACAGCATTCCCATGAAATTGCCAAGTTAACATTGTACTCAACAAGACAAGAGATTCTGAAACTATTTTGTTTCTTTTCCTTAAAAATGCAAAGATTATGTCTGACAGAGCACAATCCCTTAACTTTATGGTAAAAGCATAGCATAAGAAGTTATTAATATTCAAAGGCTGTTACCACAAATCCCTTTATAAAGCAGCATTACTTAAGCATTTGAATGGCACTGCGACATTGTTTTTCAAGAAGTCTGTCCTTGAGAGCCAATGAATTCCATTTTGTTAAGAGGGTTAATTAGGGTCATGCTTATAATGGGGTAAAATGGAACCAAGAGCTAGACTAAAAGTTGGCTTATATTAGTCTTATATTTCAAGGTCACCATTATGTGTTGTTATTATAGTGGGTGAGAGTTAAAAGGGGAGGGTGATATGAATTGTGCAGATTTCCTTCTACATAAATATTTCCAAAACTCATGGCTGGCACTTTCCACCTCTAAATGACTTGGTTTAGATCACAATTCTGGCATCCACTTATTTGGCAAACTACTCACCTGTGAGAGCTCACAAATGACAGCATGACCTTTCATTTCAGATCATTAATGCATCTTTGGAGCTTCTCCCTCATATACCCTACGTTCTCAGAAGAGGGCCAGTTATGGGTTGCCCTTGCCTTTTAATGTAAACAGTAAAGAGACATGAAGGAACTCACAGAATGATTTTGTTAGCAAAGCAGTAAAGGCTCGGATGCTTCAAAAGTCAATCTCTGCTAAATTAAAGGGCCAACACCTTTGCTGAGACATTCTCCTTTCCAAATTCACACATCAAATCCAAAGGCAAACAGCAACTCTATGGAGAGTAACATGTGAATAGCTACAGTTTGAAACATTGCTCAACATCATAGGACAAGCTTTTTGTGTTTAAATGAAAGGGGTGAAAGCACACACTCATGCACAAAGAGCCTGGTTTTTCTATTTCACATTCTTTCAATGATTCCTGATATGGAGCCTCTCTAAAACATGATTGTAGTAAAGAAAGAAGTATTTTCAATTCATGTTTCTTATTTTCCTTTAACCTTTCCTTCATCTTTTGTTCACCATATAACCTGGGAAATTTTTCATCCTCATTAGTGTCATGAGGATGACACGGGAATTACAAAAAATCTGTAAAAGGTTGTATTACTTGGAATTTGATCTGGAGTGCTCATACATTTCTTTGTAGATGAGATGACTGTCTCCTGTTCAGCTCTGTCTATACTGGATTGTGCTGTCTGTCTGCTGCTACCCATGAGACTCAAGAAGAGGAGAAAACATCAGCTGGTGTGCTTGTGGGAGATCTATAAACCTATGTTCTAATAGTTTTGAGTGGGGATGGGTGGTTTGATTGTCTTTTTAACTTTATTTGCTTGCTTTTCATGTCTTCAGTGGGGGGAAAGGTTGTGTGCATATTTTATTTTGTTATTTCCCTCCTGTGTAAGGTTTGTGTGATTTCCTAGTTTGATTGTTTATTTTAGAAAATGTTATTTGGTTAATTTTCTCTCTGAAAAGTGTGTAACTTGTGCAGTTTTGGGGCAGACTCTATGCTTCTGTGTGGTGAGATGGCTGAGAAGATGAACTTTGTCATTGGGACAAGGTATTCCTGGACTATATGTAGATAGTGGTGGTAGTTGGTTGTACTGTTGATCTTTTTGGAACAGACTGATTCTCTGTTGCCTTCCCTTTCTGCTATTTTTGTATAGTTTTTAAGGGATTTTAGGGCTTTTGGATAAGTACCTGAAAATACAAATTAAGCAATAATCACATTAAAGAGGTGGTCCCTTTTATTTCAAATGAAAGGTTTCATGCATGAAAACTGAAAAACGAAGAATTTGACACAAAACAAAAAATGACACGTTTGCCTTGCACATCCCTGATCTTTACTGATCATCACTCATGCATGCATGCACGCACGCACAAATTCATGGGCTTGGCATTTCCTGCATTAAGGGGCTTAAACAAGCATGAGGGAGGTACTTACACTAACCTGCAGTTTTTTGTCATATGATGTATTTGATAAAAGAGGATAGGTAGAATAGATTAAGCAAACTTGAATTAATTATTGAATATGTGACTGTACAGTCACAATTCTGGTGCAAAATTGACATTTTCTTACCTCCAACCCCAAGTAGACATTGTTTCTGGTGGAACATATCTGATCCTACAGTGTGTTCATTGAGATTGGTTAGTGAGGACATATTGCAGTGTTTAATTGATGTGGACATTAAGTTACTGGAAGGTGCATCACTTTTGCCCACATTTTGAAAGGAAGAACTTATCTGTGGTCTGAATTTCCTTGCTTTGAAAAGTTCTATTTTTTTTAAAAAAATGATCCCAGAGTTCTCCATTGCAATATTTGCTGTGACTATACAAAAATAAAGTTTGTGTAATCAAATCTCTTTCTGAAAGGGTTCTATTTTGTTGACCACACACATGATCAACAAGTCTTGTTAATTGAACCATCTTAATGTTGAGGTTTTGACTGAGATTTTTAACAAATGTAGGTGATGGGAATAAGTCCCTGGATAGGTTTAATAGCTTCAAGCTGAATGAATAAGTAATTTGTAGTTTGTTCAGTTGAATTATGACAATCTGGTTGTTCTCTGTTTTAGATGAAACAAGAACAGCAGAAATTGCTTACAATGAGAAACCATTTGCAGGAAAGCCCAGAAAAGAGAAAACATTATAACACATTAAACACATTTGTTTCATTTTAAGTGGGATACCCATACATGTCAAGTTTTGGAATGAAAATAAAGGAAAATTTGGGTCACTCCCCTCTCTCCACCAGGCTATGCCCCCTCCTCCCCAAAATCCAGGCACATTCAAGAGCCTAGAAGAGGAGGAGGCACTAGAGCCAGGGAGGAGTGTTGGGCTCCCCCTCAGGTTGGAGGAAGAACTACCCCCTAGGCACTCCCCCACTCCCCTTAGCACTACTGCTGCCCCTCAAGGGGAATAGGCAGCAGGCCAGCTCCTACAGGTCAGCCTTACTGTAATAATTCTATTTTAAATCTCTTTCCGCATTCTCTGCTGAGACAACATTTCATATTATGGTGATTTTTCATGGAACTGTTTTTTACACTTTAATCACTTAATTGTCTACTGTCTTAGCCTTGTATACGTCAATTTCATTTTTTAATACTCTGTGTTTAAGGCAGGACCATCGAAATATCCTCTTTATGTTGTATGCAAATATACTTGAAGCTCATTGGCTCATTGTCTCTTCCCTTTAACACCCTCTTTCCCAGGAGAGAGAAGAAGTGGCCGGCGGGAGTTGTTGTTGTCACTGGGCACATGGTGGTGCCACTTGTGTGCTCTCACACGTACGCATACCTTCCTGTTGTGGCTGGGAAGGGGGACCATGCGGGAGCCCATGGCTGCCATCTGATGCCATTGTTAGGTGGTAATTTGTGACATTGGGCTTCTGGCACGGAGTTGTGACGCCCACACGCTTGTGTGCACAGGCACACCAGTGACACTGTTGGGATGCCTGTGGGTAGGGCTTACACCCCACCCATGGCCCCTGGACCCCCCTCTTTGACCTCTTGGATATGGAAGGTAGGTCCAGGATGATTGTCAAGGGGGTGGGTAGTGAAGGAGGGCAGGCATGCAGGACATAAAAATGTACATCTTTGCTTTAGATATATATAATAGATTATCAGTAGTGCTATTGGAGAGAAATTTAAATGTTCCTTGAAATATTTCCTCTGTGTGATTAAATTTAAAATAAAAGACCTGTCTGTTTGAAGAACTGGAAGAAAGCATAAGAAATTAAGAAACTGTATGTTCAAGAAAGGAAGAAAGGCATGGAAGCCTAATGTTGCTATTTTAAGAGTAGGGAAAACGTAGCAGCAAATAACTATCATATTGACCCTGGAGTAACCTAGAATATCCAACTGACTAAATTTTCTTCATTTGTGGATTAACCATTATGAGAAGATCCAGAAAAAACAAGAAGGCAAGTAAGAATCTATTTGCTGTCAAATGACCTATATGTTTTGAATTAGCACATTCATTATTTTCTATATGATAATAATATTTTTTCCTGAACTCTTTTCAATTAATTGTTCATCCTTAACACTACAAAATGTAAAATGTGTTACTCAAGCTGAATAGGAATGAAAGATAAGACCGGGGAAGTTTCAAAATACATTTCAGTGGCTTTGTCTGTCAGGAGTGAACCACATTCATTCTGATTTAACATAGTAATATTTTAGTATCCTTACACAAAATATTGATTTTTTTATCTCATGAAGGCTTTGGCTTCATGAATGGTTAAATGGCAAGAGGAAATGTTGATCTATGCTAGTTTGTAGTCTAGAATAGCAGGATAAATCAGATGTAGATTTTTAATTAACCATAATTCATACTTACTATAGAATAAGCATTGACATCTTGGGCATCAGTGAGCTCAAATGGACAGGGATGGGCGAATTCAGCTCTGGAAACCATCATATCTACTACTGCGGGCAAGAAAACCTTAGAAGAAATGGAGTAGCCATAATTGTCAATAAAAGAGTGAGAAAAGCAGTAATGGGATACAATCTCAAAAATGACAGAATGATGTCAGTCAGATTTCAAGGCAAACCTTTCAATGTCACTGTGATCCAAATATACGCACCAACCACTGGTGCAGATGAAGCCACAATGGACCAGTTCTATGAGGACTTACAACACCTCATAGAACAGACACCAAGAAATGATGTCCAAATTATATTAGGAGGCTGGAATGCCAAAGTAGGAAATCAAAAAGTGGAGGGAATAACAGGCAAATTTGGTCTTGGAACACAGAATGAAGCAGGGCAAAGATTGATAGAGTTCTGCCAAGAGAACGCACTGGTCATAGCAAACACTCTCTTCCAGCAACACAAGAGGCGACTTTACACATGGACATCACCAGATGGCCAACACTGAAACCAGATTGACTACATACTCTGCAGCCAAAGATGGAGAACCTCCATACAGTCAGCAAAAACAAGACCTGGAGCAGACTGTGGCTCAGATCACAACCTACTGATCGCAAAATTCAGGCTTAGACTAAAGAAAATAGGGAAAACACGGAGACCAGAAAGATATCACCTAGACAGCATCCCTAAAGAATACACGGTGGAGGTGATGAACAGATTTAATGGCTTAGACTCGGTAGACAGAGTACCGGAAGAATTATGGACGGAGATGAGGGACATCATGCAGGAAGCAGCAAAGAAAACCATACCAAAAGAAAAGAAGAGTAAGAAAGCAAAGTGGTTGTCTGATGAGGCTCTTAAAATAGCAGAGGAAAGAAGGAACGCAAAAGTCAAAGGAGAAAGGATAAACTACAACCATTTGAACACAGAAATTCAAAGAAAAGCAAGGAGAGATAAGGAAAACTACCTCAAAGAACAGTGCAGAGAAATTGAGGAAAACAACAAAAGAGGCAGAACCAGAGATCTTTTCAAAAAAATTGGGGAAATCAAGGGAACATTTAAAGCAAAAATGACCATGATAAGGGACAAAGACGGAAAGGAGCTAGCTGATGCAGAAGAAATTAAGAAAAGATGGAAAGAGTACACAGAGGAACTTTACAAAAAGGACCTCAACACTCCTGATAATCACAATGATGAAGAAATTGAACTTGAGCCAGACATCCTGGAGAGTGAAGTCATAAAGGCCCTAAAGAGCACTGCAAACAACAAAGCTAGTGGAGATGATGGTATCCCAGTTGAATTTTTCAAAGCGCTAAAAGATGATGGCGTCAAATTACTGCATTCAATATGCCAGCAGATTTGGAAAACAAAACAGTGGCCACAGGATTGGAAAAGATCAGTATACGTCCCAATCCCAAAAAAGGGCAATGCCAAAGAATGTTCAAATTATCGAACAATCGTGCTCATCCCACATGCCAGCAAGGTGATGCTCAAGATAATACAGGACAGACTTCAGCAGCATGTGGAGAGAGAATTACCAGAGGTGCAGGCTGGTTTCAGAAGAGGCAGGGGGACTAGAGACCACATCGCCAACATACGCTGGATCATGGAGAAAACAAAGGAATACCAGAAACAAGTTTACTTTTGTTTTATTGACTACACTAAGGCATTTGACTGCGTGGACCACAACAAGATGTGGCAAGTAATTAAAGAGATGGGAATACCAGAGCACCTCATATGCCTCCTGAGAAATCTGTACATGAACCAAGAAGCAACAGTTAGGACAGAACATGGAATAACAGAGTGGTTTGGAATAGGAAAAGGAGTAAGACAAGGCTGCATTTTGTCACCATGCTTATTCAACCTATACACAGAGCACATAATGCGCAGTGCAGGGATGGAGGAATCACAATATGGGATTAAAATCGCTGGGAGAAACATCAATAATCTGAGATATGCAGATGATACCACCCTAATGGCAGAAAGTGAGGAAGACTTAAAGAATCTCTTGATTGGGCTGAAGGAGGAGAGTGCAAAAGCTGGCTTGAGACTCAATATCAAGAAAACCAAGATAATGGCAACAGGCCCCATCAGTTCCTGGAAAATAGACGGGGAAGAAGTAGAAGCAGTGACAGATTTTACTTTCTTAGGATCAAAGATCACTGCAGATGGGGATTGCAACCATGAAATAAAAAGGCGACTGATTCTTGGGAGACAAGCGATGAGAAACCTGGGGAACATAGTGAAAAGCAGAGACATTACATTGCAAACAAAAATTAGAATAGTCAAAGCAATGGTTTTCCCAGTAGTAATGTATGGATGTGAGAGCTGGACAATTAGGAAGGCTGAACGCAGAAGAATAGATGCCTTTGAAATGTGGTGTTGGAGGAGGGTTTTGAGAGTCCCCTGGACAGCGAGGAGAACAAATAGGTCAATCTTAGAAGAAATTAACCCTGACTGCTCATTGGAAGGTCAAATAGTAAAGATGAAGCTAAAATACTTTGGACATCAAATGAGAAGGGAGGATTCACTTGAGAAGGCATTGATGTTGGGAAAGGTGGAGGGCAAAAGAAGAAGGGGGAGGCCAAGGATGAGATGGCTAGATGGTATTATAGACACAATGGGCACAGAGCTGGGAGGGCTGAGGGGGATGGTAGAGGACAGAGGCGCCTGGAGGACAATGGTCCATGGGGTCGCAAAGGGTCGGAGTCGACTGTGCGACTGAACAACAACAAAATAACTTCTAGAAGACTTATTTGTTGTGTTTTTATCATTCTGTTCTGAGAATTGGGAGATCTGTCCATTTCACTTTCTCAGTAATAGAGTGGTTTAGAGGGGCAATATTATTCTGATCAATTGCTCTTACTATCTTAGATGATATGGCTTACTATTGTCTCATTGTTGTATTCTGTCTTAAAATCTCAGGATTTAAAGCAGTAAGCAAGCAAGCAAGTAAGCAGACAAACAGACAATCAAAAACATTTAAATAAAATTCATATTGCTGAAATTTGCTTTGTTATGCAAGCCGAAGCCAAAGAGCATAACATTCAATAACCTTTAGCTTGCAGTTAACAATTTGCTTCTGGGATTCCTAAGAGCATTTGTGCCCACTGGCTCGACACACACTCGAAAATCACAGCAGGCACTTGTTAATTGTCATCTGGGAGGCAATGAAGGTTATGCTGTTTGCCTTCCACATCGGTAACGAAGCAACAGGATTTCAACTAATTCATCTGCAGTAAAGTAAATTGAGTAGCCCAATTCCAATTGTTAGTCCCATGGAGAGTATACCCATAAATTCAATTGAACTTACATGTTAATGTACCAAGCTTCTCTTGGATATATCCTTTTGTACAGATGTGATAATGGTGCAACTTTTGGAAGTGATTGGCATAAGAAATCTTTGTAGTCATTATCAACTGCATATGATGAATAAAATCATATGTTGTTTGGACAACTGTAAAAGAGGCATTTAGCTGGTTAGTCTGTTCTGTTTGTAACAAACAGGATTCAGGTCAGTCTTTTCACCATTAAATTAAACTTCAGAGCATAATTTCCCTTGACATCCAATAGGGTGGAAGGAGGAGGAGGAGGAGGAGAAGAGGAGGAGGAAGAGGAGCATAATTATGTTTCGTCAAAGCCATGGGATCTTCATTTTTCCATCAGCTATTCTATTTCAACAACCAGAAGTGCTAAGATAGCATGAATGATTATCTTAACCTTATTGTTCCCTTAGTTACATGTAATATATATTTGAAATATACTTAAATATCATTTCCAACTAAAAACAAACATTACTTAAAAGGATTGTTCACATGCATGACCTCAGCACTTTAGATTTAAAAAAGGAAAAAAATACACTGAAGTCTTAAATCTAATTCTTCTGCCTTCAAAATTGCTATCCTCTTTAATTTAAAAAAGAAAGAAAGATTGTACTAACATATCCATGGGCATTATAATAGGTACATGTTTGACTGATTAATTGTCCTTGGTGATTTATAATGGAAAGTGTAAATTATGCAAATTGCCATTATTTCCATTTTAATTACTAGTATCCATCCATAGCACATAAAAGAACACAAAAGGCATTGAAACATTTGTCATATTTCTAAACTATCATTCCACTAATGAAAGGGAACTTTTCAATACAAAGATGGAAAAAAGAATGTTGTCAACAATTCATCCTGCAAAATGATTTTCTTAATGTCAAGGCAAATTTTGAGCTGGAATCATTGCATTCTGCCCACTTGAAAATCTATACACTATAGTTGCAATTAGACAAATTATTCTTCATTTCCCATTTCAAATTATTGTGCAAAGTGTAGAGTGCTGCATTCAGCTAAATAAACTTTTCCATTTAATTGGCAGATTATTATTCAAAAATTGAAGATGTATTCATATATGTCTAGTTCTCTTAAAAAAAGTGGTGAATCCTATAATTAGCATGAGCATTCACCTTTCACTTAATTGTAAGTAATGAAATGGGAGCCTCATGTACTGTTCTTACACCAACATCTAACTATTTGGTCCCATGTATGCCACTTACTTACATTTGGAAAAAAATTGCTCAATTTCATTGTGTAACAGTCTATTCTGATACAGTAGTTTATTTCCCAGATTCTATTATGCATGTTTGCTTTTTATCTATTGATGTGTAGATTGTGCCCATTTAAACAATAGGTGACTTTCTTGTAAGGTCCCAACACTTGCACTGTGTTTTTTTCTACTCATTTCCTGTCTAACTTATCAAAAATTCTCAGCATTCAGTGCCATTAGCCTAAACTAGCCTTGGCTGATGGAATCATTTGTTCAATGGCATGTCAACATATGTACAAATCCAGTTGAGACTAGCAATTGAATTATTCTTCTCTCATTTATGGGCATTCTTTACAGAGTGAGAAAATCATATTTATATCTGGAACCATATCAACAAAATCAAAGGAATTTTGATCCATAGATCATTCTCACATGCTGATGTGAAACAAGGGCACAGATATTTCTAAAGAAATCATCTTGATCTGTAAAACTATTTTTAAAAATGTGCATTTATTTTTCTATTTGTTAGGAGGAAACTCAGAGTAGTTTTGTTCAAATGATATAAAGTCAAGTGGATACATACTACATACTATAATATTGAACACCTTTTTTAAAAAAAATCAGCACCATAAACAGAATATCCTTAAGGTATGGATAAATGAAGCATATACTGTATAAATGAAGTATATACTATAAAAGTGCTCACATGAATAGTTTTTAAAACCCAGTGTGATGTAGGAGACAGAGTGAGAGGTGTGGACTCAGGAGGTCTGGATTCAGTATTGATATTAGCCATGGAAACTGTATAGAGCTGATAAAACTATTCCTTAACAATCTTAATTACTCTGAAAGCCCTATAAATGTCTTGAAAGTCAGTTTCAGCTTGATGGCACTTAACAACAAGATGAGTAGTTACCTCAAATATAAAATACAAAATGAATTCCTACACGCTATGTAATGCATTAATCATTAATTTCATCCTCTTTCCATTGGTAAACTGTAGTGAGCATTGACTTTGTTTCATGCTAAAAGTGCAATTAATATAATGCATTTTGAACATTTTTGTTTGTTTTTTTGTTTACCAACCACCACCTGAAGAAACATGTTACCCACCCTTGGCAGTTCATAACATGGTAAATATGTGTATAGACATTATAATACCATATAATGTATGTAAAGTCAAACATACATAAGCAAAAATAAAATAAAATAGAAAAAGAACAAAACTACATTGGCTGTGGGTGGATTGGAGACACTGACATTGGATTTAAAGACAACTATTTAGCATTATCAATTCAAACAATTGAACTAACAAAAAGTGTGCCATTAGAAGTTTCATTATATAAATAGATTTTAAGCCTACTCAAAATGCTGCCTCAGCTGTGCTGATAATTTATTCCATAAACTGGGTACCACCACTGTGAAGGCCCTCTTCCCAGTTACCCTCTTCTTGGCTACTCTTGGTGTTGACACCACCAGCAGATCATAATTTGAAAACTGGTGATGTGGGCATTTAATAGTTGGAAGAGATGCTCTGACAGGTAACAAGACTCCAAACTACATATTTAGAGCCCTGAAGGTCAGTGTGAAAACTTTACGATTGAAACAGAATCGCATCATGAGCCAGTAAAGCCCAGCCAGAGTTGGGGAATGTAATCATATTTTCTCAACTCACAAAACAACTGAGCAGTGGCATTCTACAATTTCTGTATCAAGGCAGCCTCACATGGCGAAAATTACAGTAGCTGATTTTTGAAAGCAAAAGTGCATGGATCAGCATTTTCAGAGACTTTCTATGCAAAAAGGTGTGCAGTTGGGTGATCTGACATACAGTAAAACCCCAATTTACGTAAAAAGTCTGTTCTGTAGCTTCTAATGTAAATAGGTGTTTTATGTAAATTGATGCATTGAAAAATAAGAAGATGGGTGTGAAATTGGTTTTCAGTGCACCCCTATGGAAAATCGTGATTTGCAGTCCTAGTGACCATCTCTGGTAAAGACAGGCAACACCCTCCCCACCCAACCCACCCCCCCCCCACACACACACACACCTACCTTTTAAGCTCTTCTCCGTGCCCCAGAGAAACCTCACATGAACAGCGGAAAGGGAGTAGATATTCCCCCCAACACTCTCCCAGTCCCAGCAGAAACAAATGGGGACTGCAGAAAATCATCACCACTGCTGCCGCTGCCTCCACCGCCATCACAGTAAGAGATGTCTTGTGACTTTCAGCAGGGGTGGGGGGTGACACAGGGTGGAATTTTGGTTTCCTGGTGTATTATACAAAATAGTTTTCAGGTTTAGTTGAATAAAGGCTGCTCTAGTCACACCAGTTATTTTAGTTTCCATCTTCAATGCTTTAATGTATGGGACCAGAGACAATGAAACAGCCGAAAGGTTGGCTTAACACAGGTTTATTGCATGATGATCCAGGGGAACATGAGGTAATGGCGGATGGGTAGCTCAATATATACAGTGGCTATACATTTTGAATGTGGCTCCTCGACAGTCTATTGGTTACTGTCCGCGTGACATCACGGACGGTCACGCCCTTCTTGTCCAGGTGTAGGTGATGGCGGGAATCTTCCCGCGCTGTTGTTTGCTGGTGAGTCTGGGCCAGGAGAGCTTGAACGCTCGCTATTGCCACCAGGTGGTCATTAGCTCGCGTCCTATTGCAAGGGCTACAGTTAAGCAGCTGCTGGTTATAATGTTACACAAGCATGGTTACATTGGATACACGTGAATGGATACATTGTAAAAGGTACAGTACAGAACACAACATCCCTCCCCCCTAGGATGGGACGAAGTCCCTCAACCAAGATGGCTTATTGCACACGCGTTTGGGCCGCGATGTGGGCTGACCTGCCCCAGGGGCGCTACTGCTTCCTCGTTCCCTGGTCCCTTGTCCTGAAACGGGAGAGGGAGACTTGTTAGAGGCTTGCCGTGGTTTGGCGGTTTTGGGGGAAGGGAAAAACTCCATTGTGGGCAGACCGGAGACACTCGGGGCTAACGAAAAACCCCTCTTCTCGCTTGGACGGGTGGGGGACCACTCCGCAAAACTTCCCCGGTTCTGAAAATCAAACTCTAACTCTGTTGGGGTATCCATATTAGTGGGGAGATCCCGCGGGATATCTATGAGATCGGCTTCCCTTCTCTCTGCTGACCGATCCCGCAGGATGTCTATGAGGACAGATTCCCTTTCCTCCCCCCTTGGTGGGGACCCATGGCCCCCCTTTCCTCCCCCTTGGGCTGAACGGGTGGGGGAGAACCCTAACGCTGAATCTTGTGTCCCGCGGTCCATGCCCTGTTCGCCGGGGGTCCTGTGCCAGAGCTGGTCTGCGTGCCGCCTCCAGAGTAGACCTGTGCCGGTCTCGACGCGGTACGAGACGGGGCCGGTCCACTCTAGGATGACGCCCAGTACTCAGGCCGGACCCGCGCTGGCATAATTCCTGCAATACACGGGGGCACCCACGTCGAAACTCTTTGTGTCCTCTATCCCAATGTTCTTCCCCTTGTCCTCTACTCTCGTGGGGTCTAGCCTAGTTAGTATGGTGGTCAGCTTCCTGCGCATCAACAGCTCTGCGGGGGAGTATCCTGACGCTAGGGGGGTCACTCGGTAACCTAGCAGAAACTGGCACACTTGATGGTTTAGGTCCCTGGGCCCCATGCGCCGCAGCGCATCCTTGGTGGTGCGCACAAGGCACTCTACTTGGCCGTTTGTGGCAGGGTGAAAAGGAGCGGAGGTGATGTGCCGAATGGCGTTGATTTCTGTGAATGCCCTGAACTCAGAGGACGTGAAACAACTTGCGTTGTCACTTACGAGGGTGTCGGGTAAACCGAACGTGGAAAAAACCCTCCGCAAATGCTTTATGGTTGTGGCCATGGACGTGCTTGTAACCGGAATGACCTCCAACCACTTGGAGAAGGCATCCACCACAAGGAGAAACAGCGTCCCACGGAACGGGCCAGCAAAGTCTACATGAACCCGGGACCACAGCCCCTTCGCCGCGTCCCACTCCCTGTGAGGCAGGCGGGCTTCTTCTGGTCTGGAACTTTGGCAGGGCTCACAAGTGCCGACCATGTGCTCGATGTCGGCGTCTAGCTGAGGCCACCAGAAATAGCTCCGTGCCAGGGCTTTGGAGCGCACAATCCCAGGGTGACTGACATGCAGGAGTTTGAGTACCCTCGGCCGTAAGGACGCCGGGATCACTACTCGCTGGCCCCACAGAAGGCACCCCCTCTCAAGGGACAACTCTAACTTCTTTCGGAAAAATGGGTCGAACTCCGCTGCCGGGGAGGACGCTGGCCACCCTTTCTGCACCCAGGAGCTAACCTTTGCTAAAATGTTGTCCTTGCCGGTCGCCTTGGCGATGTCGGCGGGCAGTATTGGGGGCGAGTCGAGGACTTCTATCATCAGCACCTGATGGTCTGGCTCCTCCCCGCCCACGTGGCTGTTCTCCTGGGGAAGGGGGGACCTCGATAGAGCGTCCGCATGGCTGATCTCCCTCCCGGGCCTGTACACTAACACGTGTTGAGAAAAATGGCCCACCTAAGCATCCTTGGGGACAGGATCTGTGGCGTGGGCTTATCTGCGGTAAAAATGCCTAGCAGGGGCTTGTGATCGGTCAGGATTGTGAAGGGGCGGCCGTACAGGAAGTCGTGGAACTTTTTGGTCCCCGCAATTATCGCTAACGCTTCCCTGTCTGTCTGGGTGTAGTTTCTCTCCGCTTGGGACAGGGACCTGGAATAGAACGCTATCGGGGCCTCCCTCCCGTTTTCCAGCACGTGGCACAGCACCGCCCCCACCCCCACCGGGGATGCATCACAGATCAGGACCACTGGGCGCTTGGGGTTGAAATGGGTTAGGATGGCATCAGACGCCAGAAGCTGTTTTAGCTCACTAAATGCCCTCTCTTGCTGGTCGCCCCACTTCCATGCCTCGTCCTTTTTAAGCAATCTGTGCAACGGTTCGGCCACGGCTGCTTTCCGGGGAAGGAAGGAGTGATAAAAGTTCAGCAGCCCTAGGAACGACTGCAACTCGGGCTTGGAGGTGGGGCGAGGGGCTTGCTTGATGGCGGCTACCTTAGACTTGGACGGCCTTATTCCCTCAGGAGTGACACGAAACCCTAGGAATTCGACCTCGGTCGCGAAGAAGACGCATTTGTCTTTTTGCAGTCTCAACTCCGCTTTTTCGAATATCGCCAGGACCTTGCCCAACCTCTTTGCCAATTCGGCCCGACTCCCCCCCGTTATCAATACGTCATCAAAATAAGGCAACACCCCCTCGAGCCCCTTCAGGAGGCGTTCCACGAGTGACTGGAAAATTCCAGGCGCCGAGTTTACGCCGAATTGAAGGCGCGTCACCTGGAACGCCCCCTTATGGGTGACTATAATTTGGGCAGCAGCGGCGGCTGGGGTCACCGAGAGCTGCTGGTAGGCTTGTGCTAAGTCGAGCTTAGCGAAACACTTTCCCCCATGTAACCTGGCCAGCAAATGGCTGACTACCGGCACCGGATACGCATTAGGGCGAATTGCCTTGTTGATGGTGCACTTGTAATCAGCGCATATGCGCACCTCCCCGTTGGCCTTTAGTGCTGTTACAATTGGAGTTTCCCACTCTGCAGAATCAACAGGAACAAGAATCCCCTGGCCAACCAATTTGTCCAGTTCCGCCTCTATTTTGTCCTTGAGCGCGAATGGCACCCGGCGCGGTTTGAGTCTTATTGGGCGGACCTCAGGGTCTAGGTTGAAAGCTACTGGGGGTCCCTTAAATTTTCCAAGTCCCTTTTTGAAGACTTCGGGGTGCGCGTCGCACACCTCTTGAATCGGGTCAGACCCAACGGCAACGGCGTGCACCCCCCCAATGAACAAACCCAGGGGCTGGAACCATTGAGTCCCGAGGAGGCTGCAATTCCCCCCTTTGAGAACAACTAGGGGGAGAGTCGCGGCATGTTTCTTAAATTGGACCTGAAAATTCCCAACCCCCAACACCGGAATGCAGTTCCCTTGCACGTCCCGAAGCGTGGACCTCAAAGCTTTGAGTTTGGGCCGCACGTGGGGGGCAATTTTCAGAAACTCCTTCTGGGGAATGATGGAATATGAGGAGCCCGAGTCAATTTCCATCCTAATGGGGGCCCCTTGTACTAGTACCTCAACAAAGTAACGGGGGTGTCCCGCGGACACGCTGAACACCGGTGCGTCGTCCTCGCTGTCGTCGGCGATGCGGCCCACGCCGTCTCGCTTCCTCGTGGCCTGGGTACCGTCCTTGGGTCTCGTCGCGCTGTCTCTCGAGCTCTTCTGAGCCTCGCGCCGTTTCCTGCAGACCTTGGCGATGTGCCCGCGGCGGCCGCAGTTGTGACACTCGGCCTTTCTGAAGGGGCATTTAGCGCGGTCGTGGTTCGCTCCGCAGCCGTCGCAACGCCGGCCTTCCTTCCGGACCTTCCGGACGTCCTCGTCGTCGCTGCTCTCCGCGGACGACTTCGAAACTCGCCGGGCCGCGTGCACCGGAACGTGCACCGAAGTCTCTGCCTTGCCCGTCTTTGTCCGCCAGTCCTGGAGCTCCTGGACCCCGGCCTTCGTAGCTTCCGCGGCTTGTGCCTCCTTCAGGACCTCCTGCAATGTGGGGGGTGGCTCGCGGTTCATCAATGTACGCTGAGTTTCGGCATCGCTCAGGCCGCACAGCACGCAGTCTCTTAGTGTGATTTCTGCGTTCTCCCATTTGCATGGGCCGGCCGCCAGTCGCAGGGCCGCTGCGAAGTCGGCGACCGTCTCCCCGGGCGCTTGGACTCGCCTCCAAAACGCGCTCCGAGCGGGGAACATCGCCGTCGAGGGCCGGAAGTACTCACGCAGCATGTGCATGAGCTCTTTCACCTTGAATTCACTCGCCCTCCTCGGCGCGATCAGGTCCACCAAGACCCTCTTGGTGTCTGGCCCCAGCATCCGGGTGAAGATGACCCTTTTCTTTGCCTCATCCGTGACTTCGGATTCCACCAGGGCTCCCTGGAAGTCCATCTCGAAGATGTCCCAGTCTGCCGGTCTCCTGATTTCGAAACCGGTGCATGTCTTGGTCCCATGGGCAGCCATTATCCCACCTTCATTGCCAATTTAATGTATGGGACCAGAGACAATGAAACAGCCGAAAGGTTGGCTTAACACATGTTTATTGCATGATGATCCAGGGGAACATGAGGTAATGGCGGATGGGTAGCTCAATATATACAGTGGCTATACATTTTGAATGTGGCTCCTCGACAGTCTATTGGTTACTGTCCGCGTGACGTCACGGACGGTCACGCCCTTCTTGTCCAGGTGTAGGTGATGGCGGGAATCTTCCCGCGCTGTTGTTTGCTGGTGAGTCTGGGCCAGGAGAGCTTGAACGCTCGCTATTGCCACCAGGTGGTCATTAGCTCGCGTCCTATTGCAAGGGCTACAGTTAAGCAGCTGCTGGTTATAATGTTACACAAGCATGGTTACATTGGATACACGTGAATGGATACATTGTAAAAGGTACAGTACAGAACACAACAAATGCCGGATCTAGAACTAATCCCAAATAGAGGACCTAGGTCTTCAAATCAAGAGCCATCCCATAAACAGAGGGTCTCAAGCTCCTCAGATGTACAGATGGTGCCCCATAAAAAATATGACCTCTATGTTATCAGGATTCAGCTTCTACCAGTTTGCCTTCATCCATCCCATAATCAAGGCCAATCAATTCTTCAGACATTGAGCTGCATCCAGTAAAGATGAGGTAAAGGAGAGAGAGAATTGCATATCATCAACATACTGATGACAGTGAGCCCCAGATGAATTGCCCCAATGACATTACTTAGATATTAAACAATTATTGCCTATTTAAATGAGCTTTTGATCTTTTAGTCCAATATATCTTCTGTGATATATTATTTAGAAAGGAAATCTGTGAAGGCAGCAATGCATACATCTACATTTAATCAATTACTGTTTTCTGTAAAAATATGTATTACCTGTGGTTTAAAAAGCTATACCAGTTTTCTGATGCACAGTCCAAATTTTCCAATTTACTTAATTATTTTCTGATTACTCTAATTAATTCCTAAATTACTTTAATTTCCTCTAGTAGTATTTCAATTAATCCTTACAAACACCTCTTGCATTTTTCAGCTAGGGAAATTTCTATATTTCAAATGCAATTTATTTTAAATGAAGGCACAGATGATATACAGCCACCCGATGTCAGTTGCCATCCATTGAGAATACTGTCAGTCTAGAAGATTTTCCATAATCCATCATTTTGGATATCACATTTTGTTTCATGTGCCATATTTATTTAACATATGCATACACACATGTATACATATAATATTACCTAAATATTTACATACTTTGACATACAAAAAGGTCATCTATGAATTTACATTTAAGGTATTTGAAGATGTAGACATTTTCAAATATCAAAAATATCATATTTCACTTTGGGGGTAGGAGGTTAATTTTGTTGCTACTGATTGGTTAATTAAATGCTAGTATGGTTGAACGTGGTGGCCTAGCTTTTTCTTAGCAATCTTCCTGCTTTGGAATCTGCCTGACAGGCCACTACATTCAGTCAAGGTACCCATGTGTCTTATAAAATCAAAGTTCAGTGACACTTATATTGGGGCAGTAAAATGTCATATAAATATATTAAAGGGCAAGGTATGCTTTTGAATTCTTCAGAACCCTGAGTCAGACATTATACTAAAAAAATGAGACACTGGGGGAGATAAAAGTATTTGCATATCTAGCATTAGATGTATCTTTCTAGCTGCAAAGTGTACTGTGTTGATTCAGAGAAGACAATAGGTACTGAAAGATCCATTTATCTCTTGATATAATGCATGACAGTTTGTGTTCTTCCTTTTGACCGCAGTGCTGATTAAGACATCTCTGCACTGGATTAAGTTAAACTCATTAGCATAAGCTCAATGCCAGGTATTTGTTTTGTATTTCCCCACTAATTAAAATTAAAAGGGGACATTAAGAGCAAATCTGAATAATAGCCAGAGATCATCTGCCATTGCCAGCTGTAGGAAGCTGTATTGATTTGCATGTTTATCTGCCATTCTGATTTAATCACTCTATGCATTTGTAACTGGTGTACATAAGCTCATGCCTATGTCTGATGAAGTGGACTTGATCCACATAAGAACATAAGAACAGCCTTGCTGGAACAGGCCACAGCCCATCCAGTCCAGCATTCTGTCTCACACAGTGGCTCACCATTTCCGTCAGGGTATTCCCAAGGAGATGCCTTCACCTGCTTAGGATTCCCTGGAAATGGCATTGAGAGATATCCTGCCTATCTCTCCAACCCCGAGGTTGTCCTTAAGTATCCATAATTATACCCATTGATACCCTTGTCCTGCATGAACTTGTCTAATCCTTTCTTAAAGCTGTCAAGACTGACAGCTGTCACCACTTCTTCTGGCAGGGAGTTCCATAGACCAGTGATCCTCTGGGTGAAAAAGTACTAGTGCCCAAAAGTTTCATCGAGTGTCCCCTAGTTCTAGTGTTATGCGATAGGGAAAACAGTTTTTCCTTATCTACTTCGTCCACACTGTGCATGATTTTATAAACTTCAATCAGGTCACCTCTTAGACACCGTCGCTCAAGAGTGAAAAGGCCCAACCGTTGCAGCCTCAGATGGTAAGGAAGGTGTTCCAGTTCCCTAATCATTCTGGTTGCCCTCCTCTGCACTTTCTCCAACTCCATAATATCCTTCTGGAGGTATGGTGACCAGAACTGTACACAGTATTCCAGATGGGGCCTCACCATAGATTTATAAAGAGGCAAAATGACACTTGCTGACTTATTTTCTATACCCTTCCTAATGATCCCTAGCATTGAGTTTGCTTTTTTCACTGCTGAGGCACACTGGGTTGACACCTTCATTGAGTTGTCCACCAGGACACCAAGGTCCCTTTCCTGGTTTGTCGCAGAGAGTTCAGACCCCATCAGTTTATAAATGTAATTGGGGGTTTTGCCCCAACATGCATCACTCTGCACTTACTAGTGTTGAAGCTCATTTGCCACTGTTTTGCCCACTCCCCCAGTGTCAAGAGATCCCTCTGGAGCTCCTCACAATCTCTCACAGTTTTCACTACCCTGTATAATTTAGTGTTGTCAGCAAATTTGGCTAACTTGCTATTTACTCCTACCTCTAGATCATTTATGAAGAGGTTGAAAACAGGGGTCCGAGTACTCAACCTTGGGGGACCCCACTCTTTACTTCCCTCTACTTGGAGAAGTGTCCATTTAGTGCTACCCTCTGTTTCCTGTCCCTTAGCCAGTTGCTGATCCAGGATAAGACCTGTCCCTTTATTCCATGACTGGCAAGTTTATTCAAGAGCCTTTGGTGTGGGACCTTGTCAAAAGCCTTCTGAAAGTCCAGATAAACAATGTCAACTGGATCCCCCTTATACACATGCTTGTTGACACTCTCAAAAAATTCCAAAAGATTAGTGAGGCATGATTTGCCCTTGCAAAAGCCATGTTGGCTCTCCTTTAGCAGCACCTTCTCTTCTATGTGCCTATTAATTTTATCTTTTAGGATAGTTTCCATCACTTTACCTGGGACACATGTCAAACTGACAGGTCGGTAATTTCCTGGATCACCCCTGGATCCTTTTTTGAAAATAGCTCACAAAAGCTCACTTAAAAATATAGCATTAGTCTTTAAAGTGCTGCAGCGTTTTTGTTTGATATGCCTGGGTTACGTAGAGATATCAGGGCTGGATAGAGTTTAGGTGGTGCTAGATGACATTTTAAGTGTCTACTCATTTCATAGGATTTGATTTTGCATATCACGGATATTTTGTGTAAAGAGTTAATTTAGTCCAGTAGTTCCCAACCTTTTTTGGTCATGCCCCACCTAAGCATCTCTAACATCCCCCCTCGTGACACTCTGTAATCTGACAAGAGGTTTCTGGGGATTCCAGCCTCAATACAGGAAGACCTGGGAGGGGGTGTCGCCTGCAGGGTCATGACATTTATACTTTTCCTTTCTCCTCAAATCATCCCATTAAAAATTAAACATATAAAACCAGCTATAGCTTGGTTTGCGATTACAAAGTCAAAATTCTCAGGGCAGATTGAGGAATACATCTCTGTGATATTACAGTCATGAATCACCTTCTTCTCTTTACAGATGGAAGCAAAATAATATGGACATTGGCTGCCCCAAAAGGTAGAGCCAAAAGAGAGCTCTTTATAGGCTTGACACTATAAAGTTCACTATAATGAGATCAATTTGTGCCATGGGGGAAAGGGCAGAATTTTTAAAAATATATTTTATCTGGTGTTTTTTATACTGTTTACACTAAGTAATTATATTTGAATAATTAATAGAAACAATAATTATTCTAAGAGTTAGCAAATAAATAATTTGAAGGAGAACTTTGGATGCAGTTATATCTATATAACTGAACTGTGAAACTGAAGGTAACTGCTGAGTAGAAATTTTGAAGATTTTTTTTTGATATGTGATCATCTGAAGTTTTGAGGTTTCTGAGTCAACATGGCATAGCTGCCTTGTTATTTTTGTTACCCAGTTTCCCATCTCCCATTTTATATATATATATATATATATATATATATATATATATATATATATATATATATATATATATATATATATATATATATATATATATATATATATATATATATATATATATATATATATATATAAACACTGAAAAACTACCTCCCACACCTATACCAATTAAAAATCTAGTTAAAAACTTTTAAAAGCATGAGTGATCCTCCTCTAAATGAACCAGTGGGTGAGGGTTTGCTCCCTTTCCACCTCCCCATACCTGCCCTGCCAGCCAGGTTTTCAGCTCTTTCCTGAAGGGCAGCAGCTCTGTCTGGAGATGCAGTTAAACTGGCAGAAGGTTCCATAGGGCCGGAGGGGATACCGAAAAGGCTCTTATTCTAGTGCTAGAGAGGTGAGCTTCTCTAGCATTTGCTATTTTTAAAGAGCCCCTTCGGTCAGCTCAGGTGGGATGGTCAGATGTCCTTGGGGTAATGTGGTCTCTTAAGTATCCTGGCCCACTACCATGTAGAGCTTTAAAGGTAATTACGAGAATTTGAATTGCACCTGGAGACACACTGACAACCAATGCAGCTCCCATAGCAGGGATGAGGCATGGGTATAATGCCCGCACCCCATCACTACATGGACAGCTGCATTCTGAACCAGCTGCAGCCTCTGAATGGTCATCAAGGGCAGCCCCATGTAGAGCACATTACAATAATCCTGTCTGGAGGTGACCAGAGTTGTTGTTCAGTCACACAGTCAATTCCAACCCTTTGTGACCCTATGGACTATTATATTTTAATTCCTTAATATCCATTTCATGTTGATGATATATGGTTTTTCCTCATCAGGTCCCAGAATAAATCCAACTATGTAGTAAAAATTTGTTGCTTCAAGGTCCAGAAGAATACATGTGTAAGAAAAGGTACATATTTAAATGTTGCCGAGGATGAAATATCTCAAGCCAATCCGTTCCTTTGGCAAAGATGAATGTGTATTGCTGCAATCCTTATTGATAAATGGAAGGTTTGAGAAACTCATTAAAGATATATTTCTGCTTTCCTTGGTTTAAAAACACAGTGATTCATGTTGGGGATTTCAGTTAAAGAACAGTTAAAAATGCACATGCTCACATAAATTGAAGGAAGATAATACTAGAGACTGCAAATGACTCCATCCAAACTGCCTCATCTAACCCTTACATTCATAATGTTTATATATGATTCAGAAGGTAGCAATAACTTTCTTATCAAAATCTGTGTAGAATCAAGATCTCCTTTGCTGAGGTACCAGGTTTGAGTTACACAATCTGAGGAGAACTGAACAACATTTCCTGTAAGATTCCTCATTGTGTTTTAATTTTGTCCAACAACCTTTGTAGCCTAATATTTCTGACACATTATTACCTATCAAAATTGCAGCCCACACAAAAGAGTCAGTCAACCATCACATATGCACACAAACACTCTATCCTAACTATAGCATAGACATAGCATAGCTACCTAAAAACAGAGAAAGAAATCTAGAACGGGCAATGTAAACATATAAAAATAAAAATCTAGCACCATTCCTTGGCCACACTTGGATGAGAAATCAGGTGGACAGGCATAAATCATTTCCACTGAGGTCAGTCTTAGCCATCTTTAGGGACTAAATGACTGAGATTCTGACTTTCATTTGTGTTTCACCTGTCAATCACTCTCTTATTTCAGAACTTCTTTATTTTGTTACAATAGGTGTTTCATTTTCCTCTAAAATGCAACTGGACCAAGTATTTTTGTTCAGATTTCATTGTCCACCAGCCACCCCACCTGGCTGGTGTTTTCGGGACCCGCTCCCCCTCATCCTCGGACTTAAAAGGCGAGGGGCGCCAGGTGAGCTGCAGCCGCCGAGCGTCCTGGCCCCGGTGGGGATGAAGAGGCCACTCCACCAGCCACCCCACCTAGTTGCCATTTTTTGGACCTGCCCTCCCCCTCCCCCTGCTCAGACTCAGGGGTAGTCTTGGATATTTCTTGCGTTTATTGTTGTTAATGGGTTTATTTTTGATGTGATATTTTGTTTTCAAATTTGACCTTTCAAATTGTACTGCACTGCTTTTCGAATTGTACGGTGTTATATTGTATTGATTAATTCATGTTTATTATTGACTATTGATTATTGTATTGAATTTTTTGTGGGTGGATTCGGTTGAATTGTTTTCTTTTTTTTTTGATGTGGTGCTGATATTTTGTATTCTGTGGATTGTTTTGCTTAATATTGTAATTTGTATTATTGTATTTACTTGAAACACTGTATTGATTATTGTATTTTTAACACTGTATCTTGTATCTTATATGTAAACCCCTTGAGTTGTCCTGGGGTCATTTATATGTTGTTAGCCACCCTGAGTCAGCCATGTGTTGAGTAGGGCGGGATATAAATTGAATAAATAAAAATAATAAATAAATAAATAAATAAATAAAAATTTACTTTTCATGCTTCTTTATTATTGTATTGTATGAAATCTACATGTTGTAATGGCCGCCTTGAGTCGGCTTCGGCTGAGAAAGTGCGAAATATAAATTAAAATTTATTATTATTATTATTATTATTATTATTATTATTATTATTATTATTATTATTATTATTATTATTATTATTATTATTATTATTATTATTATTATTATTATTGTTGTTGTTGTTGTTGTTGTTGTTGTTGTTCTTGTTCTTGTTCTTGTTCTTGTTCTTGTTCTTGTTCTTGTTCTTGTTGTTTTAACTTCTGAAATGTTAGAGAAAACTTTAGTGGTCAGGAACAGCATGCAAACTAAGCTGAGGCTGACAGTGGGCCTGTTGAACTGCCTTGTAAGTGATACAAAACAATAATTGTATGCTATATAATCAAATATGACTTATGGAGACCCTTTTCAGGGTTTTCTAGGTAAAAAGTAGTCATAAGTAGTTTACCATCCCTTCTTCTAGGGACATCCTTGGACTGTATATTTTGTCCAAGGCCACATACAGTAGCTCTCCTGGGATAGATACTGGGGAACTGAACTTTCAAACTCTGACTCTGCAGACAGATATCTAATTTACTAATCTATCCAGGCAGAACTATACAAATATCCCTGACCTTTGGACACTTTTCTCCATAGCCATTGCCCATTCTCACTTTCTAGTGTGACATTCACAGGATTTTCAATGTGCAATAAAACCGAATTTACCAACTGAGGAGAGCATTTTTCAGACATTTTTCAATGGCTACAACAGAAACAAGTGATGATAATATGTCAGTTATGTTGCAGATTGTTTTTGCAGTTAAGGTAGCAGTAGTGGCATACTGGAAGCAGTCCATCAGGAGAAGAAAGATTCTTCTGCAGGGCTTCTTTCTTATGCAGCGACAATACATATAAAAAGGAAAATCCTCTACTTTGCAGATATGTTGATTTCTATATGGGGAATTTTGGCTATTCCTCTTAACAAAATATGAGGTAGAAAAATCTATCTATCTATCTATCTAATCTATCTATCTATCCTATCTAATCTATCTATCCTTCCTGCATAGGTACAAACACTACTCTGGGCAGCTCTCAAACTTTGAATAAACCAAGACAAAAGGAAGACAGATAACATCAAATGATAATTACCATAAATTAAATCATATAAGCAAAATATAATACCTATCAAAAAGGCATCCCAGTAAATCAACAAACCCTACCTGTAATTAATGATCTACATTTTCTTATTCACAGCTCACTAAAACTCATTTTAAGGTAAAGGTAAAGGTTTCCCTTGCTCGAAAGCCAGTCATATCCGACTCTAGGGTGCAGTGCTCATCTCTGTTTCTAAGCCAAAGAGCCAGCGCTGTCTGCTTCTGCAGACGTTTCCGTGGTCATGTGGCAGGCATGACTAGACACCGGAGCGCATGGAACGCTGTTACCTTCCCACCGAAGTGGTCCCTATTTATCTACTTGCAATTTCTTGCTTTCGAACTGCTAGGTTGGCAGGAGCTGGGATGAAGACGGGAGCTCATTTCCGTCCTGCAGTACTCGGGAATCAAACTGCTGACCTTCCGCTTCCCAGTCCGTGTCTTAGTGACTTGAGCCACTCATTTTAAAAAAAGAGAATTTAAGAACTTCAAAGTAACTTGGAAAGATCAGCGATGACTCAGACTTTGTCGTTCCCTTTGGTTTTATTTCTGCACAAACCCGCACACTGAATTAAAAAAGTACTCTAGAAGCATCTAAATTACAAAAAAATATATCTTTAGTTAGATACCATCTGCAGGTACAGTTGGAAGAAAAAAGAAAAATGGATCAGGGAAAGAAGAGGAATATCAACAAAAGCAGTGAAATAAAAAACAAAAAGGAAGATGGGGAGGGGCTTATCTCAAATGGCAGGGACAGGGAAATAACTTGATAAATCAAGTTCATGGTAATCACATGGGGCTGTAAAGCCTTCTCTTATAGATACCAAGTGTTAGTGCAAGCAAGACAGCTATTACTCCAAGAGAGAGAACCCTGGAAAATTGAGATTCTTGCTCATATTGACAACCTACACATGAATAGAAACCTATTCTTTTGCCAAAACTTTAATTTCAATGTCGAGGGCGAAAATGATAAGGATAGGTAGGACTACATGCTCCACTGTTTGTATGTTGGATATGAACAAGATGAATAACACTTGAATGTGACTCTGGATATATAGAAGAAGAAGGAGGAGGAGGGGGAGGAGGAGGAGGAAATGAAATTAACTACCATATAGGTAAAGGCCACCCTTGCTCGAAAGCCAGTCGTATCCGACTCTGCTCATCTCTGTTTATAGGCAAAGAACCAACACTGTCTGCAACTGCAGACATTTCCATGGACATTTGGCAGGCATGACTAGACACCTGAGTACAAGGAACACTGTTTACCTTCCCACCGAAGTGGTACCTATTTATCTACTTGCAATTTCTTGCTTTCAAACTGCTTTGTTGGCAGGAGATGTGACAGAGATGGGAGCTCACTCTGTTGTGCAGTACCCAGGAATCGAAATCCGACCTTCCAGTCAGTGTATATATACCATATATATTAATGCTTAAATCATTTCCCCTTATTGCAAATTTTCATATATGTTTTCTCTGACTTTGAGGAGATCTTAACCTCCAGGAAGTCCAAGGAAACACAGTATCTGCTGTGAACATTCCCAAGAAACACCTGCTGTAATTGCTCCAAGGGAAGGGTAATGATGACTCAGGAAGTGCTAGCCCGTCTGCTGACTAAGTGTAGAATTCATACATTGGACTAGAGCAATTTCTCTTGCCCATGTCATGTTTATTCCTGTTCACACACTGAAACAGATGCTCAATATCCCTCGGGAGCAATAGTTCAGTTCTTGCTTAACTAAGCTTCATTTGCTTGTAACATTTATATTTACAAAACATCTTAATACCCTTTGATACGTTGCTTTTCTGAAGACACAAGAGATCAGTTATCACCACCATAGACTTAATTAATTACAATTTCCTGTGTTAGGTGTCTGCTCAAGGCTAAGGAAAAAAAGAGTTGCAAGGTTATGCAGATTTACATTTCAGCTGAGTCCTTTTTAAGGATTCTTCAACAGCAAAATCAAGTAGCTCAGCTTCTTAGACATCATGTATCATTTATAGATTATCTGCTTTACACTCAACTTCCAGTTTTAGTCTCTCATATCTTCAGTAAGAACATGTTGGGGGCAAGATGCCAATTATCTTGTGAATCAACCATACAGTGCACTAAGCACTATGGGGTGGTTCTTCTTCTTTCATATCCAGAACATACTTTTGACTGCCAAAATGAAGCCACTTTTTTGCCTTTGCCATTGGCCACAATTAAATCTTCATTGGTACATGTTTCTGGTAGTAATCAGCAGACGGGTAAATGAGCCAGATTCTATATCTCTTCACATTCACACAACATGTTGTTGTCTAAGATTTATGTGAAGGTGCTTAACTGTCCCTCCCCAATCAGGAGAGAGATATAAATCTTGGCTTAACCTCTGATTTTGGTTGTAAGCCTACCTAAATGGTGAGCAGTGACCAAGTTTGTTTTGTATTAAATGCTGTGCAGTTTAACTTATTTCTTTCCACTGCTGTAGAGATATGTTCTAGACATAGAACCTAAGAATGCAAATGCTTTGGAAAAAAGATAAAGTTTATCCAACCCCATTTCACTGAACTTTACAATGTATATTTTCTGTTTATTTTTTCTCTAATCAGAAACTTCAGAAACATTTATCATAGCAGCAAGGACAAAGAATCAATTAGAAAAAGAATCAGAGAATCTTAAAATGAGTAAGAAAACAGAAATAATTGAAATAGTATTTTATTACCCCCACCCCCACCCCCCCGGCAAAAGAATCATGAAATTCACCAGGCAGATAGTAGCGCTCTTCGACTTTATATCAGTGATGGCGACCAAGTGCCCAAACTGAAACCCCAAACCCACTTATTTATTGCAAAGTGCCAACTTGGCAACAGGGGAGGGAGGAAACTCTCCCATTGGGCTGCTCGGCAGAGGGGCAGGGCAACCTCTGTGCTGGGACAACCACATGAATGCCCACAGAGAGGGCTCCAAGTACCACCTCTGGCATGCATGCCATAGGTTCGGCACCACTGCTTTATACCTATACTTTCTTGCTGTAGATCACAGTGTGTGTGATGAAAAAACCTACCAGTATTTTAAAATATGCCAGCATGTTATGGAATACTGAACTAGACAAAATCACATCCCACACGCTAAGACAGATTTCGGAGTTTTTATTATTAATATTGTTTAGCCAAACAGATTCAGGAAAGCTTTACCAAGCTAATATTCCCTGAATGAATATACATTTTCCAAGCCATCCTTTTATAGCATAAAATTTGGAAATTTCTACACATTACATCACTATGGGTAAAGCCAAAATTATTAATTAATCTTCTGACATTTCATTAAGTTCAGGTTAGAACATTCAGTGTTTGTTGTTTAGAACATGTCATATAAGGAACATGTCTCATGTCACATCAAGTCATGTCACACAAATATTATTTATGGTTCCCTGTCAGCTGTACAAACTGTGCTGAGCTTGTGGACACAAAGCCTTCTGTTTACTTTAGCCTCGTCATCAGTTCTATATGATAGGTCAATCTGATCTGTTTAACTTTGCAGAGTACTGAGAAAATAATTTTTACTTTTAAACCAGAATTAATATCTTAATTCTTTCACCCCTACTTCAAGCAAAATATACATATTTCTACTTATTAGATAGTAGCATTTTTTTGTCCGGCCCTGCTGGGCAGGTATATTTTGTGTGTTGGTGGTTGGGGGGCGCACGCACACATGCACACACACATGCATGCACACACACACACACCAGCCTTTGTTCCTGGGGCCGTGGGGAGAAGAGGGGCTCCCCCTCTTCCCCTGCAACCCCGCCAAAGCTGCGATGAGGCTGGCGCTTCCACTTTCTTTGCCTCACTGAAGGAAGTGGCTCGTTTTCCTCGGTTGATAGGTTTTTTGAAAACTTTGCCCCCCCCCCCCACCAATGGAAGCAGTAGCAACCCCCTTCTTATAAGTATAGATAACACATTTTTAAGGAAAATCTTTCTTTTTTATTACTCTTTTTTATGTATCTCCTCTTATAAAAAAATGCATAACCCAGCTTTTTGTGAACAAAGTCAAATGAGAATTATGATTTCCTAGGTCAACAGTTTGATTCCCGTGTACTGCAGGATGGATTCAGCTCCCATCTTTGTCCCAGCTCCTGCCAACCTAGAAGTTCGAAAGCAAGACATTGCAAGTAGATAAATAGGGATCAAGTTGGTGGGAAGGTAAACAGTGTTCCATGCACTCCGGTGTTGAGGCATGCCTGCAGTAGTGGGCTCCAAAAAATGTACTACCACACTGTGGGTGTGGTATGGTGGGCTTGGCCAGGGGAAAGCCCTGCACTGCACTTGAATTAGGACTACTTTATTTCAAAACTTGGATGGGCAGGGCCAGCCAGAATATCTGTTACAGGTTCTGGCGAAATGGTGCAAACCTGCTGATGCCCACCACTGCATGCCTGCCATATGTCCACAGAAATGTCCGCAAATGCAGACAGTGCTGGCTCTTTGGCTATAAACAGAAATGAGAACTGAACCTTAGAGTTGGATATGACTGGCTTTCCTTTTGAATACTGTGTCAAATTTTAAACACCACATTATAAAAAGGATGCAGACAAATGAGAAAAAGTTCAGAGAAGGGCAATGTGGAAGATCAGGGAATTATTTATTTATTTATTTATTTATTTCATATATTTATACCCTGCCCAATTGGTGCGAACACCACTCAGGGCAGCTACCAACATAAAAAAAATACAATAAAATACACAAACAATAAAAAAGCCATTACAAATAAAACAATATTAAACCCCCATCTAAAATACAATCTTAAAAGTGCATAAACCCTCCAGTACCCTCCCTAACCCCTTATTTATTTATTTATTTTTATTTATTTATTTCAATTTTTATGCCGCCCACTCAGGTAAAGCCCAACTCAGGGCGGCGTACAACAGTTAAAAACATATAAATACATGTTAAAACACCCTCATCCTCCCATTCATCCACCCTTATTACTCCCACCCCATTTAAAACCAAACTAAAAGCTAAGAAGGAGGGGGGAAATGCAAAGACACAGAAGGAGGACACAACTGGACTAGTTGGGGATGAGCCAGCAGGCTGGGGCCGTATTCTCATTAGGGCCCCACACCTGCCCTGCCAGCCAAGTCTTCAAAACTTTTCTGAAAGGCAGCAATTCTGTCTGTAGCCTCAATTCTGTTGGCAGGAGGTTCCATAGGGCTGGTTATCCAGACCAGGACAGCCTCCAGGCACCTGGTTAGGACTTAAGAGATAAATAGTCAAAAGAGATAGAAAACAAGAAGGAAATAAAAATAGAGGGGGGAGGGGGAAGATAAAAACAGACAAGTCAGATGGGACCACTATGGAGCCTCTCCAGTCTACCCTTGTAGGACAGGCTGAATACCTTGGGGTAACGCAGTCTCTTAATTATCCCAGCCCACTGCCATGTAGGGCTTTAAAGGTCAAAACCAGCACCTTGAATTGCACCCAGAGGCACAAAGGCAACCATTGCAACTCCCAAAACAGTGGCAAGGCACGGGCATAATGCCCGCGCCCCATCACCACCTGGGCAGCCACATTCTGGGCCAGCTGTAGCCTCCGAACGGTTGTCAAGGGCAGCCCCATGTCGAGTGCATTACAATAATCCAATCTGGAGGTGACCAGAGAATGAGTGACCGTGAGCAAGGAGTCCCGGTCCAGGAGCAGACACAATTGATAGATGACATGAAGTTGTGCAAAGGCCCTCCTGGCCACGACTGCCACCTGCTCATTGAGCTGTAGTTGCAAGTCCAGGAGGACCCCCAAATTGTGCACCGGGTATGTCTGAGGAAGCAATGCCCCATCCAGAGCCAAAGATGGCAGCTCCCAGGATAATGCATGGCCCCAAACCCACAGCCACTCAGTCTTGCCAGGATTCAGCTGAAGCCCGTTGTCCCCCATCCAGACCCAGACAGCCTCCAGGTACCTGGTTAGGACTTTGACCACATCACTTGGGTCCCCATGGGCCAAGATGCACAGCTGAGTGTCATCCATGTACTGATGGTACAGCACCCCATGGGAACGAATGATCTCACCCAATGGTTTCATGTAGATGTTGAATAGCAGAGGTGAGAGTACTGAGCCCTGTGGCACCCCACAAAGGAGTGGCCTAGGACTGGACAACCCGCTCTCTAAAAACACCGACTGGGACCGATCCATGAGGAATGAAGAAAACCAGGACAGCACAGTGCCCTAGCCCTCCAGTCCCTGGAGCTGGCCCAGAAGGATACCGTGGTCAACGGTATCAAAAGCCACTGAGAGGTCAAGAAGAGCGAGAACAGAAGGATATCCCCTGTCTCGCTCCTGCCAGAGATCATCCATGAGTGCGACCAATGCAGTCTCAGTACCATAACCAGGCCTGAATCCTGACTGAAATGGGTCTAGATAATCCATATCATCCAGAACCCCCTGGAGCTGCCATGCCACTGCTCTTTCCAACACCTTCCCCAAAAAGGGAAGGTTGGAGATTGGTCTAAAGTTTGAAATAACTGTAGGGTCGAGCAATGGTTTTTTTAGGAGGGGGAGCAGCCTCGCATGTTTGAAAGCTGCTGGAAACACCCCCTCCCACAAGGAGGAATTCACCATCGCACCGACCCAGCTACCCGTAGTAGCCTTGGCTGCTTTGACCAGCCAGGCAGTGCAGCAATCTAATAAGCATGTGGTCTAATGCACAGCTCCAAGGAGCCTGTCCACTTCATCAGTGGCAACCAGAACAAACTGACCCCAGATGACATGACAGGAGAGGCCACAGTGGTGCGATTGTATCCAGGACCAGCATCACTTCCTTTTCCCAAAGAGTGACTAAGGTCTTGGATAAATCATGCAGTCGGTCCGGAGGCAATGGCCTCAGCTCCATCTGAAATCTCTCGGAATCCATCAGTTTCCAGGGTCGGACTAATTTAACTGGTCCTGCTTCCCTATGGTCCGGCGTTGCTCGCTGAAAGTCAAGGGACTCCAGATAGTGATCTGACCATGGTGCTGGCGTAATCTCTATATGCTGTAATTTCAGATCACTCAACAACCACTCCGACAGCAAAACCAAGTCAGAGGTGTGGCCACTGCTCCTGGTAGGGCCCTGAATTACTTGAGTCAGGCCCATGGCTGCTATGGTAGCCATGAACTCCCGAGCATCCCCTGAGGTTGGCGCCAGGGAAGGCAAATTGAAGTCCTCCAGGGCCATAAGCCCCGGGAGCTCCAACGCCAATGCTGCAACTGCCTCAAGCATGTCGGACAAGGAATCCACTAGCCTGCAAGGGAGCAGGTACAGGAGTAGGATTCCCCACTGAGCCTTAGGGCCCACCCGGAGAAGCAGCAGCTCACAGCCCTGCACCTGTGGTGTGGTGACCCTGGTGACCCCAAGTGACTCTCAGGCTATGATAGTGATGCTGCTGCCATTCCCCTTAACCCTAGTCCAGTGCCACACCCCAAACATGGCTGGACACATTTCTGAAAGAGGAACCCCATCCTCACGTGTCAGCCAGGTCTCGGTGATGCATGCCAGGTCGGCTTGCTCCCCCACGATGGCATCACATAAGAGGAGAGCTTTGTTGCACACCGACCTGGCATTCACCAGTAGCATTCTAAGGGAGGGGTCACTCTGGACCTCCTGTCCAGGAACCAGAGATCATACAGGAGGGCTGGAATGAGGGACAGATAACAAACATCAGTCCCTCATTCCCCAAGTGCGGCCCACCCCACGGTTCCCACCATATCGCCCCATACCCATCACTACAAAAATATAGGCCCCAGGAACCTCGTGCCCACCTCCAGAACAGACAGCTATCCCCAGACCATGACTTGTCAAGCCCCCCTCTCCCTAACAACCCATGCCTCACCCCCCCAAGTCCGACAGAACCACCCTCAGAGTCTGTGGAAGCAAAGCTTCTGCTGGGAGGGAAACTGGGAAGGGAGCTAGGAGTGAAGGCGAAAAAGCCAGCAGGAGCAGCAGTGATGAGGCCGCCAAAGCCCCTTGCTGTCTGCAGCTCTTCTCCCCCTCCAACAATGTTGCTGAGGGGGGAGCAGGCAGGAGTCCCGTCAAGGAGGCGTCAGCAGGGGCAGTAATGACAGTGGCTATATTTGAGCTGTCAGAGAGCTCCCCAGCTGTGGCCCATTGAGGCCTCCTCACCTCCTTCACCGCAGGGTCCTGGGGCCCATCTGCGATGGTAGGAGTGACAGTGGCAGCAGTGACAGGGCCGCCAGAGCCCCTCGCTGTCTGCGGAAACCAAGCTCTATGAGGAATGTCTGAAAGAACTGGACATATTTAGCCTTGAGAAATGAAGACTGAGGGAAGGTATAGTAGTACAGTTAACTCATTCAATGATTTTAATCCATTCCATGGGGCTCGTTGTTGTACAAAACAATTGCTATATGATACATGCATTGTATAGTGATTTTCCCTATGGGATGTGTTGTACAACGATTATTATTATTTTTGCTAAGTTGTTTTTCACATTGAAAAATTGTTGTACAATTTTTTCCATTTTGAAAATTGTTATGTGGGATGCCATTTTCCCCAAAACCTACTTGTTATGCGATGTTAATATATGTTGTATGAGGTTCCACTGTACTTTTCAAATACTTGAAAGGTTTCATCAGAGGAGCAGGATCTCCTCTGAGTAATCCCAAAGTGTAATAATGGGCTCAATTTAGGTAAAGGTAAAAGTCGCCCTTGCTCGAAAGCCAGTCATATCCAACTCTAGGGTTCAGTGCTCATCTCTGTTTGTAGCCAGAGAGCGCTGTCTGCATTTGCAGATGTTTTCGTGGACATGTGGCAGGCATTACTAGACATAGGAGTGCATGGAACACTGTTTACCTCCCTACCAAAGTGGTAGCTATTTATCTACTTGCAATTGCTTGCTTTCAAACTGCTAGGTTGGAAGGAGCTGGAACAGACTGCAGCACTTGGGTCTCGAACTGCTGACCTGCCGATCTTCCAATTGTCAAGTTCAGAGTCTTAAGCACTAAGCCACCACAGTCCTGCTCAATTGACAGGAACCCAAATTCTTGTTGCATATCAGAAAAACATCCCAACTGTTAGAGAACTACAAGAATTGAATCAATTATGTCAAGGAGGCAGTGACCTCTCCAAATACTGGAACCACTTAAGTCAAAGCTAGACAGGCATTTGTCAGATATCCTTAGATTTCTGCAGTAAGAAAAGGTGGGACTTGATGAGCTTATTGGCCCCTTCCAACTTAATTGTTTTATGATACAATGAGTTTGTAAAAGAGGAGCTGGAGAAAAAAATAGATAAATGCAAGTACAGTATGTTGCTTTATTCATATAATATCCTTGCTTTAATCCATTTCCAGCTGTCAATTTCCAGTAAAAAAAATTACTCAAAAAGTGGTCAGAAAGTTCTTTCACAGGTAGGAACAAATGTCTCAACTACCGTGGAGCAACCAGAGTGGAAGGAACACATTTTGGCTTACTGGTGGCCATTGGCAGGCAAGAGTGAAATGAGAGTGTAGGGTCAATGAATATTCTAGTCACATAGTTTTCCTCTGGGGAATTGAGCTTGAGCAGAAACAATTGACTGCAGCGGAAGGTACTAGAAATTATTCATTATTACCACAATGCTGACTGCAATATTACCTGCTTCCACTGATAGCCTGATGGTGGATAACAAATTTAATACAATGGCCTTCTCCAATTTCTGTGACTTCTCTCAATAACTACCTTCCTGGCTTTTGCTTTTTTCTTTTCATTTATATATTTGCATATTCCGGGGATCATTTTGCCTTACACACAGTGGAGCTGCTGAGAGAAAATTAATACTAAAGCACAGAGAAAATTGACTACTTAAGTGTGGGAACAATTGATGTTGTCCATAATGCTATAGATTTATTCCTAAATCCATGATATCATACTGCTCTGAGAATTTCCCATCAATATATTTACCGTTCATCTCTCTGGTCTCTTGCCTCCTATTTCTCTCCTGAGACGCTTGGTTCCTGCTCATACAAATCATTGCTTTAGGTACCAAAATATTTGCATTTAATCACAGCTAGGAGCAAAAAGGTGAGAAATAAAATCATGTAGCCAAGTGTTGTATGAAGTAACAGAAAGGTCATGGAAATGGGAACATCTAATACTCCTGCCTGCAGATAGGAAAAACATGCTTAGCTGAGTTGCCTTACATATCCAGTGTCCTAAATTTGTATTATGCAATGGTTTTGCATGGCAGCCTTTAGCAACATTGACCATCACTATCATAGCTACACCACTTCAGTCTGCATCACTGGTATGAAATGCTGAGAGGACAGGTAGTCCCTCTACTCCATTCTAAACACAGTACATTATAGGAGTGCATTCAAATTGAATAACATTTGGGTTGAATGCCCATCTGTAAGTGACTGTGTATAGTTTTAATCAAAAATCCCAAATTCAGTTTACAGCAAATTAAGGTAGGGGTAGGAAGGCAGGAAGGCACATACTGCAAGTGGTCAAAACTGAGCTAGATAAAACACTGGTATAAGATAGTCTTCTATGACACAAAGGCATATCAATGGGGATTTGGTAAATCAGCTGCTCCATAAGTTCCAATGATTCAAAAGGTTCAATCATAGTTGTGATGTATTGTGCTGCAGTGAGTCACAACTAGAGTAGGTACATTTGAAGCAATGGAATCTATTTGCCAAACCCCCAGTGGTTCAATGGGTCTAAACTGGTGTGACTTACCACACTAAGCAACAGGACTTTGGCCAGTATACCGTATGATGTATAGGTTTTGAATTTTGAGAGTTGCCTTTTCAAAGAGATAGAACCAGTGGTGGGATTCAGCAGGTTTGCCCCAGTTCACCAGAACTGGTAGCAGAAATTCCGGCTGGCCCCACCCATCCAAATTTTGAAATAAAGTAGTCCTAATTCAGGTGTAACATAGGGCTTTCCCCTGGCCATGCCCACCATACCATGCCCACAGAGTAGGTAGTACATTTTTTTTTAATCCCACCACTGGGTAGAACATTTTATCAGAAGATGGCCAAAGCAATGCAAGAAACGAAACAAAGAGAAATGAACAAAACCCAAATGCTTGAAATATTCCAGCCATTGAATAGACTCACAAAACTTTCAGAATCCATTCTGTTCCTTTCTTTGAGCTTCTTTCCTTACAACATCCTCAAGCAGAATAGCAGGTCATTACAGTGGATAGCTATTTTATGCCTGACTCCCATATCTTTATACAGATCACACCTATCTAGTTGTTGTGTGAATCTGGAACTACATGTTTCAACACAGATCAGAAGTGAAGGGATACAGGCCTCTGTTTTATCCATTGGCAGTAGAATTGCTTTTTATATTAATACAGCAAAAATAAAACAAATAATTCTCCTTATACTGTTTACTATGATTCAGTCTGGAGTTGAAACCTTTTGTTCTGGCATTGTTGTATGAAGAAATAATGCTGCTTCTCTATTGGCTAGTGGGGGTGTCTATTTCACAATATGAAAGCATGCTGCAATTGGTTTTCATTTGCTAAGGATTGTGGCATTTATGTCTCTTCTCAATGATATTTGCTTATACTTTCTTGTCTTGTTTATTGCTTTAAAGCAAAAATTCCTAACATGCATTCCAAATAGTGAATTATGCCTGACATAGCTGAGAAACATAATACATATCTGGGTGTGTAAAATATATGAGTGTGTAAACTATATGAATATGGATCACACGGCTAAATTCCTTTGTTTGCCTATGGAACTAACCGATACCATGAATAGCGGCATGGATTTTTTAACATCGGAACAACACCATAAATTCACAAAACACAGGATCACTAGGTAATATTCTAACTAACTTTGTTTGGACTTTGATTTGACTGCAATTGGCATGCCTAGTATGTTGAAAACATTGCTCTCCAATGGAGGAACATGGAGTTTAGTGTCCCCTGCGTCTGACCACAAAGGAAAGCTGATGCTTCATTGAGGGCCATGTGGGAGGAACAAATGCCTAGTTTCCTGTGGGGGGTGGGCAGTGGAGGGATTCAATCTTTTTTTTTACTACCTACTCTGTGAGCATGGTATGGTGGGTGTGGCCAGGGGAAAATCCCTGCATTGCAACCGAATTAGGACTACTTTATTTCAAACTTGGATGGGCAGGGCCAGCCAGAATTTCTGCTACCAGTATTTCTTTTGGCCTTCTACTGCCTCTGAGAAAACATATTTTTCTCTTTTCATCTGGAGGCAACATTTAATTAGAAGAAGGGACTGATAATGGGTGTACAGTCACGTGGAATCCCGTGGGCGCATGCTTTGCTGGCCTCCCCCGGGGAGAGAGATGCAGGGGACAAGCACAGTGGGCGGAGCTAACTAAGCCCTTAAAAGGGAGCTCAGTGTGCCCATGCCCACCTCTTCTGGTTCGGCTGGGCTAGGGCGCATTTGGTTCGGCTGGGCTAGGGCGCACTCCCTAGGCTGCAGTGTGATAATTTTTGGTCACTATGGGACCGGATGGGAATTTTCGCTTGACTCCTGATTGGCCCTTGGATTCTTGTTGTTTTTGCCCATCCCACACTGCTGTCCACAGCTGAGCTATGGGGATAGTTTTCTTTTGGTCACTTTGGCAGTTAGCACTGGTAAGGACATCCATGCGAGCCCAGGGAACCCAGCTGGTACACATTTGGTTGGCCAGTATAATCACAAGGAATAGGGAGATTGGTGCTGGCCAATCAAATGTGGACCAGGAACAAGATACTGTGAAGTTCAGCGACTTGCAAAACCTTAGACAGTTCACCGGAGTTCGGTCAGAAGTGGGAGTCACCAAAGATTACTTCTGACAGGGGTCAATAATTTGGTCAATAAAGTAAATAAATTAGAAAACAATTTAACAGAATAAATTCAGGTGAATGATAATCATTCCTTACCAGTGCTACTCCTGCCCGTTTGTTCTAATTCAGGTTAATACAGTTTACAGTTTAATAAAGTGGCACAATTTTTAAAAACAAGCAATGTTTCTGTCTCCATACTCAGGGGGTGGGCATGGCAATGTGCAGGAGGAAAACTTTCAGCTTGCTTTCATTTCAGCTTTTTTCAGAGGGCTTGTCTTTCTTTTTCAGGTCCCTTCAGGTACCTGGTATTTCAGTAAACCTGGAAGGTCCTGAAACCTTCATGTACTTTTGTTTCATTTGTTGTTGTTATGGTTTTTGGTGCTGCCTGAGTTGAGCTGTATAGAATCTTCAAAAGTATTGAAAAATAAAGGTTGCACAACAGAGGCTCATTTGCTCCACAGGTTTAGTAGCCATGGTCTCAGTTATCTACAGGTGTAAAATGGTTAAAGAAAAAATATCCTGAAATGCATAACACACACACACACACACACACACACACACACACACACACACACACACATCTCAAATCTTCTATATTTCAGAGGGTTTTTTTTTGTTTGTAAAACCATGAAAGACTTGAGAAACATGAGTTGGTTCCTGTTTTGTGAGGTTTTTTCCTCCTGTTCAAGTTAACTCCAAAGTCTCTTCCCTAATAAAGACCACATGGGGTTTGGGGTGTGTACACAATGACTTAAGTGGGAGAGAGTCCTCAAACCTAGTTTACATTGCTATGCTCATGAGAACTGGAACTTAATGTCACTCTTTCCTCCCAAAACTTCAAAACACTATATGAAAAAATATTGTTTACTACTTCAAGTAGTTCACTATACCTCAAGTAGTAAACTTTATTATGATTATAAATGATAGACATTAATGGATCATTAATCCATATAATAATCTTGCATTTTCACAAAGGCAATTTAAAATTCTCCTTAAGAACCTCACTGACACTTTCTACCAGAAAATTGCTTGCTTTTGTTTATCCCTAATCTTTGCACAGTTGCTTGCTTCCACTAATTAACAGTCCAATTTCTCTGCTCTGCTGTTCAGTTCACCTTTAATACAATTTTCATAAATTAAAATAGAGCAGCTTGTCAAGTTTACAGTAAGGTACTGTATATATTTTAATAGCTAAACTAGATACCCAAGAGTAATCACATTTAAGTAACCTTAGAATGTATGGGAAGAATGTATATATATATTTTGTCGATTGCAACTTATATGTAGTTGGCATGAATTTGCTTAAGGTGCATCCCAGCTTGCCATGAAGTGACCCACACACTATGATCATGGACTGCCGCAGCCTTGAGGACATTATCACCGCCAGTCCATTTGGCATGGCCTCTTCCACCTCCATGACTGTTGAGAATCAGAATTCCTCCTCTGCAAATTTTGCTGCTAGGCCTGTTGTGAGCCACCCTGAGTCGGCATAAAAATTGGGCAGCATAAAAATTGGGCAGCATAAAAATGTGAATTATAAATAAATAACTAAAAAAATGTTGTTATATGGGGTGATTGTTGTATGATGTTCCACTGTATTCCACATTCATAAACCAGTGGGTTTTTTTAAAAAAAAGAACTGATTTTTTAAAAGAAAATGGAAGTTTAAGTATGCGTACCATACCTGTCAAGTATCCCATTTCCCCCAGGAAAACCCCTTTTTAAAAACCCCTCTCTCTGCCCCCTCCCGTTTTATTAATTTCCCCGTAATATCCCTTTAAAAAAAATCCTTACCAGAACCCTCACAGGCGAAGCTGCATTATGTTTTTCCTGCCACCAGAGGAGGCTGTGGCTTTTCGCTTGTGGAAGGAGAGAGAGAAGGTGATGGTGGGGGCCTTCTGTAGTTTCTCTTTCATTTCCCTACCACATGGTCATGGAGGCTTCATTTTTGCTGCTGGTGGTCGGAGCCACCATGGGACAGGAGTCTACGTCTTCGGACGGAGTTGCTGCCTTTCAGAAGGGATCTTAAAACCTGGCTGGCAGGTCAAGTGTGGGGTGCGGGTGGAAGGGTAACCACCATGGGGTGGTTGGTGTAGAGGAACTCTTCCCCATGGTGCCTTTTCGATCCTGCAGCGCCTGCTTTTTAGGGGGTGGGTAGTCTTAACTTTTTTACTGTTTTAACTGTTTTTAGGATTATTAATATTATCTGTAAACTCCTTGGGTTGCCCTGGGGTTACTTTTTATGTTGTTAGCCGCCCAGAGTCGGCCTTGTGTTGAGTGGGCGGGATATAAATTGAATAAATAAATAAATAAATAAATAAATACTCTAGGTGAGTGATATTTCATATATGGAGATTAACTCCTCAGCTGCTGGAAGGCTTGGAAATTGCAGAGTTTGCTTTTTACTTTACTAATTCCCTTCCTTAAGCTGGATCCGACATTCTCAGGTGTTGGTGCTTCAACTGGTTGCAATGAGGAACAAATAGATTGGTTAATTTGGGGGAATTAATCCCTTGCTCCTCCACCCTAATTTTGGGAGAGGTGGTTTCTTGCCACGTGCAGGGGTAGTTCACCCTAGGGGGCTGGTTTACTATTCTGCTCTTTGCTTCCCAGGAATTTTTTTTAAAATTAAAAATGAGTAAATAAGAAAGAAAACAAAACAAAAGTCCCCCAAGAAGATGGGAAAAGGGTTCTTTGGCCCACACAGCTTTGTGCCCATTGCATCTACAATACCATATAGCCATCTTATTTTTGGCCACCCCCTTCTTTTGTCCTCCACCTTTCCCAGCATCAAGGTTTTCTCAAGTGAATCCTCTCTTCTCATTTGATGTCCAAAGTACTTTAGCATCATCTTTACTATTTGACCTTTAATGAGCAGCCGTGGTTGATTTCTTCTAGGATTGTTTTATTTCTAACACCACATTTCAAAGGCATCTATTTTTCTGCACTCAGCTTTCCTAATGGTCCAGCTCTCACACGCATACATTACCACCGGAAATACCATTGCTTTGACTATGCAATTTCTTGTTTGCAAGGTGATGCCTCTACTTTGTGATGCCTCTTGTTTGCAAGGTGATGCCTCTACTTTGTTCCCCAGGTTTCTCATAGCTTGTTTCCCAAGCATCAGTCACCTTTTTATTTCACGGCTGCAATCACCATCTGCAGCGATTTTTGATCCTAGGAAAGTAAAATCTGCCAGCCGTATCCAACTCTAGGGTGCAGTGCTCATCTTCATTTACAGCCAAAGAGCCAGTGCTGTCTGTGTTTGCAGACATTTTCCTGGCCATGTGGCAGGCATGACTAGAACCCAGAAAGTCACATGGCTGTATTTGGCCACGGCCACAGATTTCGCCTTGCCCACAGAGGGGTGTGGCCAAAATTTCCCTTATTTACAAATCCAAAACTTGACAGGTATGATGCGTACACTGCACACAGATTTCAAATTTCTCCAATTTCTCTGTTCTGATCAAAATCAACCATACTACGTAAAAAGACAGTATATTGAAACTGTGGGAAATCAACTCATTTGATATGTAATGTTGGAGGGGACCTTACAGATATCATAGAGCACCAGTAAGCCAGCTAATTGGAGGGCAATAGTTCCCAACTTTTTTTGGGGGGGGCATGCCCCACCGAAGCATCTCTAAATTCTTGATGCCCCCGCCCCCAACATGTAATTCTTATTATTCAAAAAAGTGAACCCCTATTCATGTGGAGGAAACCTAAAAGGCCATTCACTGTTAATAACTCATTCTCGAGTTGCTCTGCTTAAAAATCAAATTTATCTCTCTGTGGCTCGTGGGCCCCACTAGTGCCAGATTAACCATATAGCAAGAGTAGCAAATGCTACAGGCCCTGTGTCTCTGGGGGCACTGCACCAGAGCCACCCTTAAAGAAGCTGCCCATCAGCCCAGCTTCCTGTGCCATGCCCTGCAGTGGAAACCAGTGCAGAGCGGAGCTTTCCTTTGGAAAGGAGAGAGAGAGGCACATAGGGGAGGGAGGTAGCATGCATGTTTGTATATGGGGTGCATGCAGGAGGGGGTGATTGAGGGGTGGAGGGAGAGAGTGAGTACAGGGTGCACTCTCCACCCCTCCATCACCCCCCTCCCACACCCCCCCCATACAAACATGCACACTACCTCCATCTCCAGCACGTTCAGCTGCTCTGACCTTCCCCTACTTTCTCTTCTGTTGAGGGGGTGGGAGAGATCTTCTCGGCCTTTTGCCTCAACTGGGCTTTACCCCTGGATCCTCAGCCTGGCCACCTCCATTCTGCCCCTCCATCTCCCTCCATGCAGGGCTGTAGCAAGCAGGCTCTACCCTCATAAGGGCAGCTTGGGTGGGGGTGGGGGTGGGGGTGGGTCATTCCTGGCCACAAAAGGATCCGTGCCCAGGATTCCCACCCAAAAAATGGGGAACATTGGGTCAGTGGCCATGACTTCTTTCTCTCTTGTTTCTCTTCACCTGTCCCTGTTTCATAGCAGGTTGGTTTTTTTACTCCGGATTAGGAGGTGGATGAGTGGGTCAGAGGGGAAGAAGAAGGGAAGAGGTGGTGGGAATGAGCGGAGTGGAAATGTGAAATAATTGGTGTAAGTTTATGATTATATGTTGACTTAGCGCTGTCCCCCTTTTGCTTCCAACTCAGTCCTCTCTTCACTTAGCAGCCAGTCTCACACAGTTTGGGAAGATTCAGCAATATTAATTAACACTTATTTACCTCCCCATAGCGTATAGTGCACTCTCTGGGCAGTTCACAAGGTAAATTAGCATTTAATTGTTTTTTTAAAAAATGTCTCATTTGAATGATTTATTGTTTTTAACTATGTTTTTTTTATGATGTAAGCTGCCAGTGGTTATTTTTTGAAGAAAGAAGGGATACAATTATTTTAAATAAAGAAACATGCATACTTATTTTTTGATTCCCAAGTACTGCAGGATGGAATGAACTCCCATTTTTGTCCCAGCTTCTGCCAACCTAGCAGTTTGAAAACAAGAAATTGCAAGTAGATAAATAGGGACCATTTTGGTGGGAAGGTAAACAGCGTTCTGTGCACTCTGGTGTCTAGTCATGTCTGCCACATGACCATGGAAACATCTGCAGATGCAGATAGAGCTGGCTCTTTGGCTATAAACAGAAATGAGCACTGATGAGCCAGATGAAATGGTGCAGTGGGCCACATGCAGCCTATGGGACACATCTGACCCATGCATGGCCTGAAGGTTGAGAATCCATGCTTTAAGTATATCAAACATGATAACACTAAATGCATATCTAACACAGGATATGTGCAAAGAAGTGTGTGTGTGTGTGTGTGTAGAGCAAGAGTTCTCAACCTTTTAAGCTGGGGGCCAAGTCATGCTCCCTCAGACAGCTTCAGGGGTTGGATTGCCATTTTGCCCATCCTCCACCACATGGCACCTCCTGGTGTGTTGGAGGCAGTATAAAATGCTGCCATGGGCTGTATCCAGCCCATGGGCCACAGGCTGAGAATCCCTCTCTTACTGGATAGCTAGTCTTGTCCGACTCTAGGGGGCAGTGCTCAACTCCATTTACAACCAAAGAGCCAGCTCTCTGTGTGTCTGTAGACATTTCCATGGTCATGTAGCAGGCATGATTAGATGTACGGAACACTGCTACCTTTCTGGCTGAAGTGGTACCTATTTAACTACTTGCAATTTCTTGTTTTCAAACTGCTAGGTTGGCAGGAGCTGGGATAGAGATGGGAGCTTGCTGTGTCAAGTTATGCTTGACATCATAGTTCACTCTTAGTGCCCAGTCTTGCCTGGCAGAGTACACACTGCATGGAGCCAGTTCTTTATATTTAGCTCTGTGTATTTATTTTAAATAAAATCTAAGCAAGGGCCCCTTGACATGATTTGCTACAGGCCCTGCACTGGCTTAATCGGGCACTGCCATGGCATTAGAGCAAAAATGAGTAAACTGAGTTTATCCTAATAAACATATTGACAGGAGTAAACAATATATATGAGTGGGTGTTTGGGTTGGTTTGTTTTGGGGGGTGCCCCCCCCCCCGAAAATAACACCCCAACCACCAACACACAGATAATCACTGCCCGGCAAGGCAAGGGTACCCGAAGTGTATGTGAGAGAGAGACAGAGAGAGAGGGGAGGGGGAGTAGTGCTCCACATTTGGCCCTTGTCTGTCAGAGAAAGCAATCCCCATCTCCAACAGGCAAGGGCCAAATGTGGAATGGGCTCACTTCCCTCCAGGAGGTGAAGGCAGCGAATGGAGTGCCGTTCACTGCCTTTGCTTCCTGGGGAAGTGGTTTGCTTTCCTCGGTGGGAGGGGGATGAAGGTGCCAGTGCCATTGCCCCCCGCCCCCCACGGAAAGCGATGACTTCCCTCTGGGAGGCAAAGGCAGCAAACAGAGCACCGTTTGCTGCCTTTGCTTCCCAGGGAAGTGGTTCGATTTCCTCGGTGGTAGGGGGATGAAGGCACCAATGCCTTCTTCCCCTGCCCCCAGTGGAAAGCGATGGCTTCACTTCTGAGGGAAGTGGCAGGCATGCGGGGAGAATATGGTCTCCCCCTCTTCTCCACGCTACCCCGCCGAAGTCGTGGTGAGGCCGGCACTGACCTTTGTCACCGGGGCCATGGGAAAAAGAGGGTCTCCCCTTCCTCCCCACAACCCCGCTGAAGCCGTGGCAAGGCCAGCGCCAGCCTTCATTGTCGGGGCTGCAGGGAAGTGGTTGGTTAGCTGGTGCATTGATTTTTTTAAACATGCGTGCTGGCTTCCCAATGTTCTCCGCGCTTGCGCCCTTCAGCCTGATTGGCTGAGGGGTGGTGCAGCATGGAGGATGCTGGGCCTTGTAGTTTTAATTTTTTCTTAGTGTTCATGGGGCGGTTGCCCCACTCTCAGCAGTCGGACCCTTGAGGCGATGGTCGCAGGGTCATTAGGTAAGTGTGGGTGGCTCGATACAGGATGGTTGGGCCAGGTGTGGACGTGCATGCCGGACACGTACCACGCAACCCTCTTCTTATAGGTGTAAGAACAGGTAGAACTACTATAGGTAGTTCTCCAGGTACCTTCCTCTTTTACCAATTACCACAATGTAGCTATGCTAAATGCTAGAGCCACTCTATGAAGAAATTTAATAATAAATTGCTGCTTTTCCCATTTGAAAGGCCTTTTTGATGACCAATATCCGGTCCACACAGGTTGGATTTTTTCCCAAATAAAGAAATCTAGCAATTCTATTTCATAATAAACAAAATCAGTATTTTCCATTTATGTGAACTATTATAAATCTGGTGTCGTCTTTTTCTGGATAGCGGCCAGTTACGCAGTTTTCTTTTCTTTTAAAATGCCATAGCTCAAAAATGGCTTTGTCAAAACTTTTCCCAAGTGTTCACAGAGTTACATCAAATTGTCTACTTCTACTCTGCCACATTTGTTACTAATCAAAAGCCCAGTTCACAAGTTATACATTTTTGTTTGGCTGCTCTCATTTTTAGAATTGCCTTGCAGATTGTTGATTTGCTCTTTCACATGATATTATTGCTGTACTTTCATACAGCAATAACATATAAGACTCCTCCACTTCCATTTATGCTATAAATTCTAAAAAGGAAATGGTGTGTGCCATAGGATGAAATCCATAGAAGACAATATGATGAAATTGATCAAAACCTACTTTTAACTATAAATTTGTTTGTATACATCTACTGTATGCTATAGAACATAAACTGTATTTGAAACTATTGTATTTCACCCATTCTATGGAGAAGAGGAGAAATTCTGTCATCAAAGAGTGTTTTTCCTCCTTTTATGTTCTTTCTTGCATGGGAAGTTTATATTGTATAGTTTCCCTGCCATGAACATCCTTTCATCAAATCCAGGTTATACATTTACCATTTTTGCCTCATATTATTTCTTGAGATCCAATTATAAGAATTTCCAACCAGTGTTGCTATGACTGATATAAGTAGACTCCCCCACCTTAATGAAAGTCAGTTGAAGATTATGTCTAACAACAACAGCAGAAAAATTATAATCTAGACTTCCATGCAAAGCTATTGTAACTGGCATGCTTTATCCTGCTTGCAACACTATAATGAACCAGCTTATACTTCACACTTGTGTGCTCAACCGCATACAATACAAACGTGGGATAAAGGTTAGCAGAAATTCAGTGGACTTAAGCAAAAGGAATTACTCCTTATCAGTCTTAAGAAAACCTATTTATTGAACAAACATGCTATGTGGGAAATTTGAAGGAAGTACCAATTGGGAAGAAATGTACATATATGTAGAAAAAATGCATATGTAGAAAGAAAGTAAGAAAGAAAGAGTCTTAAGATGAATAACACTTTGGTCTAAAATATTACTTTAATAGGATTGAAAAGGAGAGGCACATAGGACTCAGAATGGTTCAAGGATTACACCTTCCCTTTGTGTTAAGACTTCAAAAATAACAAATGGCTGTGTACCTCAGTGAATTACATGTTGACAATTTGATTCTGCATTGTGTCTCTTGGGAGAAGTGACAGCCTATGTAGCTTCATGCAAGTTGTACTGTCCCAATTTGCCCCAAGAAGAAGGGAATGACAAAAATGGCTGCCCCTTTGAAGCTGTTGGGACAAAATGGCCACCCCATTGTGCAGGCAGGGTAAAATGGCCACCTGGCCCTCAAAGCTGACTAAGAGAGCGTGACCTGGCTTCTGGCTTGAAAAGGTTGGGAACCCCTGGTTTACACCCAGGTTGTCACACTTCAAAATAAGGTGTTCCTGGATCCTAATCCTTTCATTTGTCATCGATGTATTTTAATGACAATTCAGTATTGTTGAACCAATGAAGCAGGCAGTGTTTGGCATTTGAAACTGAAATGAAATGTGTCAACAGAGAGGGAATCCCATTGCTTTATGAAATTGTGTCATGCATTTCACTCAAGCAATTCTATCTCTTCATTCTCTTGTCTGATCATCACATAAACAATTGCACACTCAGATGCTTCCTGAAAACATGACACAATGCAAGCCATAGGTAAAAATAAATATGGTGGGATTATCTTTACATGCCTGATTTTCTCCAAGAGGATTTTGGTCCCAATGCTCTAATTGTGTGACCTAGTCAACTCAAAGCCCAGGCAACAATCATCCCACAACCATAAGCACACATATACTGAATTCCAATGGTATAATAATATTTCAGTAAAGTTTAGTATGTTGCATTCCAGAAGGCAGAAAGGCCATCTAAGCAAAGACTTTTTCTCTATCCTACAAGCTGGCTTTATGAAATGGATGGCAAAATAGCTGCAAAGCAATATGTATGTTCAGTGATTTCAGCCTTAGTTCTCACTAGTGCCTCAGTTGTTAGAGCCATGGTTCCTAATATGGGGCAATTTTATTCATTTTTATTGGGGGGTGGGGGGATTCAAGAACATTTTGACCAAGTTAATGGCCTTTTAGGCTTCCTCCATGTGAATAGTTCACTTTTTGAATAAGAATTATATGTCACAGGTGGCGTGTGCATCAGGTTTTTAGAGATGCTTAGGTGGGGCAAAAAGGTTGAGAACCACTGAATCAAAATGTCATGTGAAGATCTGCAACCTTATTGACAGATTTAACTGTCACTCACTTTCTCCTTTGATGCCAACATATCCCCCCCACATTCTTCAGTTCAAATTATTTTTTTAACATTATGAAATTGGTTTATTAATTAACATTTCTCCTGGAAGCCTCATTTAAATTAAATATATATCACAGGTCAAAAATTTATTTATTTATTTATTTATTTATTTATTTATTTATTTATTTATTTATTTATTTATTTATTTATTTATTTATTTATTTATTTATTTATTTATTTATTCATTTATTCATTTATTTATTTATTTATTTATATTCAAATTTATATGCCGCCCAATCAGGTAAACCCGACTCTGGGCGGCTCACAACAAGTTAAAACACACATAAAACAGTACAACCAATTAAAACCAATTAAAACCCAACATACCCACCCACCTACCCCATTCCTCTTAAAACCCACATAAACCCACATTTTTTTTAAAAAAAGACAATTAAAAGAAATGGGGCCTTAATTTATAAGCCAACAGGCGGGGGCCACTCTTCCATCTGGGCCCCACACTTGCCCTGCCAACCAGGTTTTTAGGTCTTTTCTGAAAGGTAGCAGCTCCATCTGCTCCCGCAACTCTACAGGCAGGAGGTTCCACAAGGCCGGTGCAGACACGGAAAAGGCCCTCCTTCGTGTGCCAGAGAGACGAGCCCCTCTGGCAGATGGAACAATTAGAGAGCCCCTCCGATCCGCTCTGGTTGGACGGGCGGACACTCTTGGGACGATGCGGTCTCTAAGGTATCCTGGCCCACTACCATGACATAGAAGTGCATTTTTTCATTATAAAGTTAGTATCATCTTCATAAACTAACTTTAATAAACATTAAAGTGGACAAATCTGAATTTGACATTCATTTAATAGTTTTTTCTTCTATGCTTTTAATCATGAAATCCCTGTGTCATATACAGTCCAAAATTACATTGGTTCCTAATGAGTTCACAATTATTTGTCCAAATTTTGTTTGCTTGTTTGTTTGAATTTATATTGTTGCCCCCTCGCCAAGGTGATTCTGGATGGCTCACAAATATAAACATCACATAAAAATAAAACAGGACCCTCAAACTTTTAAATAACGTTAAAACCATTAAAAACCCTCCCAACAACCACAAATTAAAATTGAACTAAAACCCGGACAGCCCACATTATATAAGCCAGTGAGGGGAGGGGGGTTCCTCACTGGTAGACCCCCCCAACCTGCTGCACAAGCCAGGTTTTCAGATCTTTCCTGAAGGTCAGCAGCTCTGCCTGGAGGTGCAGCTCAATTGGCAGGAGGTTCCATAGGGCTGCAGCAGAGACTGAGAAGGCCCTCCTTCTAGTGCTAGAGAGGCGAGCCATTAGGGAGCCTCTTCAGTCTGCTCTGGTGGGACAGGCGGATGTCCTTGGGGTGGTGCACCCTGGCCCACTACCATGTAGGTCATCACCAGCACCTTGAATTGCACCCAGAGGTATACTGGCAGTCAATGCAGCTCCCGCAACAGGGGTGAGGCATGGGCATAAAGTCCACACCCCATCACCATATGGGCAGCTGCATTTTAAACCAGTTGCAGCCTCCAAATGGTCATCAAGGACATTGACTGATTTCTAGTTCCATTCACTGTTTTCTTCAAAATATTAAATCCAGAACAACCTTAATGACATACTGGGAAGAGGGGACCTCTGTGAAAGTAGTATAATCTGTCAGAAGATCTCCGGCATATTTCCAATCCTGAAGGCAATTAGTTCTGGAAAGAATTCCATGGATAGAACTGAGTCCTACAACAAGCAAGACTGAGCCTGGAAAATAAAATACAGAGACACTTGGACTATAGTCATGCAAAGGCATCTTGGAGGGATCCCTTTTGGAAGAGCAACAACTTGATAACCTATTCTGGATGGATGGTTGGACTTGATAAACTGTTTGTAGATTTCATTAACATCATGAAAAACATTCATGTCAGCCATCAGAACTATAGTTTTCACCACATTGCCATACTCATAAGCCAAAAGCTTTCAAAATTTCCCCAAGAGCCTGTTCACCTTGTTCATTGCTCCTTCAAGTTCAAGATGCCTTTTAGGATCTATGCCTAGTTATCCTTTGAGATATATGAACTACAAGATCCCATGACAGCAAGAACCTTCACAGTGGTGATAATTTTCTTCACTTACATGGCCGTGGCAGTAGCTCCAGCAGTTCATCTCAGTACACCAGTCAGTGAACCTACAAGTGAATGTTCATTTTGAATCATTGATCAGATTTTTAGCTCTATGAATGCCAAATCTATATCTATAAAACAGAGGTGTGGGTTTGTATGTGCTCTAAAGGAATCCACAGCCCTGGACCAATGTCACTGAAATTTGGCATATACATACCTTGGGTATGTGAGATCAGCACTGTGGGGGTCACAAAACCCATTTGGGGTTGATGCCCCCTAAAGTGGGATGCAAAGGGAACACCCCCACAGACAGAGAAAAGCAACGAAACAGCAGTACTGCACACGTGCACCACAGGCTCCATTTTCCCTAAGTGATCCCAATGCAGCCAACACAGCCAACATAGCCTATGCAGCCAATGCAGCCAATGCAGCCAACGCAGCCAATGCAGCCAATGCAGCCAACACAGCCAACACAGCCAACGCAGCTGCACTTTTCCTTCAGGAGAACTTACTGACAGGGTGGTATCCAGGCTTTCTCAACAGTACAACATAAAAGTGACAAAGGCCACAGAGAGTGACGTTTACAAGCAGGTAATGAAGTAAGGAGGACACGGCTTGACAGCAGTTCAAATTTTCCATTGGTGGCATCTTCATACCATAAACTAAATGTTATGTCAAGCCGTGGCCTCCTTTTGCTGAAGGAAGGAGGATGCGGTTTGACAACAGTTTGAAGTTTCCGCTCGGACATGCCACAAGTAAAGAAAGTTGTGGCCTCTATTAGTGACCATAGTTTTCTTCAGTGGTGGTGTCTCTGGCCCATAAAGTTAAAGTGGTGACAAAGCCGTGCACTTCTTTTGCTGAAGGAAGGAAGATGCAGCTTGATAGTGGTTTGAATTTACTGCCAGGACATGCCACCGGTAAAGCTTTTTTCAGCATCGTCGTCTCAGGCCCGTAAACCTAAAGTTCTGTCCAGCTGAAAAATTCAAACTGCTGCCTCCTTTCTACAGCAAAAGGAGGCTGTGGCTTGACATAACTTTAAGTTTTTGGGCCAGAAATGCCGCCGCTGAAGAAACTATACTTCATTTAAGGGGGGGGGGGACGAGCAAGGTCAGGTAATCTAGTGACATATAAAGGCTCTGTTATACTGTACGTCCCCTCTGAGGATAAAGAGCAGTTCCTTACTCCACCTTAACATCTCTCTGGAGTCACAGAGGTACCCCTGCTTTCATCTATTTTCACATATTTGTCTGAATGCTGTGCTTGTGCTGTTGTAGTTCTCATCAAAAGAACAATTGATTATTTTTACTATGCACTCCCTGTTGTGGAGAACCTTTGGATCAGATGTTTGAATCACAAGTTCATAAAATACATTGGCACAGTTCCCAAAACTGCCTTTGACAGTAAAAGTTTTATCTTTCCAAGTCATCACTTGTGTCATGAATTGTCGCATTTGCTGACAAAAAACTCTTTTCGGATGATAACCACCTGAAGAGCCCCTGTGGTGCAGTGGTTAAACTGCTGCATTGTAACCAAAATGTTTTGAGTTTAATCCTGGCCAGGGTTCAAGGTTGACTCAGCCTTCCATCCTTCTGAGGTTGGTAAAATGAGGACCCAGAATGTTGGGGGCAAAATGCTAATTAACTTGTGAACCGCCCAGTAAGTTTGATTGCTTTGCCTTAAGCTATTTTTTTAAAAAAAATCTGATAACAGCATGGAATGCAAATAAGTCAATGAGCATTATATATTCTACTCCCTTAAAGCTTTCTTATGAACCACCTTTACACAGCCTGTACTACTACAATTCTTGCTAAATCAAGACAAGAAAACAGTTCCAAAGCTGCATTCTGATGTAGGGATTTAAATGTTCAGCATGAAAGAAAAATGAGGGGCATAAAACTTACCATAATATTTAATACTTTTCAGAAGAGAAGTCTCTGGAGCCCTAAGTACATAAAAGCTTTCTCTCTTTTAAAACTACAGCATAACTTTAATAGTTAAAGTTCAGATAATCAAATATTAAAAAATAAGCCTGCATGGATCAATTAAAAAAGTGAGATAATTTTATCATCGGGAAGAACCAAACATTTTATCCTACCTTTCCCACTATTAAGCCCTGAAATTAAGCCAAGGAGGAACATTGAGGAAGTGAAATACATTTTTACAAAATGAATAAGATGGAAAACTTAATGTCTATCAAAAGGGAAAGATAAGATAAAAAGTCTTAAAGCGTGTGAAATTATGCACCATCTATGTGTATGTAAAAAAGCTAGAAGTAAGAGAAAGAAGTGACTTACAATTATCATCAGGTTGTAAAATATACCTGTTGATCAATTCAAGATTTGTTAAATAGGTTAACTGTGCTGTGGCACTAATTAAACAAATAAAGTAAAGTAAATAAGAATTGGCTTCAGACAGATCCCCAGAAGCTTCCCACTGTGAACAGCCATGCTGAAATGTATTCTCTTTGCTACTGGAGATGGTTCATATATTCAGAACAATGAAGCATGGTGAGACTTAGAAAGGCAAATCTTGTGCATTTCCCATAGTGTTGGTTATGCTCTAGTTGTAAATATAATATTAGCTCCATTGGCTCTCCTTCACATAAAACAATATTCTGCAGCCTCTATTTATTATTAGAAAACAAGAAGGTATAATAATCTGCGTGGATTAGGGTCTGAATAACATACAAAGCTGACAATGGATGGGTGATTTCATTATATGGGGATGCCTTCATATGCCTTTTAGTTGATAAAATCAAGTGGATACACTGTTAAGCCTACATAAATTATTGCAAGTTCTTCATTGTTATCATGCAAGTATGGCTAATTTGCACTCTTCTTGGATTAAACAAGGAGATACAGTATATCAATGGTGAGTAGCTGTCGCAGGTCTAGGGATCAATTTACCTTTGGAATCCAACAAGTTCTGCCCACCATCATTGTTACTAGGTATATCAAAAGTGAAGCTGTGAGAATAATGAAATTCACTTCTGAAGGAGGAAAACTTTTACTTGTATAAGTATTTTAATTTAGATAACATTATATACCATTTAATAGTATTTTGGACAACCTTTGGACAAATAACATTCACCACATTTATTCAGGTTATCCTGCTATGGTAAAATAGTAGACCATGTTGCAAGTGACTCAACACCGATCGTCAGGTGGCAAATAACTAACTTGACAACCCTGAGGACTAACGGCCTTGGATGGTGATGTCAACAGGGAATGGTGATGGCCCCTAAGTGGATCAAATCCCACTTGAATCCATCTTGATGGAGGGCAGCAGCTTCATCAATACTGGCCTGCGGCTGATGAGGACTTTGTATACCAAAAGGGCTCAGGACCAGAAAGTAACTCACAGAACTGCATCAGTGGCACAGATGTCATGCTGCAATGAAGAAGGTAAATGGGAGACAACTACATTGTATTGTTTCCTAGGACAAGCTCCATGGCTGATCACCACGATGATATCCATTAGGATATGACACTTGAAGAATGTTTTGACAAAACAGCTGCACCTGTTTTGTTTTTTTCGCATACACACAAATAAGTGCTTCTATGTTCATGATTTCTGAAACATTTCATACAGATATATCCAAAGTTTTTGGTGCTGCTTACCTTTTGTGCTGAACAATTCACATTTAAGTGTTTAAAATTTACACTTTGAGTACATCAGTGTTCAGCATGTTTGGAATGATGATACAAAGGGCTCAACTGTCACTTCATTTTGGTCAGGATGTGGAAAACTTGTGTTGATTTCCTAGTTTTGATGGGCATTCTTCCCCTTCTTGTTTTGGGACTATTGGACTCAGAATTACCTTCCTTTCTGATACTGACATCTTATGAGAAGTACTAGGTTTATTAAATGCAATGATCAGTTTGACCAGGTGGGCCCTGATGAAGTGGACAGGCTCCTTGCAGCGTCATGCACCACTACTTCCCCATTGGACCCCTGTCCCTCCTGGCTAGTGAAAGCCTCAAAGGAGGTAACAGGTGGCTGGGTCGGGGTAATAATTAATGCTTCATTGTGGGAGGGGATGGTTCCGGCACCGCTAAAGCATGCTTTGGTGCATCCCCTCCTAAAAAACCTTCACTCGACCCAGCTGTCCTCTCCAATTATAGACTGGTCTCCAACCTCCCCTTTCTGGGAAAGGTGTTGGAGAGGGTGGTGGCGCGTCAGCTGCAGGGGGTCCTGGATGAAGTGGATTATCTGGACCCCTTTCAGTCCAGTTTCAGACCTGGTCATGGTATGGAGACAGCATTGGTCACTCTTATGGATGATCTTTTGAGGGAGTGGGATGGTGGTCATGCATCTGTCCTTGCTCTCCTTGACCTCTCAGCAGCTTTTGATACCATTGATCACGGTATCCTTCTGGGACAGCTCAAAAGGTTAGGGATCCAGGGCACTGTGTTGTCCTGGTTTTCCTCATTCCTGGAGGGCCAGACCCAGTTGGTGTGGTTGGAGAGTGAGAGGTCCAGCCCTAGGCTTCTCCGATATGGGGTGCCTCAGGGCTCAGTGCTTTCTCCTCTCCTATTCAATATCTACATGAAACCGCTGGGTGAGATCATCCGTTCCCACGGGGTGTGGTACCATCAGCATGCGGATGACACTCAGTTGTACATCTCGGCCCGTGGGGACCCAAGTGATGCTGTCAAAGTCCTGTCTGGATGTCTGGAGGCTGTGGGGGTCTTGATGGGGGCTAACAGGTTACAGCTGAATCCTAGCAAGACAGAGTGGCTGTGGGTTCGGGGTCCTGCACTATCCCGGGAGTTGCCATCCTTGGTCTTGGATGGGGCTTCTTTGTCTCAGACAGACCCAGTGCACAACTTGGGGGTCCTCCTGGATGCGCGACTGCTGCTAGAAGAACAGGTGACATCCGTGGCCAGGAGGGCTTTTGCACAACTTTGTGTAATTTGCCAGTTGCTCCTGCTCCTGGATAGGGATTCCTTGCTCATGATCACACATGTGCTGGTTACCTCCAGACTTGATTATTGTAATGTGCTCTACATGGGGCTGCCCTTGACGACCATTCGGAGGCTGCAGCTGTTCCAGAATGCAGCAGCTCGGGTAGTGATGGGGTGCGGGCGCTATGCTCGTGCCTCACCTCTGCTCCAGGAGCTGGACTGGTTACCAGATTGTCTCCGGGTGCAATTTAAGGTGCTGGTAATTACCTTTAAAGCCATTCATAGTAGTGGGCCAGGTTACCTAAGAGACCACATTGCCCTAAGGAAGTCCGCCCGTCCTACCAGGGTGGACTGGAGAGGGTCCCTCAGTGTTCCATCAGCTAGAGGGGCTCACCTCTCTAACACAAGGAGAAGGGGCTTCTCTGTGTCCGCCCCAACTCTTTGGAACATCCTGCCAGCAGACTTAAGGCTTCAGTCAGAATTGCTGCCCTTTTGGAAAGGGTTAAAAACCTGGCTGGCAGGGCAAGTTTGGGGGGTTGGCGGGGTATTGACTCCTGCACATTGGCTCAGTTGATGCCACATGTCCTTTCAATTATTGTGGGAAGGGGTGGGTCTTTTTAGACATGGGGTGGTTTTATAAAGTGTTTTTATTTTCGTTTTTTTATGGGGTTTTATATTGTAATGTTTTTATATGTTGTATGCTAGTTACCCTGGAGCAAGAGGGTGGGATATAAATCTAAATAAATAAAATAAATGACAAACATATTTTCTTATATGTAAGTCCAAACAATGAATTAAATGTAGATCAAGACTGTAGTTCATACAATAAATATAAAAGTGAACAAAGAGTAATACCAAAAGAAAGTGTGAAATTCCCAAAATGAAACAGAAGCCTAGAAAAATATAGCTCAGTAATTTGTTAAAATTGTCACCCAGTTATTGTAGCCTTCTGCTGAGCAAAAGGGTGACTTGTTATTCTTTAGTGTTTTAAGTAAATAAAACTTCATTCAAGAGAACGCATGCAGAACAAAATATGAGTGAGTTAGTCTAAAACTCACTCAGATTATTTATATGATCTAAGAATGGATGCACAAACAACCTATTGAAATTCTCCATTCTACTTCTAGGACCCATTTCAACACATTTCTCCAGGGAAAGAAATTATTCAACCATTTCTTACAGGTGAGTTGGTCTCTTGAGTTGTTGCTATCTAAAGGGAGTAAGAAAAATAAATTCATCAGAATAATTCTCAGGAAAATGTCTTTCAAGAAGTTTTGACTGACTTCTTTCTGTTTCTCAGGTTTAATAATCTTCAAAGAACTGTATTGCATTTAAAGTATTACATTTTTGGAAGAGTTCTAAAAATCCATTCTGTCTCTACTACAGATGTTTATAATACATCTCCTTCCCTATAAGCCATAAAGAAGGTTGAAGGAGGCACTGTGCCAAGTTGCAGAGAAACTGTGAATTATTGTTGTTGTTATGCATCATCAAGTCACCCCTTACTTACAACAACCCTATGGATGATCAATCTATGTATTGTCCTGTACTCAACAGCTCTTGTAAACTCTACTCCAGTGGTTCCCAATGTGGGGCACACAACACACAGGGGACTTCCATTTTCAGAAGCCTAAGTCAGAACATTGGCTGATCAGTGCTTTGGTGAATTGACTTAGGCTTCTGGGAATTGAAGTCCCAAAACCAAAAGTTGGGAAACACTGCTCTAGAGTGTGGCTTTCTTTAAGAGTTAAACCATCTTGTATTTGGTCTTTCTCTTTTCAAGCTGCCTTCAAACTTTCCTAGCATTATTGTCTTTTCCAGAGAAACTTGCCTTCTTATGATGTGCCTGAAACATGACAGGTTCAACTTCATCATTATTTGCCTCCAGATAGTTCAGGCTCAATTTGCTAAAACAACAACAACAACAACACAACATTTGTTTATCCTTCTGGCATCCCATTGTATCTGCAAAGCTCTTCTCCAACACCACATTTCAAAATAACCACCCGCCTCCTGACAACTTTCTTTACTGTCCAGCTTCTGCACCTGTACATAGTGATCAGAAATACAATAGTTTGGATGATCTTGGTCCTGGTCTCCAATAACACATTCTTGTTGGTGATTACTTCACCATAATTTCTTCTTCAGTTTTCCAGAAAATCAAAGACATTTTACTTGTTCTATTGCCAATGGGATCTATGCCATCCTTTGCCAACAATGTCCTTATGCACTGTACATAAGACAGATGGGACATAAAATAATTAATGGACATCAATCAGACTTCAGAAATGGCAACACTTAGAAACTTGTTTTAAATCATTTCAATCTACCTGGATTGTCTTCATAGTATTTTAATATTGCTATTCTTGAGAATAAATGTTACAAGACAAGAACCACAGACAAACAGCTGTGATTGAATACATACAGTACATGTGCTTGATACATATTAAATATTAATGAGGGGCTAATAAGCCATTGCCAAATGTGAAATATGTTATTATCTGTTGATACTTTCCATAGCCTTGGTTCCTTCCCAACCAATCACTCATTCTTTTTACAGAACAAACATCAAAGCTAAAGATTATTATCTCATTACCAAATTTGTAATATCATAATGATTCTATTTTTATTTTTTAAAAATATATAGGTCGTGGTTCCTTCACACACTAACCTTTATTGTGGTCTATACAACAAAGCTTCAAAGGAAAAGTATTGAATATCAAATAGAGATCTTTTATCAAGTGTGAAATGCCACATTGAGTCACACAGTTTGCAACTTTTGTCTTTTAACCAGCAATTGTCTCTTTATCTCTAGCAGGGATGCTACCTACAAATATATTGTTTCTGAACTTTTCATTCCCCCATAAATATGAAGCATAATAGATCAAACAAAATGCCGATGAGATACCATATTCTTAAATAGTTTTCTCCTGTTCACACTCGTATTAATTTCCCCAGAAAAAGATGTGTAATCACTTTCTTAGCTTTATGGAACTTAACAAAGATGGACCTTCACCACATTGGGTGGATAATGCCACACAGTTGCATGCTTCTTTGTTTAGTTTTCAAGAGAGGACTATTGAATTTTACTTGACAAAAACTTCAAGAAATATTCATTTGAAAAATTGAGAAAAAGCAGATTTTGTACAGCAAGCCACCCCACTGTGCCTTCCCTCATGCTACTGTAAGAATAATGAATTTATAGTTTTTAAAGTACAATGAGACAATGCACAGTGGGTGGGTGGCTGTATCAAATCAGCTTTTCTCTACTTTTTATGGAATACATTTTCAAGTTCCTGTAGCAATGGGTTTTGTTCCATTGTTAAGACCATTATTATTCTCACTCCAGTTGTTGATTCCGCAAATACTATGCCAAATTTATATACAGTAAAAACCCCTACTTATGTAAAAAGTCTGTTCCATAGGCTTTTATGTAAATCAGTTTTTTAATTAACTTGAAGCAAACCCATAGGGCAAATGATTTTTTTACATCGCAAAACAAACCCATAGATGTTTAACTGACTTAACTTGAAGCAAACCCATAGGAAATTGTGTTATGTAAATCAGAACATAGTTTTAGTGCAAAAATCACTTTGTAAGTCAAATTTTATGTAACTCAAGGCATATGTAACTCAGGGTTTACTGTATACTATTTTCTGACAATACAAAAACTAATGATCTATAGAATATTGTAATTTCAGAGAAATTGCTTAGGATAAATCCAGCATGTGCATTCAACAAACATTGTTGTATAAAATGTGTCTAGGCCAGATGTGAAACTGATAAAATGAAGGCACATTTAGGTGAGTTCATTCTGTAGTTCATTTCGCCTGACCTAGTGCAAGAAAGATTATCTGGCAACACAAGGTTGCTGTTACCCAGGGTACTCCCGATTGTGGTTCAGAAATACCATGATCTTTGAGGAGGCTCTTTCTGTGTAGCCCTTTTTTTGGTTATGAAGAAAAATTACTATAGCCACACATTATGGAATGCTTATAACTGACTAAGATGCACAGCTGTTGCTGCTATATTTTGGAAATTGAGTTAAAATAAGAAATAGTAACAAAATGACTGTTTGGTAGGATTTCAAGGTCTAAATCGAAAATGATGGGGCTACCCCAATCCACCTGAGTATTTGACTGATGTTATGGAAGAGGAGGCTGCTGATAGAAGGAAAGACACTGTTTATTTATTTATTTATTTTTAGAGGGGAGAAAAAGTAATCTGAATAGTACTTAGTGGTGACATCCATTGTGGTCTAATGCACTTTTAAGCAACAATTATTTACTATAAAGTAATTTTTAAAAATGTTACTATACTCTGTTTCCAATTGGAGTTTACTAAAACTTATAATATATTGGTTTTTTAGGTCTTTTAACTGGGCCGGTCTCTATTATTTGTTAGTTACATAGCAAAAGTAAATAAACAGGTAAGTGTGCCACTTTTCTGTAACTCATAAACTATTCATGGTACAAAAGATTTTACTATTATTCTGCTGAAATCTGCAGACTTTCTCCCCTCTAAAGGGGCAGTTATCCTGATATATTCCCATCCATTTCCTGAAAAACGAACTACTGGCATTTCTAAGGAAAAAAGGAATTAATTGCATAAAAATTTCAGCATCTATAGATCAAAAATGTAGCAATGATAATCTCCTTATGAGAGGAGACAATGAAAGCAACTATCACTGGTAATTATTACACTGTTGCTGCTGAAGTAAAGCTCCACTGTCTATCTGGTTGGCCTCAGGCAACAAAATGGCTTAGGACATCTCTGGGGGGCGTGGTTAAGATGATGACGAGTTAACACACTTTTTTTGTGGGCTCGCACTTTTCAATGAGAAATTAAATCTGAATACAAATAATTTCAAAAGATTCTACATGAGGAAAGTGTAAAGATCCAGCAAGTAAAAATCTGAACTGAAGATCGAAGTTCGAGAGCGGATTTGACTGGGGAGGCAAGCGGTGAAAGCCGCGACTCTCCCAGCAGTTCCATGGCGAACGGGATCAAGGAGATTGGAGTAAGAAGCTGTAAATTTACTGGAAATATAAAGGCTGAAACTAAGATTGCCGGCTGCGTTACGGATGGGGGTGGATTGGAAAACGGAACGAAGGAAGGCAATTGATTGAAGGATCAAGGACGTGAAAGAAAGTAAGATGGTGTCAAAGGAGGGATAATGGTGGCGGTGGTGGCAGAAAGCGAAACTTAAAGAGGGGAAACAACGGTAGAAGCTTTTGGAGTTTTACGGACGGAAGGGAGAGAAAGGAAGGAAGGGGGACAAGAAGGTGAAGATTTTGTAGTGTGTGTGTTGTTGAAGGGACGGAGATTAAAGGGGCGATTGGAGACTTTGGAGGCTTTGGAGGCTTTGGAGAAGAGGGGAGGAGGGACACCCCGTGAAGCCGCAGCCGGTGCAAAAGATGTGGCTGGCGTTCGTGCCAGAGGACTAAATTTATATGTGCTGGATCTCCTTTTTTTTCTTTTTAAAATACAATTTAAGTGTTCCTTTTTCTTGACTTTTGCCTGAGTCCCTGTTCTGCCCCTCCTTCTCCGTCTTCTTCCTTCTTCCTTGCAAGAGTTTGGATACTAGTCCCTGGATAGCACTGGGGGATTTGCTTATCGGAACATTGTTATAAAGTGGATTACAATAAACCATTGCCATTTTTTTGGAGAAAGTCTTCAATCAAGCTACTGGATTACCAGGTGGAATATAAATTTGTCTTATATCAGCAAGATCCCTTTTGTATTTTTGGATTGTATTGGCTTGGAATCATTTGGCCTTAGTATTGAAAGTTTGGCTGTTGGAGTACCCCTTCTTTGTTACTGGATTACAGTCACGTTATCTTGCTTGGTCTGGCTTTTGCTTTTTGTTTGACCTTCACACGGGAGACATAATACCAACAAACACTTCCTTGCCTGTGGTGGATATATTAACTCTTTTATGGTTTGATTCTTGGCTTGTTGAGTGACTTAACATAATTGGATTATAACTCTGGAGCAGCATCAAGTTGAGAGACAAGAGGGTGTAAGAAAAGTTGCTGGGTTGAAGTTGCTATTTGATATTACAATGGATAAAGTTGCAAGGGGAAAGAGCAATGAAGAAGAAGTTGTGAAGCCAAAAAAAAAGGTAACCTTTTATCAGAAGACCCATCTCCTCCAACATCATCTCCGGAACCACCACCACTTGATCAAACACAGATAATGGTAGAATTTGGGAAGTTATTCAAGAAAATGGAAAAGATGGAGGAGTCAAGAGCGAAAGACAAAAGTGAAATTATGGGAAAACAGGACAAATTGGCTACAATGCTTACAGATTTTTCAAAGAAAGTGGATCTTAATTTTCAAAGAATGGATGCTAATGTAAAATTAATGCAGAATGATATGAAATTGATACAGGGGGATATTAAAGGATTACATGAGGAGGAAAAGGAAATTAAGATGAAAGTGGATGTGCAGGAAAAAAGAATCGATGTTATGGAAGAGATGATGAGAAAACAGAATATTTTGATACACAAAATGGTGGAACAAATGCCAGATAAGCTAAAAGATAGAATAATTGTTTGGTTAAATAATTTGAATATGGGAAAAGTTTTTGTTCATGAGGATATTGCAGGTGTGTACAGAGTGGGACCGAGGAAGGGAAGGATGGTACAGAGGAGTGTGTTAGTTACATTTGCAAACTGGGGAGACAAATTGAAGGTGATGGCCTTTTTAAAACAAGCTGGATCTGGCACTTTAAAAATGGATGGAAATGATGTGGAAATATACAATGATATTTCAATGAAGTAAACATGGTTGGAGGTATAAGATGAAGCCAGTAACAAGATTTCTGATGGAAAAAGGGATAAAATACAACTGGCGATATCCACAACAGTTGAGGTTCTTTCATGAAAGGAGGTTGCATGTGATTGATGCAGAGATGGATGCGTTGGAATATATGTGTATGAATGACTTGGTTAAGGCATCTTCAAGGGAATGGTTGGCATTGAGGAAGGCCCTGTTGGAATCTGGGGCGATAAAAAGGGATTACGGTGGAGCAAGGGAGGAGGGGGCAGCGGGAGGAGAGGACACAGAAGAGCCAGAGTTGCAAGTGTTGATGGTAACTGAAATGGGGGGAAGTGAGGGTCAGCAGGCTGGAAAATAGGTGGGATGTTTGTAGGGAAGATGAGTTGAAGTAAGATTGTGAATTAAATCAGATTTTGTATAAGAGGTATATTAGCGCTTGAGCTTTCATTGTAACGTTGTCTTTCATGTTCCCCCCTTCCCCTTTTCGGATGACGGAGGCGTTCTTTTTGGCTCAAGAAGCGAGGAGGGTATTAGTGAATGTTTTTTTGTGTTTTTTGGTTTTTTAGTTATTGTGGGTTAGATGGCATCATGTCCAAGGGAGAAATCAGAGATGGTAGAAGAAGGTGGGTAATTATATTATGAGGTCTATTAAAATATTATCGTGGAATGTGAAAGGTACAGGCTCACAGATTAAGAGGAGAAGAATTCAATCAGCGTTGAAGAGGGATAGGTCAGATATAGTTTTTCTTCAGGGGACTCATCAAAAAGCTCAGGATATAAATAATTTTTTTTTAGGCTGGATGCAGCATTATGAGAGTTCATACGGCACATCAAAGTCAAGAGGGGTGGCAATTTTGATTGCAACTAGACTGGGATTTGAGATAGTTAATAGGATATCGGACCCCGAGGGTAGATATTTGATTGTGAAAGGGAAGATAGATGAGGAGGAAATAACATTGGTGAATGTATATGCCCCAAACGATCATCAGACTGAATTCTTAGAAAAAATTCGTAAAATATTGGTAAGAGAGAAAACAACGAGGATGATTGTGGCTGGGGATTTTAATCTGATAAAATCTAATTTAGATTGTACAAATATATTAAGATGTGGAAAAGGAATTAAAGGACAAACATTGGATAATTGGATGACATCCTTGGGACTGAAAGATACTTGGAGGGAACTTAAGGGAACAGAAAGGGTCTATACTTATTTCTCACAGTTCCATAATTCATATTCCAGAATTGATTATATATTTGTAACAGAGAATATGATTAGAAATCTGGAGGAAATAGAAGTTGGGATTTTTTTTTGTTAATAAATTTTTTATTGATTAATTTTCAAAAAAATACAAACATATATATAATATGACAAAACAAAAATACATAAGCTTCGTAAAAAATAATCGCATAAATGATAATTGCATTATTGTCTGTTATAATACACATACCATTTAATAAACACATTAAAAATTAACACAGCACCAATAACTAATTCATAAAACCTTCCCACAGTACTATAACTTGTTTGCAACTATCAACTTTTAATTTTCAACTACACATTACCCAGTGTTTATTTACAATGCCCCGGAGAGTTCGGACTCAATGTTATCTCCAAAAACTACTCTGAGATGGTACAGGTCTGCTATATTCCATACCCATAAGGGAGTGATCAACAAAGGGCTTCCAGATATTCCAAAATCTATTTGCCTTCAGTTTATCTCTTTTTACTTTTATCTCCCATGTCAATTTATCATTCAATGCTAGATTCCACATTTCCTTATACCACTCCCCCAATTGTATAGTAACATCATTTTTCCAATTTCTAGCAATACATTGTCTACCCGTGGTTAACATAATTTCTAATAACTCTTTTTCCTCCTTATTTAAACACATACCCTCCACATCTGTTAACATAATGGTATCTGATACCAGTTTGATTTTCTTACCCATTATTTCCCCTGCCTCGTTTTCTATTCTTTTCCAAAAATCATTTATCATTTTACAGCTCCACCACATATGTTCGTAGGTTCCAACAGTCTCTTTACATTTCCAACATAAATTATCCCTTTTATTAACATTAGAAGCAGGAACGAGACAGGGCTGCCCGTTATCTCCAATTTTGTTTATGATGGCCATGGAGTTGTTAGCTAAGGCTATCAGGGACGATAAAGGAATAGAAGGAGTCATGGTAACTAAGATAAGTTTGTATGCCAATGACACTCTGATAATTGCTAAGCATCCAGAGAGGGCTTTAGATAGGATTCAAACTCAATTAAAAAATTTTGAAGACTGGGATAAATCAGAAATGATGTTATGTAATATAAGTAAGGAAGATCAGAAGAGGATGAAAGGGATGGGTAATATTCAAATTAAGGATAAACTGAAATATTTAGGGGTAAATATTTCATATAATTTTGAAGATTTGAAGAGATTGAATTACAATAATTTGAAAGTAGAAATTAAAGCTAGAATTAAGAATCTTCAAAAACTAAAATTGTCATGGTTTGGAAGAATAGCTATCACTAAAATGATGCTTTTGCCTAGGTTAAACTTTTTATTTGATGCTCTGTTAATTCAAATGAAAGAGAAGGAAATTAAGGAATTTCAAAAATTATTTAATGATTTTTGTAATGGTGGAAAGAGATCAAGATTGTAAAAAAATATGGTATTTATCTCAGAAAGAAGGTGGACTAGGGATGCCGAATTTGTTGTCTTACTATCGAGCGTTTCAAATCAAGAATGTGGTAAAGATTTTGGCTGAGGGAAAAGCTCTATGGGAAGACATTGAAAGATTATAAACACATAGGCAAAATCCTTTTTTTAGGGGTTAGTTCAGGAAAATTAATAACTAAAAATACTATGATGAAGGGACTGGTAAACACTTGGAAAAAAGTAAAGAAGGTTTTGGCTCCAAATACCTCACCAATCATAGAATTGGAAGATATAGCAGACTTTCTGGTAAAAATAAATAAAAGGATAAAAGAGATATTGGTAAAAAATGGTGTAACCCTTCTTAAAGATTAGATACAGACCTGTAAAGTTAATGATAGAAGAAATGATTTGTTTGCTGAAATGAACTTGAAATGGTTTCAGACTGTGATGGTAAATAAATGGAATGGTAAATACTGGAGAGAACCAGAATTGTATAGAGAAATGACTGAATTTGAGGTGTTGATTTCAAAATTAAGAAAAAGAGATGGAGCTATTAAGGGTGTAGTTATTAAATTGTATAAAATGCTGAATATCGAGGGTGATCCACATGAGGCCTTAATGTCAAGTTGAGAACAGGAATTGAATATAAAGATTGAAAAAGATATATGGAAGCATAAATGGAAAAAGAGGATAATGAGAACGTTATCGGTTAGAATTAAAGAGCATAACTTTAAAATGTTGTGGAGGTGGTACCTGACCCCGGTGAGGTTGCATCAAATGGATAATAAAAAAGATAAATTGTGTTGGAGATGTAAAAAGGAAATCGGAACATACGAACATATGTGGTGGAGTTGTACTGTGGTCAAAGAATTTTGGAGAAAGGTGGAGAAGGAGATTAAAGATATAATGGGTAAGAGAATTAAACTGGGGTTGGGTTCCACCATGTTAACAGATTTAGAAGGTTTTAACCCAAACAAGGATGAAAAAGAATTATTGGAAATAATTCTTACAACGGCTAGACAATGCATAGCTAGAAAATGGAAAAATGACATAAATATAAAGATAGAAGAGTGGTATAAGGAGATGTGGAATTTAGCATTGAATGATAAATTAACTTGGGAAATAAATAAGAAAAAGGGTATTATTAAAGAAAATAGATTTTGGAATATTTGGCGTGCTTTTGTGGATCACTCTCTTAGAGAGGGAGAAGTAAGCAAACCTGTACCTGATCAAATTGCCTTCTGGATGGAAAGTATTAAGAATCTCTGATTTCTCTGGACATTGTAAATATCACGGGATGAGCATGCCCATTTAATTTTATATGGGTATGCATGTATGTAGGTTTGTATGTGTGCGTATATGTGCGCAGGTGCATGTATGTGCTGGTGCACATATATGCATACTGTAATGTTTTATTATAAATAATAAATTTGTGAAATAAAGGGTATATCATGCACATTACTTGAGATTCAAAGTTTAAATCACCAGCTATAAAGATTGTTTAATAATACACTAATGTATTAGTTTAAAAAGATATTGGTGCCAGAAGGTAAAATGATATATTGTGTATGTATTGGCAAAATGTATTTTCTATTTTCCTATATGTATATGTGTGTTATATTATTTGTTGTAATTTTGTTTGAAAACCAAAAAAAATTAATTTTTTTTAAAAAAAGGACATCTCTGGTGATACTCAAGAGATGCTTACAGAGTTTTCAGCTCAGACATACATGCAAGATCAGGAGTGAGTTGCCCCCCCACAGGAAGAGTTCCTTTCCCATGGGAGCACAGGTGTCTTTGGGAGAGAGGAAGGTTGGAGATGGGTACTGGTCTATCCAAGCTTCTGGCAGGCATTCCATTGGGAGGGGTAGGCCAGAAAGAGAGTGGGAAAGAAGGGTGGAGATGCAATTGCCTGAGTGAAGCAGCTAATTAACGCCCAAAAGGCTGAGGATTGGGTGGCAACTGTCAGAGGCTGAAAGAAGAAGTAGAATGGGTCTTGGAGTAATGTAATCTTAACCTATAAAGAAGTGATGTAAGATACATGTCCGGGAAAGGCTCCCACACCCCTGGAGCCTATCCTGTAATGCTTCATACATACCTGCCTAACACCACTGAGATCAGCTCCGCGAGGGTCCGGAGGGCAAGAATGGGGCCTGCACCCCACAAAATGGAAAAATGAATGGGAACTATAACTCCCAAGTTGCCTTTGGGAGAAAAAATGGCAGTTAAACAACAAGGCCTGGAAATAGAATGTTGGAAAGAGCTGATTTGCATGTTGGACTATGATTGGTTGAGAGTGAATGACTGATAGGGAAAGGTCGTGGAATTCCTGAGATGTTCTTCTGAACCTATAAGGAAGAGATGTAATGTACGTGTCTGGCAGGCCTTCAAACACCCCTGGAGCTGATCCTGTAAGTCCCACTCCCCCCCCCTCTCTCTCTCTCTCTGTGTGTGTGTGTGTGTGTGTGTGTGACTGACACACAGAGAGAAACACAGATAGAGTGAGACAGAAAGAGAGAGAGAGACAGAGAGAGGAAGGGATGTGTGCACTGCCCCAGCTCCAGCCCAAACCACACTGGCTGTAAACATGTTCAGGCTTGTGAGGGAAACCACCCACACCCGGCCACAGCAGCAGTGAAAGGCACACAGGATACCAGGAGCGGAGTGGGGGGGAGGCCACAAACACCCCTGTAGCTCACCCAACACCCCCCCAGACCTCCCGGGACGAAGTCCGGGTACCCTTGTTAGTTATATATATTCCATGTAACCATTTTGGCGGCAAGCTTTTGCTGGATTCTTTTCTATGGGGAAGCACTAGTATCTCACCAAGCCTGGTGGGTGTGGGGGTTCCAGGGGTTAGGGAGAAAGCACCCTGGCTTTCTAGTTTGGTTCCTTGTTTTGGCACTATTCGTTAATGAATGCTCTGTATGACTTTCTATTCTCAATAAAATATTCAGACTACTGAAGAAGCTGTCTCTGGCTTGTTTCATGTCTGGTCAGATCAAACGACTGGGATTGAGAACAGTCGGCCATTGGCAATGCTAACATCCAATATCCGCAGTCTTACAATACACACACAAAATAGTAAACCCAGGGGCTATCCAGTTTTATCTGAAAAAGATGAAATTTGCCATTCCAATGAAAAGCAAAAAGAGTGGAACCCCGCCATACAAACAGTTCGATTTAAGGAAAATTTGACATACGAATAGAAATCCTGGCTTTAAAAAAATTTAACGTATGAATTTTTAATAGGAAAATTTCAACGTGTGAAAAAATATACGGTTGCTTCTAGTGGCCACTTCTGGTAATGCAATGTAATTTTGACATACATATTTTTCAAAATACAAATAATCTTGTGGAATGGAAAAATTCGAATGTCAAGGTATTACTATCTTGTTCTGGACTAACTATTGTAAAGGGGTTAAAATAGCTTATCCTGAGTATAACAGCAACAAGTATTACAGTAACCCTGAAGGAAAGGCATGCTTTGCAAGTACACATGGTATACTTTTTTAAAATAAGCTATGCTAAATATTTGAGGTTAGAGAAATATTGGGGCAAGCATGTTGCTATAACTTTCATCCAGTGAGTACCTATATGGAAGAAAGAGAAAAAAGCATCTTATATACTTTCTGAGAAACAGATAGCTAAAGCTCCTTTTATTTGTTTCTGTCACTTTGTGTTAAGCTGTTGATGAAGTAAAAGGAAACAATCTGTTCTGTTCACTTCATAAATACAATTATGAACTCACTAGAACCAGGTTAACCACAAATTAACATGGCAGCAACATTCACTCTTGCATAGATTATTTGTGGACAAACTTCTGCAGCATAGAGATACTGATATGGCCAGGTGTTGCTGCATGAACTTGCCAGGTTGCCATGGTGACAACCAGGCCGCAAGAGTGATCTAAAAGATATGATAAACTGCAGACATCTTGTAACTCAGCAAGCTAGCATAGTTTGGCATTTAAGAAATATTGGGTACAACTGCAGATTTCTTTCCTCCTCTAGGGAAAGAAAAAGATACATAATACTAAGGTCAAAGATATTAAGTATCTGCTTTCTCCTTTCCTGTAGAAATGCCATATTGGTTTCAAATGCTTGACTTATACCACTCTTCCCATAATATTTTGTTCACTTCTTTTGAAGTTAACCAAAGGATTATTGTTGTTGACATATTGTTATATATGTTAACTGTGTTTTCTGACAGGAGCGGAAAGTATCTTTTCTCATGTATCTATTCTTATGCAAATAAGTGGATCGAAAATGTGCACACTCTGTTAGCCAATGGGCTTGTTGTATTATTGTTACTGTTACTGTTTATAGTGTATATAAGTCCGAGTTTTGCCCCATCCAAATTGTGTTCAAACTCCACTATTAAAGAGCTGAATTTCACTAATTCACTTGTCTGCTTCTTCATTCCCTGAACATGAAACTGGTGATGAGGATGGGATGGCATCCCCACATGGCAGCAACATTGGCCCATTTGACCCAGTGCGTCCAGAGAAATGGGCAACATATGAACGCCGATTCCGCCACGCAATGGCCTCGCAGAAGATCACCGACGAAGACCAGAAGCGCTCCTGTTTCCTTGCTCAGTGCGGTTCTGAGATGCTTGAGCTGGCAAACCCACCTCATTTTCCCAAGGGACGTGGATGCGGTGCCGCTTGCAGAAATCTTGTCCGCACTGAGGAAACACCTGCAGCCAGAAATCTTGATCTTGCCAGCCAGGGTGGCCTTCCACAGAAGGGAGCAGCAACCTGGGGAGTCCATTGCAGACTACGCCGCCACTCTGCACATTGCTGCTGCCCCGTGCAAGTGGGACAACATTAAAGAAGCACTCCAGGACTGTCTTCTGGCTGGCATGAGGGACAAAGATGCTCAATGTTGCCTCATGATCAGGAAGATGCTAACTTTCAAGGCTGTCCTAGAAGAGGCAGTAGTGTCTGAGGCCACACAGTCCGGCATCAAGCTTTTCCGGCATCGCCACTCCACCACCAGTGCCACTGGCTCAGCTGTGCAAGCTCAGCAAAATTCATCTTCATCCTCCTCAGCTTCGCCTGGTTCCACCTCTTCATCGGAGTCCAGTGATGCAGAGGGAGAAGTCCGAGCAGTCCGACGAAAGCACCCAGAGCACCATGACGATTGGAAGAAGAAATTCCTTTGCAAGTGGAATTCCTTTGCTGCGGAGCCCGGCATGTGCCCCTTCCACACTGCAGAATGCCACAACTGCGGGTGAAGAGGGCACATTGCTAATGTATGCCAACAGCAAAAGCAAAGAACTCCAGCACCTGAGTCCAACAAGAGTCATCACCACAAAACGTCCATCGCCAAAGTGTCACCAGAGCCTGAACTGTGCCAAGTGGGCATCATCAGCGAGCATTTCCTCACAGACCTGAGCCTGCAGGACATCCCCTTCAAGATGGAGGTGGATTCAGGTACTACCTCTTCCATAATCCCACAGCGGGAGTTTTTGAGAATTCCTGCTGCCTCTTGACCCAAGCTAAAATCTTTTAAAACTTCCCTCCGGGATGTGCAAGGTTGCCAGATTCCGGTCCTGGGGGTGGGAAATTTCTTTGACAAATTCAAAAACATTCGTACCTCCTTGCCATTGGTTGTAGTTAAGTAGGGTACTAACTGTCTTATTGGGACCCAATGGTTTAGGCCCCTGGGAATCCAGCTTTCTGGCATTCATGCAATAGACGCTGACCCAATCCGGGACGTTTGTGCTGCACATCCTGAGGTGTTCAAAAAGGGTTTAGGGTTATACAAAGGCCCCCCTGTGGACTTTGAGCGTGACCCAACCATCCGGCCCATCCGGATGAAGCCACGCCGGGTACCCTTTGCTTTAAAGGAGAAGATAGAAGCAGAGCTGGACAAACTAGTGGGACAGGGCATCCTAGTGCCAGTGGACTCTGCAGAGTGGGATACACCAATAGTGACTGCTTTGAAAAGTAATGGGGAGGTCAGGATATGCGCTGACTACAAGTGTACCATCAATAAAGCTATTTGCCTGAACGCATATCCTGTGCCCGTGGTAAGCCACCTTCTTGCCTCCTTACATGGAGGAAATTGCTTTGCAAAATTTGACCTTGCCCAGGCTTACCAACAATTGACTGTGTCTCCTGCTGTTGCCATAGCCCAATCATAGTAATGCATAGGGGGGAATTTAAGGTAGCTTGACTACAATTCGGGGTGAATGCGGCCCCCGGAATATTTCAATATCTTGTAGAACGTATTTTAAAAGGTTTGCCATATTTTGACGATGTCCTGATCACCGCTAAGGACACCGTTGAACTAGTGGCCAGGCTCGATTGGGTCCTCTCACATTTCGAGAGGGCCGGTCTATGTCTCAGAAGAGACAAATGTGTGTTTTTGGCACAGGAAGTAGAGGGCCAGTCAACATCTCAAAAGAGACAAACGTGTGCTTTTGGCACAGGCAGTGGAGTTCCTGGGGTACCGAATTACACCCCAAGGTATCATGCCCTCTGACTCCAAGGTGAAGGCCATGTGAAATGCACCCAGGCCAAAATGTATAGCTGAATTGCAATCATTTCTAGGATTGTTAAACTTCTATCACACTTTTCTCCATCGCAAAGCCTCAGTTGCTGAACCATTACATCAGCTTCTTAAGAAAGATACTGTTTGGCACTGGGGCCATTGCCAGGAGAAAGCATTCCTAGAACTTGAAAGGTTGCTATCTTCGGATGCTGTATTAACTCATTTTGATCCTAACAAGGAAGTTGTACTTGTGTGTGATGCATCCCCTGTGGGGGTGGGAGCTGTGTTATGCCATGTACTAAATGACAGGAGGGAAGCCCCCGTAGCATTCTATTCCCGTTCACTCTCAAAGCCTGAGAAAAATTACACTCAGACAGACAGGGAGGCATTGGCAATCATGGCTGGCACTAAGAAATTCCACGATTACCTTTACGGAAGACCTTTTACCATCGTAAGTGACCACAAGCCCCTCCTTGGAATCTTTGTGAACAGGAAGCCCACGCCTCAAATTCTGTCCCCAAGGATGTTGCGTTGGGCAATTTTCCTAAATGCATATGATTTTACTTTGGGGCATAGGCCTGGCAAGAACACCAGTCACGCTGATGCCCTGTCATGTTCTCCACTGCCAGGGGTCAGGGAAGCTGATTGCGAGTTCGAAAGCGACCACCAGGTCCTTATGATTAAGGCTTTCGACTCACCCCCAGTTGTCCCCTCAGTTATAGCCAAGGCTACAGCCAAGGATGTATCATTGACTAAAGTAATGTCTTGGGTACAAAAGGGCTGGCCTGTCTCTCCTCTAGCCAAGGAATTCAGAACATTCCACTGCAAGCATTTGGAACTGTCAGTGGAATGAGGTTGCCTTTTATGGGGCCAGTGGGTGGTCATTCCTGTCACTCTCAGGAAAAAGATATTACATCTACTTCACACAAGTCTCCCGAGAATTGTCTGTTCCAAAGCCCTTGCCCGTAGCTACTTTTGGTGGCCTCAACTGGACCAAGACATAGAACAAATGATCGGCACTTATGTCAGTTGTCAATCCTCTGGGCCAGAGCAATCCCACATTCCCTCTCGGGAATGGGATTCTGCTCGGGGCCCGTGGTCCAGATTGCACATAGATTTTGCAGGTCCATTTAGGGGTGCCATATTTTTGTTGGTTGTGGATTCATTCTCTAAGTGACTGGAAGTGATTAGGGTGCCTAATACCACTTCAGCCACCACGATAATGCACCTAAGAAGGCTGTTTGCATCATTTGGACTTCCAGATGTGATTGTGTCTGACAATGTGTCCACATTCACATCTGCAGAATTCCAATCCTTCATGGAAAGTAATGCAATTAGGCACATCACTGCTACCCCATTCCACCCAGCCACTAATGGCCAGGTAGAGTGGCAGGTGCATACAACTAAAGACGCACTTTGGCCTATGGGTGAAGGGGATTTGGAGCTCCAGTTATGCCAGTTTCTTTTCACATATAGGCTCACCCCTTTGCCTCAGGGCTGTCCTCTGCTGAATTGCTCCAGCAAAGGAAACTGTCATCCTTGCTGGACAGATTGGATCCCTCTAGGGTAGAGGACAAAGGCACAAATATAGCAATCCAACACCAGAAGGGTTTCTCATCCAGAGACCCTGTACATTGCTGTAATTATGCAGCTGGTGGTCCTACGTGGGTGCCCGGGTTTGTGATCTATCAGACTGAACCTGTTTCTTACAGAATCGAAACAGCCACTGGTCTGATCTGGAGAAGGCATGCGGATCAATTGAGACCAAGAGAAGGCATGCGGATCAATTGAGACCCACAAGACAAATACAGACACTCAATGCTAGAGTTGGCCCCCACCCATTTAAACCCAGGGGGCAGAGGTAATAGTTAGCAGCCAGTCAACATTGACCCAGAAGTGTCTTCTAGGAACCGATTTCAAGGGGAATTTGTGAAATACTCCCCTATTCTGGCCATGTGTACCCCTACACAGTCCAAGGCTAGCACTCTGGATTCCTTTATTGATGATGACCAATTTTGTTCAGAGTCGCCCTCCACTCTTAGTACACACAGGAGGGACCCTGAGTTGTCTTATTTATCCACAGAATTAGATTTTGGTTTTGAGCAATCCCCTGCTCCTCCATCTGACAAATGGGGCTTTAATTCGGGTTTACAATCCTCCCCCTCTAGTCAATCCCTCACTCCAGTTGGGTCGCCCATCCTATGAGCCCCTGAGCTGGCTCAGCCAAGCATCCAACCCAGAAGGGAAACTAGACTGCCATCCTGGTTAAAGAATTTTGTTTTTACCTGGGGGGGAATAATGTTATGTATGTTAACTGTGTTTTCTGACAGGAGGGGAAAGTATCTTTTCTCATGTATCTATTCTTATGCAAATAAGTGGATCGAAAATGTGCACACTCTGTTAGCCAATGGGCTTGTTGTATTATTGTTACTGTTACTTTTTATAGTGTATATAAGTCCGAGTTTTGCCCCATCCAAACTGTGTTCAAACCCCACTATTAAAGAGCTGAATTTCACTACTTCACTCATCTGCTTCTTCATTCCCTGAACACAAAACATATGAAAACTGCCCATTTTAGAAACATGTCTCTTTAAAATATTATATTTCTAGCTATTGGGGAACAATAGCAACTCGATGATTTTCTGACTTAAATTCAATGTCAACTATCAGTTTACATTTCAGTAACAATTATTCAAATGACAAAAATGGTAACAACAGGAAATATAATAAGATAATGTGGGAGATAATGAAGGAAAGTAAAAACTTGGGATTGTGTTGGAGAATAGCATACAATGGATTTTTTTCTAGGTTTCATTTTGACAAATTTTTGTAGTCTTCAATAAAATTAAAAATTAAAAATAATTTTTTTTGGTTTTTTTGTTTTGTTTTGGTTTTTTCCCCCTCTCTTTTCCTTTCTACAAATTTTTGAGTTTTTTTGTTATTTTTTAAAATATTTTTTGTAATCCTACGTTGTTTCATTGTTGTAGATGTTTGTTTGAAAAACTTAATAAAAATTAATTTAAAAATTAAATATTTTCATGGGTTAATAAATAGCTAAATGCATAAACAATTTAAAGCACTCTAATAACAAAATAAGATACCTGCCAGAACAGTTATGTTTTCAGCAGACATTTAAAATTAAGTACACTACAATCTTTATTTTGGCCATGGTTGTTTAGTGGTTAAGATGCTGAGCTGATGACCAGGAAGTTGGTAGGTCAGCAGTTCAAGAGCCAAGTGTTGTGTGACATAGTGAGCTCCCATCACAGATGACAGGAGCTCCTGCCAACCTATTCAAAAGCAAGAAGTTGCAAGTATATAAATAGGTACTGCTTTGGCAGGAACGGTAACAGAGTTCTGTGTATCCTTTTGAGCAAGGCAGACCTTTATCTTTACTTTACCTTTACAATTTTTATCTCTTAAATCATGTAGGAATTCTGTTCCAAAGTGTGGACAATATTACTTAGAAGGTTATTTAGTTGCACGTTAAGTTCCTGTTGGCTGCTGACAACTTGGTATGATTTGTCATTACAGTATCTATGTATGTGTGCAAGTGTATACATATTGCAGAGCTTTGAATTTCTGGTAATTTTCTCTTCAGCAGCACAGAGCAGAAATCCATATACAGTACTTGTAGAAGAATTACTCCAAGTCTCTCAGTTTCCAGCCCTTTGTCATTCACTGGCATCTGCGGGGCATAGGCCCCACATTGGGAACTACTGGCCTAGACTGTTGGATCACCTCATAGCTCCATTTAAATTGAAGAATTTAGAAATACTTCAAAATAACAAAAATAATGTTTTAAAAGTGATAGGAGAACTTGATAGGGTTGTGTTTGACTGTTAATTTTTGGTCATGCACTTAGTTATAGCAGCCACCTGTTTGCAACTCTCAGATATTAGACTTTTTCAGCACAAGTGGGTGATATAAAGTGGTCCTGGGCTGCACATACCCACTAGGGGTGATCCATCTATTTTCTTTGTTTGCTTATTTCCTTTTGGATTTGATCAGAGTCTCTAACAAGGCACTTGTGGCTCACAGGCTGCAGTTCACCTTCCCTTCTTTTACATCACTGATTCTCAACTTGTAGCCTGCAGGTCACATCTGGCCATGGCACTATTTCTTGTGGCCCCCTGTCCACTGCTTCCACCACACCAGGAAGTGCCATGTGGTAGAAGAAGGGCAAAATGGCTGTCAGATCATCGAAGCAGTATGAGGGAGTTTGACCTGGCCTCCAGCTTTAAAAGGTTGAGAACTCCTGCTTTACATCATTTATCACTCTGGAATAAACCATCGCATTAACATGCACTTCTTGTATTTTTGTATAACTTATTTGCTTTGTTCCAAAGCACTTTTGGCTGCACCACATCTACCCAAAATATTCAAAATGCATATTCCTTCCATTCCTTATCTCAACATAATGGGACCTAACAGTACCTCTGAAAACATGGAGATTTAAATTTGTACAGTGTTGTGTATTTAAGGAAACGTGTTTACCATTTTGTCTTTATTGTGATAAAGTTTAATATGTATTTGCTTTACTATGGTCTCATGAGACTTCGGAAAGGTTCTGAACGAGAAGTGCCAATGATTTTTTCCAACTGTCAGTTCTGATCGGAGATAACTAATGAATGTGAGGTGTCAAAATAACTCCCGAGGGGTCAAACCCTCCGAGTCTAAGGTTTCTGTTGTGTGTAACACCCCACGACCATCTTCCAAGTCTGAGTTACAGTCCTTCCTAGGCCTGCAAATTTTTTACCACTCCTTCCTGCCCAGGAAAGCATCTGTAGCCAAGCCGTTTCATCGCCTTCTTAAGAAGGACTTGGTTTGGAGGTGGGAGCAGAACCAACAAGAAGCATTCAAAGATTTAAAGGAGTTGTTATCCTCTGAGGCAGTTCTAACCCATTTCGACTCCCGAAAGCCCATGGTGATAGTATGTGATGCCTCACCAGTGTGGGTAGGGGCTGTTCTCTGCCATACATTAGATAACAGGACAGAAGCCCCAATTGCCTTCTATTCGAGGTCCCTTTCCCAGGCTGAGAAGAACTATGTGCAGACAGACCATGAGGTCATAGTTGCAGGAATGAAAAAATTCCACGATTTTCTGTATGGGAGGGAGTTCACAATTGTTACGGACCATAAGCCCTGATTGGGAATTTTTGTCACTTCAAAGCCCACTTCACAAATACTCTCTCCCGTATGCTGAGATGGACTATATTTCTAAATGCTTATCAGTTTATGTTGATTCATCACCCAGGGAAAGACATCAACCACGCTGATGCTCTCTCCAGGTCCCTGTTGCCCAGGGTTGGAGAGCCAGACTGTGAGATAGAGTGTGATCATCAGGTATTGCTGACAGAATCTCTCAATTCACACACACACCCTATTGTTCCCTCAGAAATTGCTAAAGTTACTGCAAAAGATAAGCTGCTGTCCCAAGTTGTCACTTGGGTCCAAAAGGGGTGGCACACAAATGCCCCCTCAGAGGAATTCAAAACCTTTTACAGGAAATGGTTGAAGTTGTCGCTTAAGACGGGTTGTTAATTATGGGGTCAGCGGGTAATGAGTCCTACTGTTTTACGTTCCAAGGTGCTCAAACTTCTGCACATTAGCCATCCAGGAATAGTGCGCTCCAAAGCTTTGGCTAGGAGCTATTTTTGGTGGCCACAGGTAGATTGAGACATAAAGCAACTAGTTGGCACTTGCGCTGTCAGAATACCCGGCCTGAGGTGTCCCGCCTTCCCTCCCAGGGATGGGACACACCTCATGGAGTGCGGTCATGAATCCACGTGGATTTTGCTGGTCCGTTTCGAGGCACCTTATTCCTTTTAGTGGTAGATTCTTTTTCAAAGTGGTTGGAGGGAATTCCTGTCCCAAATACTTCATCTGCTGTGACAATTAAGCAATTACGTAAACTGTTCAGCTGTTTTGGTTTGCCAGATGTGCTTGTCTCTGGCAACACCACTACATTTACATCTGTCAAATTTCAAGCATTTCTCGAGAGAAACGTTATCCGACATATTACGTCTGCACCATTTCACCCTGCCACCAATGGTCAGGTCGAGTGACAGGTCTCCATGACTAAGGAGGCTTTATGCCAGATGGGGCTGGGGGACATTGAGCTCCAACTCTGTCAATTTCTTTTATTCTATTGGGTCACCACCCTGGCCTCGGGTCTGTCTCCTGCTGACCTCCTCATTTGCAGGAAGCCTACCACACTACTGGACAGGTTAGATCCTTCCAGGGTGGAGGATAGGGGTGTGAATCTGGAAGTGAGGCAGAAAAAGGTTTTTGCAGCAGGAGATCCTGTGCATTGCAGGAATTACATTGCCAGAGAGCCAGCCTGTGTTCCAGGAACTGTTTTAGAACAAACGGGACCAGTCTCCTACCGGGCAAAACTAGGGAACAGCCCTCTGTGGTGGAGACACACAGACCAACTGAGGCATAGGGTAACAGACCAGTCACTAGAAGAACAGGGAGAATCTTTTGAATTTGAGGTACCCTCAGCCACCAAAATACATAATAATTCTACATCAGAGTCCTCCCACACTCACTTATTCCAAGGGGAAGACAAAGAAGGCTCTGCCCTGTTTTCAAACACTGATAGAGCATCTTTGCCCCTTGCACAGGGCTCACAGCAGTCTGATATTTCCTCCAGTCAGTTAAAGGATTGGGGGTATTTTTTTTTCCCCTGGGACCCTTCATCCTCCTGTGTTAGAGTCTACCCCCACTCGTGACCAAAGGAGGGACTTTTGTGTTGATTTGTACCCTACTGAAATGGGCAATGGTGCTGAACATGAAACGGGTAATTGTCCACACCATGCTGTGAGTTCTAGAGGTGCCCCCACTGCGGGGACTTTACCATCTACCTCAACTAGCCCCAGGGCTTCACTAACTGATCAGGCGCCAATGCATCACAAAAGATGTTGTGGTCCTCCTAAATGGTTGTGGGATTTTGTTCGATCCTAGAGGGGAGGGGTGTTGGGTGTTTAAGGAAATGTGTTTACCATTTTGTCTTTGTTGTGATAGAGTTTAATATGTATTTGCCTTACTATGGTCGGAAGCCTCGCAAGACTTTGGGAAGGTTCTGAACGAGAAGTGCACGAGACAGAGCTGTCAACGGTTCCAACGGTTTTTTTCCAACTGTCAGTTCTGAGCGGAGATAACTAAGGAATGTAAGGGTATGTTGTTAGCTCTGGTCACCTATTCTTATTCCAAATAAACTTGTGTGTTTGGCCCGTATTGCTGGATGCTGCCTATTATTTCCAGAACACTAAATACAAAGAACCACAATGTATATCAATTTCAATTGATAATTTAATTAATCTCCCCTTGGTATGAAGAATGAGTTGAAGCCTAAAACAACTTAAGCTTGACCACAGCATGAGAGCTGGTTAGTGCTGTTTAGTTTTTATTAAAATGCATTCTATAGACAGTCTGTGCAACCAATCATATTGAATCACCCAGGGGCTGTGGTGGCTCAGTGGTTAAGAAGCTCACCTTGTTAGCTAGAAGGCTGGCAAGTTGGCAGTTTGAGACCCAGGTACTGCATGAAGGATTGAGCACCCATCTCTGTACCAGCTCTTGGGGACATGAAAGGAGCTTCATTTGGGCGTTCCCTGAGTGGAGTTTTTTCTGCAAAAATCCTTTCAACCCAGAATAATTTCTGACACAAAATTATTATTATTATATTCAGAGAATACTTTTCATGAAATATCTTGAAACTTATTATTATTAAAAGAGAAAATAAAACTTGGTTCAGACTGGTTCATCTGTACAAATCATTGGTTTCACTTTTGCTCAGATTCATTTTTGAAGAATCTATTTTTCATTCCATTAAATTTTGAAGGAACATGTGACTTCTGTAATTTTTGTAATTTTATATGTCTCTCTGGCTTTCTTTACCCCTTTTTCCTGCCTAGCATCTGGTATCTTAATGTTGGCTGTTGGCAGTTGGTATGTCACAATCTGTCCTCATCATGAGCTGGCTATAGAACTGAAAGTGCTGGCACGACCTTAGGTGTTGTTGTTTTTTGTTGTTGTTGTGTGTGTATGACAATCATCTCTGTGTTGGCAGTGATATCATCATTTCACAATAGACACCATTCTTCTTGCAGAGATATGCATGTATTAAGCCTCCATGAATAAGTAAACTGGATTTACTAAATGAAAAAAGGTATTGATGCCACTATCACAATCACATAAGAGCTTCAGTTACACTTTTCCTTATGGGTAATTAGACAAAGAGTGTTCCAAGAAGGACTTAATATTGTCAAGTGCTGTGTTTTATGAATGCTTTAATTAGGAAAAGGAGTGGATGCACTATATCCCTTTTTAATTTAAGAATACTGGAGTTGCAGTAGAAAGGCACAGAATGTGTCTGAATCCTCACCAATCTGTTTTCAAATTCAAACTCACAAATGGTTTTGGTAAATATCCATTTGTAATAAGGTAATGGAGTAGACTGTACAGCCAGCAACTCAACGCTGAGTGTTGGGCGGTGGTAAATAACCTGACTCTCTAATGGCTCAATGGCTACAGGTGGATGAGCCCCTTTAGGTGGGGTGATTGTCCCCTCAGTGGAGTAAATGCCACTGGAAACCATCATATTGGACCCAACAGCAAAAAGAGTGGAGGAGGAATTTTGATTCCCAGCGGTCATTGAGGTGGAAGAGGCCATGCTAGATGGATTGGCAGTGAAGGCACACATTGTGCATAACCTCAAGGCCATGGCAGTCAATTGCAGTCCTGGTGTTAAATCCTGAATGTCTCATTTCATATGTGCCGCAAGAGATGGCTCCATTGTAATAGCGTGTGGGTCACTTCATGGCAAGCTGGGATCCATCTTAAACAAATTCACACTAATGACATTTTCCCTGCTTTTTTTTTTTTGGGGGGGGGGGGAATGCATTCTCAGATACGATTTGCAGCCGATAAATCGTATCTAAGGTCAACATGTATCTAAGGTCAATATGTTCCAAGATCTTATATAGATACCTAAAAATATGTGGAAAGACTCAAACCCCATATTACAGCCCATATACCTGAGTCAGACAAGCATTGATCCATTCAGGTAATGTTTGCCCTGGAAACAATCTATTCCTTCTCAACATCTCATTGTAGATAGTGGCCCTTAGTGGCCAGCTCTAGTAATGAGCCTTTGTTTTGTGCTATCAAGTCAATTCTGACTGATGGTGACCCTTTTCAGGGTTTTCTAGATAGAGAGTAAGAAGTGGTTTACCAGTCCTTTCTTCTGGGTGGTGCTATGGGACTCTGCAGCTTTCCACAGGCTGGATCTTCTGTGGTAATAATAATAGAAAATTTGTGTCAGAAATTATTCTGAGTTGAAAGGATTTTTGCTGGAGAAACTCCACTGAGGGGACACCCAAATGAGTCTCCTTTCATGCCCCCAAGATCTTTTCCTTCCGAAGTGGACCTAATTTATCTACTTGCAATTTATTGTGTTCAATCTGCTAGGTTGGCAGGATATGGGACAGATACCGGTGCTCACTCCATCATGCAGTACCCAGGTCTTGAACTGTAGACTTGATGGCCTTCCATCTAACAAAGCGAGCTTCTTAACCACTGAGCCACCAGAGTCCCATGTTCTTTTATGTATAGTGGAGAACTGAACTCCTAAACTCTGGCTCCACAGCCAGGTATCTAACTTACTGAGCTATCCAGCCAGCTGTTAATGTACAGTACTTTGAAATACATAATAATGATGTATTTCAAAGATTTTTCAATGAATTTTTTTTTTGACCTGTGGAAAACTGAAACTGCAGAAATTGCACTCATGGATATGTGGGGTGAGGATGGGCAGTACATTCTTACTGCATAGGCTCACAAAACAGCCTGTTTCAGGTATGCTGTATGCCATCACAAGTTATGCAAAGACATCCTGTACTGTCTCACTGGGCTGAAATCCTCTTGCTTAGTTAGTGTTAGCTCACAGAATCAGTAAACTGCCTCTGTAAACACCATTGATTCAATGAGCCTCTTCTAGGCACAGCCTACAATGCCAAACAACAGTATTTCAGCCAATGCTCCATAGCTTAACTAGTTGAACTAGGAAGTATTACATTCATAATACAACTATAGTTGTAATTGTAGGTACAGCAAAGAAGGAAAAATGAATGCCTAATGAAATCCAAAGTACAAGGACAGAGATCAATAAATAGGTTATATTTATTAAATTAGCCCTTTGATGGGGGAGATCTATTTTATTCTCTTAAAATCTGACTGGCTTTTTTAATGACTAAGAGCCATGTTTCATATCTTGGGATTCCACGTTTCCTTGCAAACTGAATTATAATTTCCGTTAATTATACAGTAATGTATACTTATGGTTGTGATCAAGACATAATTAAAATATTTTCCAAAGCCCTCTATATCTCTGTGTGCTTTCAATTAAATAGTAAACATCATATTACAGTATAGTTTGGTAATTTCTAAGAAGAGTGAATAAAATATTTAAGACAACATAGGCATAGATTACCACCTGGCCTTTACTACCTCATTTCACTCCCCCTTCTGAGAACATTGATTCTTGGATTGATTACATTTCTTTCTTAATGCTGTGGGAAGCTGTATTGATTTGTATGCTTACTCTTTACCTCTGTATCTGGTGTATATAAGCTCATGTCTTGAAATTTCACTCCTATGTCTGAAGAAGTGGACTTGACCCACGAAAGCTCACATTAAAAATAAAGTTGTTAGTCTTTAAAGTGCTGCAGTGTTTTGGTTTTTGCTTTTTTTGTATTTGTTTTCTGATATTACATTTTGATATTGTTTTTCTCACAGAAGTGGGACTCAAAGCAACTCACAAATCATTAAAAGAGACTTGAGGGTTACTTTTTAAAAAAGTACAAAAAGGCATTAAGATTATAAAACAAGGAAACACTAAAACCATCATAAACACAAATGAAGAAATACAAAAGCATTTAAAACACATTAATATACTGTCTTTCCAGAAGTTCTGGGTATCCACAGAGTTCTCCTTCAGTCAAAGCTCCCCCCTTGCCAATTTTCATACCTCCATCATCTAAACCTAGACCCACTTTCCTTATGATATGTTTTGACCACAGGTTGAGCAGATTAGGTGATAAAATGCATTCATCACTGACCCACTTGCCTACAGGAAACCATTTTGATTTTACATTTTCTATCCTAATGGTAGCTTCTTGTCCACAATACAGGTTACATATCAGAACAATCAAATGTTTCTTTGGTGAACCATGATTTGTCATAACCCACATAGTCAGAAACATAGTTATAGTCATTGTTTCTCATAATCCACATTGAACACCCATCTCTGTTCCTTCCAGCTCTTGGGGACATGAAAGGAGTCTCATGTGGGTGTTCCCTGAGTGGAGTTTCTTCCACAAAAATCCTTTCAACCCAGAATAATTTCTGACATGAAATTATTATTATCCACATAGTCAAAGGCTTTGCAATAGTCTATAAATGATAGGGTGATCTTCTTCTGAATTTTTTTGGTGCACTCAATGTTCAATGAATATTTGCAATATTATCTCAAGTGCCTATTCTTTTTTGAAATGAAGCATTTCTCATTTAATATAAGGTAAAATGTTTTTTTGCAACATCTTGAGAATCACTTTGATTGCATGGGAAATTAAAGCACCCATCCTACAGCTACTGTCTTTTTATTTCTTTGGGCTGGATTGTATAATGAATGTTGCCAGTCTGTGAGCCATTGTTGTGTTTTCCATACTTGGCATCTTCTTGTTAGGTTTCTAAGAGATTCAGCCTTTATAGCTTGAAAGAGTTCTATTACTATCCTATCTTCTCTCAATACCCAAAGGGGTAAAAGCAGAAATAAAGAAGATATCCTATCTACCTTGGTGAATGATTTCTTCCTCGTAGTTTCAGATCAGCTTTCACTTCACTTTTTAAATCTGTAGGTTCTTCATTGTAGAATTCTTCTTCAAAGAAGTTTGTCATCCTTTTATTTTTCTTGTATACATCTTCAGTATATGCTTCCACCATCTCTTTATTTTCTCCTGTTCAGATAGTGTGTTTCACTGCTGGTCATTCAGCAGTCCTAATCTAATCCTATACAGTATTTCCCTTTGATGTTTTTAATATTTTGGAAGAGATATCTTGTTTTAACCTTTTGTTGTTCTCTATTTTGTTTTGCACTGGCTAATTTAATAGTTATATTTGATTCTACATGCCAGCTGCTATAAAACCGCATCCTGGCTATTTATTCTATTGCTGACACCTTTTGTTTTTGCTTCTCACCTTCCCATTACAGTTTTAATTGTTTCTTTTTAGGATTTCTTTTTCTTATTATTACAGGAGGTTTTCCTTTTTTGCATTCTTTCTTAACAATTTATCTGGTTTCAGTCTCTACTGTTTGAGCTCAATATGATTTGGGATTTTAATCTGTAGATCCCTGAAACCATTCATATATAAATTGTGTGTTCTCCTGTTGAATTATTGTCATCGTCATTGGCCGCAACTCGTACTCAGTACACTTATTTCCCCTGCCCCAGGGCACCGGGAGACCTGATATTGGAGGCCAGCTGGTTCAGGGCTGTCTTTGCACTCCAAGGCAATTGGGGAAAATGCCACTGCCATGAATTTGTTTAAGGTGGATCCCAGCTTGCCATGAAGTGACCCACACATGATGTTCTTGGAGCCATCTCCTGCAGCTGTGCTGACCCGTCCAGCAAGTACAGTCACCGCACAGTGGCGCTACACAGCGAGTCTTGTTCAAGGATAATCCAGATACCAGAGTTCAAAAGGCAAGCCGAGGTCTGTTTACCAGTAGTCTGAGTCAGTAGTAAAATCCAAAGAGTGTCCAGAGGTGTCATCAGGGTTGGCAGAGTAGTCAGAGTCATGGCAGGCAGTCTGGGATCAAGCAGGATGTTGGTCTTCGCACAAGAGTTGTACTGATGCTGGCAGGCTGCAAGAAGCTTGCTTATAAGCCTCCCAGCTAATCGGTATCAGCTGGGAGCCTTCTTTGGTGCTTCTCCCTGGCCTGCCTGCATCTCCTACAAGATCACCAGCATAGATCGAACTCAGGTTAAGAACCACTGGCATAGATGAAATTCCTGGAATAAAGAGAGCTCCCCTTGGCTGAGTGGAGCTTGAAGACTTCACCGCTCTGAGCTGCTGCATCTTCGTGGCCTGTTATCTGCCAAGAGGAGGTCAAGGGCAGTTGAACCGACTGTGACTTTGCTCTTGGGGTGGTTCGGTTGCAGGTGGTCGTTGTTGGGGCTTCTGAATGAGGTTTCCTTGTGATTTTGAATTGTTTTCTGATATTGTATATCATTGTAACCTATATGTAAATATCATTGTAACTTTTATATATATATATATATATATATATATATATATATATATATATATATATATATATATATATATATATATATATATATATATATATATATATATATATATATGCTCTGAGTCGGCCTTTGGCTTGAGTAAAGCGGGGTATAAATCCAATTCATCATCATCATCATCATCATCTCAGGTGTATCTGCTTTCTAGCCCTCTCCCAGATTCCTGATCTGATAGGTCAGCTGCCGGGGAGAACAGACTTGGGCCAGGAGCAGGCTGAGCTCAGGTGCATTCAGAACTGGGCCGGGCATAAGGATCTAGCTCATCATTGGAGTCAGAGGAGGGCTGGATCACAACAGCAGCACATATGAGATGAGATGTGCTTGATTTAACACTGGGACTGCAATGGACTGCTGCAGGCTTGAGGATATGGAAAAGGTACTCCTTCACAGCCAGTCCACCAGGCATTGCACCTTCTGCCTCCATGACGATTGGGAATCAGAGTTCCTCCTCCACTCATTTTGCTGTTGTGCCTAATATGATGGTTTCCAGTGATATTTCCTCCACTGAGGGGACCATCACCCAAACTAAAGGGGCTCATCCACCCATAGTCATTGGCCCGTTTAGAGTGTCAGGTTATTTATTGTCACTGAACCCTCAGCACTGAGTCGCTGGCTGTATGGTTTACTCCATTACCATAGTGTAATGTCCAGCCAGACAGTCTTTACACATGCCAAAATCATTCAAGCCAGGAGTTTGTTGAGTTATAGTCATTTCATAATCAAACTGGCTTCCAATGTGCAGGTATATACTGAAATAAGCTGACAAATAACAAAGTCTTGGAGTTTCCCAAAGGGAACAAAAGGCATCAGCTAAAGTAATAAGGATTAAAATATAGTTTAGAGCAAATAGCTGCAATTCTACACATACAATTTATTTGGAGTTTGAATAGCTAGATACCCTGTAATAGGACAACTGTATACTTTTAGAATTAAACCCATTATTTTCAAATGACTTTATCAGGGAAAATCTCTTAGTTGAGTTTCTCAGGATATGAATCTTCTTTTTGCTTGGACCTTTCTAGCTGCAGTTTCTTCTTGGTATTCTAAATAATGATTGTAATAAAGAAATCTCAATTTTCTAGTGAGCATGAATAGCATCAACCTTAACACCATACAATTTAATTGTATTGAAAGAGATAACAAACTGATGTATCTAATCACTATTTTCCTTTATGGGGCGTAACTTGCAATTTTAAAGCCCCTATTCTAAATATTTCTCTATATAGTGTATTCTCTAATTATTGTTATCCTCGTCATCACAATCATATGGAATGATAATGAAACCAATTTTTTCAGCTTTCTTTTCCAGAAAGTGAGGAGCCCAGTCATAATTCTGTATGCAGAGCGACTCAGCACTATTCCCCACCCGAAAAATAAATACACTAATCCCAAAAATTAATGATATGTCAGCACATTCATTTGCAGGAACTCCATTTGAAAATGAATTTAAGTTATTTTCACAACAACCAGAATTAGCAGTGTCTTACATACAGCCCATGAAGCTATTTTGGGACTCTGGTTTGCCACTAAGCAGACTAAGCACAACTGTGATTATTTTTTTAAAGTGTGTTATGCATGTTGATTAACTGTCAGCTCAATGCAATGTTCCTATCAAGATAAGAAATAAAAAAGCTGTCTGGCAGAAAGAGTAAATGGCATGGTATCAAAACTCTGGTTGCTATTTTGAGCAGTACCACAGGCATCTAGTTTGAACTTTGGGCAGGGGTGCAACTGATTTGGACCCCATGACCAACACTGGAATTATATGTGCCAACAAAAAAGTCACTAAGGCCTAATTCAGAACAATTTTTACACACTGTGAAAGAATAATTGAAATGGCCACCTGGATAGTATCTTCAACAATAGTGTAAAATATCTTCTTTCACAAAGCTTTTATGTTTCATATGTTCCCTGACTTACTTCACACCTTGGCCAACTTTGGAATTGTAAACTCTTTTTTTGTTTCCTTGCTTCTAGTTATTCAATAACTAGATTTTGTTTTGTTTTGCTTTGTTTTCATAAAATCACAGAATAACTGAGTGGAAAGGGGCCAATAAGGCCATCAAATAATCCAACCCTCTGAAAATCAATGCAGAACTAACAGATGGTTGTCCATTTTTTTTGTTTGAATGACACTGGCATTGAAGCATTTTGTTTTTCTTTGTTTTGAGCTTGTAGAATTGTGCAATTGTAAGCAAGAAATTGCAAACAGATAGGTACCACTTCGCTAGGGAAGAAAACAGTGTGCTGTGCACTCCGGTTTAGGTCATGCCTGCCACATGTCCATGGAAACATCTGCAGAGGCAGACAGCATTGGCTCTTTGGTTATAAATGGAGATCAACACCAAATGCTACAGTTGGATACAGTAAGACTGGCTTTCGAGCAAGGGTCACCTTTGGCTTTATGTCAGTCCCAAGCCCAGAAAAATGGGGAAGGTTGGAGATGGGCTTGCAACCCAGCCTCATAAAATTCATATATTGCAATAGAATCAACAAATGCAAAACAGCAAGTTCAAAAATCACCATCGCACAAAGACACTGATTTGTTGCCCAACTTATCATTTATTACAAAAGTAGATGAAATCCAAAAGCAAGTCCAGTGCCTGATGTGGCAATTAGTTCTGAGTGCAAAGTCAATCACCAAAATTGGGACATGAAATGTATGAACACTTTATCAATATGGCAAAATAGGTGAGTTATTATGTGAATTTGACAACTACCACCTTAATATATTAGGTATAAGTGAAATGAGATGGAAGGGAAAAGGTAAAATTATTAGCAAGGGAAAAATCCATAATCTATTCACTCCACAGTGAATACCAACAACATGGAGTTGACATCATTATGAGTAAGAAGGCTGCCAAGGCAGTGATAAGATGGAAACCATTCAACAAATAAATCACCAGTGCAAGACAGGGCTGTGGTGGCTCAGTGGTTAAGAAGCTTGCCTTGTTAGCTGGAAGGCCGGCAAGTTGGCAGTTTGAGACCCTGGTACTGCATGACAGTTTGAGCACCCGTCTCTGTCCCAGCTCCTGCCAACCTAGCAGTTCGAAAGCAAGAAATTGCAAGTAGATAAATAGGGACCACTTTGGTGGGAACAGATCTTGGGGACATGAAAGGAGCCTCATTTGGGCATCCCCTGAGTGAAGTTTCTTCAGCAAAAATCCTTTAAACCCAGAATAATTTCTGACATTAATAATAATAATAATAATAATAATAATAATAATAATAATAATAATAATAATAATAATAATAATAATAATAATAATTATTATTATTATTATTATTATTATTATTATTATTATTATTATTATTATTATTATTATTATTATTATTAGTGCAAGATTCCAAATGCAACATTCCAAGACAACCATAATACATGCATATGGCACAACCAAAATCACAATTTTATGCAATTAGCTGTAAACATGTTCATTTAATAATAACTTGATTTGTTTTTATATTCCAAGAAAAAAGAGAAAAAGCCATGTAGTCGTTTGTGCATAATTTGAAGTCAAGGGTTGGTAATACTGCTAATAATGAGACAAATAAAAATACCACAAGCAGGAGATAGTTTTCAATGTTTGGGTTGTTGTTGTGTCCGGCCCTTATAACCAATAGTCCAGGCAATGATAAACAGAATAACAACTGGAGTTTATTGAACAGACTTTCAGATTACACTTACAAGGTGCTCCAGACATAAGATGGCTATACTTGTCCCATGTAGTTGGGCCCTCATGTTTCCTACAGTAGAGGCAGTGACTAAGCTACACCTTGGTATGATAGGGTATAGAGCATACCCAGCGTCAGCCCAGTGCTGGCTAACCTGTGCGGTAATGGGAAGTATAGATCCGGTCTAGCGCCACCCTTGTTTATCCATGGGGCTTATATAGTGTCTCTCCGGCGGTGACTCCTTGTCACAATGAAGCAACCCGCAGGACAATCATAACCAACCAATCGTAACAGGATATATAAGTATTAACAAATCAAGAACAGGATCCAAAGTTGTAACCAATCACAAAATTCTATTTAGTATAATGAGCATGCCCAGAGATGGAGATTTCACACCAACTTTAGCTCCTAATTTGGATGGAGGGAAACCACCATTATATCTTTGCAAGGCAATGCCTGTGCAACTTGCAAGTCTGCCTTAATACACAACAGTAGTCTTCATCAGGTTGGACATTACATAGCTAGGAATGGTAGGAAGAAAGTTTCAAAATCAATGGCTAGAGCCAATGCCACCAATGCTGACACAGCTGATCTGGGGCTGCCCCTCTAACCACAGGAGAGGGTAAAAGTAGACGGCCCCCAGCCCGCTGACAATCACCGCTGCCGCTGCTGCCGCCACCGACATAGCTGATCTGGGGCTGCCCTTCCCAGCTTGGGCTGGCAGGCATTTGACACCACCGACGCCAGGGTTCAGAGGCCCCGCAGAGCTTGCCCAGTGACGGACTGGAGGAGCAGGCAGGGAGGAAAGAACTGGCCGCACCTGGGGCTTGCCTTTCTGCGGCCCCAAAAGCGGCTCCCCACCTCCACCAACACCAGACCTCTGGGCCTCTCCCCGTGACTATTCCTTTGTCTCGGGATGGGAGGCTGCTGCACCTGGTGCCCCTCCCTTTGGCCCCGCCGGGCGGGGAGTTCAAGGGACACTGGAGCCGTACCGCCTCTTCCTGCTGGCCCTGCGGGGGAGGCAGGTGGGAGCCATTCAGCCATCACCGCCAGCGCAGCTGCCCTCATGGACGTTTGAATCACGAGGCGCCTTTGTGACTGCTGGGTGGTTGAGGTTGATTTTTGTGGTTTTTATAATGTATGTAATGCTATTTTATATTTTTATGTGATTTTTTAAAATTGTAATTATGATATTATGCTTATTTTTGATGTGATATTTCGTACTGTATTTCAACTTTGAATACTGCTTTTTGAATTGTATTGTATTACATTGTATTGTTTGAGAGGTTGTTGCCATCTTGAGTTGGCCTCGGTCAGAGAAAGGCGGAGTATAAATTAAATTTGAATTGAATTGAATATGTGGGTCAAGCAAGTTCCAAACTGAGGTTTACCTAATAATAATAATGATGATGATGCTGATGATGATGCTGATGATGATGATGATGATGATGATGATGATGATGATGATGATGATTGGATTCTGAAGCCCCACTAACACCACCAACACCCTTCTGAGCTTCCCAAATAAAATAAATAAAATAAAATAAAAGCTTCCCTTGTGTGATGATTTTGTCAACCTGTTTGTATGCTGTAAAGTTAAACCAAAATAATTTCAACCTTCAAATTTCAAACTGTAGAACACCCATGCCACCAGAGGTGAAATCTGAAATTTATCACCTCTGAATTAGTTCAGAGGTGATAAATTTCAGATTTCACCTCTGGTGGCATGGGTGTTCTACACTTTGAAATTTGAAGGTTGAAATTATTTTGGTTTAACTTTACAGCATACAAACAGGTTGACAAAATCATCACACAAGGGAAGCTTTTATTTTATTTTATTTTATTTATTTTATTTGGGAAGCTCAGAAGGGTGTTGGTGGTGTTAGTGGGGCTTCAGAATCCAATCATCATCATCATCATCATCATCATCATCATCATCATCATCATCATCATCATTATTATTATTATTATTATTATTATTATTATTATTATTATTATTATTATTATTATTATTATTATTATTATTATTATTCAGAATAGTAACAGCTCCCCGCTCCCCACTCATTAAAGATCTCAAATGCTTAACTAAGTCAAAAGGAAGCCCTAAGGAGACACAGAAGCTAAAAGGAGGTGAATAAGTAAAACTGCAGTGGCTTAGTGGTTAAAATGCTGAAATTGATGACTGGAAGGTTGGCAGGTCAGCCATTCAAAACCCGAGTACTGCACAACGGAGTAAGCTCCCCTCTCTGTCCCAGCTCCTGCCATCCTAACAGTTCAAAAGCAAGAAATTGCAAGTTGATAAATAGGTACCACTTCAGTGGGAAGGCAAACAGCATTCTGTGCACTCTGGTGTCTAGTCATGCCTGCCACATATCCACAGAAATGTCTGCAGACACAGACAGCACTGGCTCTTTGGCTATAAACAGAAATGAGCACTGGACCCTAGAGTTTGATACGACTGGCTTTCAAGCAAGGGTGACCTTTACCTAGGTACCTTTCAATTAAATTACATATTACCAGCATGGGATGATCACAGCAACCTATCTGGGGGCTGGGATTGTCAACAAGCTCCTCTTTCTGGCTCATCTGAGGCTCCCCCCTCCTGTAATTTATTTTTAATGTTAAGGTTTTGTAGATTTTATATTTGTTTTTAGATAGTAAATGGCACAGTGGGGGGAGGGGGTGTAATATTGCTATGTTTTAAAGGGTTTTTAATTGTTTTATATTGGTTTTAACTTGTGTACACCACCCAGAGTCCATTGGCAAGGGCGGTATATAAATCTATTAAATTAAATTAAAGTTAAATTAAATTAAATTAGTACAGAATTAAGTTAAGTAACATGATTTCAGCTGGAATGTGGTAGAATTTGAATGCAATATTCCCTAGCCATTGACAAGCAAGATATGTCCATTTAGGCACAGCAAAAGGAAAGTGGTTCATAATTTCTTAGGCTGACTATATTCTGCTACACATACAGGTACCCAAAGCAAGGAAATAAAAGCCTCTTCAAATAATATACCAGGGGAGAAAGATAGTCTCTAGCACTTATTTAAGTTATCCAACCAAATGTTGCACATGATAGTCATCTGATGAGAGTACACACTTGGGAAAGCCAGACACCTGGCAGAGAACACTAAGGAGAAATCTTGCACACGTTTGATCAGTGGTGGAATTCAAAAAGAAATTGCTACCTACTCTGTGGGTGTGGTATGGTGGGCATTGCCAGGGGGAAAGTCTTGTGTTGCACCCAAACTAGGACTACTTTATTTCAAAACTTAGATGGGCAGGGCCAGCCAGAATTTCTGCTACCGGTTCTGATGAACTGGGGAGAACCTGCAAAATCCCACTGCATTTGATATATATTTTCCATGAATACATCTCAAAAGCAGGAAGGAAAGGAGGGAGGGAGGGAGGGAATGAATGAATGAATGAATGAACGAATGAATGAATGGATTGACTGACAGAGGGATGGTAGAGGGACAAATAGAGATTGGAATCCAAATCAGCACAGGGCAGGGCAGTCCCCATTTGCACATTGCAGGCGCACCCCCCCAATAACGGACTCAGACAACATTGAAAGTGGATAACAGCATCGGGCCACATTTATTGATTCAATGCCCTAATCCGAATTATAAATTTGTATTGGTAAAACGACCAATCATAATTCTTAAGGCAAGCAGGCCGAAGTAACACTGGTAAGGTACCACCCCAAAATTGCCAACGGCAATTGGTTACAATGTATCAATTTGTATCAATTTGTTTGTTGACCACAAACAAATTGTTGACCGTAGTCAATATCTAACTCATGACCCCACCCTCTGACTCGTATCCGTGAAATCACGGGGTGATGCATGCTGGCTAGCTATCGCCATCACCCCGTCGCCTGGTTCGTCGTTGACCGGACAACGTTTAACTAATTTGTTCCTGTCTAGTGTTGTCCAGTCAATTGCGAACCTGCCGGATACCTGTGGGTCATACTGTTTACCTTACCAGTGCTACCCGCCAATGTGACCGGAGTCAACAGTAGAAACGAAAGGAACCCCTATATCAAACCATAGCAACAGTGTGGGATGGGCAAAAAAGCCAGGACCCGAAAGCCAATGTGGGTCCCAACCAAAAATTCCCACCCGGCCCCGAAGCGACCAAAATATCACACTGTTAACTAGGGAGGGGGTGGAGGGGAAAAACTTCTCCGCTCCGTCGCTTTAGCTAAAATGGCAGCACGGCTGCCTCGTGACCACCCCTTTTATAAGGGAGCTGGCCACGCCCTAAACTACCCGGATTCTTCGTCCTGTGGGGGGGCCCCGCAAAGAGCGTGGCGGCCATTTTGGCGCCGCGCTTGCATTGCAGGCGCAACCCCCCCCCAATAACGGACTCAGACAACATTGAAAGTGGATAACAGCATCGGGCCACATTTATTGATTCAATGCCCTAATCCGAATTATAAATTTGTATTGGTAAAACGACCAATCATAATTCTTAAGGCAAGCAGGCCGAAGTAACACTGGTAAGGTACCACCCCAAAATTGCCAACGGCAATTGGTTACAATGTATCAATTTGTATCAATTTGTTTGTTGACCACAAACAAATTGTTGACCGAAGTCAATATCTAACTCATGACCCCACCCTCTGACTCGTATCCGTGAAATCACGGGGTGATGCATGCTGGCTAGCTATCGCCATCACCCCGTCGCCTGGTTCGTCGTTGACCGGACAACGTTTAACTAATTTGTTCCTGTCTAGTGTTGTCCAGTCAATTGCGAACCTGCCGGATACCTGTGGGTCATACTGTTTACCTTACCAGTGCTACCCGCCACACGGAGGGGCTTCAAAGAAGGCCTGACGCCCCCCCCAGACCGTCAGCTCGGTCAACAGGCCTGCTCGCCAATCACCCAACAGGAGGTCCATACCTCCTCGCGACAGATGGACCCCATCCCCTGCATACAAGTCATAATTTCGTAGGCTAATAGCGGGGTGACGACTGACCCGTCCCCAAGCCTTGTCAGCAAGGAACCGCGCTACCGCCCCATTGACCGCGCGCCTAGCGCGGTCAAGGGCCAGGAGGTCAATGCCCCCTCTGTAAGAATGGCGCGGGATCATGTCCGACCAAACCAGGGTTGTGGCAGGCCAGACGTAGTGCAAGTAGGCAAGGTCCTCGCAAATCGCATGCTTGAGCGATAAGCCGGTGACCTGACCCACATCATTGCCCCCAAGGTGTATGATGAGAATGTCAGGCGGGTCAGCACTCCTGCTTGAAAACAGGAAAGGCAGCAGCTCCCGCCATAACATCCCAGGCTTACCATGCCATGTGAGACTGGCGTGTTCACCCAGTCCCAGTCGGGGTCTTCACTCTGTCGCCGCAGCGTAACGCGCTGCCCTGTGCACATAGCTGTGGCCCACCAGCCATACTGTCACCGGTGTAACACGACACCCAGGGTCTGTAAGAAAAATTGAGAAAAAGGAAGGTAAGGTGATTGGATTGGTACTCACGGTGGAAGTGGGCGCACATAAAACTGAAAACATTGCGAGCCCCACCTTCCCATGCTGCGTATGTCAGACCCGGAGTACCCAAAAGCAGCTGCTTTAGAGGCTGCCCCAATACGAAAAGAATGTGTGCCATAACGGGCACCTGGTAGGCCCACCCTGGCGAGGGCTCTGCCTGTCACCTTCCAAAACTGAAATTTAGTAAGGGGAGACCCATCTTGGTGACAGAAAAACGGGCCATGGTGCATGCCACGCAGTGCCAGGAACTCCTGTAGGGCACCAACCGGACAGATGTCTGCCAAAGAACACCGTAGCAGTCTTACGCCACTGCCTACGCCATGCTGATCTGACTTGGAGGAACGTATCCTCAACTGGGCCCAGTCTTTGGCAACATAGACATCCTCGAGTTCCAGTGCCCTACAACTTGCATCCGCCTTAGACAGCATCACAAGTTCGCTGATGCGGAGCGCTCCAAAAAATGCCACCGTTGTGGCTGCATGAAAAGGGCTGCCTCATAATGATCAAAACAGAGGCTTGGCCAGCCCCGGGCCAACTGGGTAAGAACCCCTGGGGAAATAGGGTGCCGGTCGTCCGGGCAACGCCCGCGCTCGCGCACCCACCCCTCCAAAACATGTCTCACACGGAAGTCAGAGGTGCTGTCCACATGACCCTCTACTTTGGCCATAAAAGCCAGCGCCGAGAGCTTGGATGCTATGGTGCGAGGTGCGAGGCCGAGAGCATGCAGGTGGACCATGAACCGCAGAACATGGTCAACCGGAATAGGCCAGGTCTCTGGCAGGTGAAATTGAGCAGAAAATGCCCTGTAAGAATTAAATGCTTGTTGATATGCCTTACGCGTGCGTGGCGCTAGTGACAGGCCAATCGCCCGGTTCACCTCTCCTTGCCAATGGTCCATATCTCGTCCGGGAGTGGCGAGGGAAATTCCTCCGCATCCGGGGCCAAGGCACGGAACCGGGAGATCTGCAGGCGGGACAAAGCGTCAGCAATATCATTATTAATCCCTGGGACATGCCTGGCTCTGAACAAAACGTTGAGGCGCAGGCAGCGCAGCACAAAATGGCGCACTAGGTCCATAACCCTGGGCGATTTGGAAGTCTGTGCATTAACAATGTGGACAACAGCAGCGTTGTCACACCAGAAATGCACGACCGAGTTGGCCTATTCCTCCCCCCATAGCATCAAAGCCCCTAGTATAGGAAAAAATTCAAGGTATGTGAGATCACGCAGGCGATCTGTGCCTGCCCAGGCCGGTGGCCACCCACCATAGGCCCACTTCCCATTGAAGTACATCCCATAACCCAGGGATCCTGAGGCATCAGACTGGATCTGAAAATTGGGGGATGCCAGGAGGTCAAACCTCCAAAATGAGACCCCATTGAACTCCCTCAGGAACTGTAACCAGACAAACATGTCTGCCCTGATACCCCGGGTAAGTCTAACTCTGTGGTGAGGCCTGGATAACCCTGCCATGGCATCGCATAAGCGTCGAGCAAAAGCCCTGCCCGGAGCAACCACCCTGCAAGCGAAATTTAGGTGACCATGTAGCACCTGCAGTTCCCTCAGCGATGCCTTGCGCTTGGCCATCAACTCCGAGATAAGGGCCACTATCCTGGACACCTTATCCTCCGGTAACCTAGAAGCCTGCGCTAACGTGTCAATCTCCACCCCCAGGAATACTAACTTGGTAGATGGGCCCTCGGTCTTTTCGGGCGCTAAAGGGACACCGAGTTCCTCCATTAGCGTCTGAAATGTGTTGAGGAGACGTGTGCACGTGTCCCAGCCCCGTTCACCCCCGAATAAAAAGTCATCCAGGTAATGGGCTACAGACCGGGACCCTGACCTGCGGACGAAAGCCCACTCTAAGAAGGTACTAAAACGCTCAAAGGCCGAGCATGACATGGAACAGCCAAAAGGCATGGCCTTATCAAAATAATATTCGCCCCGGAATTTGAAACCCAGCAACTCAAAGTCACCCGGATGCACCGGCAGGAGGCGAAAGGCCGACTTAATGTCGCACTTGGCCAGCAGGGCACCCGGGCCACACGAGCGCACCATGCGCAGCGCGTGGTCAAAAGACGTATACCTGACAGAACAAAGGTCATCAGGGATAGCATCATTGACCGACCGGCCGGCTGGGTAGGATAAATGATGAATAAGGCGAAACTCGCCTTGAGACTTTTTGGGAACCAAGCCTAGGGGCGACACCTTAAGGTTGGGAAACGGGGGTGAAGGGAAAGGGCCAGCGACCCTGCCCGCATCTAACTCCTTCCTAATACTGGCAGCAGCCACCTCCTCCCTCCCCTTGAGGGACAAAAGATTGGGGGCATCCTGAGGGGACCTATCACCCATGAAAGGGATGCGGAACCCGTACTTAAAGCCTTGAAGGAGATACTCCCCATCCTCCCCCTTCGCGTACACTGTGAGCCAACGCTCCAACATGTCCACCTTAATTGGGGAGGGGGCCTTTCGGTGAACCAGCTCCATCTGTGGCAGCCTTGCCAGCCCACTGTCCGCCCCTCCCTCTGCCCCGTGTACCCCCAGGCCTGGGACAGGCGGAGGCTGCGTGGGGGCCCGAACAGGTGGGACACTCATGCCTGTATTTGCAATTCTTCCTATTACAGGAACCATTGGACGAGAAAGTCCAGCACAGCAGGCGGGCTGGAACCCCCTGCCCCACCACTTGGCGGGTAACCTGTGCTGGGACAGCTCGCTGGACCGCATGTCCGCAATGGTATCTGTCCCCTGGCGCGGGGCGCGTGGGCGTCATGTACAGAAGCCAAAGCCTCTGGCACGGCTCGTCCCACCTCATCTCCGGGTGGAGTGGAATCCGCATACGGAATTCCTCGTCATAAGCCAGCCACGAAGGGCCCGGGAAATCAACCATTGCCCTGTATATGTTGTCCAAATATTGGACCATCGGAATAGCCAACTCCGGCCGCGCCCTCAGATACACTGCCATGTAAATTAAATAAGCCGGCAGCCAGTTGGCCCAGGTACGTGGCGGCTTACGACGACGTGCCTGCTCCTTATCCTTCTCATCCTGTCCCTCCCTTTCCTCCTTGGTGGGCTCTCTGTTCAGGAGTGAGAAGATATCTACATACTCCCCCCCGCCAAATCTTTTCCTTGGTGGCCTGTGCCAAGTGGTCACCCAGTGGCAAGGAGTACCCCGCAGTTGGTAAGGCCGAAAAAGGCACCACAGACACCGGGAAAGGGGCCTGAGCTAACCCAGCTACCCCCAGTACATTCCCCGCAGTGAAAGAAAAACTACCCACCCCATTGCCCTGGGTGGCAGTTACCGTCGCCGAGTGGGGTGCCGGCTGCTGTGCCACCGCACCACCCGAGCGAGGCCAAGGCCATTGAAAAGCTCCCCCCATAGAAGCAATGTGTGCAGGTGTACTGGCTTGTACCGTATACTCATATGCTGCACCCCCGTGGGCCGCCCCCACCGGGGGTTCCGGCCCACTGGGGGCGTCGGAGCTCACGACCGACGTAGAGCTCATCATCGGGGCCTGACCTGCACTCATCTGCTGGCTGGGGAGCTGCGGGGCAGTGGCCGAAGCCGCGCCACCCGCCTGAGGCAGCTCAACCCTGCCCGCCGCCTGTTGTCCTCCCGCCGACGGCGCCGCAAAAGGGACGCCAAAGGGAGCCCCAGCCTGGCTGGCCCGAGCTAAAGACGCTTCGAGGGCCGCAAGGCGGGCCAGTAAGGCCTGCACGTCGATCTGGGGCCAAGGGCCGGCCGGCCCGCCAAGTCCAGGTGCGGGTACAGGTCCCTGTACCCCAGGACCCGAATAGGGCCATTGCCCAACACCGAAGCCCGGTAGGGTCGGTGCAGGAACCTGCCAAGGTGGGGGACCACACCACCCGCCCAGGCTAGAAGGCCCAGGAGGAAGAGAGGCAGGCCCAACAGGATGGGCAGGGAGAGTAGCGGTCTCCACCGCTCGCGGGCCGCGGGCCGGAGCCCCTGCCATGCCCGCATTTCGATCCCCCGCGTCCGGCCAAGGGGCGATGGACCCCATTCCGCCGGCCCCGGCGGGGGCCTGGACAGGCGGCTGCTGGGGAGGCGCCACCGTGGTCCTCCGACCCGGGTTGCGCCTCCTCACAGCTCGAGCCGCACTCGAAGCTGCCTTCTTCTTCGAAGGCATCTCAATCGCAGGAGAGGGAAGCCTAAAAGAAGATTCGCCGCCAAAAGGCTTCCCGCAAGGTAAGGAGCGACGGAGACACAGGGGAAAAACTTCTCCGCTCCGTCGCTTTAGCTAAAATGGCAGCACGGCTGCCTCGTGGCCACCCCTTTTATAAGGGAGCTGGCCACGCCCTAAACTACCCGGATTCTTCGTCCTGTGGGGGGGCCCGCAAAGAGCGCGGCGGCCATTTTGGTGCCGCACTTGCATTGTCTACCAATTGGGCCAAACAGAAATTTACTCAGTGATGCACTGCAGCAGGTTCTGATAGGTTCTGTAGAACTGGTAGCAGAAATTTCCCCAGGCCATGCCCACTTGGTTGACCACGCCCATCTCCATAGCCCATAATGCAGGATGTTTGGCCATGGCCACAGATTTGGCCCCACCCACAGAATTGGCCAGCCCACAGAGTAGGTAGCAAATTTTTTTCCAGTGCATCACTGAATTTCCAGCCATACTTCTGAAAAAAACATAGCATTTCACTGCACATGTTTCATACTTTAAATTTCTGAGTTTCACTTTAACAATAGGTTTACAAAGCTTCTTGTTTGTTTTCTTTCAGTGCCTTCCTCCCCTCATGTAATTCTATTACAATATTTCAGCAGCAGGCTTGCTTCCTAATATGAAATTCATCATTCAACTCCTTTTAGCAGGCATTTTAAGTGTATCTCTCCTCTCCTAACATGACATATTGAAATTCTATCCCCCACATGAACCCACATAGGTCTCAGGAGGGCCTGCTTATCATACAAATGCTATGTGCTTAAAACACATTGTAATTGGAAATGCCATCCTTGAGAAATCAGACAAGCAGAAAATTCCTCCAACCTTGTTATTACTTCAATGGCTCCTTGCCACACTAGGGCTTCCCTAACTCTCCTGTGCCCTGATATTTCTTGTTCCCAAGAAACTGGAGAGTGGAAAATTCCTGTGAATATCTTACTGATGGAAAAATCTACCTGCTATAATTATGTGGCTCTTTGAGCATTCTTGTGCCTCAGGAACAATGATAGATACATAAGCCACATTCATTGTCACTGCAACCCTACTCAGAAATTCATCTATGCCCTCTGCAGATTTTCATACTCATTTCACACTGATTTGACATTCAGGTGAGGGACATTGGGGTTGGGGCTTAGACATATTCCTAGGGGCCATCACAAAATACTCCTATGCATATGCTTAAGGGGACACTAGAGTTTTTGAATTATAGATTATTATTATTATATTTGGACTTGTATGCCACTCACTCTCTAGCACCATAAGGAGGGCCTTTTCAGTGTCTGCTCCAGCCCTATGGAACCTCTTGCCAACTGAGTTGCATCTCCAGATGGAGTTGCTGCCCGTCCGGACGGGTTTAAAAACCTGGCTGGCAGACCAGGTGTGGGGCACCGGCAGTGCTGTTGCCCAGCCTGCTGGCTGATTTAAGAACTCTCTCTCTCTTTTTTTAAACTGGTGGGAGGGTAAGGAATGTTTTGTGCTAGTTTTTAATAGGGTTTTAATTGTGATTTTAAAATTGTGACGGTTTTAATATCTGTACGCCACCCAGAGTCTTTGGAATTGGGCAGCAATACAAATCCTAAGAATATATATATATATATATATATATATATATATATATATATATATATATATATATATATATATATATATATATATATATATATCACAATACAATAAAATAAGATACAGTTAGCATACAACAATAGAAACAAACCACAGTCTCAACAAACATCACATAAGTCAAAACATCACAAATCAACTACCGTCATAAAACATTAAAAAGTAATTCATCTAAAAAGTTCAACAAGTCGACCACAAAAGAGTCCAAGGCCTAGGCTTGCCAGGGGGTGATGTCCGGCCCCCTGCCCCAATGGCCAGGTCCACAGCACCAGATAGCATAAGGGGCAAGAAACTCCACCACACCAATGCCCCTGCCACTGACCCCTGTGTGGCCGAACCACCCATTCCATAGCTCCACACTCCTCCATGGCTCAAACCAACGCTGGGCCTGCCACACCCAATGCCGACCCAGCTGCAGCTGGAAGCGGAGATGAAAGAACCACTGCTGCCACTACCGCTATTGCCACCATTCTCCTGCGGCACTTGGTAGTGGTTGAGGGAGGGAGGGAGAAAGCCTCACAGTAGCAGTGGAGTGGCCACCCGCCCTCTACGACTGTCTCTCCTTCTCTTCTGGCCACTGGAAAAAGGCCGGAGGTCTTGCTGGAGGTCTCCCATAAATTTCCATTCTTGGAGAGAGGTCTCAATGGCAGGTGACGGTTCTAATGGAGTGTGCTGCTACATCCAAACAATGCTTTCGGGGTCCTTTGCTCTACCCCATCGTCACCCCAAAAGTATACAAATACTTTAATTCATATTTATACATTGATCATAAGACAGTGTGCATTCTTAGCTCATGTTATAGGTCCACAGTTAATACAAAAGGATTGCATTTTAAATAAAAGATATGAAGATAGAAAATAATACCTGCAATGTGAACACCTCACTACTAAATATTCCTTCTTTTGCTTTGTTCTGGTGGTAAAATATAATTGTTTGAAAAACTGTTCCAAACATGCATAAATTTAAAGGATTTAGAATCATGTTATACATTTATCTTTTCAAGTGGAACTTTCATTGAAAAGCTTGGGCCCTAGTCTTACAAACTATATAAATGATAAATGTGCTATTACTTGCCCTACCACCTCTATTACTCCATGTCTGATGCGGTCTAGGGAGAGATCACCATTTTAGGTTGTTACCAAAGTAATTTTCAATGATAGCTTGATGTCTAGATATATCTTCTTCTTTTGAAAATATAGTAGACACATTATCTTTGTAAAGCATGTTCAGTGAAACATGTTAAGTGAGCACTTCAGTGGTTTCCCTCTTCCTCTTGCTGGTGCATTGAACTGCATTATGGCTTTAGTGTAGACAATATTTCTTAACTGAAAACAGACTTCTTCAGAACTAAATAATTATAATTAAATGCCATGTGGATTTCTTTTTAAAAAACTAGGAAGGAAGCATATTATTTTTTTTGAGAATCTGGTTAATACAGTAAAATCTGTTAAAAGAAAATTACCTTAAAGCAATTTCCATCTGCCATCTGTATGCAATTGAGTCTATGAGAAAGTCTATATCAGATGATACAAAGACATTTTGTTTGGTTCCATGGATTTCTGTGGTTTAGGAATCACAAGATCAATCACTACATTTTAACGATGTAAATGCAGCTTCCAGCCAGACAGCTTCCTCAAATAGATAGCTACTATTTTAGTATAATTCAGTGAGCAAAATTTGTAGGAAATGTTTAGAAGAAAACTTTTGCAACATTTTTACTCTGTGAACTTGGTGAGGTGTCAAAAGATGCAGGTTGAGGAAAAATGAAGGATTAAAAGAGTCTAAAAGAGCAGTGGTCCTCAACCCTGCCTCACCTATGCATCTCTAAATTTCTAAATTCCTGATGTTCTGCTCCCCATGACATATAATTCATATTATTCAAAAAGTAAACTCCTTTTCACGTGGAGGAAGCCTAAAAGGCCATTAACTTGGCTTAAACAAGCTTGCAAAATTTAATAATAATATATAATTCTTGAATTGCCCCCCTTAAAAATCAAATTGCCTCCCTGTGGTGTGTGTGCCCCTCATTGGGAACCACAGATCTTTTGATGTTAGACAAAACTGCCACATTGATGGAGATGTGATAATATAATGGATATTTTTCTCCACCCTACTACTACCGGTATTCCTAGTTTACAGAGTGAGAATGTGCAACCACTATATGTTTATGCCATCTAGCAAAACGTCATAATGAAAGACTAATTATAATTAAAGAATCAAACCAGGGTCTTGCTCCACAGGCTTATTCTTAGGTCTTATTTTTTGCCTGAAGTTAAGAAAGTAGTTTGTCACCTTTCATAAGAGGACATTTCCAATTGTACACTTTGCTTTTCTTTGGTCTATTTTATACTTTTTGTAAAAATTAGAGGCAATTTTGTTGTTTAAAATGGAGATGCTGTCAATTTGCTATTCTTTGTTTTGATTGCTTTTCCTGCAGTGTTGTGTCAAAGAGGTACAAAAAGGGTCCTTTTTTGAAATTAAAAAAAAAAAGATCAGACCATCCATTCCTTTTCACTTAGGGCCTATTGTAGCAGCATAATTTGGACATTTAGAATTTTATATAAATAGTCCAAAGCTATATTGCATCCCAGAAGCAAAAAAATTGAAAGCATTTTTGGCCATAACACCAGATGTTTGGCTGCTGCTGCTGTGAACCCCAACCAAAAAAAGAGAGAGAGAGCTGCTAATTAAGGATATTTAGAGTCATGGAACAGGTAAAAGACAAAAAGAAGCGCAACTTCATAGCAGCCTGTTCAAAAGAAATTAGCACATGTCTATTATCACTGCTTGCAGCTCTGTGGGTAGTTAATGGGAAATGGCTTAATCTTTATAAGGCTTCTTTGAAGGGAATATATATATAAAACACGAAATTAACTGCAGGTGTATGAAATCTGCCTATTCTTTAACGTTAGGCCAGATTCACTGAACAAGATCCAGCAGCTTCAGGGTTCCTACATGGGACTCAGTGTCCACCCTGTACTCAGTATATGCTAGAACAAATGTTGTTGAAAAATACCTCTCTAAATCCTTGCAGAATAAAGTAAGTTAATTAAAAGAATGGTTAAACCAAGGAGCAACAGCCAATAGAAGAAGAGAGTTGTACCTTAAGTTGGAATTGAACTGGATGCAAAGAGCCCAGATGGAGAGCTGGGATAAAAAAATTAGAAGGAAAGGAATGGAGGAAAGAGAACAAACTGAGTTTGAAGATCTATTACTAAAAGTCAGAAGAGGAACGATAATGAATAAAGGCCTAGTAGGTACAATCTACCGGAAATTAACAGAAACGAGATGGCACAGGGTTTTTTAAGGGAGGAATGGGAATGTGATTTGAATATTAAAATATCAGAAGCAGATTGGAGTAGAAAGTGGTACCAATGGTCAGTCAAATTGTTATCAATAAAGGAAAGAGAACATAATTTTAAGCTTCTGTGGCGGTGGTACATGACCCCGGTAAGGCTAGCTAGAATGAAAAAATAGGAAAACAAAAAATGCTGGAGATGTGATGAGGAAGTGGGAAATTATCTCATATGTGGTGGAGATGCCAATTTGCTCAGAAGTTTTGGAAACTGGTGGAATTAGAACTGGATAAAATCATGGAGGTTCGTATAAGGTTAAAACCAGAAATAGCCCTCTTGGGGGAGGGGGTGAACTATGGGATAGGACCAAAGACAAAAGAACTATTATTGATCCTACTGTCTGTACTGAGACAAATGATAGCAATGGCTTGGAAAACACAGTTTGATTTAAGAACAGAAAATTGGTATAATCAAGTTTGGTGTATTGCTCTAAAATGGTAAATTAACATGTCATCTGAGACAAAAAAGAGGGGAAACAAAAATCAACCAATTCTGGGAAATCTGGAAGCCATTCTTAGAACATTGTTTAGTAAAAAGGGAAGGGTCTTATCCTTATCAAAAAGAAGCCAATTTCTGGATGAGTTGAAGTGTTGCAGATGCTGGAGAAACAGAGTTTAATTTTGACTGAAGTTATGGGTTGTCTAATTGTAATATAGGGTTTGATATAGTAGTAGTTAGGTTTAAAAGGATAAAAAGTTGTTAAAGAGTTTTACTCTTGGGGGACGGGTGGTGGGGACAGTTGAGGGGCGGTTGTATAGTCTACTGTATGTACGTTTTTTATAAAAACAATAAAAAATATTTTTAAAAAAATCCTTGTGCTTTTTGCAATCAAAAGGAACCAGGTGTTTTCAACAACAAACCATGTATACTAGGGATTCTCAACCTGTGCCCTTTGGGCCGGCTGTGGCCCATGACACCATTTCATGTGCCCCCTCCAACTGCCTCCACCACACCAGGAAGTGCCATGTGGTAAAGGAAGGACAGAATGGCTGTCTGGCTCCTGAAGCTGTCTGAGGGAATGTGATCCGGACCCCGGCTTAGAAAATTTGAGAACTCCTGATGTATAGCATAGTGGAGAAGTTCTCTCTTTAGGAGAAGCTGCCTTAAAGCCACTATTTTGTCATTGGCTAAGTATAAACCTGGCCATGCAGTCATAGATCCTTCATTCCTCTCCAGACATGACATGGCAGAAACAGATGTTTCTTGTGGTCCCCAGGTTCTATTTGACCATGAGAGCTATGTGGAACTTTAGTTCCTCTTTCCATTACAGAATGTAATTATTCATCTCAGGCTGAGGTGGTAGAAATTCCCCATCCCCAGTTCTAGCCACATGGAGAAGAGATAGGCTTCAGCCTCTGTACTGAGTCTACTGCAAATTCATTTGGTAACCTTGGGTGATACTATACTTTCTTCCATGTGAAGTGGGGGACATTGCAAAACTCTGTTTCCGGAAGCTTACAGGTAACAGACTTCACAAGCAGTGAGAGACACCATGCAAGAATATTCAAAACAAATACAGTACTGTACTGTACATTTCCTCTCCTACTGTAGCTATCAGTTTGCTCATTTTTATTATAACTCCTTGTGGCTGAGGGGTATCATCTCTCTCCTTTTGAATTAGTTTCAGGTAGTTGTATTTCTGAAGCACTTGAATCAAGTGCATTAATTATGCATTTCCATTATGACACAGCCAACATCAGCAGTGACTAAAGTATAATTTGTTTAGGTGGCAGTGCAGGCTGTTCTCTGATCAAGTTTTGTTTCCCACAGGTATGCATGAGTCTTAAATTATACACCAAACAGGTAAGAGAAAGAAAGCAAATAATTAAACACCTCTTGGCAAGGAAGAGAAAAAGAAAAACCCTTGCTAAATAAATAAGGTCTGCATTTCTGTCATCAAAGTGATCCAGTGTTTATTTTTTTAAAAAATCATTTGATTTCCTTTTACATATCTAAAACAAGTGACCCTGTAGATTTGCAAGGAAGTTTGCTCTTACGTATTCCTGTAAGTTATTTTAGCCATGAAGGTTGCATGTTCTTCTAATTTCTACACAAATCTCCTTCTATTTATACATTTGAATAATTTAGTGACAAGTAATATTACTGCTTCTGTAATCAGACATTCTCTTTATTTTAATATATATTAAAATTTAAATATGCATTTAGACCAGTGTTTCCCAACCAGGTTCTTGGAATTGAAGCCCTGCTGTTGGGTGTGGGCCCCACATTGGGAAACACTGATTTGGGCAGAAAGACAGGATATTTTTTTAACCATCTGCTGTTAAAGAGGTAGGTACTAAGACTCAAAATTAAACAAGTAATCAAGTTTTTTCTTAACACTACTGCCCCATTTCTGCCCAACACATGCTAAAATGAAGTTCTGATGTAAGCACCAGAAAATAATTGACCATATCTGAATAGAACAGAGACAAACCCTTAGAGGTGGCTATGAAAACATCAGGAGAGTGAATGAAACAGATCTTGTTTCAGTTGACCTCAATCTTCTACATGTGTTCCCAGCTCCATTGTTCATAACTGTAGTGTGGGTTGGAGGATTAATATGAAGAAAAGCTGGCCCAGTGACCGCAAATTACATTGCTGTGAGCCAGAATTTTCATTCATTATTGAAGTGGCAGAAGCAGCAAATGCTCTTAATACATTTGTGTGTGTTTGGCAATGCACCGTGAGGAAGTTGAGAGAATCACTCTGTGCTAGGGCACCACCTTCTGACTTGTCTATGAGTAGGACTTTTAAGACTGAATACAGAATATACTGTTCATGCTGCATATTATGTGTCAAATCCTATTATCACATGGTACGTCATGACATGACTAGACACTATTTGTAAAATAATTTGGATATTTCTTAATATAACATTTTACATTAAGTGATATGTATGCTGGATGATTGCATCATTAATCAAAACATTATTTGAGCCTATTCCTAATATTAGAAGGAGCATTTGACCTAGGGAGCAAGTTCTAGATCATATCTAGGTAAGAATCACATTGATCAGCTAGGTCAACAACAATTTGATAACCTAAACGTACTACGTAAATCCAAAAGCATTTTGAAGAGTTTTGCTAGTGCAATGTTAACAGCATAATTTCAGAGTCAAATTGTCTCAAGTTAAGACATTACTGCAGAAAATATCATACTATGGGAACCTTTCTCAGAATTTTTGAAATATGCTGTACATGAAGATGCTCATTAGAATTAGAGAAGCTGCAGCTAATGCAAAATGTGAGCATTAGACTTTCACCAGGAACATTATGTGCAATCATTATCATGGTTATATATGAATTAGCCTGGAAGGGAGAGAAAATTCTCACATTTTGATAACCAACTCCAAAACCCTGACAGATAGGCAGACAGATTCTGTTACCTATTGAAAAATATCTATGATTATGCATATGTACTTGGAGGAAGACAAACTTTGTGATCCATTGTGTCCCTTTGAAGTTTAAGTACTGAGATTACAGAACATCCGCTTCTTGGAAACTCTAGGTCACAAAGTATTATCATCAATTGCTTAGTTACTAAAGGCTCCAATCCTATATATACTTTCCTGGAAATAAGGCTAATTCAACTCAGTGGGTTCTTTTGTCATTGCTTCATGTGTTGAAATGGTCTTCAAATCTTGTTCTGCCAATAAGCTCACTGGTCAAAATTGTATCGTGTAAGGAAATTTAAATTTCAGCTTGATAGATAAGCATGCATCCTAGAGAACAGTGGCAGGAGCTCTTTATTTACTGGCAAGGAACATAATTAAATTTGTTTTTCTTTTTTTATGTATCACAACAGAATTTTGGCCACTGTGTATTCATGGCAAAGAGTTGTCCCTTCTCACTCCTCAATCTGCAATACATGAATATTTATTTTAGTTATATTAATTACTTTTTTATTCTAGTCAGTTCGAGGCAATATTCTCTGTATTCTCCTCATTTCTACCAAACCATAATCCTTTAAAGCAGTCTGGCCTGAGATATGACCGACCAAAGGCCACACATTGAACTCCATAGCTTACTGGAAAATTGAATTTAAGTCTCTTAGGTGCCAATCCAACATTTGGACCAGTATATCACACTGGTTTCCTTAAACCTAAAACACAGTCAAATGTTCCTTAGCACATCTTCATGGCCATGCTATATGAAAGAGAAGAATGCCTTTGCAGTCGCACCCACCCAAATAAAGACTCAGGCATCGGTATTGGATTAAAGGCATTGGGCCACTTTTATTGAATAATGCCCTAGTCCGAATTATCACTTTCAATTGGTGTATCATCCAATTGTAATCCTTTAAGGCAAGCAGGTCGCAGTTGCACTGGTAAGGTTCCACCCAAAATGCCAATGGTAATTGGCTACATGTATCAATTTGTATCATTTTGTTTGTTGACACAAACAAATTGTTGACCGAAGCCTAGGGGCCGCCTGGGACTTGCATTTGGGTGCCATAGCCACCCAAGCAGGCACTGATCGGAGGAGAGATATCCTCCGATCAAATTTGTAAAGAAAAAGGCGAGCAAACCAGGGAGCAGCATCGGAGCGAACTTCTCCGCTCCATCGCTTTTCTTAAAATGGCAGCAAGGCCGCCTCATGGCCACCCCTTTTATAGAGGGGTGGCCATGCCCCCTGACTAACCCGGATGTCTGTGTCCGGGTGGGGGGGCGCAAAGAGTGTGGCGGCCATTTTGGCACCACGCTTGCATATTATCCTGGCACCTTCTCAACACATGAAACCTGTAAGACAGATGAGCATGGCCTTGCAATGGAACCTCCCCATTCCAAATCCTTGATCAACATTCTAACTAAGGGATTCTCAACCTGCGGCCCATGGGCACCATTTTATGTGGCCCACCACCACCTCCCTATTGACTTGGAAGTAGCCAAAAAATCCTCATTGGTGTTAGAGTTCCTCCTAGCCCTTGAGAACAAGCTATACGGATTATTATTCTTGAGATAGAATGGGTGATGTGGACTATACTCCAGGTAAGAATTTCTGTCCGTGGGTTTCCCGTACATCTTCATACGCAGTTTCCTGTCATTTGATACATGTGGACTCTCATTCTGTAGCTTTTCTTGACATGATGATTTATGTATTCAATGACAGGAAACTGAGTATGATTGTTTAGCAAAATTAAGGCCACCACCACCTCCACCACACCTGAAAGTGTCATGTGGTGGGGGAAGGGCAAAATGGCCATCCAGCCCCCAAAGCTGTCTGACAAAGCGTAAACTGGCCTCCAGTTTTAAAAGGTTGAGAACTCCTGCTCTAACTTCTGAATCACACAGTTTTTTGTCTGTTTGTAGTAACTACAAAAACAAAATGTATGTAAATCCTCCAAAAGCTTGCAACTGCCATTGTTGTTGGTGATAAGTTGGCAGGCCAGCAGTTTGAGACCCAAGTACTGTGTGATGGAGTGAATGCCCATTGTCTGTCCCAGCTCCTGCCAACCTAGGAGGTTGAAAGCATGAAATTGCAAGTATATAAATAGATACTACTTTGGCAGGAAAATTAACAGCATTATGTGCACTCTGGCCTGCCACATGTCCACAGTCATGCCTGCTACATGTCCACAGAAACATCTGCAGATGCAGACAGTGCTTCTTGGCTTCTTGGAATCCCAAAACATTCACTCCAAATGGGCAAACAACTTTATTTGTAGTCTCTGTATGAGCATTTATAAGTGAGTGTCTCAACGCCGAGTGTTGGGAAGCGGTAAATAATCCAACTCCCTAAAGGGGCCAACGGCTGCGGGTGGATGAACCCCTTTAGGTGGGGTGATGGTCTCCTCAGTGGAGGAAATGTCACTGGAAACCATCATATTGGACCTAGCAGCAAAATGAGCAGTGGAGGAACCATTTTGATTCCCAGTGGTCATGGAGATGGAAGAGGCCGTGCCAAATTGACTGGCTGTTGAAGGTGCACCTTGTTATTATTGTCATGGCTGTGGTAGTCCATTGCAGTTCTGGAGTCAAATCCTGCATGTCTCATTTCATATGTGCCACAGGAGATTGCTCCAAGATCATAGTGTGTGGGTCACTTCATGGCAAACTGGGATCCACCTTAAATAAATTCACACCAATGACATTTTTCCTGCTTCAGGAAATGTATTCTTGGATATGAGTTGCAGACACCGATGCTGATGCTGACGCTATGTATTCTGTGTATATAAATATAAAAAACTCTAATTTAAAACAAAATTATGCAGAAAGCCTTTAAAAATACATTCAGCGAAGGGGTGAATGTATACATTCGGCCAGGGGGCGAATGCATAACTTAATTATGCAGAAAGCCTTAAAAATACATTTGGCGAGGGGGCGGCAATACAAATGTGAAAATTAAATTAAAGTAAAATTAAAGTAAAATTAAAAAGCCTTTAAAAACATCAAATTGGTTTCACCTGATTTCTCTGAGAGATAGTTGGGTCTATAGCAGTGTTTCCTAACCTTTGGTTTCTGGATATTATTTCCCCAAAGCACTGATCAGCTAATGTACTGACTTAGGCTTCTGGGAATTGAAGGCACCCTGTGGGGTCTGTGCCCACCATTGGGAAGCACTGGTCTATAGTAACATACTTGGCATCCCTTCAGAGTGCCACCTGCTATGTATATCATATGTTCTTTAAAACAAATCATTGCAAAAACAGACTAAGAACATTGTGCCCTTAAACAATTATTATTGTCCTTGAAGTGCTGGTGAATAGCAGTTGAGAATGAGAGATCACAGGAGGAGAAACTGAAATCATTGCAAAGGATCATTCTTTTCTTCCCTTTTGCTGCATCGGCTGCTTAAGTCAACCGTGGGAAAAGAGTGTGTTCCACCTGGCACTGTTCCAGCAAGTTCCAGTGGATTCTGTTCAAACCAGGAAGGGGTGGGGGAAAGAAGAGTCCTTCTCTCTCTCTCTTAACATTGGTTCATTAGAAGCAAAGCCTTTTCTCTCTAATCACCATTAAACCCTCCAAGCTGCTCCAATTTCCATATATTAGAAAACAACAACAAAAACAATTGGTGGAGTAAACCTTATTCATTGTGCATGTTTCACTGATAATAGTCATGTGGTATCGTGGAGGGCTGAGCATTGCATTTAACCCTCTGCCTCTCCAGTTAATTTTTCTACTTTGTGAAAAGACTTTCTTATTTGTCCTTTTGTGTGTTCAGTCTGTCCAGGGATAAGGTTTCTGTCAAGCCTTCTCCCTTTTCCCTCTTCTCTTCCTCCTTACCCTGGGAAAGTTATGGTTTTTTATTATATGAATTGTAAAATAAGCATAACAAAAACCATTTGTCCCACTCCCACAATTTGAAAAGTCCTATTGCTTACAGAATGTAGATACCCAGCTGATACTTCTTTGAGCTGGTGATTGCAATGAGTGCAAAACCTACAGTGCCATCTATCATGCACATTGTAGTGCATTATAATGCATACAGTGCATTCTCTCCCCACCGGTGAAATAAAAAGGTGAGACACATTCACAATTTTGGTCAAAGGTTTGGGCCTCAATTTTATTTAAAATAATTAAACTCTAACCTGTGGGGGTGGGCGTAGTGCTAATAACTGGTAGCAGAGTAGGGGAAACTAATCTGACCCTCTCTGAATCAGGCAGGGGAATTCTTGCACATGTACAGTGGTGATTCTTGTCAGTTACTGCCCAGGGCAGCTGAAAGCCCAGGAGAGGCTGTCCCCAACTCTGTTCCAACTCTGTTCACATAAATGAACCCCCAAAATTATCTCAAAGTGTATTTATTCCCAACTGATTTGCATGATTCACACCCAGCAATCAGTGCTGCCCTGTGGCAGGGGTGGACAAATTTGGTGCTCCAGTTGTTTTTGAACTTCAATTACCAGAGGCCCTCATCAGCAGGTGTGCTGATTTGGGCTTCTGGTAATTGAAGCCCAAGGACAGCTGGAACACCAAGGTTGGCCACCCCTGCCCTAAGGGATTCACCGCTAAACCTACCCGCCAAATATTGTGACCTTTTTACTATCCACAACTGCCTCCACTTCTTTTTCTTCCGTGTCTAGGTCAGACATGAAACTGCCAAAATGAAGGCACCTTCTGGTGAGTTCATTCTGGAGTTTCCTTTCAACTGACCTAGTGTGAGAAAGACTAGCCAGCAACCCAAGGTTGCCATTACCAGGGTAACCCGATTGTTGTTCAGAAATACCACAAACCACCTCCAATAATGGACAGTAAATAAACAAGAGAAGTTTAGGTGAAAAACATCCCAACTTCCTCCAATGAATTTCGAAGCTACGCTAAAAAATTCCTCTCTCCATTTAATGGTGACACTCTAGGTTTGGGGCTCCCAACTTTTTTACACCATGGGCCTGACCACACTCCCCAGACAGCTGGGAGGCCCAGACCATGCCCCCTGGAAGAAGGTGCATTTATGGCTTCCACATTTACAACAGCCGTGGCCGCATTTACACATGTGTGGGTGTGTTTTACAGTTGTCATAAATGTGTCTACTTCCATTTCTGAGTGCGGTGTCGGTGTGGGCCACATGAAATGGTTTTGCAGACCAGGTCTGGCCCACGAGCCATAGGTTGGGAACTCGTGCTCAAGGTACTCTGGCCAATAGGGTGTGTCATCAGGGTGTGTCATCAGCATTTAGCTGGCCAAAGAAGCTGAAATCAGTCCAACCTAAATAGTCTACCCCCAAAAAACAAAACAAAAAACACAACTTTGCAAGATGATGAAATCATTTGTCAGCCTCCTCCCCCATCATCAAGTGATTCCTATCACTCAGTCTGGGTTAGAAACCTATTTCTGGGGGTGCACATTTCCACAGGTAAAAGTAAAGGTTTCCCTTGCTCGAAAGCCAGTCATATCCAACTCTAGGGTTCAGTGCTCATCTCTGTTTCAAAGCCGAAGAGCCAGCGCTGTCTCCTTCTGCAGATATTTCTGTGTTCATGTGGCAGGCATGACTAGACACCGGAGCACATGATAGTGCATATGATGTACACATGTACCATGTTCATCAAGAGGTTATTCTAAAAACTAAATAATGGAGTGGGGCTGACAAGATCTAGTCAGCAAATATGGCTCATTATCAAATTGATCACTACTAAAAAGGGGTGGTGTTCACTTAAATATATATAACTGCTCACATGTAAATAAACAAATATGTGCATGCAAGAAACATTTCCAAATGAGCAGAAAACTCACATTCCTTACTTAGTATTTTGCATACCTTGTTCACAGGTAGTGAATTTCAATCTTTAAAGTCTAAGAGGATATTTAAATCAAACTATCTTTATTGAGAAGATATTTTGTTGTTCACATTTCTGAAGAGTTTAAACAAGATGTGATGTCAGAGCTCAAAGCACTGACAGTCCATAAAATAAATGAGACATTTATGAAACCACATTGCTGGTACTGTGTGAGAGAGAGTGAGAGAAAGGGAGTGAAAATGAAAGCCTTGAAAGTTTCACATAATGAGCACAAGCAATTCATATGCTAGAGACAGTTTAACATAGCAATGAATGAAAAATTTAGCAGCATTTCAAATGATAGGTTTTTCACCTTCACAGTGAGGCTGAAGGCTATTATGCCTCGTTAGGGCAATTTCCTAAGAACTGACTGAAAGGCCTTACATTCTTCAATACATATGCATGAAGAATAATGAACAGTTAACTATCCCAAGAAAATTAACATTTCCTATCATCTTTATGTGATTTAGGATATCAAATTTAGGATTCTCTTATATGTATGCATTTTGTCAAAGGGCTATGGGTTGCCCTTGCTCAAAAGCCAGTCGTATCTGACTCTAGGGTTCAGTGCTCACCTATGTTGATAGCAAAAGAGCCAGCTCTATCTGTGTCAGCAGACATTTTCGTTGACATGTGGCAGGCATTACTAAACACTGAAGTGTGCGGACCACTATTTACCTTCCAACCGAAGTGGTACCTATTTATCTACTTACAATTTCTTTCTTTCCAACTGCTAGGTTGGCAGGAGCTGGAGCAGAGACGGGAGCTCACTCCATTGTGCAGCACTTGGGTCTTGAACTGCTGATCTGCCGATCTTCCACCCATCAAGTTCAGCATCTTAACCACTAAGCCACCTATACACGCATACACAATGCCAAAGAAACAAAATGCTATATTGGCAGTTGGAAACTAGACGTGGCCTTGAAATATGTAGAATGAGATGAGCAAGAATACCAGTAATTGTTTAATGGCCCTTGCTACATCTTCAATTAATATTTCTGGTTCTAGCACTATTGTTTTGTAGTCTTACATTGTTTCATTATGATACTCTCCTAGGGCGGTTAGGGAGGTTTATAAAATGTTCTCTCCACCTTTCTATAACTTCTGAGAGATCTGTTAATGGTCTTCTCTTCTTGTCATTAACTATTTCAATGGGGTTATAATTCTCCTCTCTTTCCCCTATACTTTTAATTACTTTGAAAAACATTTTGGGCTGTTCTCTCATTATCTCCTAATGATTTTCCAAAGCATTCCCAGGATTCTTGTTTCGCTTTTTTGATTATCCTATTGGTATCTCTCCATTGCAATCTATAGTTTACATGGTCTTCTTCTTTCCTTGATTTTATCCAACATTTTTCAGCTTTATTGCTTCTTTAATTTCTTCACATGTGTTGGGATTTATACCATAGTCTTCCACTTTGCTTTTTTCCACATAGTTCTTCTGCAGCACTAAGCAGAGTAGCTTTGCATACCTTAGGAATTAAACTTACACTTCTATACTACCCCATAGTGCTTAGTGAACTCTCGGGGCAGTTTACAAGGTAATTAGCATTTTGCTCCCAACATGCTGGGTACTCCTCAGAAGGATGGAAGGCTGAGGCAAACTTGAACCCCACCAGGATTGAACTCACAATGTTTATATCACTTCCATTCATCCTCCACTTTCATCACCTCGGAGGCAGTTGGTTAAATACTGTCTTCACCTTTCATTGTATCTGTTCTACTATTTCTCCTTGTTTGAGGTGTGCTATCTTAATTAATTCTTGGTTTTTGTTTGGTCTTCTTATTTTTACATTGGATATATCAATTCTTGCTGTTAACTCCACAATTTTATAAGTGTCACACAGTCAATTGGAGATTGCTTTTCAATGAGTATTCTAAATCTTCTATTAACTCTTGTTAATGTGTAATCAATGTGACTTTTAATGGTGATATCACCCATTTTCTGTCATGTATAACAATGGATGTTCAAAAATATATTAGTAATAATAAGATGGTGTTGGTTGCATCAATCCAGTATCCTTTGTCCATTATTGTCCATTTCACTGTTCTCAGCAACATGTGGGTCAATAAACTGTACATACTCTCTACTGTTAGTACCCACCTTATTGTTAAAATCTCCCGTTATATGCAATTCACTATTTGCTTCCACTTCCATTATCATCCCATAGAGTTCATTTGAAAATTCATTCTTTTGTTCTTCTGTGTAGCTATGTACATATGTTTCAATTTGCTCTCCTCTCTTGATTTTCAGTATTATTTCTGTAAGGGAATCTGAATGATTTTGCCATTTGATTAGGTACACGAACGTGCCTGACTGATTCACTTAATCTGGTGAGTCACGCTGTGGAGAAGTGAAACTGGTTCTTGCTGTTATTATTTTGAATTCCTTAACAGTAGGACTTTGTGCCAAGTTTAGACAGACCCCCTAGCAGAGCTCATAATTATAAAGAGAATATTTACCCATAAATACCTTCTCAGGTTCACACACTTTGACCCTGATGGTTCAAGCACTCAAAAGTGGGGGAAGGGCAACCTTCAAGCTACTTTCAAGCTGTCATGATCTTGAGTATCCATAGCAACCTTATCTGAAGCTACTAGAACTTTTTCACACACTCACATTTCTTTGGGCTGTGTCCTTCACAGCTGCGATCCCATGAGGGGGTGATTGACAGCTACTGCAGGTGCAATTCCATGAGGGTACAGAGTGACAGCTAGGTCAGCTGACTACACCATGAGGGAGAGGACAGCTCTTTCCATGTCAATCATAGAACCCAGTGGATCTAACACCTGCAGATTAGGTCATCCTAAATAATACAAAGGTGGGAGGGAAATCTGCTCCTTTTGTGCATATAAGCAGAGCCCTTTCCCTCTGTTCTTCAGTCCTCTTGGGTAGAAGGCAGAGACATCTGTCTCCCCAGGCAGGACTCTAACTCTAACTCTAATTTCCAATACTAACGAAATATTGCTATGTACTTTGTCTTTGTCTGTCTCTGTTCTTTTTCAGATGCTAATGGAAAATAAAACTCTTTGTGAGTAATATCAACTGAGTGGATGTCAGTTTATCAGGCTATATCCAAGTGCTTTGCTCTATACCCCCACATGCTACCACAAAGCTAAATAACCGCATACTCCCTGTAAGCGACAGGTGGAGTTCTTTGAAGCCGATTGTGGTGTGGTACGGTGAGGTGACCTTAGGCTGCACTGGGAATGTGCGGCTAAAGGAAAATATTGCAGCCTAAAGGATTGGTATATGCCTCCTGTAAGCCAGTGCCCGGTTGAGCGTTCAAGACACAAGCAACCTTCAATTAACCTTGAAGTGACCTTGACATTTGTGGATGGGTAATCCCTGATAACGATCTAATCCCAAGGACATCAATTTCCCATTGGAAAGCAGGTCTGTTATACCTCGTGAAGCACCCATTTAAAAGAGCTGTTAGAGCTAAGTAAAGACACAGAGAGACAGAGAGAGACACATTTTGAGACTTTCCAGCTGGAGAGGGGACTTCAAAGAAGGCTTTGAAGAAGACATTCCAGAAGGGACTGAGAATGGACTTCTAAAGAGAGATGCAGCTTTGGAGGCCGCCCCTTAAGAAAAAAAGGGAAAAGGGAGTCTTCAGACTATGTCTGAACTTCTGAAATGACACTTTGTCATTTTTCTGACTTCTTCAGACTTAGAAAAATTTTGATAGCTTGCCTAGTTAGATTTAGTGGATAAACATGCTTTGCTGTTTTCTAAGGACCCAAGTATTTAGGAGATTAGTTTGCTAGAGAGAGAGCGCAACTGATAGGCTTCTTAGTTAGAAGTAGACTATTAGCCAGTGCTATGTTTTGTTTTATGGACTATGCATTACTTTTTATTCAAATAAAAGACTAAAACCATCCTAGGTCTTACTTCCAATGAGTTTGGACTTGGCTTGCCAACTTGCCAACAGCCTACCAGGTTTTATTTTTATCTGCTACCAGAAATTTAAATCTTCCATGGCTTGAAGTTTGAATATCAGGACCGGAGGGAAGCAGAGGCTGACCAGGAGTGATGCACTAGTCACTGGGCAGGAGTTCGGAGCTGTGGGAGACAAAATAGTCCTTATCCTGGGAAAGAATTTCACAGGTGCTGAGACAATCACATTGACCCCATTCTTCCTCGGCTGGCATTTATCACAAACCTGACTATTTCTTCTTCTCTTCTTTCATGACCTGATCAAACCCTGGACTTCCAAAATGAAGCCACTTTCTTTGCTTTGTCATTGCCCAAATTTAAGACCTCATTGGTGCATGTTTCGGGCAGTAATCAGCAGACCAGTAAATGAGATGGATTCTGTGTCTCTCCACATTCACACTGCATGTTGCTGTCCAATAGCAGCCCCCACTTGAGCATGTTGGTCTTGTATTTAGGGACTCCAACCCTTAGCCTATTCAGAGTCCTCCATGTGACAAAGGGGAGGTTGAGTTCCTCAGATATATCCTTCTTTAATTTTGTTCCTTGTCCAGTGAGCTCCTTCCTCCATCTTCTAATTTGGTTTTGCTCTTCTGTACCCTCAAGAGGGTTGTATTATTCATATATTGATATTCAATATTATATGAAGACCACATGGGCTCTTTACATAAAAATCTTCTTGCAATATTGTATACCTAATTTGAATTCTATTAATCTGCACAATTTTCCAAACTTTTTAAACCATTAACTATTGTGTTCTGTTTTCATGTATTTTTTTATTCAACAGTGCAAGTATGAATATGCACATTATCTTATGTGCACACTCCACTAAATTCACAAAAATATGAATTCTCAAGCCAAGGTATGTTCCTTTTCTCAGGGACTGTTAAGTCACATGCAGGCATTAGAATAGTTTGACCCTGAAGTGTGGTAGGGATGGTGCCTTTTGGAGACTCCTCCAGACACAGGGAAGTCTCACTTTATCTCCCCAATTCATTTTCATGAAGAAGACAGACAGACTGTTCTGTGTTCACAGTAGAGGTGTGCAATGGAACTTGTAAGCATGTTCTCTTGTACGAGTTTATGCAATTGTCATGATCTTCTTCTTCTTCTTCTGCCATGTCCGAATCCTAATATTGGTGATCCTCATGGCGATCAGCCATGCCCTGAGAATATAATGCCTTCTACATCGCAGCATGACACCTGTATCACTGATCCAGTTCCGCAAGATACTTTCTGGTCTTGAGCCCTTTTGGCATGCAAAGTCCTCATCAGGCCAGTATTGATTAAGCTGTTGCCCTCTATTAAGATGGATTCAAGTGGAGTTTAATCCACTTGGTGACCATCACCCTTCCCTGAAGACTTCAGCACCCAAGCTGTTAGTACTCAAGGTTGTCAGGTTAATTAACCGCCACCTGAAACTTGGCATTGAGTCACTGTCAGTATGGTCTACTCTAATACCATAGCAGGATAACCTGGTCAAACTGTCTGTCATGATCTAGAGTCCTGATAAAGATTCCAATTTTGGAAGCATTGTAAATGCTGTTGACAAAGCATGCTTACAAGCACCAATACAAACCTTTATTGTAAGTACACAAAGGTCTGCCTATCTTCCCTAAGTCACTGCTTAGTTTCATATTAACCTTCATCAGAATGCTGTATCCAATTTAACTATTTTCCATGATTTTTGTCCAGCTATGCTTACAGTACACATGGTGTATTGAAACAGTTTAAGTTGTTCTAAGTACAGTAAAACCCCGACTTACAAATGCCTCGAGTTACATAAAATTTGACTTACACAATGATTTTTTGCTAAAACCATGTCCTGATTCACACAATTTCCTATGAGTTTGTTTCAAATTACAAAAAGATTCTTTTCCCTATGGGTTTGCTTCAATTTACATAAAATTTATTTTTCCTATGGGTTTGCTCTGAGTTACGTTAAAAAAATCCTATGGGTTTGTTTCGAGTTACAAAAAAATTGGATTTAAGCAAAAGCCTACGGAACAGACTTTTTTTTGTAAGTAGGGGTTTTACTGTGATTTTTAAAAATATATATCTAATGTCTTCCACAGGGGCTGAGAATTCAAAATCATGACACATAGGCAGTAGTTGATCTCAACAGCCACATCTATTTCATAGCTGTTGTGTATGCATGATCCATCATCTGTCCATGAGTGGCATATCATCCCATCCCAATTATTTTTTAACAGAGCTGAAGATTCTTTGCTGTGCTTATTTTTCTCTAGAGATGGCAGAGGTTTAGGTGGCAATTAGAAGAAATGCAACCCATATAGTATATGTTCAGTGTATAGTGTGCCTGATCTATGGTTTCTGTTCCTAAAAGCTAGGGTATCTGAGACACTTTCCATTAATAATTTAGATATCCCATTTCAATGAACAGAAAAGCAGAAGGTTTCATGCATATAAATGTGCACTAAAAGACATAGATCTAAACAAGGAAGTATAGATAACATGCATGTGTATGGAAACATTACATAGCAATCTATTTGAAGTAAAGTACAGTATGTCTGAATCTTGCCAATGTTGAAGAAATTCAAATAATATAAATAAATATTTAAAAAAGAAAAAGAAATGTGAGCCAGTGTGGTATGAGAACCAGTATGATAAACTGGATAAAGTGTCTGGTATGACTTAGAAGACCTGAATTCAAATCACCAATCAGCCATTGAAACTCAGTAGGAGGTGGTAATGGTTAAATCACACTTTCAACATCTCACACACTTTAAAAACACTGTTATGGATGTCATTATTCAGAAGTAACAAGAAGGGTGTATTATAGTAGTTGGATTGGTGGGCTAACACTTAGGATATCCAAGTTATATTGCTTGCAGGGAGACAAAACTCACTGGGGTGACCTGAGGCTAATCATACTCACAAGCTAATTTACTCATAAGGTTGATATAATCATAAAATTTGGAGGAGACACACATAAGCTGCCCTGATCTCATTGAAAGAAAGACAGGTTATAAATTCTACCCAATAAAGTTGAAATACATACAGTAAATGTTTCCAGGAATGCTAATAGTATTTCTCCTGGTGTCACAAGGATTAATAGTTCTCTTCCAAGATTACAGGTATGTCAGCTATTTGGTGCAGAACAGGTAATATTTGTATTGGTTTCTTGATTGTAAATACTTTCTTCCTAAAGTTACACCATTAATATTATGTTGGCGTTTTAAGGAAAGATGATTTGAGATTATACGTACCATATGGAGAAATTTTCTCTAAACTACAGGCTGCTTAGCAACTGAGATGAAACAGTGATAACTTTAAACATGCTCCTGCTCTAATGCTAGTCATCAGATCCTGATTCAATAAAAGTGCATTCACTTTGATAATTGGGAAAACCAAAGTCTACCTAAGAAAATGAAGTTTTTGCACTTACACATACCTTTATGAGTGCAGAGAAGCCTCAAATGTCCTTGATGTTACCCATTTTTGGGAGAAAATCATCTTATCATTTCTCCTTCTTCTGTGTCTAGGCCAGATGTGAAACTGCCCAAATGAAGGCACCGTTTGGCAAGTTCATTCTGCAGTTCCTTTTGCCTGACATAGTATACTGTAGTGCTTCTGATGTGAACAAATGATGAGTGGTGATTTATCCCACTGTTAACTTTTGTGTTGCCACAAGGACTCCACTTAGTCCCATGCTTTCACTTGATATTTTAAATTTGCTCCCCCCCCCCTTTATGATTGATGAGCTGATAACCTGACAACTAAAGACAGAGATGGGAGGGCCATGGTGGCTTAGTGGTTTAGATGTGGAGCTTGACCACCAGAAGGTCAGCAGGTCCGCAGATCCCAACATGAGTGCTGTATGATCGTCTGAGCTCCTGTCATATGTCCCAACTCCTGCCAACCTAGCAGTTCGAAAACAAGAAAATGCAAATAGATAAACAGGTATTGCAGGCGCACCCCCCAATAACGGACACAGACAACATTGAAAGTGGATAACAGCATCGGGCCACATTTATTGATTCAATGCCCTAGTCCGAATTATAAATTTGTATTGGTAAAACGACCAATCATAATTCTTAAGGCAAGCAGGCCGAAGTAACACTGGTAAGGTACCATCCCAAAATTGCCAACGGCAGTTGGTTACAATGTATCAATTTGTATCAATTTGTTTGTTGACAACAAACAAATTGTTGACCGTAGTCAATATCTAACTCATGACCCCACCCTCTGACGCGTATCCGTGAAATCACGGGGTGATGCATGCTGGTTAGCTATCGTCATCACCCCGTCGCCTGGTTCGTCGTTGACCGGACAACGTTTAACTAATTTATTCCTGTCTAGTGTTGTCCAGTCAATTGCGAACCTGCCGGATACCTGTGGGTCATACTGTTTACCTTACCAGTGCTACCCGCCACACGGAGGGGCTTCAAAGAAGGCCTGATGCCCCCCCCAGACCGTCAGCTCGGTCAACAGGCCTGCTCGCCAATCACCCAACAGGAGGTCCATACCTCCTCGCGACAGATGGACCCCATCCCCTGCGTACAAGTCATAATTTTGTAGGCTAATAGCGGGGTGATGACTGACCCGTCCCCAAGCCCTGTCGGCAAGAAACCGCGCCACCGCCCTATTGACCGTGCGCCTAGCGCGGTCAAGGGCCAGGAGGTTAACGCCCCCTCTATAAGAATGTCGCGGGACAATGTCCGACCAAACCAGGGTTGTGGCAGGCCAGACATAATGCAAGTAGGCGAGGTCCTCGCAAATCGCATGCTTGAGCGATAAGCCGGTGACCTGGCCCAAGTCATTGCCCCCCAGGTGGATGATGAGAATGTCAGGCGGGTCAGCACCCAGGCCAGAAAAAAGGAAAGGCCGCAGCTCCCGCCATAACATCCCAGGCTTACCATGCCATGTGAGACTGGCGTGTTCACCCAGTCCCAGTCGGGGTCCCCACTCTGTCGCCGCAGTGTAACGCGCTGCCCTGTGCACATAGCTGTGGCCCACCAGCCATACTGTCACCGGTGTAATACGACACCCAGGGTCTGTAAGAAAATTGAGAAAAAAGGCGGTAAGGTGACTGGATTGGTACTCATGGCGGGAGTGGGCGCACATAAAACTGAAAACATTGCGAGCCCCACCTCCCCATGCTACGTATGTCAGCCCCAGAGTACCCAAAAGCAGCTGCTGTAGAGGCTGCACCAATACGGAATGAATGTGTGCCATAACGGGCACCTGGTAGGCCCACCCTGGTGAGGGCTCTGCCTGTCACCTTCCAAAACTGAAATTTAGTAAGGGGAGACCCATCTTGGTGACAGAAAAACGGGTCGTGGTGCATGCCACGCAGTGCCAGGTACTCCTGTAGGGCACCAACCGGACAGATGTCTGCCAAAGAACACCGTAGCAGTCTCACACCACTGCCTACGCCATGCTGATCTGTTTTAGAGGAGCGTATCCTCAACTGGGCCCAGTCTTTGGCGACATAGACATCTTCGAGTTCCAGTGCCCTACAACTTGCATCCGCCTTAGCATCACAAGTTCGCTGATGCGGAGCGCTCCAAAAAATGCCACCGTTGTGGCTGCATGGAAAAGGGCTGCCTCATAATGATCAAAACAGAGGCCTGGCCAGCCCCGGGCCAACTGGGTAAGAACCCCTGGGGAAATAGGGTGCCGGTCGTCCGGGCAACGCCCGCGCTAACGCACCCACCCCTCCAAAACATGTCTCACACGGAAGTCAGAGGTGCTGTCCACATGACCTCCCACTTTGGCCATAAAAGCCAACGCCGAGAGCTTGGATGCTATGGTGCGAGTTGCGAGGCCCTGTGTATGCAGGTGAACCATGAACCGCAGAACATGGTCCACCGGGATAGGCCAGGTCTCTGGCAGGTGAAATTGAGCAGAAAATGCCCTGTAAGAATTGAATGCTTGTTGATACGCCTTACGCGTGCGTGGCGCTAGTGACAGGCCAATCGCCCGGTTCACCTCTCCTTGCCAATAGTCCACATCTCGTCCGGGAGTGGCAAGGGAAATTTCTCCGCATCCGGGGCCAAGGCGCGGAACCGGGAGATCTGCAGGCGGGACAAAGCGTCAGCAATATCATTATTAATCCCTGGGACATGCCTGGCCCTGAACAAGACGTTGAGGCGCAGGCAGCGCAGGACAAAATGGCGCACTAGTTCCATAACCCTGGGCGATTTGGAAGTCTGTGCATTGACAATGTGAACAACAGCAGCATTGTCACACCAGAAATGCACAACCGAGTTAGCCCACTGCTCGCCCCATAGCATCAAAGCCCCCAGAATAGGGAAAAATTCCAGGTATGTGAGATCCCGCAGGCGACCCGTGCCTGCCCAGGCCGGTGGCCACCCACCATAGGCCCACTTCCCATTGAAGTACATCCCATAACCCAGGGATCCTGAGGCATCAGACTGGATCTGAAAATTGGGGGGTGCCAGGAGGTCAGACCTCCAAAATGAGACCCCATTGAACTCCCTCAGGAATTGCAACCAGACAAACATGTCTGCCCTGATACCCCGGGTAAGCCTAACTCTATGGTGGGGCCTGGATAACCCTGCCATGGCGTCGCATAAGCGCCGGGCAAAAGCCCTGCCCGGTGCGACCACCCTGCAAGCGAAATTGAGGTGACCATGTAGCACCTGCAGTTCCCTCAGTGATGCCTTGCGCTTGGCCAGCAAATCCGAGATAAGGGCCACTATCCTGGACACCTTATCGCCCGGTAACCTAGAAGCCTGCGCTACTGTGTCAATCTCCACCCCCAGGAATACTAGCTTGGTAGATGGGCCCTCGGTCTTTTCGGGCGCTAAAGGGACACCGAGTTCCTCCATTAGCGTCTGAAATGTGTTGAGGAGACGTGTGCACGTGTCCCAGCCCCGTTCACCCCTGAATAAAAAGTCATCCAGGTAATGGGCTACAGACCGAGACCCTGACCTGCGGACGAAAGCCCACTCTAGGAAGGTACTAAAACGCTCGAAGGCCGCACATGATATGGAGCAGCCAAAAGGCATGGCCTTATCAAAATAATATTCACCCTTAAATTTGAAACCCAGCAACTCAAAGTCGCCCGGATGCACTGGCAAAAGGCGAAAAGCCGACTTAATGTCGCACTTGGCCAGCAGGGCACCCGGGCCACACGAGCGCACCATGCGCAGCGCATGGTCAAACGATGTATACCTGACTGAACAAAGGTCATCAGGGATAGCATCATTGACCGATCGGCCGGCTGGGTAGGACAAATGATGAATAAGGCGAAACTCGCCTAGGGACTTTTTGGGGACCAAGCCCAGTGGCGACACCTTAAGATTGGGAAACAGGGGTGCAGGGAAAGGTCCAGCGACCCTGCCCGCATCTAACTCCTTTTTAATGCTGGCCGCAGCCACGTCCTCCCTCCCTCTGAGGGATAAAAGGTTGGGGGCATCCTGAGGGGACCTATCACCCATGAAAGGGATACGGAATCCCTGCTTAAAACCCTGAAGGAGATACTCCCCATCCTCCCCCTTCGGGTACGATGCGAGCCAACGCTCCAGCATGTCCACATTAATTGGGGAGGGGGCCTTTTGGAGAACCAGCTCCATCCGTGGCAGTCTTGCCAGCCCACTGTCCGCCCCTCCCTCTGCCCCGTGTCCCTCCAGGCCTGGGACAGGCGGAGGCTGCGTGGGGGCCCGAACATGTGGGACACTCGTGCCTATACTTGCAATTCTTCCTATTACAGGAACCATTGGACGAGAAAGTCCAGCACAGCAGGCGGGCTGGAACCCCATGCCCCGCCACTTGGCGGGTAACCTGCGCTGGAGCCGCTCGCTGGACCGCATGTCCACAATGGTATCTGTCTCCCGGGGCGGGGCGTGTGGGCGTCATGTACAAAAGCCAAAGCCTCTGGCACGGCTCATCCCATCTCATCTCGGGGTGAAGGGGAATCCTCATACGGAATTCCTCGTCATAGGCTAACCACGAGGGGCCCGGGAAATCAACCATCGCCCTATATATGTTGTCCAAATATTGGACCATGGGAATAGCCAAATCCGGCCGCACCCTCAAGGACACCGCCATGTATATTAAATAAGCAGGGAGCCAGTTGGCCCAGGTACGTGGCGGCTTACGGCGACGTGCCTGCTCCTTGTCCTTCTCATCCTGTCCCTCCCTTTCCTCCTTGGTGGGCTCTCTGTTCAGGAGTGAGAAGATATCTACATACTCCCCCCGCCATATCTTTTCTCTGGTAGTCTGTGCCAAGTGATCACCCAGTGGCAAGGAATACCCCGCCGTCGGCAAAGCCGAAAAAGGCACCGCAGCCATAGGAAAAGGGGCCTGAGCTAGCCCAGCCACCCCCAGAACATTCCCCGCAGTGTAAGAACAAGTACCCACCCCAGTGCCCAGGGTGGCAGTCGTCGTCGCCGGGTGGGGTGCCGACAGCGTGGCCCCCGCACCACCCGCGCGAGGCCAAGGCCATTGAAAAGCCCCCCCCCCATATTGGGAATGTGTGTGGATGTACTCGCTTGCACCGTATACTCACATGCTGCACCCCCGCGGGCCGTCCCCACCGGGGGTTCCGGCCCACTGGGGGCGTCGGAGCTCACGACCGACGTAGAGCTCATCACCGGGGCCTGACCCGCACCTGGCTGCTGACTGGGGAGCTGCGAGGCAGTGGCCGAAACCGCGCCACGCGCCTGCAGCAGCTCAACCCTCCCTGTCGGCTGTTGTCCTCCTGCCGACAGCGCCTCAAAAGGGACCCCAAAGGGGGCCCCTGCCTGACTGGCCCGAGCCAACGACGCTTCCAGGGCCGCAATACGGGCCAGTAATGCTGCCACGTCGACCTGGGGCCAAGGGCCGGCCGGCCCGCCCGGTCCAGGCGTGGGTACAGGTCCCTGTACCCCAGGACCCGAATATGGCCATTGGCCAGCACCGAAGCCCGGCAGGGTCGGTGGAGAAACCTGCCAAGGCAGGGGGCTGCACCACCCCCCAAGGCTAGAGGGCCCAGGGGGAGGCTGCGACCCAAGAGCAGCAGGCCCAACAGGGTGGGCAGGTGCAGGAGCGGTGTCCACCGCTCGCGGGCCGCGGGCCGGAACCCCTTCCGCGCCCGCATTCTGTTCGCCCACTCCGGGCCAAGGGGCAATAGACCCCATTCCGCCGGCCCCGGCCGGGGCCTGCGAAGGTGGCTGCTGAGGAGGCGGCACCGCGGTCCTCCGACCTGGGTTGCGCCTTCTAACAGCGCGAGCCGCACTCGAAGCTGCCTTCTTCTTCGAAGGCATCTCCACCGAAGCAAAGGGAAGCCAAAAAGGAAGAATCGCTACCAAAAGGCTTCCCGGTAAGCTAAAGAGCGACGGAGACACAGGGGAAAAGACTTCTCCGCTCCGTCGCTGAGGTAAAATGGCAGCTCGGCTGCCTCGTGGCCACCCCTTTTATAAGGGAGCTGGCCACGCCCCTAACTACCCGGATTCTCTGTCCTGTGGGGGGGGGCCGCAATGAGCGCGGCGGCCATTTTGGCGCCGCGCTTGCATTGCTTCAGCAAGAAAGCTAACAGTGTTCTGTGTGATTTGGTGTCTAGTCATGTCTGCCATACGACCATAGAAATGTATGTAGAGTCAGACAGCACTGGCTCAATGGCTGTAAATAGAGATGAACAGCAGCCCCTAGTGTGGTGGAACTGGCTTTTAAGTAACAGAGACTTTTTGAACAAAGGAAATAATGAAATGGTAGCTAAACTGTTACAAAACACTCATGAATAAACATATTAAAAAGGCATGAGTTACTAAAAACTCTGAATATCCCCTTTTTAAAAAAAATACATTCAACACAAATAAAACTTGACACTATGACAGAATATTCAAACTGGAGAAATAACATTTCTCAATTTAATGAAGCATTTGGGGGGAAAAACAGAAATAGCACATCTCAGTATGGATGCTACAAGTGTGATAGAAGCAGTGATTTCCAAACACTATTGACAAAGCTTTTAAAGATGTTAAAATATCTTGGTCTATTTTTAATTATACCTAGCAATTACATTTTGTAGTCATATTTCTAGTAAAATAGTTGCAATTTTGTTTCACAATGATTACACAGTGTATGTTCTGAGAAACTGGTTTACTCAAACTAGATTTTAATCCAGCTATAGGACTATTCAGCTGCAGAGAGGTTAGTTTTGAAAAATCAGCAGAGAAACAGTTCTAGCACTACCTTCTGTCTGTCCTATTCTCCACCAGGAGGAATCCTGTATGAAAGAGAAAATTTCGATTCTATGTGGAGTCCTCCGTATGACTGGGAATGCTGACTGCTCTTGTGAGGATGATATTATTATTATTATTATTATTATTATTATTATTATTATTATTATTATTATTATTATTATTATTATTATTATTATTGGTTGAAAGGATTTTTTGCTGGAGAAACTCTGCTCAGGGGACACCTGAATGAAGCTCCTTTCATGTCCTCAAGAGCTGGGACAGAGATGGGTGCTCAATCCGTCATGCAGTACCTAGACCTTGAACTGCTGACTTGCCAGCCTTCCAGCTAACAAGGCAAGCTTCTTAACCACTGAGCCCCTGATGCCCCTCTCTTGTGATGATAAATCTGCAGAAAGCTGGCTGTTTGTCAAATTGTAGCCCTGGTGGCACAGTGAGTTCGATTCAGACTGGGATTGACTCATCCTCAGTAAAATGAGTACCCAGTAGGTTGGGGGTAAAATTCTAATTGTCATTTTGGACTGCCTAGAGCCGTGATGGCGAACCTGTCCGGGCACATTTTACTTCCGCTTCCAGGAGCAACGAGGGTGGCATGGGCTGGATGAATTGCAGCAAACCCATTCGTGTGGATTCACGGGGGCTTGGCCTTCTGGGAATTGAAGTACAAGAACATCTGGAGTGCCAAGGTTCACCATCACGGGCATAGAGAGTGCACTTAGCACTATAAGTGTGATTGGGTTGCCTTCTTCTTCAAATGGAGAGAGGAATAGGTGGGACTAGAATGCTCTTTTTTGCCCAAACCTTCAACGTAACACTTTAAAACACAAAAGCCTGAATAAGCTACCTGCTCTGCAGGGATTCTTTGAGGGTGTGGAAATGCACAATCATGTGTTCATCTCATGGATCATTTAACTCCAACTCTCAGTCTGAGAGAGGCCAAGGAGAGGGCAGAGCCCCTGGAGAGCAATCCTTCCAGAATGGACCAAAGCTTGTTGAAGCTTGTTTACAGGAAAGAGCTGGACAAGGCTGGAGTTACAGGATAAAAAAAGGAAAAGGGGGGATGTGGGGGGAGATTGTCAGAGATACTGATCTGGAGATTGTGAGAGAAATCGGGGCAAGACACACAGGAAGAATTGGGGACTCCTCTTCTGTGCAATAGCAAAGACAATAGAGGAAGACACACTGGACTTCTCATCCAGCCAACCTGCCGACAGCAGGTGACAGAAGATGAGGACTCCAATGTTCCCTTCTCCTTGTCTCATGAGACCCTGGCCTGTTCCTATACAGCCACAACACAGAAAGTCAAGTAAGAAGAGGCACATGTCTGGACAGGGAGGAGATACTAAGCCTGACACTGTCTGGCCATGCTGGTGTGACGTTTATCCCCCCGCAACTTCCTCCTAGGACTTAGACTTGGGAAAATTTCACTGAAGATAAATTAGACCCCAAAAAGGCAAATAATGCCCTAAGGGCTAGTGACTGTAACCCAGCCCTTTGGGAAAGAGGTGTGGTGAGAGCTGCTGTGCCTTTAATAAAAGTTCTGGATATAAAAGTGTATGGATATACTGCCAAAGGCCGAATGATAGGGTTTCATTGTACCTCTCCGTCTCCAAGCTGTGTTCTTTGTTGATGGCTATTTTAAAAAAAATGGAGGGGGGGGTTGTTTTGTTATTCACTTTGTTTATTTTTGCTGTTGTTGTTGTTTAATTTCTTATTGTATAGATTTTTAAAATGTGTCTTTAGCCATCCATAGTGGGAGTATATCCTAGAGAGGTGTGGTATAAATAAATGCAACAAATAAATAAATAAATAAATAAATTTTGCAAGGGAATAAAGAAAATGATCCATAGCCCACAGAGTCTATCTCAGGAGATGCTGGCATTACCAGCATCCTGGGAGATGGGACTGGCTGAGTGCAATGCACCTCACAAATATTTTGCTTGGTTTTCTCTTTCCTGGTCCTTGAGGCATGAAGTCAGCATCTTTCTTCCTGAAATACTTTACTTTTCATCTCTTTCTTAAATGTAGTCTAAAGGAATTGAAGAAGCAGCATAACAACTTTTTCTGTGCTATGATTTTGAACTCTCAACCCCTGTGGATCACATCACATAATTTTTTTAAGAAATGGCTCAAAACAAATTAAATTGTTTCAGTGCAACATCCTTTTGTGCCTCCTAAGCACAGTTGGACACAAGGCATGGGAAATAATTTATTTTGATTTAGCATTCTTATGAAAAAATAGCCTGAATCTAGTGAGAGCGTGAGGCCTGATAGTGACTTACAGAAGACAGGAAGACCTGTGCCTATTTACAATGAAGATCTCTAGTGTTTGTAAACATGTTTTGCTGTCCATAACTGAGAACCTTATGAAAGCTCCAGATCAGGGGTACCCAAACTAAGGCCTGTGGGACGGATCTGTCCCACAGCACCATTTTGTGTGCCCCCACCCCTCCAAGGGCATTCAAGAAACAAAATGGGTTCCCCTTTGAAGCTGTTGGGACAAAATGGCCACTCCCATTGAACATTCAGGGCATAATAGCTGTTCAGCCCATGAAGCTGACTGAGAAAGCGTGACCTGGCCCCCGGCTTGAAAAGATTGGGAACCCATGTTCCAGATCATAAAGATAACACAGCACATAACAGAGAATACACCTATAGGTGTCATTACACACCTTTGCTGTGAACACAGAAGAGTCTGTATGTATGTCTTCTTCAGGGCATGGGTTGAGTTGATGATTTGGGGCTCCCCTGTGCCTGAAGGATACTTCACTACCACAATTTAGGCTTAAACTAGACTCATGAATATGGCTTGAGAGTTGCTGAGAAAAGGAACACACCTTGTCTTGACAATTCAGATGTTTGTAAGTTTAACAAAGTGTTTCAGGAGAGCAAAACATTGTACAACACTACATTATTGAACAAATATGCACAAGGATAGGAAAATATAGTCAATGGTTAAAAGATTGAAAAACTGTGTAAATAAATAGAATGCAAATAAGGTATTCAGTGTTGCTAACAGATTTTATGTGAAGGAAAATTGCATTGAGTCTCACTGGTTAATAAAAAAAAGTGATAAAGATAATGCAGCTGTGATTTGTAGAAATGCAACAAAACAAAAGAGAGATTTTTCACATACCTAATGAACACACACATGCATGGCATGGCATGCCATGCTGGTGTCCATGCTAATGTTATGAACATTTTGAAGAAGTTAGACAATGCAGTAAATGCTGTGATGCTCCCTAAAATTAACTTTGCTATGATCATCTTCCTATATGGTATGCCTCCCAGTGTTTGTGGCAGACTCAATGGAATCTAGGCTTACAATGAAATCTCTCTATCACACTCTCACCCAAATGGTTCTTGAAGAGATCTTTAGAACTTCTCTTGATCATCTTACTCTTCAGGGTGGCATTCTTGGATGCTCAGAAAATAAAGTGACAGATGAACACCTTCCCAACCCAAGATATCCTATGGACTTTTCAACCACAGAGGAAATAGCAAAGGGTCAGACTAAGGGCAGTATAATAATAATTTCATGTCAGAGATTACTCTGGGTTGAAAGGATTTTTGCTGGAGAAACTCCACTCAGGGGACACCCAAAAGAGGCTCCTTTCATGTCCTCATGCAGTCCTTGGGTATCAAAACCCGACCTTCCAGTATCCAGCTCAGCATCTTAACCACTAAGCTACCGGGGAAACTGCTTAGGGCACTGTAATCCATCTAACCATCCTTCTAGAGGTTGTCTCAACCATTTGTCCTGCTGCTAGATATGGAGTTCTGAATTTCATTTCAGGTTGAAGGAAGGAAGGAAGGAAGGCCTATTTTATGTCTCACAAAAGATCTCCTTGTAGTAGTTGGTGCTGTTTTTGTTGTCATTGTTGTATGTACCATACTTCTAAAATATGGCAACTATATGGATTAATGTCCTCCAAAATTAACAGCCCCCTTTAGTACTTGCAAATGAAAGACCACATCTACCTTTTTTGAATTAATTTGTTTCATGTTGGTCTTCTCTTTATTCTTCTGCCTTCCACCTTTTTAAGATGATGGTCTTTTTTGTCAGTCTTCTTGTAATACATCCAAAGTTCAATAGCCCCAGGGAGAGATCAGGCTTGAATTGATCAAGAATCAATTTATTTATCTTTTTAAATAGTCTGAGATATTGATAGGTTTCTGATTTTATACCACATTGCATGTGATTTCCACTGAAACTAGAAAGCAAATAATCACAAGGTGTTCTTCTAACAGAGCAGCTGTCCTTTCTCCCCACCAGCACCACATTTTCACAATTGGTTTCTGCAAAAAATATAAATGTCCTTAACTGATACCAGTTAGAATTCAGGGGGCAGGTGAACATTCCACAAGTGGGGTATTAATATAAAATAACCTTCTCTGTTGCTCTGTATCACATTTCCACCATGGGAAATGCTTAGAGAAGAGCTTCAGCAAGAGGTGAAAAGGGACAAATTGACCACTTCATGGATTACCCTTGAGGATAAACAAGGCACTTTCACTTCTAAAGTAGGGAAGAAGTCAGATTGAAATGAAGAGAATCGATTCTCCCTCTTTTAAAAAAAGTATCTTGTTCTGAGAGGTCAACAACTAGTCTCACATCACCTCTCCTTTACTATTATTTAAAAGGGACTGAAACAAAATGGAATTTGACAAATTAAGACACCTTAATTAATTACTGGTGCACAGTGGTAGAATTCTTGTTAGAAAAATGGCCGTATGGAGAGGAGGGAGGCTTGTCCTTCCTTCTCAATGGAATTGGTAGCTAAATTGCCTTCTCCTCACTCAGCTAAATATTGAGGTAGAGGTGACTCAATTATGTTCAAGAATCAAGGACAGTGATATGTGGGGCCAACAGACAACAACTGTTTTGAAACCAGATTGATAAAGAATATTGTAGAACTGTGGTGGTGAACCTTGGCACTCCAGATGTTCTTGGACTTCAATTCCCAGTAGCCCTGATCAGCATGTGTACTGACTTGGGCTTTTGGGAATTGAAGTCCAAGAATAGCTGGCATGCCAAGGTTCACCGCCACTGCTATAGAACATGAAAATAGATTGATACTTGTATCATGCCATCTATAGACAGGTTTTAGGAAAAGGAGAAAATTTTATCTCAGTAGGATAGAACTGGACATGAGAAGAGAGCACAGTATATATTATGGTGAGTTTATCCTCCTAGCTACACAAGCCTAATGCTATCCTGATCTTTCCTGTGGCTTACTGTCTACAGCATGCTTTGGTGTGATGTCACTTTTGTGCAGTTTTCTGATCTGTTATGACATTTTGAGAGTAGAAAAGAGTAGTATGTTACAATGCTTGTAGAAGAAGCAGAAATTTCAGCTCTAAAGTATCTCAAAGCTGTAACTTTTACTCAAAGCTATAAAGAGGGTGGGGGAGACAAAAGCAGCTTTAAAAGGAGAAGGAGAAGAAAAGGTGAATTACATTAGGACTGCAGGAGGCGCAGAGGTAGCAAGAAATGTAATTTCTGTGTTTGTTCACTGATTTTGCTTTAGTCTGGGCTATCGTTAGGTAATTATATTTGAGGTTCAAAATCTTCTGCTATCTTGAGAACCTGAAATAGCCCTAAGGCAGTTAGTGCCTGTGTGTGCCAGTCAACAAATTGACCACATGGAGAATGATCAATAATTGACAAGTGCTTCTTCAAAAAGTCAGTTATTTTGTTTGATTGAGTCTCAATTAGTTTTTCCTGCCACCATCTGCCCTCTCAATCAACAGTTTTGCTACCGGGTCGGATCTGAGTAAATGCATGCCTTCCCTTTATCGGCAAATCTGACAAATTCAATTTTCTTTTATTAAATAAAAACTTGCTGGTGTAGCATCCTGTGAATTAGTGCCCGTCCACTGCCAGTGTTTCAAAAAGGCCATCTGCAAGATAAGCGGTTGTGTTTTTTCACCCTAATATGACAGATAACCGTACGTTGTTTTAATACATCTATTGGAAGCAATCTACTGTTCCACACCTAGCGGTATATCTTTGGCAGAGTTCAGGTGGCATTCTGCTTTCTGTAAATTACCTTTACAGTAAACCCTCCAACTTGTGGAGAGCACACATGTTCCAAATCAGAGAACTGCACAATACTAATTTATTGTTTATATTAAATATACTTTCTTAGCAATTTTGTAACTGCCCAGTTTAGCCCTATGTACAAAACGTATGCTTCCAAAATCACAGCCACAGACCTAAGATTACATTTGTTGTCTATGCTATTTTCACTTATGAGGAATGTTGCTACTATTGTGTAGGCAGAACAGGTCCTTGTGGAGTTTGTGGTATAGATATTAGTATCTCATGTTGTTATCCCTCAGAGGGCATTAACTTTGGGTCAATAATTTTCTTCCTGTGCATCAAAGGAATAAGAAACCTCACAGAACAGTAAATCTGTTTGCTCTGAGAGTGCAAAAACTCTCCAACACTTGGTGTGCAGTTTTGAAGATTATTGTCGTAATGGGAAATTTTGAACAAGTATTCTTCATGATAATTCCCTGATAGTTACCTTCTGAGGAAGAATCCCAAAATGCAGACAAACTGGCTGATCCATATCAACGAACTATTTGTGGCAGTCCTAACCCTCTAAAGCCGAATGCCTTTTATAAATCCAACGACTCTTTATTGCCTCTTGAGAACAAGCCTTCCCAGAACACTTGACCAAGTCATGACTGTACACAGTTGCTTTGAAAACCACTATCTACTATAGGAAATACAGCTAGGTTCAAATGAATTTGTGAACATAGGAGAGATGGGAATAAAATTGCTGTCTCAGCTGATCAAAATCTTGACACATTAATCATAGAAGTCTTCACTACAGTATAACACTAATCAAACTAAAATATTCCTGGTTATTTCTTTTAGTTCTGAAGTGATAAAGAAAATGGGATACCCCTCATCCCCTAATATGGCATGTTTTTTTAGTGATAATTGTTGGTGGTGATTTCAGTAGCTTGTATCCATGAAGGCCAAATTACTTAGTTACCAGTATTCACATGAAGGGAGGCTTTTGCTTTCACTAATATTTACTGGTGCTTAAACATCCTTATTTTATTTGTTATATTTATACCCCACCCATCTGGAATATTCTCCCACTCTGGGTGGCTAACCAAACATTTAAAATAATAATAATTAAAAAACAGATATACAATAAAAAAATTAAACAGAAGGAATAAACAAACTAAGTAAATTATAAGTAACAAACAAAAATAATACCCAACCACCCACCCCAATTAAAAATAACCAGGATTCTATTGATTCTTAGCACTTAGAGGTTTTCGTTTGAAATCAATGTGGCTTATGTTTGCCCAATGATATCCTCCATTCATCTTAAGCACCATATACTGTCTGTGGAGAGTTTACAAAGTGAACCATCTCTATAGCCATTATGTGGTCTTCTCCCTAGCCACTGACCCTACATTTACAGTTTTTCCTCCTTAAACTAAATACAATTTGTGTCAGAAATTACTATGGGTTGAAAGGATTTTTGCTGGAGAAACTCCACTCAGGGGATGCCCAAATGAGGCTCTTTTCATGTCCCCAAGATCCATTGTGCAGCACTCGGGTATCAAACCCCGGCCTTCCAGTCTTCAAGCTCAGTGTCTTAACTACTAAGCCACCGCAGTGCTCCTTCCTTCTTAAACTGATGGCCTATGAACCATCAAATTGATTTGCTGTCTCAACAGTGTAGAATTTCTGCGGAATTATATATGCCACTGTTATTAGGGTCAATCCTTCAAATTTCCTCTGGCAATACACATATATGACTACTCAGTCATTTGATTTTGGCTGCTGCTTACAACATAGCAAAAGATAAGACTGAAACTAGCCTACATTTGTATTTTAGTAAATCTGCAGGAGCCACATTTTCTCCTTTAGGACATTAGTCTACAAAACTGCATGTAATCACAAAGTCTGGATAAACCTACAGTAGAGTAGGTCATAACAGAATCAGGTGAACAAATAAATGTGCTAGGGGCCATTTCTACCCTTATTTGTATTAGTCCATTCTCCTCCCAGGAAGGCTAAGCCTAGACTAATTATTTCAGCTCTCTAACCATTTGGATTACCTTGGGTCACATTGTGTACGCCCTAAATTGTGTCTGTTTTACAAAAGCAGGAAAACAGGATTGGGAACTAATTATTGATGATTAAACCCTGACTACCAACACTTTCATGTAGATTTATACTCTGCCAGTTTCCATGGGAGCTGGATTGGGATCTTATTTAATATACACATATGGGAAATACTGTGACAGCTTGCTGGAAGGGAGAAAATTCACTAACTTGCCTTTAAATTACAGTAAGAAAGCTGTATATTTAGAGCAATTATGCTTTTTGGTGAATATGTACACATAATATTGAAAATTCACTTTTCTTCCAAATGTACAATCCTATGTGAATTTAATTTAATAAAGCTGCTGATGTTCACACCAAAAACAAACAAACGTGACATTTTTGTGGTTGTTGTTCAGTCGCGTAGTCGAGTCTGACACTCCAACACCACATTTCAAAGGCATCTATTCTTCTGTGCTCAGCTTTTTTATGGTCCAGCACTCACAACCATACATCACTACTGGGAATATCATTGCATTGACTATGCAGACTTTTTTTTTGCAAGGTGATGTCTCTACTTTTAACTATATTCCTATCAGTATAAATGTCAAGGAAGAACAGATGACAGACCTGATCTGTTTTCTGATAGTAATGGAAAAATATATCCTTACTTGCTTTTTATTATATTTCTCCTTCCCCCATATCACCTGCATAGTCTTTCAAATGTTTGAAGAGGTGTACAACAATTTGCACCACAATCCCTGTTGATATATAATTGGGAATAAATCCCCACTTTGTTTGAGAGGCTTTACTCATGAGAAGCTATATCCAATTGTTATGTGTGGTATATTTGGTTGAATTATTTCTGATTTATGATAACTTGTGGCTCAAGTGATTAAGACACTGAACTTGAAGACTGGAAGGTCGGGATTCGAAACCCTATTTCCTACTATTCCTTCAGTCTTGGATTGCTTACTGGATTTCTTCGATTCCCTGCTCTTTTTAAAACTTTAATAATTGATTTTTGGAGTAATTTCTTCCCATTATTCTTGTTTGAAATGCCTGCCTATCTACCCTTCATATCATGAATTACAGCCTGTACTGCTGGTAGAAAAGACCACTGAAGTAGTAGGGAAGAGAGACTTTTCTTCAGACCCACCTATGGGTGGGGTGGGGGGTGGGGGTCAGTTGAGGGAGTTACTTATATTACCCTTGGTGTGTATAAGTTTATTTTATTTTGCTCATGATGGTTTCTGTTTTTCAACTGCACTGTTTTCCTACTGATGAATTGATGAAGATGATATGAACTTTAAAGTACAGTTGAACCTCACTTAATGTAATTAATGCGTTCTCCGGGATATTTCTTACAGCAAAAATTACTTTAAGTGAATTGCCCATAGAAATGCATTGAATGCAATTTCTCATAGGAATGCATTGAAAATCAATTAATCCATGCAGAAAAACATTTTGTAAACCGAGCCACTATTTCATATGGATTTCCTTTTGTTATATGATTTTTATGTTAACCAATCCATTTGTTAACCAAGGTTCCACTGTACATGGGTTCTGTTTCTGTGGTTTCACTTATCCATAGGCCAGAAATATTCAACAAAAATCATTTATTTTTACCAGAGATGGCCAGCAGAGGTGACGGTCTGCAAAGTAATCTATAGACAGGACAGAGGCAACTATTTTGTTAGGACTCATGGAAGGAAGGATAGAGATATTTGAAATTTCTCCTTTTTCCTGCTTCTATGACTTAGGTATATGTGCTGAAATGTGAGGTTATCTGTTTGCCATGTTTTTAGGTATCTGTAGAAGGTCTTGGAATGTATCCTCAATGGACGTGGGCTTTTGTCTGTAGTGTTAGTGCCTGCACAACTGTATGAATGATTGATTTTCTTTCTTGTGTACTGTTTGTGTTGCCTTCTTTTGGACTGCCCCCCCCCTTTTAAATTAAAAAAAGTTGAAAGAGTTCTGAAAGAGTTCTGTTGTAGAATTTTATTTTCTCTAGCTCCAAAAACCAGAATGGCCAAACTGAAGCAGAGGAACCTGAAATATTTGAGGATTTACTGAACAGATACCAAAAGAATGCAAACTAAAAGTAAACTAATTGCATAATGACATCAGCTGGAATCTGCCTGATCAGTTTTGCAGTATGATGGCCTTTATGTAACAGTTGAAACACAAACATGCTGACATTCTAGACCTCTGTCTTGATGGTCAAGATTTATGTATGTAAAAGTAAAGGGATGGTTTGCTTATAAACATTTTTTTGGGGATGGTGGAGTGCACTAACATTTTTTTAAAAAAAGAGCCCTCATTTACAGCACAATGAGAAGTTAAATGCATGCCTAGTTAAGAATACAATTTGTTCCAAATGTAATGGTGTATAGAATTAATGGGTTGATTTCCCATAAAGACCTAAATACAGCTTCCCAGTAGGAGTGAATTACAGATAATAGTTATATCATCTCACTTTCTAGTAAGCTCCATTTTACAAGGGAACTATCCCATTGTGTTTGTCAGATCCACTTATCATCTTTAGTGGCTAAATCTTACTCACTAAGCCTGAGATCATCTATTCACTTGTGAGTGCTTATGTGTGTTTAGCACTGCTACTGCTACCAAATAATGCATTCAAATGTTTTGCATCCCCTATAATTATTATTCCAGTACAAGAATGGATGCAAACACCAAATGCACCTAATACAGCTACAAATTAGTTTCTTTTGTTAGTTTATTGACATATAGGAAAAAAATACAAATGTTTATGCTCTCTGTATCCTGGATTAAATGTATTTTCCATTGTAGGTTACACTACAAAGTTATGGATACCCAGCATACTTTAAGAATTTTCTCCACCTCCAAATTAATCAAGAATTTAAAACTGTGGTAAAATTGTCTTCAAAACAAACAAAAAACCTTACTTTTGCACGTTCATTCAAATGTGATTATGGAAATATTATCTGCCTTGGTGTTAAATTTCTACATGCTGGAAAAGTGCATAACATTTTTACATCAAGTCTCTGAGAACAGAAAAAGAGTGCACCAAAAAGGTGAATCCAATTATTAATTAATTACTAATCTAAGGTGCTTGCAACTTTTATACTGTTGAATGGGGGACTATACCTCCAGTTATTTCTATGACTATTGCTTTCTAGCACTGTTTGCAGGTAGCCCTATATAATGCATATAAATTGTCCATAAAAAGCCAATGCTTTCCCAAAACTTCAATGTCTCTCTAGCATTTAAAGAGCTATGGGCATATCACATAGCAAACCTATGATGTTCTCAATCAAACAGCCAATTCATCGGCTTCTCACACTGAAAAGAAGGAACAGCTTCATTTTGTGAAAAATAATCAGAAATTAATGTGACTTCATGTCTCAGGTTTTGCAGGCTCTTATTGTAGACATACACTATTTTTGTAAGTGAAAGAGATGCTTAAGTTTTTAAATTCAGAAATGCAGGAATCCTACAGAACAAATGACAAGACAGTAATGAGAGTTCCAAGGACTGTCCTGGAATAAAAGGAATAGTTGGGAGGAATAAACTCTCTTCTATAGATGGGGGAAAAAATGTCTTTGCAGGCGCACCCACCCAAATAAAGACTCAGACACTGGTATTGGATTAAAGGCATTGGGGCACTTTTATTAAATAATGCCCTAGTCTGAATTATAACTTTCAATTGGTGTATCATCCAATTGTAATTCTTTAAGGCAAGCAGGCCGCAGTAGCACTGGTAAGGTTCAAGCCAAATTGCCAATGGCAATTGGCTATTATGTATCAATTTGTTTGTTCTCACAAACAAATTGTTGACCAAAGTCAATATACTATCTATTGACCCCGCCCTCTGACGTGTATCCATTAAAATATCAAGGTGATGCAGGCTGTGAAGCTCCTAGCATCACCCCGTTCATGTTTCGCCCTTGACCGGCCAAGCCTGTTTCCCCTGTACCTATCTACGTGTTGGTCAGTCAATTGTGAACCTGCCGGATATCTATGGGTCATAAATCTTTACCTTGCCAGTGCTACCCGACACACGGGGAGGCGTCCATGATGACTCACCGCCCCCCCCCAGACCATCAGCTCGGTCGCCAGTCCCGCTTGCACATCCTCCAGAAAGAGGTTCATAGCCGACAGGTGGACCCCATCTCCTGCATACAGGTCAAAATCCTGCAACCCTATCCCCGGATGTTGAATGGCTGTCCCCAAGCCATTCTCGACAAGGAACCGGGCAACAGCCCTGTTCACTGACCGCCGGGCACGGTCCAAACCACGGAGATTCATGCCTCCTCTATAACACTGTCTCGGCACGATGTCAGACCTTAGCAACCGTGTGTACAGCCATAAATGATGTAAAAACACCAAGTCACTGCACACCGACATTTTTAAAGAAAGGCCAGTGATCTGTGCTAGATCATTGCCGCCGAGGTGCAGAATCAGAACATCACGCGGTCCAGCATCCCTGATGGACATCAGGAATGGCAACAGTTCCCGCCACCTCATGCCGCGCACACCATACCACCGCATACATGTGGATGCACGCAGCCCGAGATGGGGTCCCCACTCTGTCGATGCAGCATACTGTGCCACCCAGTGCACATAACTGTGGCCCACCAGCCACACTGCCACCGGTGTGCGTAGACACACAGGGTCTGTAAAAGAAGGAGAAGGTATTAAGGACATAACTGGTATCATACAGTGAGGGGACGTACATATAAGGAAAAATGCGCGGACCCCCACCTGCCCATTCGACATATATCAGCCTCAGAGTACCTGAACGCAGCCTCAGTTGAAGCAGCGCCTATCCTGAATGAATGGGTTCCATAATGAGCCCCAGCGAGGCCGACACTGTGAAGTGCCATACCGGTCACCCTCCAGAACTGAAATTTGGTAAGGGGAGACCCATCCTGGTGGCAGAACAATGGGCCAGGGCATGTACCACGCACTGCCAAAAATGCATGTAGGGCACCAACTGGACAGATGTCAGCAAATGTACATCGTAGCAGTCTAACACCACTGCCTACTCCATGCTGATTGGCCTTTGAGGAACGAACCCTCAACTGAGCCCACTCCTGGTTGATAGACACATCGTCAAGTTCCAGTGCCCTATGAGACACGTCCCCCTTTGACAATGGGACCAGCTCGCTGATTCGGAGAGCTCCAAAGAAAGCTACAGTGGTAGCTGCATGAAAAAGAGACTCCTCATACCTATTGTAACACAGTCTATGCCAACCTCGTGCAAGGTGGGTCAGAACACCTGGTGAAACAGGGTGACGTGTGTCCGGGCGGCGGCTGCGTTCACATGTCCACCCTTCCAACACATGGCGAATATGGAAGTCAACCGTGCAATCAGTAAAGCCGCGTGCCTTAGCCATAAATGCCAATGTCGAGAGCCTGGTGGCAATGGTGCGTGGGGCCAGACCTTGACTACGAAGGTGTACCATGTACTGCAAAACATGGTCAACTGTGATCGGCCACGTGGCAGGGAGCTGCCTCTCCCTACAAAAAGCCCTAAACTGTAGAAGCATGTGCTGATACACCTTACGCGTGCGCGGGGCCAAAGACATGCCGATCGCCCGGTTCACTTCTCCTCGCCAAAGGTCCACATCTCGGCTGGAAGTGGAGAGGGAAGTTCCTCTGCGTCTGGAGCCAAGGCACGGAACCGGGAGATCTGCATGCGGGATAAAGCATCAGCAATATCATTGTCAATGCCTGGCACATGTCTGGCCCTAAAGAGCACATTGAGGTGCAAGGACCTAAGGACAAATTGTCGAAATAAGGCCATAACTCTGGGAGACTTAGATGTTTGGGCGTTAACAATATGCACTACGGCAGCATTGTCACACCAAAAGTGAACTACGGAGTTAGCCCACATGTCACCCCAGAGCATAAGTGCACCTAAAATTGGAAAAAAACTCAAGGAACGTAAGATCGCGTAAGCGATCCGTGCCTTGCCATTCCTGGGGCCACTTTCCATAGGCCCAGCTACCCTCAAAATAAATCCCATATCCTAGGGAACCTGAGGCATCCGACCAGACCTGGAACTGGGGGTTGACCATATGCTCCGCCCTCCAAAAGGAGATGTCATTAAAGTCCTGTAGGAACGTGAGCCAGACCGACAGGTCAGCCCGTAAACCCCTGGTCAGCCAGACCCTGTGATGCTTTTTGGAAAGACCCACCATAGCATCACAAAGATGCCTGGCAAAGGCTCTCCCCGGTGTCACCATCATGCAGGCAAAGTTAAGGTGACGGTGGAGCACCTGCAACTCCTGGAGAGACACCTTGCGCTTGGCAAGCATTGCCAAGATCGCATCCTAGATCCAAGTCACCTTTTCCATGGGTAACCTGGATGTCTGGGCAATGGTGTCAATATCTATACCAAGAAAGGTAAGGGTGGTGGCTGGGCCCTCTGTCTTTTCAGGTGCCAGAGGAACACCAAGTTCCCCCATGAGGCCCTGAAAAGTAGTGAGCAGGTGTCCACACGTGCCCGAGTCATGTTCACCCCCGAACAAAAAATCGCCGAGGTAGTGTGCCACAGACCGGGATCCGGACCTTCAAACGAAAGCTCATTGCAGAAAGGTGCTAAAGCGTTCGAAGGCCTAGCACGAAATGGAGAAGCCAAAAGGCATGTCCTTGTCCACATAAAACTGGCCCTGAAAAGAAAAACCTAAAAGCTCAAAGTCGTCAGTGTGTACTGGCAACAATCGGAATGCCGTTTTGATGTCGCACTTCGCCATCAGTGCCCCGCAATGGCATGAGCGTACCATCTGCAAGGCCTGGTCAAAAGACGTATACCGGACCGAGCAAAGGTCATCTGGTATAGCATCATTGACCGAGGAACCCACAGGGTAAGAAAGATGGTGAATCAAACAAAATTCACCTGAGGACTTTTTAGGCGCTAAGCCAAGAGGGGATACTTTTAAATGTGAGTATGGGGGCACGTCAAACGGTCCGGCAACCCTACCCTCTCTAACCTCTTTGGCTATCTTCTCCACAGCAATGTCCTCCTTACCCCTGAGAGATAGCATATTCGGGGCATCCTGAGGTGCGCGAACACCCCTGAACGGGATGTGGAAGCCAAAAGTAAAACCCTCAAGCAGGTAGATCACATCATCCTGTCTAGGATAGACGCACAGCCACCATTCAAGCATACTGAGATTAATTGGGGAGGGGGCCTTTTGAATGCATAGCGGCATCAGAGGGAGCTCTGGCCAACCCCTGGTATCCCTTTCCCCAACCCCGGGACCCACCAGTCCACGGGCACGCAGAGGCGGCATGAGGGCCGGCACAGGAGGGGCACTCATGCCGAAATTTACATTGGTGCCTGTTGCACACCCCATTGGTGGAGTAGCTCCAACACAGCAGGCGGGCTGGAACCCCCTGCCCCGCCGGCTGGCGGGGAACCTGTGTAGTGGCAGACCGCTGTACGGCCTGACCATAGTGGTACCGGTCACCCGGCGCCGGCCATGTAGGGGTCATATAAAGGAGCCACAGTTGCTGGCAGGGCTCGTCCCACTGCATCTCTGGGTGAAGGGCCGCCCTCATCCGAAATTCCTCGTAATAGGCTAACCATGATGGGCCAGGGAAATCGACAACAGCCCGGTAAATATTGAACAGGTACTGGACCATCGGAATGGCCAAATCAGGACGAGCCCTAAGATATACTGCCATGTATATTAAATAGGCCGGTAACCAGTTCGCCCAGGTACGGGGGGGGGCTTACGATGATGGGACAATTCCTTGTTCCTGTCATCCTGCCCCTCCTTCTCCTCCTTAGTAGGTTCACGGTTAAGGAGAGTGAAAATATCCACGTATTCCCTCCACCATATCTTTTCCCTGGTGGCCTGAGACAAGTGATCACCCAGGGGAAGGGAGTGGCCGGCTGTCGGCATGGCCGTAGTTGGCACGGATTGGAGTGGGGGAGCAAATTATGTGCCCTGTTGCCCACCAAGAAATTGAGCTGGCACAGATGGGGTGGCTATCCCTGACACAACCTGGGAAGAGGTAGGCGCCCAGGTGGTCAAAGGGTACTGAGCAGGGAACTGCCTACCCAAAGTAGCCTGGTGAGGCCAGGGCCGCTGTACCCCGCTAGTATGTTGTGTTAGCATGGATGGAGTGCTAACTTGACCATTATACTCACTTATTGCACCCCCCTGGGCCTGCCCCCACCAGCGGTTCCGGCCTCTGGTGGGCGTCGGAGCTCGCGACAGAGGTCGAGCTCTGGACTGCTGCCATTCCAGTCCAAGTAGCCCCGGGCACCAATGGGATGACCAGTAGGGGCGGCCACCCAGGGAGCTGCGGAGCACCACCATGCATGGGCCTGATGGCCTCCAGCAGCTCAACCCGGCTCATGGCCCACTGAGAGGTTTGCAGAGGCCTGTGGGTAGCAGCCGTAGATGGCCCAAACCCTGTGTCCATAGGTGGTGGGGCGATCCCCATTGATGATTCCAGGGCTGCTATGTGGGCCAGAAGCAGATCAACCGTATCTGACCCACCAGAAGAAGGTGGGCCAGATGGGCCGGACGGCTTGCCGGGCAAATGTTGCCCGGCATGAGGCAGAGGTCCACGACCCAGCCCAAGGCCCATAGCGGGCGGAGGGGCAAGGCCCCATGCCAGCCCCATGCTGCAGTATGGCCAAGCCAAATAGTCCAGCCCGTGGGGTGCAGGGGCCATGGCGGGGCGCGATCCCGCACCATGCCAATTCAGGCCACCCTGTCCTGTGGCGTACACATCCGATGGCCCTGTGGCCAAGCATGGCACCCCAGAATCCATGGGGGAAGAAGCCCCGGTGGGGCAGGCTGGCGCCACCCCCGTGCGAGTCCTCCGACTGGGTGGGGGGGCAGAGGCCTGGTCACCCTCATTGGTGGCAGTGGGTAACAAAACCCTGCCAACCCCTCTCTGAGCCCCCAAACAAGCCCTCCGGCCTGAGGTGGCACCGGGAGAAGTGGGTGCGGGGGTCAGGTGAGCCCTCCCCCGTGCGCGTGGCCACGGCATTCTTCTTCTTGGAGGCCATTTAGTTCTAAACAAAGAAGAACTATTTCACCAATGGTGTGGTTAATGCAAAGGGGTAAGAAGAAAGAGGGTTTGCCAGGTTTGAAGCCAACACTTACAACAACAACAACAATAATAATTCTCTCAGCTGAGATTGCTTTAATTAAGCTGATATCTCAGGTGGCTGGGTGTCTAATCAGCCATGTTAAGTCTAAGCAGATTTCTCAGACTCTGGAATTTCAAAGTGCTGTGGTCTGGGCAATTGTAGGCCTGATAGAGTGGGAACATGAGAGATTCCAAACAAGGGTCCTGCTTAGTGGCACTTCTCTCTCTGATACGGGTCTTAGGTATCAGAAGGGAATGCTGATAGTGTGCATTTCCATAATTTCCATTTTTTTTCTGCCAAGGAACACAGTTTATTCAGAGTTCATGCTTACCTCTCAATAACCATTCGCATAACAAACGTGAACAAAGTGCAACATGAAGTATAAGGAAAACTCTCTTTAGAATAGCCAAACATCTTTTACCACTTAAGGAAGCCCTTGCTTCTAATGAACCACTGACTGTATCATCTCATTTGTTCTTGGAGTTAAAAGACTGCTGAAACAGCCAAGTATTCATGGATCTGCATAATGCTGGCATCAAAGAAAGACATAGAATTGAAGGCATTCCTATTTTGTGCCTTTCAAAGGTCTCTTTTTACGTTTCTAGTTATTGTGTCGTTTGCATTGTAAATTTAGTCATACAGATTATTTACTTTAAAATTTTTGTTTATTACATTTTGTGAGCCATTTTAAGCAGTTCTGTTGAAAGGTGAAGAGAGATAGATATATTGTAGATCCATGTGACTAACCTAAATATTGCATGGTGGTGGGAAAAACATGCAATTGAAGCTCTAAATGGAGGGAAAAAACTTTTTCACCAAGAAAATTGAGTCTGTCTTATACTAGAGAGCTTTATATATCATATCCTGAACTTTGGTAAAGTTTCATTTTACAAGTCATTTAACAATAACTTAAGCTCCATTTGAGTAATTTTATGACAGATATAAGGTGTTCTTCATAATCTTCTTAGAAGCTCTGCAAGCGCTGCTTATACAGACAGAATAATAATAATGTTATAGGGATTTGCTTACCAAGAAAATATTTTTTTATCATTCTAAATTAAGTTAACTTCTAAATAGGCATTTAATTAAACAAAATATATTGGGAACTCTTGGTCAATCTGAGGTATGATAATATGCTTCAATTAGCTTATTTGAGTGGGATAAACAGACAATTAATATGAAGGAACATGGAACAAAATCTTTTTAAAATGCATCATGAGAAGCAATAATGTCACCTGGTTTTTTGTTTAATAGTCCAATGCTCATTTTCACTTTCTGCAGCAAGTAGTAGTGGTCCTACTTTCTGAGCTAAATTTCTATAATGTGCTCATAATTTATCTTGTCCAATTATTGGGTATTTTTTTAATACAACACTTTTTTTTAAAAAAAATCCTATTATAGGGGGATTTTAAAATCAAAGTATTTCTAAGTATTGAGTATTTCAAAATATCAAATATTTCTAAGTATTCTAAGTATTGAGGCATGCCTGCCACATGTCTATGGAAACATCTGTAAATGCAGACAGTGCTGGCTCTTTGGCTATAAACAGAGATGAGCACTGAACCCTGAGTCAGATATGACTGGCTTTCGAGCTAGGATGACCTTTACAACCTATTTCTAAGTACCTTTGACAGTAACCTTTTTAGTTTTACTTTTTAAAAAAGACTTGACATGGAAGCAATATTAAATTCATGGCAGCTGACATGCAGTAGTGTTTACCTGCTCTGAAGCATTAACATGCAGGTTTTTCAAGATTTACTCATGAGCTAAGTGGCTAGAATGGTAAATTTGATATTGTACAGATTCCAGCATGTATGTCATGAATGAGATTGGAGCAGATGCCAGCCAAGGCCGCTAGTTGGAAGAATTATGAACATCTTTTTGACTGAGAAATTTGCACACAGGAGATTTGATCACACAGAGAAGCTTATAACCCCCAGTATGGTCTGTCTCACTACTGAGATGCATAACATTACTTAAAGTTACCTAAAGTTTTGATACTTGATCTCATTTATAGCAATAGCGGGAAATCTTTCGGTCTCCAGAGCTTTCTGAATTAAATCCCCCTGGGGCCTGGCCCTGCACCTCATGGGCCGGACTACCTCTCCCGGCCCTATGTGGACCAGGGGCCTGCCCATGGACCCATGCCACCACCCACTGGGGGCCATGGGTTGGGCCACCACTTCTGGCCCCATGGGGGGCTGGGACCTCCACCTGGTCCCACTTTGCAGTCACCTGGCAGGCCGGATCTGGCCGGCCCACACACCCTTTTAGCACACATCGCAGTGCTGGAGCGCGCAACGGGCATTGCCCCACCGCCCCAGGACTGCTCGGAAGAGCAGCCCGGCTGCGGCGGTCCTTCATCTGCTGAGGCAGGATGGCCTCAGGTGTCTCGACAGTCCCTCAGCTGGGTTGAGCTGCTAGAGGCCATTTGGCCCACACCTTTCGGCCCTCTGCAGCTCCCCTCACGGCCGCCCTAGCGGGGCTTGCCTCAGGCAGGCCCTCCAGGTTGGACCGGATCCCAGGCGGCGCAGAGCTCAGTTTAGCTCGTGAGCTCCAACGCCCCTCATCGGCCGGACCCCCCAGTGGGGGCAGCTGGGGTGTGTGTGTGGCGTGTGAGTATGGCGGTCAAGCTAGAACACACTACATTCACCCCAATGCTAATATGGAGGTACAGTGGCCCTGGCCTCAACAGGCCATAACGGCCTTGCCCACATCGGCCTTGCCGCCCCCTGTCATGTGGGGAGCTCCTTACTCAATGGCTCTGCCTGGTGTTACACCTCCTGCTCCCACCGTGCTATACCCCATTTGGCCATATGGCCCACCAGCAAACTCAGCATATCGCTCTGTGCCGACCTCTGTGCCCACGGCCAGCTACTCCCTTCCCCTTGGTGACCATCTGTCACAGGCCACCAGGGATAAGATATGGCGTGGGGAGTATGTAGACATTTTTAGTCTGCTTAACCATGAGGCCACCAAGGAGGAGAAGGAAAGGCAGGACGACAGGAACAAACAGTTGTCTCGTTGTCGTAAGCCACCTTGTACATGGGCTAACTGGCTCCCTGCTTATCTCATTTATGCGGCAGTGTATCTTAGGGCTCACCCTGATATGGCGATCCCAATGATACAGTACTTAGACACCATTTATCGGGCTTATGTTGATTTCCCTGACCCGTCTTGGTTAGCCTATGATGAGGTATTTAGGATAAGGGCGGCCCTACACCCCGAGATGAGATGGGATGAGCCCAGTCAGCTCTTATGGCCACTTTATATGACCCCATCCCGGCTGGTGCCCGGGGACCGGTATCACTGCAGCCATGCAGTGCAGCGGCTCAGCGTGGCACAGTCTCTCCGCCAGCCGGTGGGGCAGGGGGTTCCAGCCCGCCTGCTGTGCTGGAGCTACTCGTCCTCTGGTGTCTGCAATAGATGGCAATGCAAATTCAGGCACGAGTGCCCTTCATGCGCCAGACCGCATGCTGCTTCTGCATGCCCGCGGGCTGGTGGGCCATGCAGCAGGGGTCAGGGACAGCAAGAGCTGGCTAGAGGTGCCCCTGATGCAACCATCCAAAAGGCCCCTCCCCAATTCGACTTAGGATTCTTGAAAGGTGGTTGCGTGTCTATCTGAGGAAGGATGACACACTTAATTTGTTAGAGGGTTTTACATCTGGCTTCCGCATCCCTTTTATGGGTGTACGCGCACCCCAGGATGCTCCAAATTTGCAATCACGTCGGGGTAAGGAGGGCATAGCTGAGGAGAAGATAGCCAAGGAACTCAGGGAGGGGAGGGTTGCTGGCCCATTTGATAACCCCCCACATTCTAACTTAAAGGTATCCCCTCTTGGCTTAGTGCCTAAAAAGTCCTCTGGTGAATTTCATTTGATTCACTATCTGTCCTACCCGGAAGGCTCATTGGTCAATTATGCTATACCGGCCGAACTTTGTTCGGTCCAGAATACGTCTTTTGATCAAGCCTTGCAAATGGTTCGCTCATGTGGTCATGGGGCGCTACTGGCTAAATGTGATATTAAATCAGCTTTCCAATTGTTGCCAGTACACCCTGATGACTTTGAGTTGTTAGGTGTTTGTTCCAAGGGGAAGTTTTGTGTGGATAAGGCTGCTTTTGGCTGCTCCATTTCGTGCTCGGCCTTTGAATGCTTTAGTACCTTTCTTCATTGGGCTTTTGTTCAGAAGTTGGGGTTTCGGGCCATGGCACACTACCTAGATGACTTTTTATTTGGTGGTGAACACGGCTCGGGCACCTGTGGACAGCTGTTGGCTACCTTCCAGGAGCTGATGGCGGAACTTAGTGTTCCCCTTGCTCCTGAAAAGACGGAGGGCCCTGCCACCACTCTCACCATTTTGGGTATAGAAATTGACACCCTAGCACAAACGTCCAGGTTGCCACGGGAGAAGGTAACCAGGATCTCAGATGCGATTTTGGCTATGCTAGCCAAACGTAAGGTGTCTCTACGTGTGTTGCAGGTGCTGCATGGGCACCTCAACTTTGCTTGCAGGGTAGTCACCCCGGGCAGGGCATTCACCAGGCGACTTTGTGTTGCTATGGCGGTTCTTTCCAATAAGCACCACAGGGTCTGACTCACTAGGAGCTTGAGGGCCGACCGGTCTGTCTGGCTTAATTTCCTCGAGGAGTTCAATGGGGTGTCCTTTTGGCGCACAGAGTTAGTTGCCACCCCCCACTTTCAGGTCCAATCGGATGCGTCAGGTTCACTGGGTTATGGTATCTATTTTAAGGGCAGGTGGGCTTATGGTAGGTGGCCCGACGAATGGCAAGGTACTGAGCATCTGCGGGACCTCACGTTCCTTGAGTTTTTTCCCTATTCTAGGTGCACTTATGCTCTGGGGTGAGATGTGGGCTAATTCCGTGGTTCATTTTTGGTGTGACAATGCTGCAGTGGTGCACATTGTCAATGCCCAAACCTCCAGGTCCCCCAGAGTTATGGCCTTAGTTAGGCAGTTTGTGCTTAGGTCGCTGCACCTTAATTTGCTGTTTAAGGCTAGACATGTTCCAGGCATTAATAATGATATTGCTGATGCTTTATCCCACCTGCAGATCTCCCGGTTCCGGGTTTTAGCGCCAGAAGCCGAGGAACTTCCCTCTCCACTTCTGAGCGAGATGTGGACCTTTGGCGAGGAGAAGTGAACCGGGCAATTGGCATGTCTTTGGCCCTGCGCACACGTAAGGCGTATCAGCACATGTACCTTCAATTCATGGCTTTTCGTAGGGATGTGCACCTGCCTGACGTGTGGCTGATCCCGGTTGAACATGTCTTGCAGTATATGGTGCACCTTCTTAGCCAAGGGTTAGCTCCACGCACTGTTGCCACTAGACTTTCTGCTTTGGCCTTTGCTGCCAAGGCACGGGGTTACCCTGATCTTAGAGGGGTGGATGCGTGAACGCGGTCACTGCCCTGACACGTGCCAACCCATTTCCCCTTCTCTGTTGGCTAGCCTGGCTGGGGTTTGGCATATCCTTTGCTATGACCGGTACGAGGCATATCTTTTTCATGCGGCCACCCTGGTGGCTTTTTTCAGGGCTCTTAGGATCAGTGAGCTGGTGGCCCTTTCCAAATGTGACATGTCACGTAGGGCATTGGAACTGGCCGATGTTTCCCTCACACAAGAGTTGGCTCGGTTGAGGATTCGCTCCTCTAAAGCAGACCAGCAAGGGATGGGTAGTTATGTGACACTCCTGTGATGTACCTTTGCTGACATTTGTCCCATCGGTGCACTACATGCTTTTGTGACAGTGCGGGGTTCACACCCAGGCCTGTTGTTTTGCCACCAAGATGGGTCCCCACTCACCAAATTCCAATTCTGGAAGACTACAGGAACTGCACTTCGCAGTTTGAGGGTGTCTGGGGCACGTTACGGTACTCATTCCTTTCAGATAGGTGCCACATCGATGGCTACTGCGTTTGGGTACTCAGAGGCTGACATATGTTGGATGGGCAGATGGGGATCTGCGCATTTTGCTTTATATGTTCATCCTATCCTTGCATGAGTGCCTTCCTTGCCCTCACTTTATTCTCTTTTATTGCAGACCCTGTGTGTTGGCACACACTGGTGGAAATCTGGCTGGTGGGACACAGCTATGTGTACTGAGCTGCACGTTATGCAGCATCATCGGATTGGGGTCCCCATCTCGGTCTACGCGCAGCTGCGCGTCTTCGGTGGCATGGCTTGCGCGGAATGAGGTGGTGGGAACTGATGTCATTCTTTATGTCCATTAGGGACGCCGAACCTCCGGATATCTTAATTATTCACCTTGGGGGCAACAATCTCGCACAGATCACTGGCCTTGAGTTGACGGTATCCATGCACAGGGACCTGGAGGTTTATACTGCATGTGGCCGCAGACGCGGCTACTATGGTCCCAGATCATACCCAGATACCACTATAGAGGAGGACTTGATCCTCATGGTTTGGACCGTGCCTGGCGGTCAGTGAACAGGGCTGTAGCCCAGTTCCTTATTGAACATGGTTCAGGGACATCGGTCCTACACCCGGGGATAGGGCTACAGGACGACGGCCTGTATCGTGGAGATGGGGTACACCTTTCAGTGAGAGATATGGACCTCTTTTTGGAGGATTTGCAAGCTGGCCTGGTGACCGAGTTGACGGTCAGGGGGGGCAGTGAGTCATCATGGACACCTCCCCGTGTGGCGGGTAGCACTGGTAAGGTAAAGTAAATGACCCATAGGTATCCGGCAGGTGCGCAGTTGATTGCCAACCCAAGGACAAGGTACAGGGAAATTGGGGCTGGCCGGTCAAGGGCAAACCATGAACAGGGTGATGCTATGATCTAGACAGCCTGTATCACCTTGATATTTTACCGGATATACGTCAGATGCTGGAGTCAACAGGTAGCATCTTGACTTGGGTCAACAATTTGTTTACGTCGATAAACAAATTGATACAAATGGATACAAGGTAGCCAATGGTGATTGGCAATTAAGGTTGGTTCCTTACAAGTGCTACTGCAGCCTGCTTGCCTTAATGAATTACAAAAGTTGAAGTTAAGTTGAAGTTAAAGTCATAATTTAAGATTAAGGCATAATCAATAAAGTGGCCCAATTTTAAATCCATCAACAGTGTCTGTGTCTTTATTGGGGGAGTGGACCAGCAATGGAGACTGCCAAGAAAAGCATATCAGAGAGTAAAAAAACAACAACAAAAGGACAAAAAATGTAGCACTTTAAAAATTAACTGCTGTATTTTAATGTTAGCTTTTGTGGATCAAGTTCACTTGGAATCAGAAGATTTGAAAGGGCAGCAATGAAGGAATTATAAAAGATTATCATGTGTAAGGATGTGTCATTAAAGACCAAGAATATTCACACCCTTATATTCCAGTCATTATGCACTGAAGTGAAAGTTGGGCTGTAAAAATTTTTGTTTGTTGATTCCTTAAAGACTCCCAGCAAGACAAACAAATGAGCTTTAGAGTAAAGCCTGAACTATCTCTGAAGACTAAAGTGATGAATCTGAGGCTGTCCCACTTTGGGCATTTCATGAGAAGGCAAGATTCTTTGGGAAAAGACAATAATGATAGGAAATAATGAGGGAAAAGTGGAAAACTAATCATGATATGGATTGATAGCATAAAGCAGGAGTTCTCAACCTTTTCAAGTTGGGAGCTGGGTCACTCTCCCTCAAACAGTTGAGGGGGCTGGAATGGTTGTTCTTCTGCTGTTTACGGCTGCCATAAATAAGTCTGTGGCTGCCATAAATGTGTTCATGATGACCACAGACTCATTTACAGCTGTCATAAATGCATTTATGATGACTGTAAATGAGTTCACAGCTGATTTCGGTGAAGGCAGGGACTGCATAATTTGGTGCTTTGTGTCGGATCCAGCCGGTGGGTCATAGGTTGAAAACCCCTGCCATAAAGCTATCTCCCTACTTCTCAGCTTTGTCTGTATTTTAGTAAATAAACTAGGGGTGCATAAACATTTCATTTATGGAAATTATGTTCTGCTCATTTGTATTTTCTTCAGCCACCTGTCAATGATTTCCAGCCCACAAATACACTGTACTGTACTTCATAGGGTTTTTTTTAAAGTAAAAAGGAAACAATCTTGCCCCATTTCCTGACTTATCTCACTCATTGCCATTTTTCCATATTCTTTATGATTTGGCAGAGAGTCAGGATAGGAACAGTGACACTAATAACTAATTTCATAGTACTGTACGTTGTAGACTATGTTTCACTTTTTCGTACATCTCAAATTATTATTTCTTGAACAAATAGTGTCATAATAGCAGGGCAGCAGATTCAAGCTTGTCATTATGTGGATTGCAAACTGCAAGTTATTCATTTTTCAAGCTGCAGAACCAGGAAAATGTTCATATCATGAGGCAGCTGGTCAATAACAGCAGTGATAATGCTGATGATGACGACTCACAGTTATTATCCAAACAGGCTAGTTCAGAGATTTGTTAAAGAAGTTAGGAAATGTTTTTCCTACACTTAATTCTAGCTGAGCAGGAGATGGGCCTATGAACAGTTGTTGTGCCTTCCCTGGTGCCATGAAAGAAAACCACAAATATATTTCATGGTTTTTAGTAGGGATGTGCATCATATTTTGAAGAATATATGGCAACACAATGAATTTGGAATATTTGTATAATTTTGTGGTTACCAAGTAGCCTACCATATAACAGTGTGTAGCTCCCACACAACCCAAATTCATAGCTGTTTACATTTCTCTCTGTGATAATTGGTTTATTTATACAAATCTGGAAATATACAAATATCTTCAGAGAGCTGGGCAAGTTAAATAATAATTTTAATTAGTAAATACTAATTTCCTTCCTTTTTTGTTACTCAAATGTTACAGTCACCTCACTGTTGATATGAGTGCTATCCTTCAATATGGATGCTACACAGTAGCTGATTCTACTGCTATGCAGTACAATGGTACCTCGGATAAAGTCTGATTCAGATAAAGTCACGGTTTTCATGCACACATGATGCATGGCATAAAGCCCGAAACCGCTAAAAAATTGACGTTATCTGAGGTATTTGGTATAGGAACCTCGAATAAAGTCCATTTTTGGATTTTATCCGATGCATCGCCCATTTGATTCGGATAAAGTCCAAACTTGTAGAACAGAGTTTGGACTTTATCCGAGGTTCTACTGTAGTTTATTAATCAGCTTTTTTATATATAGTAGTTAACTTTTCACTGATTTTGCCAGAGCTAACATGTTTCACTAAGGATAGTCTTCAAAATAAATGGGCATTTCATGACTGCCACTGATATGAGATTTTATGAAGAAGCAGAAGAGATGAAAATGCGATGGTTTCAAGCAAATATTTACATTAACACCTATTCTGTATCATCTTTCTTTTGAGGCCAACACACAGAACAACATATACTAAAGGCTCTGGAGCAGATTTTATAGGGAAAATGAGCTAATAATTTTGTAATTAAATTCGAAATTATATATGATACTCCACTAAACAACTCAAAATATTATTAAGGACCAATATTTTGAGTTGTTGAGTTGAGTTCCTTTTAAGCAATGCTACATGTAAGATGCCAGAATTAATTCCAGGGGAAAAGGTGAATTAATTGTCGCTTTTTCTAATTTGACTCCAGGTAGACAACTTTTGAGGAAAGGAAAGCAACTTAAAACCTAGTAAAGGTAAAGCCAGTTGTATCTGACTCTAGGGTTCAGTGTTCATCTCTGTTTCATAGCCAAAGAGCCAGTGCTGTGTGCTTGTGCAGACATTTCCATGATCATGTGGCAGGCATGACTAGACATCGGAGTGCATCGAATACTGTTTACCTTTCCACCAAAGTGGTCCCTATTTATCTATTTGTGATTTCTTGCTTTCGAACTGCTAAGTTGGCAGGAGCTGGGACAAAGATGGGAGCACATTCCGTTCTGCAGTAATCAGGAATTGAACTGCTGGCCTCTCGCCTTCCAGTCAATGTCTTAGCCACTTGAGCCTGTAGACATGCATTTCTTATCATGGTGTCTTTTCTTGATAGAAACTTGTGGTCTTAACAAGACCGATGAAAGACATGGCACAAAATTTATGGTTAGCAAAGCACTGAAATATTATAACTTAGGCCATTTTTAAAGTTGATGGAATGGAAGCACAAAATCTTCACGTAAAAACTACTGTGAACTAGCTGTAGATTTTTCAAGTTTATATCCATTAAAAAAATTTCTTTGACTTTTATATATTGCCATAATTGCAAGAAGGTTAATATGTTAGAAGAGAGATACAGCATCTAATGATGCACTAAGTGTTATAAAGCACAGGCATTTTGCATTTTGTGCTTAAGTCAATAATTGTATTACTGCATAGGCAATTTTCTTGACAGGAACTCAATAATTCCTTGTTTAACTTGGATTCACACAATGGAGGTGTCCAAATCATACCCTATGACTAATAAAAAATTTAGTATGCAGTAGGATCCATACTGACTTTTTAATCATTGTTGGAACTGATTCAAATAAGCAATTTCTGAAATTGTTTACACACTTTCATTCAACATTTCTCCAATAACTATTTGTAAGGCCTAAACTATAACTTCCAGATAACACATCATCACGTTAGTTTCCTAAAGATGAGGTTCTTTGTGTCTGAAAATGAGACATTCAAGAAGCCTCACTTTCTGATATCAACAAAAGACTACAAAAAAAAGTAAGAGCCTTTTTCATGTTGTTTTTCATCCATTTTCAAATGAAAGCCCATCTCTAGTGTACTGTCATTCAGTTGATTAGCTCAGTATTCTTCTGACAAGCAGCAGTTAATCCTAGCTCCCAGAGGGGTAAATTGGCACAATCTGCTGAAGACACTCAAGATTCGTTTGTTCACTTAACTCTCATTTCGGTCTGGGTGTAGGCCATCAATTTGATTTTACACCTCATTGGATTATATTTTTATTTTACTAAACTCTTGAGGATTTAAGGTTCTGCTTAAGAACATGTTTGCAAATCTTTAAAAGAAAAAATAATAATGAATAGGAAAACAATATGAAAAAAAAGGAACGCAATTGCCCCTCCCCATACAAACCGAGAAATAAAGAGATGGAGACAACTGTTATTATTATTACTAGCTTATTGCCCAGCTTCACACTGCCCTCAGGACAAGTCCCCACCATCCCGTTACATGTTATCTATTGACAATGCACTTCCAGCTAGCACACATTTCTGAGGTAACACTGTCCAGGAACCAGCCACCAAATCTTGAGACTCAAACTAACCCCTGCATGCCACCCTGTATCAACCACCAAATCCCAGGATCCAGGTGACCAGGACATTTGGATGCATTTAACCACCCAATTTCCATAGGAACTCACTATTACTAAATCCCCATCACTGTCAGTGTAGCTTTTTTAAGACCACACCCCAGATTTGCCATGATTTCCTCCAGTGAAATAGTATGGGGTAGGCAAAATACACCCACTATAGTAAGCATGGAGCCAATTTGCTCACAGGCCAAAAATTCCTATCTGCCTCAAAGTAACCATTTAATCTTATACTGCTTTGAAGGGCAGATGGGTGGGCTTTTCATTCCACTGAAAGGGGCTGTTAGGAGGGAGGACCTCATTTAAATGGGGTCCTGCTACCCTCCACCCTCCAGTCAGTCGGCAAATAAGAACATAAGAACAGCCTTGCTAGAACAGGCCACAGCCCATCCAGTCCAGCATTCTGTCTCACACAGTGGCTCACCATTTGCTTCAGGGTATTCCCAAGCAGATGCCTTCACCTGCTTAGGATTCCCTGGAAATGGCATTGAGAGATATCCTGCCTAACTCTCCAACCTGGAGGTTGTCCTTAGGTATCCATAATTATAGCCATTGATTCCCTTGTCCTCCATGAACTTGTCTAATCCTTTCTTAAAGCTTATTGACTTTCCCAGGTGATGCTACCTCTGTGTGTGAGAAACAAAGAGCCTCCACCTAGTGATTCCACATGCTGGAGGCCTCCATTCTCACACTATCTCCATTGTCCACAATTATATGATTTTTAAAGTTACAACTACATTGTGCCTGAATGTCATGCAGCTGCTTGGGATGAAGATCAAAGACAAAAACGAACAAGGGATTTGATCTGTCACTTACAGCCAGTGAAATATTGCCCTAAAAAGTCTGTCATAAACATCTCATGTGCCTCCTGTTCTTATAAAATTCATCAAAGATTTTTATTGTCACAGTTAATAAGGTTGCAACTCTTATCCCCAAATCTTCTCTGATGTATTTGTTCAGGTGGCAAGGAAGCACTTGCCTGTAGCCCCATCATTTTCTTTTAAGGGCATGGAAATCTTTATTTGTGGCTGTTACAGCATTTCAGATTATCTTTTTCACAGCACAAGCAGAAAATCAGTATTTGAATTATACCTCATCTTGCCAGATATGGCTCACAGGTGTGTGGCTTCTGTGAAGTTATCACAGAAGGAAACTCTGTTCTTCAGTTATTGTTTCTCACCTCTATCTGAGGTCACATTCCCTCTTTAATGATAGCCTTTTCCTATCCATCAGATTTAACACTTTTTGAAGTAGGGTATTTTGTAGGTATTTTTCTTCTATTTCCTGGCAAGTCCAGTATTACAAACAAAAGGACAGAAATATCCAAAATAATCAATAAAACTATGAGGTCCAAAGGAAATTGGGAACATGCTATCCCACCTCTTTCAGGAAAATAAAGTGGACAACTTTGTGGGAAACTAAAGAGCTTTTCGTGAATCTGGCATAATATATCAGACAAATACATAAATATTAAAACTCATCTTGTAATAGTCAATAAAAACACAAGAAACAAAGCCAAATGTCATAAAAATCTTAAAACCATAACAGTATTCAAAATAAAACACATTGTGCAACAGTAAGATGAGGTAATATCAATTTAAAAAGAGTCCAGAGCGCTGTATTTCTGATTTCAAACATCTGAAACAACACTGCTGTAACTTTATTTTCTAACAAAACTGCAGATAGGCACTAAATTCAGGATGCAACTCAACACAGACTGTTCCCTTTTCTACACTGCCTACCCACGCTTTGCAGTAGTAGTAGGAGGAGCAGGAGCAGCAGCAGGAGCAGGAGGAGGAGGAGGAACAGCAGCAACAGTAGGACACACTTGTGACAGAATATGAGAAGTACAAGATGTTCTAAAATAGCTCACACTTTATTAGACATGTCCAATTGTTTCACAAGCTGTTACTCTCTGGGAAATGATTCAGATACCTGGGGTGATAAATGAAAGATTAGAAAAGAATTGAGGAAGTAATAATAATTAAAAAAAATGTCAGATATTATTCTGGGTTGAAAGGATTTTTGGGGAAGAAATTCCGCTCAGGGAATGCCCAAATGAGGCTCCTTTCATGTCCCCAAGAGTTGGGCAAGAGACAGGCACTCAATCCATCATGCAGTACTCAGGTCTCAAACTGCCGACTTGCCAGCCTTCCAGCTAACAAGGAAAGCTTCTTATTTGTTTTGCAACTGTTAAGAATTGCCCTAACATTATCATTTTAGGCCTCAGTAAATCAGAGCATTAGCCAAGGATTCCTCCTGTCTTTCAAGAAAGAGTAATTGTCTGTAGTATAATGTAGGTTTAAGAATCTTTGTTTAAAATTATCAGGTTTTCCCCTCCCCCCAACAGATTCTGCTCTTTTCAGGTCAAAATAAGCCAAAAAAATAAGTGATTCCTACAGAGCTTTTCACTGTGCTAGCACTGCATTTTCAGTACTTCCAACTGACTCATATTCTTGTCATGACTGACTTTGAGAGCTGTTTTGAGCTGTAATCTAATGTACCAAATGCTAAGAAGCCATTAACTATATCATGCTTGACAGGATCTGAATCACGTTAGATGCAGTTGCCTCAGGTATGTATTCCAAAGGTTTCCACTTTTTTGAAAAATGAAATCAGAATATTTCTATGCTCCTTCTCTCTAGAAGCTAAAAAGGAGTGGCAGCAACAATTTTCCATCATAGATGAAGGCAGTCCCTGGGGATAACTAAAACTTGATGGGAGGGTGGTGGTAGTGCTGTAGGCAAGTTTCCAATTGCCCAAGAGTGGCTGTGGCAAAGCCATGACTTATGATATCATCCTCACTATACCATGTAAAGTTATACAAGAGGATATTAATCACTGGCTTCTTCAGATATGGTAGTGTCCCACAATGCACAGAGACTTGCTGCAAAAATAATGATCTGTGAAATGGTCTCATCTTTGAAATAGAAATCTCACTTCAGTCTTATAGGTCAGTGATTGTGAACCCTGGAATTCCAGGTGTTCTTGGACTACAATTACCAGAAGCTCAAATCAGCACTCCTGCTGATCAGGGCTTCTGGGAATTGAAGTTCAACTTCACTTTTATAAAGGCATTAATGTTTATAAGTTAAAGTGCAAAAATGGGAATAAAAACTGAATTAAACCAAACATCGAAAAGGTAGCCATTAAAACATGCATTCTCAACCTTTTTAAGCCAGAGGCTTGGTCATGCTCCCACAGAAAGCTTCAGGGGCTGGATGGCCATTTAGCCCTTCCTCCACCAAATGGCACTTCCAGGTGTGGTGGAGGTGGTTGTGGGCCTCATGAAATAGTGCTGTGGGCCACATGCGACCCATGGGCCACAGGTTGAGAATCCCTGCATTAAAACTACTGGTCACTGAACAACAAAGAATCAGTGCTTTCAGTAATAAAGGACAAAATCATTTAGGTATCATTTTAGAAATATTTATCTTTGTTGCAATGGATTTTCAACGTCCATGTAAATATAACTGTTTGCAAATTCTCTGCTAAGCTTGATTGAATTTGCTTCTATGTAGATGTTCTGACATAAGGAAATAGTAGAATGTTAATTGGTAATCCAATTAAGAAAAAATAAGTAAGGCCGTGGCAATATTTAGGCTAGTTAGCATCACAGAGGAAAATAAAGTAGAAACACCAGTCAACATGAATTTCATGGATCTGTCTTAGAAAAAAAGGCAATACAGGAAAGAAACTAAATTTACTTAAATTTTAAAGACCTGATTCATCACTGTTACCTAGAGCCAATGCTCAAGAATGTTCTTGTCTTCTCTCCATTCTAGAATGGTTTACAGTACTGAATGTTTACACTACTATGATTGAGAGACTAGATGAATGCCTGCTTTCGACTCATGTTACTTTGAATCCTAAGACACTATTGGCTACAGACTGTCATGAACCCCACCATACACACCATTTTCTTCTTCTTTCATTGTTTTTTTAAAAACTTTTTGTCATAGTGGTGGTGCGAATATCATTGACTGCTTGCCACTGTGCCATTGCCAGAATCCTCAGTGTTAGGAATGGGAATTTTTACAAAGATTTGAAAACATGTGTTTACGATTCCCGGGTACTGCATGATGAGCTGGGACTGAGCTCCCATCTCTGTCCCAGCTCCTGCCAACCTAGCAGTTCAAAAATAAGAAATTTTAAGTAGATAAATAAGGACCACTTTGGTGGGAAGGTAAACAGTGTTCAATGCACTCCGGTGTCTAGGCATGCCTGCCACATGTCCATGGAAACATTTGCAGATGCAGATAGTGCTGGCTCTTTGGCTATAAAAAAGAGATGAGCACTGAACCCCAGAGATGGATATGACTGGCTTTCATGCAAGGGTGACCTAAGTGTTTTCAGGGAATAGTACAAGGAGTGTTTTGTAGCATCATCAAAAAAAACCCCCACTGACTTAGACTTCAGTCAGATTTGTATTCAAAAGCTGCCTGCATCAAATGACTACTCATCTGATGACATGGAGTCTCAAATGAGAAATATGACCTTCATTTAACTTATGCATTTTCAGAGTCAAGATTTAGCAACAGCAAACCCTTTTGAAATGGAACTTTAGAAACAGTGTAAAACAGAATCCTACTGTTTAGTGTAGTAAGTTGCAACTATAATTTAGAGCTCTCATCTGCCTGCAGATGAATTTTTAATAGCATCTTGTTGCCAAGAAATAAAAGCTAGACAATAGCTTTTGATTTTTACTCAGGATGTAATCTAGCCCAATCCACACCAAACCCAAATAAGGACACAAAAGGGGGGGGGGTATGCCCTGTGCCCATTTGGAGAGACTCTGCCTCAATCATTATCCTTATCTGTATCTCTGTTGGGGGGGGGGCTGCAGTGGCTTAGTGGTTAAGATGCTGAACTTCATGAGCGGAAGGTTGGTGGGTAGGTGGGTCGAGACCCGATTTCTACAGGACAGAGTCAGCTTCTGTCTCTGTCCTAGTTCTTGCCAACATAGCAGTTTGAAAGCAAAAAAATGCAAGTAGATAAATAGGTACCACTTCAGTGGGAAGGTAAACAGTGTTCTGTGCACTCCGGTGTCTATTCATGCCTGTCACATGTCCATGGAAATTTCTAAAGACACAGACAGCTCTGGCTCTTTGACTACAAACAGAGATGAGCATTAAACCCAAGAGTTGGATATGACTAACTTTCTAGCAAGGGTGACTATAAACTTTACCTAATCTCTCTCTGTATGTGGAGAGGGGGTAGGGGGTGGGTGAGCATTTCCCACAAATCAGGAAATACAAATGTCTGTACTTTGGGATGTGTTGGAGTCATGTAAGGGCATCAACTTATTTTTACCATAATCATTTGCCTTCCTGTAACATAGAGAACATGTAAGAAAGAGAAGCAAGAGGCAGCTGTTATGAACTTTGGTTCTGGCCCAGCATAACAAGACAATAGAAATCAAAGAAAGAAGGAGAGAATGAAAGATCCTAACATCCTGGAGTGACGTTCTTTGAATTCTTTGAAATGAATTCTTTGCTTCAGTATTCACTGAAGAAGACAGAGACCGCATGCCCAAAACAGAGCCTATCTTGGTAGGGAGGGAAACCGAAGAATTAAGCCAGATAGAAATAATCAGGGAGGAGGTCCTTGCATGTCTTGTTAAACTAAACACTAACAAATCACCAGGACCAGATGGCATCCACTCACGAGTTCTCAGGGAACTTAAAGATGAAATTGCTGATCTCCTAGCCAAAATATATATTTCCCTCAAATCAGGCTTTGTGCCTGATGACTGGAAGGTAGCGAATGTAACACCAATTTTCAAAAAAGGATCCAGGGGTGATCCAGGAAATTACCGACCTGTCAGTTTGACATGTGTCCCAGGTAAAGTGATGGAAACCATCCTAAAAGATAGAATTAATAGGCACATAGAAGAGAAGGTGCTGCTAAAGGAGAGCCAACACCAACATGTCTTTTACAAGGGCAAATCATGCCTCACTAATCTGTTGGCATTTTTTGAGAGTGTCAACAAGCATGTGGATAAGGGAGATCCAGTTGACATTGTTTATCTGGACTTTCAGAAGGCTTTTGACAAGGTCCCACACCAAAGGCTCTTACCAGTCATGGAATAAAGGGACAGGTCTTGTCCTGGATCAGCAACTGGCTAAGGGACAGGAAACAGAGGGTAGCACTAAATGGACACTTCTCCAAGTGGAGGGAAGTAAAGAGTGGGGTCCCCCAAGGTTCAGTACTGGGACCCCTGCTTTTCAACCTCTTCATAAATGATCTAGAGGTAGGAGTAAAAAAGCAAGGTAGCCAAATTTGCTGATGACACTAAATTATACAGGGTAGTGAAAACTGTGAGAGATTGTGAGGAGCTCCAGAGGGATCTCTTGGCACTGGGGGAGTGGGCAAAACAGTGGCAAATGAGCTTCAACATTAGTAAGTGCAGAGTGATGCATGTTGGGGCAAAAAACCCCAATTACATTTATAAACTGATGGGTTCTGAACTCTCTGCGACAAACTAGGAAAGGGACCTTGGTGTCCTGGTGGACAACTCAATGAAGGTGTCAACCCAGTGTGCCTCAGCAGTGAAAAAAGCAAACTCAATGCTAGGGATCATTAGGAAGGGTATAGAAAATAAGTCAGCAAGTGTCATTTTGCCTCTTTATAAATCTATGGTGAGGCCCCATCTGGAATACTGTGTACAGTTCTGGTCGCCATACCTCCAGAAGGATATTATGGAGTTGGAAAAAGTGCAGAGGAGAGCAACCAAAATGATTAGGGGACTGGAACACCTTCCTTACCATCTGAGGCTGCAACGGTTGGGCCTTTTCACTCTTGAACGACGACGTCTAAGAGGTGACCTGATTGAAGTTTATAAAATCATGCACGGTGTGGACAAAGTAGATAAGGAAAAACTGTTTTCCCTATTGCATAACACTAGAACTAGGGGACACTCCATGAAACTTTTGGGTACTAGTTCTCAAACAAATAAGAGAAAGTACTTTTTCACCCAGAGGATTACTGGTCTATGGAAGTGGTGACAGCTGTCAGTCTTGACAGCTTTAAGAAAGGATTAGACAAGTTCATGGAGGACAAGGGTATCAATGGCTATAATTATGGATACTTAAGGACAACCTCGGGGATGGAGAGATAGGCAGGATATCTCTCAATGCCATTTCCAGGGAATCCTAAGCAGGTGAAGGCATCTGCTTGGGAATACCCTGAAGGAAATGGTGAGTCACTGTGTGAGACAGAATGCTGGACTGGATGGGCTGTGGCCTGTTCCAGCAAGGCTGTTCTTATGTTCTTATGTTAGCCACAGGAATGCAGTCATTTATCTGTGTGTACCCACCCCACACCCCCACCAAATGCCAAGCCTAGTAGTGTAACAATGCTTCCAAAAATGGTGGGAATGGCAAAGCCAAAGAAATATACTACATGAGCATTAAACAATAATTTAAAAAAGTTGACAACTGATTCTAGAGTTTAGGGACCACACTCTCAGAAGCACCTCAGCAACTCATTGATTAAACTATGTAGGTGAGGTCTTGAGAGAGAGAGACTGATAGCTTCACACACACGCACGCACACACACGTGTGTGTGTGTGTGTGTGTGTGTGTATTTGTGTGCATATGCAAAGTTGTCTGTCTCTTTCTCCTTCAATGACATATCAATGTCCCCATTACAAGTATTGATAATTTTTATTTCATTTTCCCGACTTCTAATTGCAGTGTCTCATTTTTATTTTAACAGTTTGAACTCCATAAATGCCATTTATAACTCAGGGGAACTGTGAGGAATGGCACTCCACCCCATAAGTGCCTTTGGACTAAAACTTTAACTCACTTTTCCTCATGTGATTGAGTATGGTGCACATTAGTTATCTACAATTTTGTCAGTATTTATCCCTGTGAAAGCAGATTTGAATCACTGTTAAGTGGCTGGATAAATTATCCTTTAGTATAGGAATCATCATAGAATGAGGTGTACTTATGGGGCGAAGACCCCTCAAAACCAGATACCTTCAGACCCTACTGAAAACCAGTGTGCAGAGGAAGCTGGAACCCTCAGAACGGACACCTGAATTAGAGTTCGGGGTGGCCTAAAAGCAGCTTTAAACCTTACAGTGGGTACAATGTGACAGACAGCTTAGCATCCCCAGTCTGTCTGGGAAGCTGCTGCCATCTGTAGGCCATGCCCATTGCCCAATTTAAAGTCTTGGATAGGAGTAGCTCACTCCAGCTCAGTGATACCTGGTAATATGCACCACAAAATGGTGTCCACCTCTCAATCCGGCCCTGAAGCTGCTCACAAAACATGGCGTTGGAGATGAGTTCATGGCCAATATTTATAGTTGTATTTCTGACTTTTCACCCTTCTGTGTTCAGTAAGAATAGGCAGGGATTCTCAACCTCAGGTCTCCAAGTGTTCTTAGACTTTAATTATCAGAAGTCTAAGTCAACACATCTGCTGATCACCTGGGAATTGTAGTCTAAGAACATCTGGGGGGCCAATGATTTTATAACTACAAATCACAGATGTCTGAAGAATTCCATGTTTTTAGTTTCCATATATAATAGCAGGACCTATACCTCCTAAATCAAAAAGTAGATCAACAAATTGTTATCTACTGTTTTCCAAACATCCTAAAACATTTTTGCTATAAATTTGTATATATTCAATAATGTATAGTTTTTAAAAAGCCCAGTTTCACAAGACATACAGGTGCTATTTTCTATATAGATTGTTTTAAATAAATGGGATAACAGCCTGGAATAATATTAGTGAATATATACAAAATTGACAAGAACCATAAAGAGGCTAACTTATCTATCTCTACTACAAACCAAATGTTCTTGTTGTTCAGTCGCATAGTCAAGTCTGACCCTTTGCGACCCCATGGACCACTGCATGCCAGGCACCCCTATCCTCCACCATCCTCCGCAGCCCGCTCAGCTCTATGCCCATTGCATCAACAATGCCCATCTTCTCCTTTTTCCTTTGCTCTTTCCCAGCATCAAGGCCTTCTCGAGTGAGTCCTCTCTTCTCATTTGGTGTCCAAATGACTTTAGCTTCATCTTCAAAAATTTGTCCTTCCAAGGAACAGTCAGGGTTGATTTCCTTCAGGATTGACCTATTTGACCTCTTTGCTGTCCTGTGTACTCTCAATACTCTCCTCCAGTACCACATTTCAAAGGTGTATATTCTTCTATGCTCAGCCTTCCTTATAACTCCATAGGCTTTTTAGGTGGTATAGGCAGGGGATTTTTCTCCCAAATAATTAACACCCCTGCCCTCTAAGAACTTTAATATCCCACCCAGTGTAACACACTGGGATGAGCATACACCATTCCTATAATGGAAACCTTAAAAATGGTTAAAAGTCTGCCTGAAATGTTTTACAACTGAAAGCTATTCTAAATAAAATGTCCAGGGGTGTGGTCAAGATGGTGCAGGAGTAACATCTCTTTCCTTATACAGTAGTGCTCACTACATTAATGGTGGATTAATGAGATAAGTTCTAAATGAAACAGTAGCGGTATAAAAATATTATTTTTGTGGTGTCAGAGGTCTGGGAGTGAGTTGGGAGGATATAGATAATATAGATATCTATATAGAATATAGATAAGAGTAAAAAAGAGTTATTATCTATAATATTAACAACTGGTAGACAATGTATTGCAAGAAATTGGGAAAAAATGTGTTATTAAAAATAGAAGATTGGTATAAAGAAATGTGGGAAATTGCCCTGAATGATAAGTTAACATGGGAGTTGAATATAAAAAAGGTATAATTAATGAAAATAAATTTTGGAGTATGTGGCAACCATTTGTGGAATATACGTTGACTAAAGGTAAAAGTGGCAAGCCAACACCAGATAAACTGAGTTTTTGGCAGTAATAAGAAAAGGCCGGGATAAACCACAACCCCCAGGGCAATGTATATATCACTGGTGTTTATGTATATGCATATTTTTCTTTTCTTTTTCTTTTGTTGTACTGTAATAGAGAAATAACGAGTTTGTTTTATATTAAAAATAATAGATTTAAAGAGAATAAGTTTGATGAGTAAGAATATTCATTATATTGGACACGTAAGAGTTTTTTTATTTTGTTGAAATGTTTTATGTAGCAGTATAATTATGTTTTTGTATTGAATTGTTATGTATGTATTTTGTTTGCATTTTCTCTTTTTTCTGTATGTTTTGTTTTTCTTTGAAAATTAATAAAAAATTAATAAAAATTAATAAAATAATAAAATGTACAATATTTTGCTCTCAACCTTCATGCAAGGTCTTGCTTCTTGAATTATTGGTGTCAGAAGCACAGTCCTGCACAGCTTCATAGTTAATATTGTCTCATATCATCTGCACAGATGATTGACCAAAATGTGGATGGAAAGGTGTGAGAAAGAGCCGTTTCTTTTGTTTGCCTTTCCCTCCCTCTTGGCTCTCAGCATCTCTTGCATTACATTTCATTTTAAATGTGTTGTCAAAGAAGTAAACTTTTCCTTTATCCAAGAGAGGTACACAACAGTTTAGCTAGAAGAAGAAGAAACACAATCACAATATTCTTTCCTCCAGTGCTTTAGGATGCAACACATAAGGTTTACTTCTCAATGGCAGTGCCTAGAGGACAACCAAAGCTAAGAATATAATTAGCTTAGCAATTTAGGTCACATATGACTGACCTAGATTTCTTTGCTAAAAAAGTTGCTTTAGGTGGGTTTAGGGGTGTGGGGACATCCTGAAACTCAACTTGCTCAGAAAAAGAAGTTGAACAATATCCCTTAAATTTTCTTTTATATTGAAATGGCTTTTGTCCCTATACACCTACTCTCAACATTTTATCTTGATACTAGAAATATGTACGGGGAAAACAAACAATTTTCTTCACACAATGCATAATTTAAAATATCTGTTGCCACAAGATGCTATGAAGAGTCTGACTTTGAAAGGATTTTAAAGCTCATCTTTTTAGCCTTAGTAAGCATATGAAATCACATACTCAGAAAGTGGTATGTTTCTGAATACTAGCTGATGAGAACTAATGTAATGTGTTAGGGAAACACTTTCCCCCTATTGTTTGTTAGAAATGTAGTAATCCAGCATGTAATCTATCACATGGGGCTGGGGAGAAGAAAAGTGATGGCGCTTGCAGGCGGCCATGCATCGCCGTGCAGCTGACCCCAGGGCCCCTACATGCCAACGATGACACTGGACTCCCAACCAGCATCCTCCATTTGGGAGGAGAAATGGACTGCAGCTGCGGAGGGTGGTGGCTGATAAAATCCATACCACCACCGGACCCCTGACTAGCATCCTCTTGCCAGGAGGAAGAATGGTCTGCAGGTGCAGGTGGTTGGTTTTGCAATGTAATGTTTCTATTATGTGCATTGATCTATTGTATGGTATTTATTGTATTTTATTTTCTTGCCATGTTGTATCCCATTGTATTTTTGTTGCACTGTAATATTTAATATTTGATGTTTGTGGGTTCTGTGAGCCACCCTGAGTCAGTTTCTCTGAGTAGGGCGGCATACAAGTATGAAATGAAATCACGTAGTTATGTGGGTAAAGAGATGTTTTCTATAAATTAATTAGCTTGCTTGTTTTCAACTTCATTAACCTATCTGGTCTGGTTATTTGTGAGCTCTTCTCTATGTTTGTGGAGAGATAGAAATGCCTCCTCAGAATACCTGATGTGACTAGGTCTCTCCTTTCAAAATGGATTCCTCTTAAACCACAAAGCTGAGAAATCCATCCATGTCTTTTGTTCCTATCATCATTCCATGCTTTAATGTTTGAATTCATGATGACTGCTGAAGAGTGAGTGAAACAGAATTTTCTCTTTAACCTTAAGTTGTCCAAGAGTGATTTCTTTATGAAGTGCTAGTTATGAGAACAAGGATGGGTTAATAGAGACTCATTGCTGCTAATTTTAACTCCTATTTAATAATAATAATAATAATAATAATAATAATAATAATAATAATAATAATAATAATAATAATAATAATAATAATAATAATAATAATAATAATAATAACAAGAACAAGAACAACAATAACAATAACAATAACAATAACAATAAAGTTTTATTTATATACCCCTTAATATCAGGCCGAAGGCGACTCAAAGCGGTTCACAAATGAGGCATGCTGCCTGCACAGCAGGCAGCAGCAAAAACACAGACATTTAAAATATAATAAAGATACAATAAAGATACAATATTAGAAGAAACAATGGCAAAGGCAAAAATACAATAATTACAGAAGCATAATACAAAATGCAATCGGAAAAACCCGCGCAATACCACATCGGCAGTACCCCCACTCCACTCACCCCAACCCCAGGCAAGTCTAAAAGAGAAGCTGTGGTTCCATTGTACACTAAAGAGAAATTAAGCAAATTCATAACTTTTAACACTTTTCTGAGATATTCTTTAATATATTTGGTTAGACACCATGACCGGGATTGCATTTTCATTAAGGTTTGATTCAGGTTAAAGTCCAGGTGAGTGAAAAATCTAGGCCTGTGAAGAGATGGACCTAAGGGGTAGCAAGGAGGATCTTCACTGACTCTCAGCAATAATGTGTCTAGGCACCCAAAAGAGCACCAGGCTGCCTCCACACTGGTCCATGCAAGGGTAAAGTTCTCCATCCCTCCTGATTTCTACTCCAAGCTCAGAGAGCACCTTCCAAAAAGGAAAGCCCAAATGGGCTAATCTTAACACAACCACCCTTCTATTCACTACCTGACTGAAGTCATTGCTGTAGTCCATCTGCAGCCAGATGACTGAGAAACAAGAACTTGGAATTTAGCGAAGCCAAAATTAGCTTGTCCAAGAAAACTGCATTATTAAAAACAAAAGGCAAAACAGGATGGGGGAAAAAACCAAGGGTGGCTGTGTGGTGTGTACACACCCAAAATAAAAGGATATTCATCCATGCATAGTCTCAGGGATGGGAAGAAAAACTTCCAAATTACAAGCCAAGTAAAAGCTATTACAAACTTTTCAGTCTGCATAAAAATCTGCCCACCTCCAAAGGAGCAGAAGTGTGGAACCTAGAGTCACCTTACAGTTATTTGACCCTCAATCTTTCCCTTAGTATATTTTACCTAGTACTGTATTCTCTGAAATTCACAGGGTAACCCTTCTTGTCAGTTCACAGTGACTTGATTGAGAAGGTCAACTTGATAACAACATCTGTTCTGCTATGGAGCACCATTAGGGACAAAAACATAAAAAAGGAGGAGAAATTAGGCTAAGTGGGAAAAGTTTTAATGGAGGGAGATCTAAAATGTTTACATGATGTTAAGATGATGAATTATGGATGCTACTGAATTCTTGAGATGTGTATCAACTGGAAAGCAATCTGTGAGGGGGGAAATGTTTCACTTTTCACAACCATGTACTCCATCCAGAAATGCTTATGAGAGAGAGAGAGAGTTAGAGGTTGAGAAACAAAATAATTATTTAAAAGGTAAGACAATATTCTGCCACCAATGATGGCGAATCTTCCTCTATTTCCAGTGACTGCTTCTAACAAAGGCACGCGCGGCAGCCATTTAGCTGCCGTGCGCTTTGCTGGTCTTGCACTGAGGCACAGACACTGCCTCAGGGAAGCCGGGGGGCGTGGCCAGCCAAGCCTATAAAAGGGGTGGCAACGGCTGCACTCCCTGGCAGTTTCCAGAGATCCGGCTGGGCTAGGGCGCGTTTGAGCGTTCCCCTCTCTGCCCAGCCAAGATCATTGCTCGCACCGGCTACAGCCGACATTGAGCCTTTTGGTATGCGGTTCACCCGGGAAAGGACGGACCGCACGGGCTTCTTTACCTCAGCCTCTGGAAACTGCCCCTTCAAGCCTAAGGGAGTTTATTTGGTTTAGCTGGACAGGGGCACATTTGCCGCTCCCTTCTCTGCCCAACCAATTTATCCCTCTCCAGCTGAATTTTGTGAGTGCGCCAGCTGAGGCTAAAGGGGGGGGGGTGTTTCTGTGCACGGTTCACCTAAGAGCAGACAGACCATGCAGCCTTATCACAATCTGACAAAGGAGGACTTGGGGCACCGGGGCATTTCCTTGAGGTTGGCCGGGCTGGGTCCACGTGTTGGGGCAGCGGTTATGATTCTTTTGGGGATATAGATGCTTACTTATACAATGGAGGTTCAGGGTTCGAATCCAGGAAGGGCCCCCGGGGAATTATTCACAATTTAGCTGGGCAGGGGAGTGTGTCAGCGTTCCTCCTGCATAGTCTGTCCAGTAGTTTGACAACAGTTACAGTGCATTTTGGGATTATTGGGGCTGCTTGCACAGCCTGCCCAGTGGTTAACGTTATAATAAATACCAAATATGTTGATTTGGTATATCTGGTTTTGCAGATCATGGCGCCTAAAAAGAATAATCTGGTGTCAGGCACCAAGTTGGCCCGCCTGTCAAGGACAAGCACATGGCCATGTCGGATAAGGGACTCTCTTTTTCAGAATCAGAACGCGACTGTATTCTGGGCAACACCTCCTCTATACATACTACCTCTGGGGATACACACTTTGAAAATTTTAACAACTTAGACTATCTGGAGAAGAAACACATCCGCATGAATCTGCATTCGTCCTTCTTACTTGAATATTACAAATCTTCAATTATTCCGAATCCCCAAAGGACCAACTCTTTTTGCGCACAACAAAGAGTTTCTAGAAAAATGGACCCTCATACTCGATCGGTGTTCGTTCAACCTGATTTTGCTTATTATAGACCAATGTAATCATGAGGCTGAGACAGTTAAAATAGATATAGATAAATTAAAAGCCAATCTAACCTCTTCCAACTCAAGTAATTTACAACAAAAAAGGAGCTTGCTTGACCAACAACTGGAAGAATTCAGAAACGATCTCATGGCATTCAAAAATAAAAAGTTAAACCGAGATCGAAATGATTATCAGACCAACCGAATATACAAATGGCAATTCGGACGAACAAACACCAACAAACAGGTCTCTTGGCACCACCCCTTAGAACACACGGATTACGACACTACAGACTCAGATATAGGTGACTCCTCAGCTGACGAGAGAGGACAAGACCCCTACAACTTCGGACCCAATAGAAAACAGAGCTCTTTCAGCAACAAGACGTCCAGCAAGGGGTTTTTTTGGACCAACGCACCCTACGCAGAATGAGAAAGAAACCATAACTCCTCTAGTATTCAACCTCTCAAAAAGACCACTCATGGTAAGAGAAACAGAGTTGCTCAACTTAGGTTTAGGATTTGTCCCTACACCCCATCATTCTCCCTTCCAGACCAAGATAGATATATTCAAATTAATCAGACCTATTAAATTGTGAGCCTTCTTTCATGACTCTCCAGATAGACAAGACCCTTTTCCACCACGTTCTACCTTCATACCCCCATTGACAATCCCTCCTTCGACGTTTTTAAAGTCTGATCACACATGACATTGCTATCTTAGAGAAAAATCACAGACAGAATTATAACCTTTCTCGAACGGATATTCAATTACTTGAAAATCTAGGTAACGACCAAGACATAGTCATCAAACCGGCTGACAAAGGAGGGGGGGTCATGATCATGAATAAAGAAGACTATCTGAAGGAAGCCAATCATCAATTATCTGATACCAATTTCTATGTTAAATTAGACAATAACCCCACAGCTCACATTACTAATATTATAACAGTAGTCCTACAGGAAGGGCTATCAATGGGACACATTTCCAACTCCACCTTTTGTTTCTTGTCAAACAAATGCCCACGAGTTCCCATATTTTATTTACTGCCCAAAGTACATAAAATCACACCTTCTTTATTAAATATCCCGTGTAGACCTATTCTGTCCGCGAACAATTCTTTATTAGAACCGCTTGCAGTCTTTCTCGACCATTATATCAGACCCTTTTCCACACAAACACCAACTTACGTCAGAGACTCAGGCCACTTTATAGAATTAATCGAGGGCCTAGAAGTCCCCAATGGTTCTGTGCTATTAATGCTAGACGTTTCATCGCTATACACCAACATTCCTCTAGACGAAGCACGCATTATCCTTGCCCATCGACTAGATTCCAGACCAGACCCAACTCCTCCCACTCATTTTTTGTTAGACATTCCGGATCTCTGTTTCAAACACAACTTCTTTCGCTTTGGCAATTCCTTTTATTTACAGGTTTCTGGGGTATCTATGGGGTCTAATTTTGCACCGTCAGTGGCAAATGTATTTATGATTCATTTTGAAAAAACCTTCATCCTCAGTCCTGCAGTCAACCCATTTTTTACTCACATCGTTACCTATAAATGTTATATCGATGACCTTTTTTTTGTTTTCAATAATCCTTCCTTGGTGAGCGATTTTGTCACATGGATCAATTCACTACATAACAACCTATCTTTCACATACTCGGTGCACCCTTCTAGCTTACCTTTCTTGGATTTAACAATTTTCATTTCAAATAAGACATTAAACATGAAATTATTCCATAAACCTACAGATACATATTCATGCTTACAGTTCAAATCCTTTCATCCCCATTTCCTGAAAACAAACATCCCATACAGTCTTTTTCTCAGGGCAAAACGAAATTCTACTTTTGAGCCAGATTTCAACAGAGCCGCAAATAAGATTGGCCATGCCCTAGTAAGATGCGGATATCCGAACCAGGTCATTAATACTGCATTAGCCAAAGTAAAATCACGACCTCGATCTGACTTATTCCAACCAAGAGTCAGACCTACCAACACCAACAATATTTTCTGGTCGCTGGACTATACTCCAATGGCTCAGGACATTAAACAGATTATATTCCGACACTGGCATGTTTTGGATGCCATACCAGGATTAAGCAATCGCCCCACCATAGGCTTCAGGAAAACCAAAACCCTAGGTAACCTAGTAATGAGAGCCGACTACTTACCCAGATCTTCCGACATCATGACGATTCGTGCAGGGCACTATAGATGCGTACACTGTAAGTTTTGTTCCAACATGCTGCAGGTGGATAAGATTCGGATCCCCAGCAGTGAGTTCGAATTAAAGCTATCTGGCTTCTCAAATTGTGGGACCAGTAACTGCGTATACATGATCATATGTGCCTGCAACATGGCTTACACTGGTAAATCCAGTCGCCCCTCAAAATTCGACTAAGTGAGCATCAATCGAGAATCAGGAATAGAATCACCACCGCTCCCATGGTCTCTCACTTTCTGGCAAAAAATCATGCTTGCAATGTCATGAAAGTAGTCATTCTAGAAAGTTTCAAACCACATAAACACCAAATAGTGGACATTGAATGCTTCCTCCTCCAGAAGGAAGCATTATTTATATACCGGTTCGCAACTCTGACCCCCCAGGGACTTAACACTGATTTAGACTTTTCAGCTTTCTTATGATTATACTATCAGTCCTCGTCTCTCAGGACCCTCTGCACCCTATTGACGTCTGTTAGAATAACCATCAGGGAATTTTCATACACTTCCCCTTAAGAAATCTCATTTGAGTTTTTATCCCTAACACACCTGCCCCAGATACGTAATTAAGAGCGCTTAAATTTACACTGACAGAATAGTCTCTAATGCTCCAGCCCAGCAAGAGTAAGCACCAGGAGGCAACTGTAGAGCGCGTGCAAAGTAACTATTTTGAAGGTAGGAAACATAATATTGGTACTATTGTCAGCATAAATCATGATATATATTTCCACGGGCTATATAAAATTTACGTTATTACTATAATGTTGAGGAATATTGAAAAAGATACGAAATATCCGAGCAAACCGGACGGATATCGACTGTGAAATTCTGCCTTGTCCATTTGGTGAAAACTCCCAACATGGTTTCGAACATTCGGAGTACTGTGACCCCCAGTGCAGACAACTTTTAAGAAAGCTATTCAAGGCGCAAACCTCCAGTTACAGTCTCGAAGAATTATATCAGAATTACTGCCATTGTTACTCATGGAACTTTGCCTTTCAACGAACACTATTTCATAGGCTCCTCAGCCTTATTGTTGGGTTATACCAAGTACTTTATATGATATACGTGCTGTGACAGAATATTTCCCCGCACAATTATTGTGACTTTGAAATTTGTATTTGCATTACCTTCAGAGGTTTATCCTATATGTCTCTCTAGCTATGTGTTTTATAAGATATATGTCTTTATATACATATTTAAGATCGCTAATAGTGCTTGGAATATGATATAATTGTTGTATGACTTTATTGTGACAACACACTCGGAAACGCATTTTATTATCCCATATCGCCTTCCAGGGGCTCTTTCTCCTATATTCCTTGTTCCCCATGTCACATTAAAGAGCATTTTAAAAGCATTCTATTGCCCAATTTTCTGGTGGACTTCTCGCAAGCGTTGTTACCTTAGACCCGAGCCGTCTCTCTCCTTGCCGATTATCGGCCCTGGCTTTCCATGCAAAGATTAATGGTTTTGCAGACACTATGTCTGACTTTAGGGTTAGTAGAGTTTTGGAGGGTTGGGCTCGTGAACGTGGCCCTTGCCCTGATGCACAACAGTCCATATCCCCTGATATACTGGTGCCCCTAGCCACAGTTTGGCCGGTGGTGTGCACTGATAGTTATGAGATAGCACTTTTTAGCACTGCTACTTCGATAGCATTTTTGGTGCTCTAAGAATTAGTGAATTGGTTGCAGCTTCTTGCAAGGATATGTCCCGCAGGGCGTTAGAGCTCTCTGACATCTCCCTTACTCACAACTGTGTTCCCTTAAATGTGCATTTTTCTAAAACTGACCAGCGGGGAAAGGGCACTACTCTAACGCTGAATAGGTGTGGTGATGCTAATATGGCTCTGTGTACCTTCCTACCCTTGTGTGGTTTGGCACCTGGTCCCTTACTTTGTCACAGGGATGCTTTACCCTTAATCAGGTACCAGTTCTGGAGGGTTACTATGGTGGCCTTAGCCAATCTGGGTCTAGATGGGGTGGGTTTTAGGACTCATTCTTTTCGCATTGGCGCTGCATCGACGGCAGCCGCCTGCGGCTACTCAGATGCTGAAATTAGAACAATGGGTAGGTGGGGATCCAGGTGCTTTCGATCATATGTACGTCCTTTGTTGCATTAGCACCTTGCTTGTTTGTCTTTCTTTCTTTTATTTCAGCTCCTGGATACGTGTTTACACCAGGATACACTGGATATTCTGGGTGTTCCACGTGTATTGGCATGGCAACGATGGTCTCAGGATAGGGCAGTGGCCCGACGTATAGATAACTTCAGTTTGGGGGACAGTGGTCCCACATCACCTGATACGGATACATATACCTAATTTGTATTGTGGTGTTATGGTGCATATTTAAGCCAGAGGAACGAATCTCTTCTTGGCACATAACCAAGCGGGCCGTTTGACCGCGTATGCAGTCAAAGGGGGGGGGGGAGTTGTTGAACTCCTCCCCATGTGGCAGATAGCAATGGTAAGGAAAGAAATGCATGACCCATTTAATCTGGTATACATAGTTGGTTGGCCATAGGGAGGACATGAAACAAACAAGATGCATGAATGGCAAACCAACTTTTAACTAAAACTGTTGCTATGCTTAACCAGCAGGCAACTCCTCCAATATTTAAAGGAGACATTCCAATATCAGGTGCTAAATAGTAGCAACCTGTCTAGGGTCTACAACGTGTTTCAGTGGAAACAAGTTGTGGACAGGGTCACACAGTTTGTTGCAGTGGTAGCAAATTGTGATGTGCATTTAAGTTGGATTAATAATTAGAGTACTCCTTACCAGTGCTATGATGGCCCATTTGGTTCTTGGCAGTAGCCAAGGAAAGTTAAAATAAAGTTAATAAAGTGGCCCAATTTTTCATCCAAATGAAGTGTCCGTGTCATTCTTGGGGAGTGGAAACAGCAAAGAAAGATATGCTAGCCTATACTCAGTTTGACATTTGTATATGTGCAGAGATTCAATTGAAGAAGTCTGATGAAATGCTCAATGTGTACAACTAGGCACACAACCAGCACCTTGTCACATCACTGTGGCAGCTTCCACAGTAGGAAATCAGTATGCACTAAAATTTAACAGGGCACTGGCCATTTTTCAAAAGTTCACATTGCTAAAGAAAAAGGGTTTAACAGTACTTTGTGAATGCTGTTGGCATGTTACCATGCACATGGATTCAAAACTCTAAAATGTTTTGTGGTTCTTAAAGAGAAAATTGCAGATATTGGTACTTATTAGGAATGAGAAATTGGCAAAGTTCCTTTATTAGATTATAATGCCCAGAATTTCCTCAACAACATGGCTTTACTGCAAAGGATATCGTAGACCAAAAAATAAATGAAGTTTCTTCTTCGGATGATAAAGATGCATTTTATATTGCTGACCTTGGAGATGTTCTGAAGAAACATTTGCAGTGGTACAAAGCCCTCCCCAGGGTGTCTCCTTTTTATGCTGTTAAATGTAATGACTATTCTGACTGAAGGATTGTGTAGTTCAAAATGTACATTTTTAAGTTCTGCTATGATTCTTATTCTGTATTACCACATTGAATCATAGGATAATGGAGTTGAAAGGGGCCTATAAGATCATCAAGACCAACCCCTAACTTAATGCAAGAATTCAAGTAAACATGTATTTGACATTTGGCTTTCTAGCTTTCCTCGAACACCTAGAAGTTAGGGGGAGCTCACCATGTTCCATCGCAGTTGAACCAAACCTTAATGGAGAGACAAGTTTAGAGAGGTTTAGAGAGGAAGTAAGGTACAGTAAATACCTCATACAAAGTCTGCTTCATACAACATCAAATTCATACAACATCGCCAAATGTTGCCTCATACAAAGTCGCTCGACTTTGTATGAAGCATTCAGTTTTTTCCAGGTTGCATTGTGCCTGGGCAGTATAAAACACAGGACACATGCGTGCACTGCTCTTGTGGGTTTTGCACAAGGCAAAGAGTGTTTAGGAGTGGTTTTGAGCATTATTTTGGATTTTTTTTTGAATTTTTCATCAAAATTTTTAGAAGCATCCCTGGGATTTTTGCAGCATTCTTCAGGTTCTTGGATAATCAGGGTTGTTTGACATGTTTTTGTAATGTATTTAGCCTTTAGAGAATGATTTCTTAAAGTTCTGTCAGTTTCCTGTCTGTTTCCTTGACTTTGCCCTGAAGTCTGTGCTGTTGCAGTACAATGTATCTCTATGGAAATGACGTTGTACGAGGTATCACAGCAAGGATTTGGACGTTGTATGAGGCTAGGATTTTGCATGCCTCATACAAAGTCCAAATCCGTATAAAGTCCAAACTTGTGGAACCAAGTTTGGACGTTGTATGAGGTATCACTGTATAGGTAAAGGTCACCCTTCCTTGAAAGCTAGTCATATCCAACTCTAGGGTTTCTTGCTCATCTCCATTTATAGCCAAAGAGCCAGCACTCTCTGTGTCTGCAGGCATTTCTGTGGACATGTGGCAGGCATGGCTAAACACAGAACACTTTTTAGCTTCCCACCGAAGTAGTAGTTTATCTACTTGCAACTGCTAGGTTGGCAGGAGCTGGGACAGAGATGGGAGATCACTGTCATGCAGAACTCGGGTCTCAAACTGCTGACTTGATGACCTTCCAGTCATCAAGTTCAGCATCTTAACCACTAAGCTACCATAGTCCTACTTAGAGAGGAGATACCAGCTTGCATTTGCATTTCCTGAGTTTGTGTGTGTGCTCCTGTGTAAAAGTAAATATGAACACAAAAGTCATGTGGTATACATAACAGTAACAAACAAGTAAGAGACCTGGATGGGTTCAAATTCCTGCTCAGCTATGGTAAATCAATAGTACATGACACTGTGGGGGGGGGGGACATTCTTGAAATAGGACATTCTTATTTCATCAAATTGTTCCAATGCTTGCTTTGCATGACTCTACCCCAGTGCTGGGCATCAGCAGGTTCACACCAGTTCCCTAGAACCAATAGCAGAAATTCTGGCTGGCCCCTAGTCCTAATTTGGGTGCAATGCAGGACTTTTCCTTTGGCCACACCCACCATACCACACTCACAATGTGGTAGTAAAAAAAATTTGAGCCCACCACTGCTCATTTTATTTTATTTTGAAAGCAACCAAAGTCAGTTCTGGCATCGGGCAAACCCAAGGACACCAAGTGAGCTGTTTGTGTAAGCAGGAATTTGAACTTGGTCTCCCTATTGCAAGTCCAGCACTAACCACTATATAAATTATGTCAAGCATTCTGGTAGAAATGTGTACTGGTAGAAGAACAAAGCAACAATTAATGTACTTAATATTTACCACATGAGGAAATCAATATTAATTTGTGTAGCATGCAGATAAGAATGTCTAATAATAATTTGCATGATATACATATTAGGCTGCCATATTTGGTAACCTGGAATATGGCAATGCTAAACTGGCCTGCTATTTTAAGATATGAGTCTAGAGCACTTCAAGAGGTAAACACAACCATTAAATGATGTTTTGAAAGTAACCACCTTCTGACCAAAACAAAATGCAGTATCCACTGTAAGTGTTTTGCTTTCATTAATTCTAAATGTCCATAAATATGTATCTTTGTTCAGTTCTCTTACAACACAAGTTGTCAATTATCTTCCTTTGCAGGCGCACCCCCCAAAGAAAGACTCAGACACCGGTATATGAATAAAGGCATCGAGCCACTTTTATTGAATAATGCCCTAGTCTGAATTATAACTTTCAATTGGTGTAATCATCCAATTGTAATGTTTTAAGGCAAGCAGGCCGCAGTAAGACTGGTAAGGTTCCTCCTAAAATGCCAATGGCAATTGGCTACATGTAACTATTTGTATCAATTTGTTTGATGACACTAACAAATTGTTGACCGGAGTCAATAAACTATCTACTGACCCACCCTATGACGTGTATCCATTAAATATCAAGGTGATGCAGGCTGTGAAGCTCCTGCCATCACCCCTTGCCTGGTTCGCCCTTGACCAGCCAAACCTCTTTCCCCTGTACCTGTCTACATGTTGGCCAGTCAATTGCGAACCTACCAGATACCTGTGGGTCATAAATCTTTACCTTACCAGTGCTACCCGCCATACGGGGAGGCGTCCATGATGACTCACCGCCCCCCCCCCCAGACCGTCAGCTCGGTCACCAGGCCTGCTTGCATCTCATCAAGAAAGAGGTACATACCTCTAGCCGACAGGTGGACCCCATATCCTGCCTACAGGTCAAAATTTCTGTAAGCCTATCCTCAGATATCTAATGGCTATCCCCCAAGCCATTCTCAGCAAGGAGCCGGGCAACAGCCCGGTCCACTGACAGCCGGGACGGTCTGAACTGCAGAGATCCATGTCTCCTCTAAATTGATGTCTCGGCACGATGTTAGACCATGGCGACCGTGTGTAAGCCATAAATGATATAAAACACCAGGTCACTGCACCTCGACAGTTTAAGGAAAGGTCAGTGATCCATGTGAGATCATTGCCGCCGAGGTGCAGAATAAGAACATCAGGCGGTCCAGCATCCCTGATGGACATCAGGAATGGCAACAATTCCTGCCCTTTCATGCCGCGCATACATACCACCGCATACGTGCGGAAGTACGCAGCGAGAGCTGGGGTCCACACTCTGTCACCGCAGCATATACTGCTGCCCAGTGTACATAGCTGCGGCCCACCAGCCCCACTGCCACCGGTGTGCAGAGACACACAGGCTCTGTAAAAGAGGAGAAGGGGTTAGGGACATAACTATGTACTCATACAGTGAGGGGACGTACATATAGAAAAAATATGTGCACACCGCCACGTGCCCACCTATATCCGCCTCCGAGTACCCCAAACAATGCCACGGTCAATGTGACACCTATTCTAAGTAAATAGGTGCCATAACGGGCCCCACACTGGGAAGCGCGGTACTGGTCACCCTTCGGAACTTAAATTTGGTAAGTGTAGACCCATCTGGTGGCAGAAAAACAGGCTAGGGCACGCAGCAGGCACTGCCAATCGCATGTAGGGCACCAACCGGAACGATGTCAGCAAATGTACGGCATGACAGTATACACCACTGCCCACTCCATGCTGATCGGCCTTTGAGGGACGAATCCCCAACTAAGCCCACTCTTGTTTGACATAGACATCTTCGAGTTCCAGTGCCCTACAAAACACGTCCCCTTCTGACCATGGGACCAGCTCGCTGAGTCGGCGAGCTCCAAAAAAAGGCTACATCGGTAGCTGCATGAAAAGAGACTCCTCCTACCTACTGTGATATAGTCTATGCCAATCTCATGCAAGGTGGGTCAGAATATCTGTGAGAATAGGGCGATGTGTGTAAGGCGGCAGCCACGTACACGTGTCCACCCCCCTAATACATGGCTTATTCAGAAGACCCCCGCATAGTCAGGAAAGCCCCGTGCTTTGGCCATGAGTATCAATGCTCAAAACCTGGTGGCTATGGTGCGTGGAGCCAACACCAGATCATAGGGCAGACTATACAATCTAAAACCCAGTCAACCAATGTCGGCCGCATTTTGGGCAATTGTCTTTACCAACAAAAAGGGGTCTAAAGTGAAGGATAGGATGCCGATGCGGGGTGCGCGTGCAAGTTACTAATACATGCAATTCGCCCGGTTCACGTCTCCTTGCTAAATGACCATACCGCAGCCAGGAGTGGAGAGGGTAGCTCACAAGCGTCTGGAGCCCGGCCGGGAACCGGGCGATCTGCAGGTGGGGGAAAGGATAAGCAATATCATTATAAATGACTGGCACATGTTTAGCCCAAAGAAGCACCTTAAAGCGCATGAGCCCCAGAACAATATGCAAGCTGAGGCCATGACTCAGGTGATTTAGACATTCGGGCATTGACAATGTGCACCACCGCAGCATTATCACGCCAAAAGTGAAGCACAGAATCAGGCCGCCTGTCCCCCAGAGCATAAAGGGTACCCAGAATTGAGAAGATATGTTAGAAACATAAGATCGTGTAAGCGATCCGTGCCCTGACATCCCTGGGGCCCATGACCATAGACCCCTGTCCTTAATTAAATACCCCCACCCGGGGAGCCGGAGGCATCCGACTGTACTTGCAACTGGGGCTGACCAGAAGCTCAGACCTCCCGATGCAACAGCATGGAAGTCCTGCAGTAATGAGAGCCAAACGAACAGGTATTACCACCTGCAGGCAAAGTTGATGCGGCCCTGCATCACGTGTGACTCTCATAGAGGCACCTTCCACTTGGCAACATTGCCACCTTGCAGCAGGGGCCGCTCACCCTGACCGACAATTCGGTCACCTGGCCCTCTTGTGTACTAGTGACCCCATCTCCGGAATACAGGCCTAATTCCTGTAACCCTATCCTCAGACTACAAATGGCTGTCCCCGGGCCATTCTAGATAAAGAACCGGGCAGCAGCCCTGTTCACTGACCGTCAGGCACGGTCCAAATGCTGGGACAAAGTGTCACCCTTGATATTGCATCGGCATGATATATGACCATAGCAATCGTGTAGACGGCCATAAATGGCAAAGAAACGCCAGGTCACTGCACTCAGAAGTCTTTAAGTCCGGGCCAGCAATCCAGTAAGATCACCGCCTCCAAAGTGCAGCATTAAAACATGTGGTGGCCCCGCATCCCCAATGGACATCAGAAATGTCAACAGTTTCCGCCACCTCTATGCCATGCACCCATACCACTGCTTACATGTGGTTATGCGTCGTCCGAGACGGGGTCCCCATTCTAACGAAGTGGCCTACTGCGCCGCCCTAGTGCACAGAGTTGTGGCCCACCAGCCACACTACCACCAGTGTGCGGGAACACACTGTGTCTGTAAAATAAGGAGGGAGAATAGAGGGCAGACAAGGCACTCATTCAGTGCAGGAACAAATGGACAGAGGAAATTGGGGAAATCCACACCTGCCCCTGCAACATATGTCGGGCTCTGGGCACCCAAATGGAGCCGCAGCTGATGCGGCGCCCAACCAGGAGGAATGGGTACCAATTTCAGTTCAGTCAGGGTAGACCCGGCTTGGTGGCAGATGACAGGTCAGGACGCGAACCAAGGGCTGCCACAAACACCTGTGGGGGAGCGACCAGACATATGGCAGCGCCAGGCTAGTAGCCTCTCTTGGCTGATCGGCCCTTGAGGAGCGAAGCCTCACCATAGCCCACTCCTGATTGCGCAACCCATGATCTAGCGCCAGTGCTCTGCAAAACATGTCCCCCGTTCAAGGTAGTAGCAGCTAACTCAATCTGGGAGCTCCAGATCAAGGTACAAGTGGTTGCCCGAAAGTGGACTCTCTGCACGCAGCATAAGCGTTGCCGCGTAAGAGTCACATACAGTAACCACACTCGCTGACAGGGGTCATCGCTGGCCTCATAGGGGAAGGGGCCGCCCTAAACCCAAGGTCTTGGCGTATGCTAACCATGACGGGCCAGGGAAATAGATGCCTCATTGCTGAAGTGGAGGCAAGGAAGCATCTGCAACACCTAACCCACCAAGAGGAGGTGGGCCGGATGGGCTGGATGGCCCCACCGTGTAATTGATACAGAGTAACCCATGGTAATCCCCGGCCATAATAGTGGCATGACTATCGATACGGCCCGTGAGGGGCTGGAATGATGGCGGGGCGGAAACCCACACCATGCCAAAGTGGGTCGCTACGCCCAATCCGGGCCAATAAGCAGCGGGGGTAAGAACTCCAGCGGGGTAGGCCTGTGCGACCCCCTGCCAGAGCCCCCAGCCTAGGCTCATGGGACCTGCGGGGTTACCATCCGAGCCCTCCAGCCCGGTGGAAGTCACGCAAAATAAAGGGGTGGGCTGAGCCCACCACATTGAAGCATCCCGTTCTGCAGTGCTAGGGATCGAACCGCTGACTTTCAGTCTCTTAGGCAGCCTCTTAGCCACCCGAGCCACTGTGGTCCGGAGCGAAATCAAGCCTATTGCAGAAGAGGCAAGCAAAGTTCTATGAAGGGGTAGGGAAAGCCCTTCCCTGTGGCCGCGGCTTGACCACCGGAGCCACGCGCTTGGGCACCATGGCTCCCAAAGATGCTGCCTCCTGATGGATCCCTGGCCAGGGATCAGTTCCTGTGCCCTGAGTACCGCAGTAGCCAAGAGGAAAAGAACTCTGTTCGAAGGAAAATGTACGAAGGGCAAAAAGAGCGAGGAACGCAGCGGAGAAAACTTCTCCGCTCCGTCGCTTTCTTAAAATGGCAGCTTGGCTGCCTCGTGGCCATCCCTTTTATAGAGGAGTGGCCACACCCCCTAACTACCTGGATGTCCGAGTCCTGGGGGGGCGCAAAGAGTGCGGCAGCCATTTTGGTGCCACACTTTCATTATTTATACAATCTTTTTGGCTACAGTGTATAAATTCGGTACACCGAGATCCTAATTCTTGGCAAAAAAAGTAAGGAGCAAAATTTGGACTTACTTCATATTTGTGTGTTTGTAAAGTTTAGACATTTCACTTTATTCTTTTATCATAAATTTATTAACAAAATCCTCCTCACATTCAAGTGGTGTGTAAGAATTCAAATTCAATGGGTAAGAACTTAAAGACTTCTTAGCCCTATTCAAATTTTTTAAAAGGGATTAATTTGGAAGCATGAGCAGGCACAGAGTACTTGCTTCACCTCATGCTTATCTCTGCCATGGTGAGAGGTGCTGCCTGAAGGAAAAAATGAGTTTTTACTATACATGGGGTTAACATGAATGGACAACCTAACTAATCGAAATTTCTGACTGTGCTGAGTGGTTCCTGGTGCAATACACCTGTGATGGTGAACTTTGACACTCCAGATGTCTTTGGACTTCAATTTCCAGAAGCCCAAGCACCCTTGCGAATCCACACGAATGGGTTTACTGTGATTCATTCAACACGCGCTACCCTAATCGCTCCCTGAAGCAGAAGTAAAATGCGTCCATACAACATCTTAACCACTAAGCCACCACAGTCCTACTTAGAGAGGAGGTACCAGCTTGCATTTGCATTTGATTCAGGGTGTGTTTTACTTCTGCTTCTGGGAGTAACGAGGGCAGCGCAGTCTGGATGAGTTACAGTAAACCCATTCATGTGGATTCACATGGTGCTTGGGCTTCTGGGAATTGAAGTCCAAGAACATCTGGAGTGCCAAGTTTCGCTATCATAGCAGCAGATCATCTCCTGTATAGATTGCTCTTCTTTATGTGCAGAAAGATAGAGTCAAGATACAGGGTTAGAACTCTCCTTGCTCATGTTTTCAAAATAATTATTCCCTGAATGTCTGCACAAGTCTTTGGGGTGCTACTTGAAAAGTTTTGTGTCAAGTTTTGCATTTTCTGGTCCTTGAGGCATGAAGACAGCCTTTTCTTTTTACATTGCCTCACTTTTTACTTTTATCCTAGGGCTGGTGCAAAGGAATAGGCCTTTGATCCAGAAATCAGATGTTCTCCAAGCTACTGAACAAACCTGGATAATTCTGTCAATAATTTTTCAGTACTAGGTACTGATCAGAGATGCTTATTTAGAGTACTCATAGCAACAACAGGCTCCATCAGGCAGGGAACTCATTCCAACTGAGAGATCCTTAGCAGCCCTATGTTATGTTTCAGAATAAGCCCATTTCAATTTTTCTCCTTTCATAGATAAAGTAAAGGTAAAGGTTACCCTTGCTCGAAAACCATTCATATGTAACTCTAAGGTTCAGTGCTCATCTCTGTTTCATAGTCAAAGAGCCAGCACTGTCTCCTTCTGCAAATGTTTCTGTGGTCATGTGGCAGGCCTACCTAGACACCAGAGTGCATGGAACACTGTTTACCTTCCCACTGAAGTGGTACCTATTTATCTACTTGCAATTTCTTGCTTTTGAACTGCTAGGTTGGCAAGAGCTCATTCCATCCTGCAGTATTTAGGTATGGTACTGCTGACCTGCCACCTTCCAGTCAGCATTTTAGCCACTTGAGCCACTTAATCTGTGGTCTTTAATCCACAGAATCTTGTTTTTTTAGTCAGTAATGCAACTAATGGAATGAAGGAATGAATGAAGGAGTGAATATGTGCTTCATGTAGCCTATATTCAGTCTATTCGAAGTTGAAAGTTAGCTGGTCGTTTCAGTCACTAAAAATGGAATTGTCTATACAGCCCTCCCCCCACCCCCCAGAGTGTGGCTTTTTCATCTTTGCTAATTAACACATTTTTATCACCTCTTTATAGTAAATAATTGAAGCCTTCACATAGGAGGTGATTCAGGAATAGATAGAAGACACTTAATAAACTAGTCTTCCTTCAAAGACATTCTTATCTGCCTGGCCTTTTTACTATGCCTGAATAATGAGAAGAGATACCACCCTCTGACTTTAGAAATCTTTTAAATTCTGTTGTCATCCAAACAGCATTAATTTATATGTGTAAAATACATATCTCCAGAAGTACTGAAAACCAGCCATGATGGAATTTTGCTTGCCTAGCAGCCTTATTGCTCAAGATGATTTGATGAAACTGTGAACATATTTCTGAAGTACCAGAAACAAAACACTTTTAATCAACTTTTTATGAAGCTTCAGAATCCAGTTAATCAATAACACTTATAATAGGTATGGATTAAATATTCAGTACTGATAAAAAATAATTGAAAAGCCTGGCTAAAGTTAAGCATTTTAAAGTCCCATTGATTTTACCGAGAATGTTAAACAAGTACTTAACTTTCTCGAGCTACAATCCTGTTTTGAATAAAAGGACAGTGAATTCAGAGGGACATCTGAATATTGTACATGATGGCACTGACAACTGTGCAGCTGGAAAAGTGTTGGTGTAGGCAGGCAATATATGAAATAAATGTTCTGCATAAAAAAATCTTTTTCTTGTTTGTACTTTTGCATGCTTTTCTTTGTACAAATTGTTTTACGGATTAAATGTATTTTGAGCTGTTTTTAAAAATAGCATGAAGATAGTTTAAATAAATAGTTTAAATAGATAATTCTCTGCCAGAGGAAAATAGTGGAAGGTAAAGTAGAAAAATAGCAATAGCAATTACACTTATATACCACTTTATAGTGCTTAGAGCACTCTCAAGTGCTTGACAAGGTATTTAGCATTTTGCCCCTAAAATATTGGGCACTCATTTTACTAACCTTAGAAGGATGGAAGGCAGGGTCAACCTAAATCACATTGGGATCAAACTCAGAACATGAGCAGAGTTTGGACAACAGTAGTTTAACCACTATGCCAAAGGGTTCAGTGGATTTCTATGAGTATGTTACCAAAATGTACATGGAAGACAGCATCCCTAGTACAACAAGATGTGAGTCACATAGTTTTCAAGGGGTCTGAGACTTGTTGTTTGGAAGGAACATCTCCTGATAGATACTTCCTGTGAAACTAATAATTATTGTACATGTCTGAAAAGCAGCATTTTTAAACAAAATATAGTTCAAACACATTAGACATTCCTTACAAGTAGATTCAGTGTTGCTTATGCAAGCGCGGCGCCAAAATGGCCGCCGCGCCCTTTGCGGGCCCCCCCCCACAGGACAGAGAATCCGGGTAGTTAGGGGCGTGGCCAGCTCCCTTATAAAAGGGGTGGCCACGAGGCAGCCGAGCTGCCATTTTGCCTCAGCGACGGAGCGGAGAAGTTTTTTCCCCTGTGTCTCCGTCGCTCGCTAGCTTACCGGGAAGCCTTTTGGTGGCGATTCTGCCTGGCTGGCTTCCCTTTTTTGCTTCAGGAGAGATGCCTTCGAAAAAGAAGGCGGCTTCGAGTTCAGCTCGGGCTGTTAGGAGGCGCAACCCGGGTCGGAGGACCGTGGTGCCGCCTCCTCAGCAGCCACCTTTGCCACCCCCGGCCGGGGCTGGTGGAATGGGGTCTATTGCCCCTTGGCCCGATCAGAGTGCGGCCGCGGAGGGCGCTCCGGCCCGCGGCCCGCGAGCGGTGGACACCGCTCCTCTTCCTGCCCACTCCGTCGGGCCTATTTCTTTTGGGCCGCAGCCTCTCCCGGGGCCCTCTAGCCTTGGGGGGTGGCCCGGCTCCCTGCCTTGGCAGGTTTCTTCCCCAGCCCTACCGGGCTTTGGCGCTGGCCAATGGCCATATATGGGCCCTGGGGCGCAGGGACCTGTCCCCATGCCAGGATCAGGAGGGCCGGCCGGCCCTTTGCCCATGGTCAACGTGGACACCTTACTGGCCCGCATTGCGGCCCTCGAGGCGTCTTTGGCCCGGGCCAGTCAGGCAGGCGCCCCCTTCGGGGTACCTTTTGAGGCGCTGGCGGCAGCAGGACAACAGCCGGCGGGGAGGGTTGAGCTGCTGCAGGCGGGTGGCACGGCTCCGGCCACTGCCTCGCAGCTCCCCAGCCAGCAACCTGGTGCGGGTCAAGCCCCGGTGATGAGCTCTACATCGGTCGTGAGCTCCGACGCCCCCAGTGGGCCGGAACCCCCGGTGGGGGCGGCCCGCGGGGGTGCAGCATGTGAGTATACGGTGCAAGCAAGTACATCTACACACATTCCCAATATAGGGGGGGCCTTTCAGTGGCCTTGGCCTCGCGCGGGTGGTGCGGGGGCCACGCTGCTGGCGACCCACCCGGCGACAACGACTGCCACCATGCCCACTGGGGTGGGCCTCGGTCCTTACACTGCTGGGAATGTCCTGGGGGTGGCAGGGTTAGCTCAGGCACCTTTTAATAGGCCGGCTGTCCCCTTTTCGGCTTTACCAACGGCAGGGTATTCCTTGCCATTGGGTGATCACTTGGCACAGGCTACCAGAGAAAAGATATGGCGAGGGGAGTACGTAGATATCTTTTCACTCCTGAACAGAGAGCCCACCAAGGAGGAAAGGGAGGGTCAGGATGAGAAAGATAAGGAGCAGGCACGCCGCCGTAAGCCGCCGCGTACCTGGGCCAACTGGCTCCCCGCTTATTTAATATATATGGCGGTATATCTGAGGGCGCGGCCGGATTTAGCTATTCCCATGGTCCAATATTTGGACAACATATATAGGGCGATGGTCGACTTTCCGGGCCCCTCATGGCTAGCATATGATGAGGAATTCCGTATGAGGATTCCCCTCCACCCCGAGATGAGATGGGACGAGCCGTGCCAGAGACTGTGGCTCTTGTATATGACACCAACACGCCCTGCCCCGGGGGATAGATACCATTGTGGACATGCGGTCCAGCGAGCGGCTCCAGCGCAGGTTACCCGCCAACCGGCGGGGCAGGGGGTTCCAGCCCGCCTGCTGTGCTGGACTTTCTCGTCAAATGGTTCCTGCAATCGAAAGAACTGCAGGTATAAGCATGAGTGTCCCACATGTTCTGGTCCCCACGCAGCCTCTGCTTGTCCCAAGCCTGGGGGGGCGCGAGGCAGAGGGAGGGGTGGACAGTGGGCGGGCAAGGCTGCCACGGATGGAGCTAGTTCTCCAAAAGGCCCCCTCCCCAATTAAGGTGGACATGCTGGAGCGCTGGCTCGCATCGTACCCGAAGGGGGAGGACGGGGAGTATCTCCTTCAAGGTTTTAAGCAGGGATTTCGTATCCCTTTTATGGGTGATAGGTCCCCTCAGGATGCCCCCAACCTTTTATCCCTCAGAGGAAGGGAGGAGGTGGCTGCGGCCAGCATTAAAAAGGAGTTAGACGCGGGCAGGGTCGCTGGACCTTTCCTCGCACCCCCGTTTCCCAATCTTAAGGTCTCGCCATTGGGTTTGGTTCCCAAAAAGTCCCTAGGGGAGTTTCGCCTTATTCATCATTTGTCCTACCCAGCAGGCCGATCGGTCAACGATGCTATACCTGATGACCTTTGTTCGGTCAGGTATACATCGTTTGACCATGCGCTGCGCATGGTGCGCTCGTGTGGCCCGGGTGCCCTGCTGGCCAAGTGCGACATTAAGTCAGCTTTTCGCCTCTTGCCGGTACACCCGGGCGACTTTGAATTGCTGGGTTTTAAATTTAAAGGGGAATATTATTTTGATAAGGCCATGCCTTTTGGCTGCTCCATATCATGCTCGGCTTTCGAGCGTTTTAGTACCTTCCTAGAGTGGGCTTTCGTCCGCAGGTCAGGGTCCCGGTCTGTAGCCCATTACCTGGATGATTTTCTATTCGGGGGTGAACGGGGCTGGGACACGTGCGCACGTCTCCTCAATACATTTCAGACGCTAATGCAGGAACTTGGTGTCCCTTTAGCGCCCGAAAAGACCGAGGGCCCATCGACCAAGTTAGTATTCCTGGGGGTTGAGATTGACACAGTAGTGCAGGCTTCTAGGTTGCCGGGTGATAAGGTGTCCAGGATAGTGACCCTTATCTCTGAATTGCTGGCCAAGCGTAAGGCATCCCTGAGGGAACTGCAGGTGCTACATGGGCACCTTAATTTTGCTTGCAGGGTGGTCGCACCGGGCAGGGCTTTTGCCCGGCGCTTATGCGACGCCATGGCAGGGTTATCCAGGCCCCACCACAGAGTCAGGCTTACCCGGGGTATCAGGGCAGACATGTTCGTCTGGTTGCAATTCCTGAGGGAGTTTAACGGGGTCTCATTTTGGAGGTCTGACCTCCTGGCATCCCCTAATTTCCAGATCCAGTCTGATGCCTCAGGATCCCTGGGTTATGGGATGTACTTCAATGGGAAGTGGGCCTATGGTGGGTGGCCACCGGCATGGGCAGGCACAGGTCGCCTGCGGGATCTCACATACCTGGAATTTTTTCCCATTCTGGGGGCTTTGATGCTATGGGGCGAACAGTGGGCTAATTCAGTGGTGCATTTCTGGTGCGACAATGCTGCCGTTGTACACATTGTCAATGCACAGACTTCTAAATCGCCCAGGGTTATGGATCTAGTGCGCCATTTTGTACTGCGCTGCCTGCGCCTCAACGTCTTGTTCAGGGCCAGGCATGTCCCAGGGGTTAATAACGATATTGCTGACGCTTTGTCCCGCCTGCAGATCTCCCGGTTCCGCGCCTTGGCCCCGGATGCGGAGGAATTTCCCTCGCTACTCCCGGACGAGATGTGGACTATTGGCAAGGAGAGGTGAACCGGGCGATTGGCCTGTCACTAGCGCCACGCACGCGTAAGGCGTATCAACAAGCATTCAATTCGTACAGGGTTTTTGCTACTCAATTGCACTTGCCAGAGACCTGGCCTATCCCGGTCGACCATGTTCTGCGGTTCATGGTTCACCTGCATGCACAGGGCCTCGCACCTCGCACCATAGCATCCAAGCTCTCGGCGTTGGCTTTTATGGCCAAAGTAGGGGGTCATGTGGATACCACCTCTGACTTCCGTGTGAGACACGTTTTGGAGGGGTGGGTGCGCGAGCGCGGGCGTTGCCCGGACGACCGGCACCCTATTTCCCCAGGGGTTCTTACCCAGTTGGCCCGGGGCTGGCCAGGCCTCTGTTTTGATCATTATGAGGCAGCCCTTTTTCATGCAGCCACAACGGGGGCATTTTTTGGAGCGCTCCGCGTCAGCGAACTCGTGATGCTGTCTAAGGCGGATGCAAGTGGTAGGGCACTGGAACTCGAAGATGTCTATGTTGCCAAAGACTGGGCCCAGTTGAGGATCCGCTCCTCTAAAACAGATCAGCATGGCGTAGGCAGTGGAGTAAGACTGCTACGGTGTTCTTTGGCAGACATCTGTCCGGTTGGTGCCCTACAGGAGTACCTGGCACTGCGTGGCATGCACCACGGCCCGTTTTTCTGTCACCAAGATGGGTCTCCCCTTACTAAATTTCAGTTTTGGAAGGTGACAGCCAGAGCCCTCACCAGGGTGGGCCTACCAGGTGCCCGTTATGGCACACATTCGTTCCGTATTGGTGCAGCCTCTACAGCAGCTGCTTTTGGGTACTCTGGGGCTGACATACGCAGCATGGGGAGGTGGGGCTCACAATGTTTTCAGTTTTATGTGCGCCCACTCCCGCCATGAGTACCAATCCAGTCACCTTACCTCCCTTTTTCTCAATTTTCTTACAGACCCTGGGTGTCGTATTACACCGGTGACAGTATGGCTGGTGGGCCACAGCTATGTGCACAGGGCAGCGCGTTACGCTGCGGCGACAGAGTGGGGACCCCGACTGGGACTGGGTGACCACGCCAGTCTCGTATGGCATGGTAAGCCTGGGATGTTATGGCAGGAGCTGCGGCCTTTCCTTTTTTCTGGCCTGGGGGCTGACCCGCCGGACATTCTAATTATCCACCTGGGGGGCAATGATTTGGGCCAGGTCACCGGCTTATCGCTCAAGCATGCGATTTGCGAGGAACTCGCCTACTTGCATTATGTCTGGCCTGCCACAACCCTGGTTTGGTCGGACATTGTTCCGCGCCATTCTTACAGAGGGGGCGTTAACCTCCTGGCTCTTGACCGCGCTAGGCGCGCGGTCAATAAGGCAGTGGCGCGGTTTCTTGCCACCAGGGCTTGGGGACGGGTCAGTCATCACCCCGATATTAGTCTTCAAAATTATGACCTGTATGCAGGGGATGGGGTCCATCTGTCGCGAGGAGGTATGGACCTCCTGTTGGGTGACTGGCGAGCAGGCCTGTTGACCGAGCTGACGGTCTGGGGGGGGGCGTCAGGTCTTCTGTGAAGCCCCTCCGTGTGGCGGGTAGCACTGGTAAGGTAAACAGTATGACCCACAAGTATCCGGCAGGTTCGCAATTGACTGGACAACACTAGACAGGAATAAATTAGTTAAACGTTGTCCGGTCAACGACGAACCAGGCGATGGGGTGATGACGATTGCTAACCAGCATGCATCACCCCTGTGATTTCACGGATACGCGTCAGAGGGTGGGGTCATGAGTTAGTTATTGACTACGGTCAACAATTTGTTTGTTGTTAACAAACAAATTGATACAAATGGATACATTGTAACCAATTGCCGTTGGCAATTTTGGGGTGGTACCTTACCAGTGTTACTTCGGCCTGCTTGCCTTAGGAATTATGATTGGTCGTTTTACCAATACAAATTTATAATTCGGACTAGGGCATTGAATCAATAAATGTGGCCCTTTGCTGTTATCCACTTTCAATGTTGTCTGTGTCCGTTATTGGGGGGGTGCGCCTGCAATGCAAGCGCGGCGCCAAAATGGCCGCCGCGCCCTTTGCGGGCCCCCCCCCACAGGACAGAGAATCCGGGTAGTTAGGGGCGTGGCCAGCTCCCTTATAAAAGGGGTGGCCACGAGGCAGCCGAGCTGCCATTTTGCCTCAGCGACGGAGCGGAGAAGTTTTTTCCCCTCCACCCCCTCCCTAGTTAACAGTGTGATATTATGGTCGCTTCGGGGCCGGGTGGGAATTTTTGGTTGGGACCCATATTGGCTCCGGGTCCTGGCTTTTTTGCCCATCCCACACTGTTGCTATGGTTTGATATAGGGGTCTTTCTGCATTCCTACTGTTGACTTTGGTCACATGGGCGGGTAGCACTGGTAAGGTAAACAGTATGACCCACAAGTATCCGGCAGGTTCGCAATTGACTGGACAACACTAGACAGGAATAAATTAGTTAAACGTTGTCCGGTCAACGACGAACCAGGCGATGGGGTGATGACGATTGCTAACCAGCATGCATCACCCCTGTGATTTCACGGATACGCGTCAGAGGGTGGGGTCATGAGTTAGTTATTGACTACGGTCAACAATTTGTTTGTTGTTAACAAACAAATTGATACAAATGGATACATTGTAACCAATTGCCGTTGGCAATTTTGGGGTGGTACCTTACCAGTGTTACTTCGGCCTGCTTGCCTTAGGAATTATGATTGGTCGTTTTACCAATACAAATTTATAATTCGGACTAGGGCATTGAATCAATAAATGTGGCCCTTTGCTGTTATCCACTTTCAATGTTGTCTGTGTCCGTTATTGGGGGGGTGCGCCTGCAATTAGCTAACTCTCCATTGTACATATTAGATGTGTCTTTCTAGAAAAAGATCTTGTTCAATGGTGAAATGTACATGTTGTCATTAGTATTCTGTTAAAATTACAGGAAAACTTGTGAAAGAAAAAAGCTGTGCTTTCTTATTTCTGTAAAATGTTATGTCCATGAGTTAACGGATGCATTTGCATTATCTGTAGATAATTGTAATTCCAGTCAAAACAAAGCCTCTTGGCTTGTAGAAAGTACTAAAATAATGAAGAGAGTAAAGTCCTACGACAAAGAGGATTCTAACACAATATTGTAGAAGCAATATAGAGAAATTGCTACAAGGATGGAAATAGAGAAAGGAGAAAAGCTTACACTTACACACTCACACACACACACATATTCTCTCTCTCTCTCTCTCTCTCTCACACACACACACACACACACACACACATATACACACACACACACAAAATGGAAAATACACATCATCCTTGAGTCCTCCATCCATAGTTTTGCTACTGCATCATAGAACCTTCTGTTCTTTAAAAGAAATTAAGACTGTTAGATTGATTCAAATTAATGATTACTTAAACCAGTGCTGAAAGAGAGGGCAAGTAGAGTGCACACTCACAAAACACTGCTTTGACAAAGTACCTTCCCTCTCCACATGAGTGCAGAAACACATAAAAGCAGTGCCAGCACATATTCACATGAACTCCCCGCCCCAAGCCAATAATATATTATTTTTAAAAGAGCTCTCCTCCATGGGTGACACTCCTGGGGGTTGTTTTTGTTTTACAGGCTTAGAAATATCTTGTCTACAAGTTCAAAAAGATAATGGAATAATAATCTGAATAAAATGAAGTAGAAAGTCTTTTACAGTTTGTAAGGCAGTTCTTTTTCTAACAATGCCATCTGCAGAGATATAAACAGAACTGCAAGCAAATGGCCAAACGTGTACTGTATCCTGTTTTCTGTTTGCCATTTAAACAAACAAACAAAAAGACCTGAATTTCCTGCTGCGACATCACAGTGAGCAAATGCAAATGAATTTGCATTTTCCTTGCTGTGCAGTTGTATCTTGAGGTGACTTGTCTCTGTTCTGTCTACCTTTTCTTTTTCACCATGTTCTGGCCTGCTCAAAACCAGTACACTAATCTTTTCTGATGGTCCTTTTCTGCTATGAGGCAGCAAAGTATCAAAGGATAACAAAAGGTCTGACTGGTCATTTTGACATTAATTTAAGAAAAGGCTGAATACTCATGCTGATTGTTCTTCTGATCTCCAGGAGACCCCATGGACATGATGGAAACAGTTGATTAAGGATGTATTATCTCTATGCAGAATGTCTACATCTGGGAAATGAGATACCTTGCCTAGGTTATTCATTTCTAATAACTCACTTACTACATTTTGGTAGCAGAATCCATTAAATGGAATGGCTTGGAGTGATGTCTTCTGTCATTTTCTATGTCTTCAAGGTCTATTTTATAATATGACCATTTTCTAAGCCATTTTCTTCCTGTTCTGGAACTTAGATACCCATAAGAGCATCCCTTTCAAAATATTACTTTATACATGATTTGTGTGTAGTACTTTCACATACAGACAGAGGTCAAGTTTTGCGAGGTAACAGTCAGTGAAGCAATAGGGTACACAGAAAGAACCTTCTAGAAGATTGTGGTATTTTTGATCTACAATCAGGAGAACCCTGGTAACAAGCTCCATGGGATGTTATATACTTCAGAACTCCCAATGTTGCTGTATCTTGTTATTACTGGTAGGATTGCCTCAACCCGAGGAAATATTTTTTTTCTTAAGTGCAATATTGTTGGAAGACTGAATGCACTATATAATTTTTCAGAGAGTATTCATACTGACCGGAGGAACACAGCTTGGAAAGTTACTTTTTAAGAGTAATGTTATACCTGGTACTCCAAAGAACAAAGTAGTTATTTATAACCAATGGTAGAATTGGATTTCTAGGTAACTTGAAGTGTAATTTGGATGATTTGTTCGGAGTGAAACAAGTTAATAGAATAAAAGATCAGTAATAAAATATAAGAAATAAAGAACAAATATAAGTGTTAAGAATGGAAATAACTTAATGGTTTATGTGTATTCAATTTGAGCAGTGGGTTATAAAAATGAAGGGAAGTCACTAGTCTTGAAGATATAATATTCCAGAAGGAAAAGATAGTTGAAAATAAGATAGTGAAAGGGATAATAAGTACAGGTTATAAAATATTACTAGAAGTAGAATATTTTTTAAGCCACTGTGAGAAGATAATGGGTGGAGTGGGGGATTAGTACAGAGAAATAATATATAGGGTATTAGAATATTAAAGTTGATGTGCATAAAGATAAAGCTTTTTATATAAATTTGTTTGGAGATGGCATTTAACTCCAGTTAAATTAAGTCAAATAGATTCTAATTATTTGAAGATTTGTTGGAGAGACTGTCAAAAGGTTAGTACCTATTTTCAAATGTGGTGGGAATGTGAAAATGTTTTGAATTTTTTACAGTTGTTCTTTAAGGAAAGGAAAGAAAGAAATATAGAAATACATATAGAACTATGCCCTAATATCATACTTTTGTCAATATTTGATAAGGAGCATTGGAGTTGAGCTATGAAAGAATTTATTTATTTATTTATTTATTTTTGTCAATTTCTACCCTGCCCTCCTAGTGCAATGCACCACTCAGGGTGGTAGTTTCAAACTTAATAACACCAGTTAGGTTAAAAACAGCAAGGAACTGGAAAGTAAACCATGAATGGCACTTAAATGAATGTTGCAAATTATTGCAGAATATAGCTATTAATGATAAGTTAAAGTATAATATGAAAGTGTGGGGTTTGACAATTGATTATGTTTTAATAAAAAAGAAGAGTTGTGTACCTTCACACTAATCAATGCAGTTTTGGAAGGGTCATGGGACTCCATAAAGGAAAATGAATTGATTATATCTCCAAATGGCGCCAGGGATGGGGAGTGCTCCATATTTTTTTTCTCTTTCTGTCTTTCTAATGCTTAAGTAGATTTGTGTTATTAAGTTTTGTGGTTCACTTTTGATTTTCTTTCCCTTTTATATTAATAACATAAAATAAAATCATCTGGAGGCTACTCCTGACCATTTAAAGACAAATATAATAAATAAGAGTAGAAGGGAACCGAATAATGTTACAGCTAATGGGTGTGATCCCATACAACTTTACCCAGGACTATGTCCATTGATCTCTATTGGTTTTGCTTGGCAAAAGTAGAGAGGAAAGGGGGGGAGCTTTGCTGGTCTTCCGATTACTGCCCTATTGCTGACTTAAGTTTGACCAATGAGAAAGCCAAGAAAGTGGCTTCATTTTGGCAGTCCAGGGTTTGATGGGGACACAAAAGAAGTGACAGATTATGTAGAGGTTCAGCAGAGTTTGTCTATCACAGGACTTTGAAATATATTCTTAAAAATAAGAATATATTTTTATTGGTTGGGCCTCTTCACTCTTGAACGACGACGTCTAAGAGGTGACCTGATTGAAGTTTATAAAATCATGCACGGTGTGGACAAAGTAGATAAGGAAAAACTGTTTTCCCTATCGCATAACACTAGAACTAGGGGACACTCCATGAAACTTTTGGGTACTAGTTCTCAAACAAATAAGAGAAAGTACTTTTTCACCCAGAGGATCACTGGTCTATGGAACTCCCTGCCAGAAGAAGTGGTGACAGCTGTCAGTCTTGACAGCTTTAAGAAAGGATTAGACAAGTTCATGGAGGACAAGAGTATCAATGGCTATAATTATGGATACTTAAGGACAACCTCCGGGTTGGAGAGATAGGCAGGATATCTCTCAATATCATTTCCAGGGAATCCTAAGCAGGTGAAGGCATCTGCTTGGGAATACCCTGAAGGAAATGGTGAGCCACTGTGTGAGACAGAATGCTGGACTGGATGGGCTGTGGCCTGTTCCAGCAAGGCTGTTCTTATGTTCTTATGTAAAATATTTTAAATATCATTGTCTGAATTGCTAGAAAATAGTATAAAATAACCACTTGCCATTGCCATTTCATCTCTTGATTAAGATAGCTAGCTGAAGAGACAGAGGATGGCAGATCAATTTTGCACTACATCTGCAAGGAAAAGAGCCAGCATGTGCAGCCATGTGCAAGCTACAGAGTCCTGGGATGCTTCTAGAAGAAAGAAATGGTAAGCCACTTCAGTGTATCCTCTACATAGAAAACCATAGAAAGGGTTGCAATAAGTCAGACTTGACTTGACAGGGGTGTGTACACACACACATACAGAGCTGATAGGCTGAAGCACTGTGTCAAGCAAGCTTAACTAGATTCTTCATCATGAATAATGGGAAATTACACTGTCAATTCCCTTGTCATTTTCACAACTCCTAATAAATATGTGTGATGTGCAGTTTGGTTTAGATCAGTGGTTCCGAACGTGCACCCCACGCCCCACAAGGGGACTTCAATCCCGAGAACCTGAAGTCAGTACATTAGCTGATCTGTACTTTGAAGAATTTTCTTAGACTTCTGGAAATTGAAGTCCCAAAAACCAAAGGTTGGGAAACACTGATTTAGAGTGAAGGATAAGGACTCAAAAGACCTGAGTCAGAATCTCTAATTAGCCATGGAAGCTCAATGAGAGGGGTGGAACTAATAAAACCATTCCTTATGGTATCATTGAAAGACCTATTGAGATCCTGGTAAATTAGTTCCAACTTGATAGCACATAATAGAGTAATACCCCGTACAACGATTTTATTTCGTTCCTTGGTGAAAGTTGGCTTATTTAAAATAATTTGTCCCTCTTTCCAGATGGGGTGGGTGGGTTTTAATGGGTTGGTTTTTAAGTGATTTTATGGTTGTTTTTATGATGTTATGTCTTGTTGTGAGCCGCCTGGAGTCGCTCCGGCGAGGGAGCGGCGATAAAATTTCAATAAATAAATAAAGTCACAGTATGACAAAATTGTTGTATGGGGTGTGCACGTGCAGGGGGGTCGGAGTAGCTGGGGAAAGGCCACAATTCATCCATAAGCCAGCTGCCTAGATTGGCAAATACTTGGTGATCCAGCCAGTTGGCTTGCAGAAGTCTGCACGCATGATGTTGCCTTTGGGGCCAGAGTTGGAGGGGGGAATTCCCCTTCCAACTCCGGCCACAAAGGCAACATTGCGGCACTAATCAATGCAGCAAAACAATGTCTCATTTGGGTGCATTGACAGTCACTGCCTGCACACATGCAATGTTGCCTTTTGGGCCAGAATTGGAAGGGGGAATTCCCCCCCCCCCCAAGTCCAGCCACGAAGGCAACATCGCAGCACTGGTCAACGCAGCTAAACAAGGCTTCATTTCACTGCACTGGCAGGTGCGACATTTCCTTTGGGGATGGAGTTGGGGGGCTATCCCCCCCAAGTCTGGCCACAAAGCCAACATTGTGTTGCCGGTCAATGCAGCTAAATGAGGCTTCATTTTGCTGCACTGACAGGCACAACATTGCATTTGGGATCAGAATTGGGTGGGAAATTCTCCCTCCAACTCCAGCCACAAAGACAACATCCTGGTGCCGGTCAATGCAGCAAAATGAAGCCTTGTTTAACTGCTTTGACCCGCACCACAATCTTCAGTCTACGGAGGTCCTCTTGCATGGAAAATGTGTTTCCAGGCACATGGATCTCCGTAGATGCCTTCCCCAAACATTGTGGGGCTGCCTGTTGCCTGGAAACATGTTTCCAAGGGAAAAGGCAACCCCATGCTGCCTGTTCACAAAGGGGTTTTGGGCAGCAGGGGGGATACTCTCCTACACCACCCCAAAAGCCACCCGGCTGCTGATATGACTAAAGTTGTTGCAGGATGCAAAATGTTTTGAAAAAAGGCAATGTTGTACAATTTAGTCACTGTATGAAGCGATCGTTATATGGGGTTTTACTGTACAGATATACAGTGGTACCTCACTTAAAGAGCATAATGCATTCCACAGGATTGCTCTTTAAGCGAGTTTGCTCTTTAAGTGAATCATCATTGTAAGTGACCAATTGTTACTTCTGGCAAGAGGGATTCAAAACCCCAATTAAGTTGTTAAGCGAATTTTTGGTTGGTTTAAGTTGTTAAGTGAGGTGACGATTCAGAGAAAATTCTGCTCTTTAAGCGAGTTAGTCTCTAAGCGAGGCACTCTTTATGCGAGAATATATTTTTTGTCATCTTCATATGTTGATAGTTGTTTAGTTTCATTTGGAGGGCGGAATCATAGTCTAAAGGTTAGACTGAACTACAGGTTTAATTGTAGAAGAAAAATAGTAGTCTTAGCCCTAAAAACTGCTTATATGGTCCCATGGTCAAGGTGAGGAGATTTATAGTGTACTCCAATTTAACTCTGGGATCATTCATATCATGCAGCCTAATCAATCATCCAAGACAGCTAAAGACTGTGTATGATAAGAAAAGGTGTCATTAGACTATTTCTACCACAAGACCTAAACCAAACAGAATAAGAGATGAAAGCAAACATAAATGATATAAGCAGACATAAGATCTCCACTGGGAAATTGAACAATAATTGAACAACTAGAAACAATAATAACATTGTTGTATGCTTTCATTAGATGTGTAATTTGGAGATGCAGTAAACAATTAGAAAAACAGTCAGATTGTTGGGTCCATATCATAACTGCCTGTTTACAAATATGTTAAAGCATTTACCATACAAAAACAAACAACTGGTTTCAGTGCCTTCACTCGACATAAAAACTAGCATTCTCTTTTTAAATAGATATCATTCATTTTTTGTATATTGATGACTACATAACTATAGTAATGTTTCCATGCATCTTAAAATGTTATAATAACAATGATGGTCATAGAGCACAAATTTTGTATTTCCCATCACATTATATTTTGTATGTGTAAACTACACACAAGGGGGAAATCTCTGCAAAATGACCTTCCTCTGTTTTCACAAAAAAAGTCATTTTGGTGTTTGTTGTTGATTAAATTATGGATCATTGGCATATTTTTTTGAATATGTTATATAAATAAATTAGAAAACATGAGATTTCTAGAAATAAGTAATTACAAGGAAGAGAATGTCTCCTCTGACCATAGATAAACTTGATTTGCCCCCCATCCCACCCACCCACAAAAGGAAGAAATAGACATAGTGGTGGAGTTAATTAGGGTCAACACTTTTATTAACTATTTAACCGAATGCATAAAACTTCAAAACTTCCTTCCCAGATCTGCAGAAGGCCTCCTGTAGTGCGGATGTCACTGTCCAGAGCAAGTCCAAGGCCTCGGGGAATGGCATTGTCAGGCTTCCACCCCATGGTCAGCCATCAAATAGTTGAAGCATCACCAGCCCCCGGCCTATAGCCCAGTGATCCAGTTGTTTGATAGTAGCAATGTCCCAATTTACAGTCTCCCCACCCACCCAAATAGTCCAATAATTTTACCCAAGGCTGGCAGAATGGAGAACAACCTTCAACCCCACCATGGACTCACTGAGACTTGATTCCAGTAGCCCCATTGTGACCTATTTAAGTGGCTACCACCCTCTGAATTGCCCAAAGCTCCAGGCAATCAGTGTGGGATAGACAAAAAAATCCCACCCCCAAAAAGCCAATCATCAGAAGAACCAAAAATTCCTATCCAGCTCCATAGTGACCAGTTAGTCTCGCACTGTACCAAAGGGTGATGGGTGGGTCACTGAATCAGTTATCCATGTTCTTTTCTACTGCTGTTTTTACAAGGAAATGTGCCTCAATTACCTAGACCTCATCTTAACCAAATTTAGTGGACTTTCAGACCCTTCCAGATTGTTGCTTCTCTTGAACAATGGCTCCAGTGATTACATGGACCAAGTGGCTATCTTCCTGTCATGTGCATTCCGGCTCCGATCATTTGGCGGGAGATGACGATTCTTAGTTTTCAATGTATTAATCGTATCACTCCTTGTTGTTTTAATTGTTGTGATATCACATGTAATGCCAAGAAAGGTTTTTTGAATTTGTTTTGAATTTGGGTTGGTCACCAAGGTAGGGAGCACATTCTTTTTAAAATCATATTGCTCCCCACCCTCCAGGACTCATGGAGTGCTATCATTGGCTAATTGGCCATGATCCTATTATCCTTGTCATAGGGGGTAGCAAATGAGAGCCGAAGACGCCGCCGCCGAGCACGGATGTCCCTCCCTGCCCCCTGCCATCGGGCGGGGAGTTTAAAGGGGCTCCCCGTGGCTCTGAAGAGCCGAAGACGCCGCCGCAGCGCACGGACGTCCCTCCCCGCCCCCTGCCATCGGGCGGGGAGTTTAAGAGGGCTCCCTGTGGCTCTGAAGAGCCGAAGACGCCGCCGCCGCGCACAGACGTCCCTCCCCGCCCCCTGCCATCGGGCGGGGAGTTTAAAGGGGCTCCCCATGGCTCTGAAGAGCCGAAGACGCCGCCGCCGTGCACGGACGTCCCTCCCCACCCCCTGCCATCGGGCAGGGAGTTTAAGAGGGCTCCCCATGGCTCTGAAGAGCCGAAGACGCCGCCACCGCACACGGACGTCCCTCCCCACCCCCTGCCATCGGGCGGGGAGTTTAAAAGGGCTCCCCGTGGCTTTGGGGAGCTGAAGACGCTGCCGAAGATGCTGCCAAAGCCACCGCCGCCGTGCACGGACGTCCCCCCGACCCCTACCATCGGGCAGGGAGTTTAAAAGGGCCCACCGTGGCTCTGGGGAGCCGAAGATGCCGCCGTCACGCACGGAAGGCCCTCCCCGCCCCCTGCCATCGGGCGGGGAGTTTAAAAGGGCTCCCCGTGGCTCTGGGGAGCCGAAGACGCTGCCGCCGCGCACGGACGTCCCCCCCGCCCCCTGCCTCCGCCCTTCCGACCTGGGGGAAGAAGAAGGAGATGTCGACGCCGGGACTTGCCAGCGCTCCCTGCTCGTTCCGGGAGCCCATGCATGTTGCTGGAACCAGGGGGGGATTGTGGATGGGGTGGGAAGAGAGAGAGTTGGTCCTGCCAGCCAGGAAGGAGGGGCAGCATTCCATCTAGGGAGGTTCCAGGGATCCATATAGGTGTTGTGACGGGCATGGGGCAGTATGGCGGGTACCGTGGGGCGGGCCGCACTTGGGGAATGCGGGCCCGATGTTTAAGTGCGGTCCCTCATTCCAGCCCTGCAGGTACATCTCTGGGCCCTGAGCAGCAGATCCACAGTGACCCCACCCTTAGGCTGCTGCTGGTGAATGCCAGATCGGTATGTAATAAGGCCCCCCTGATTCAAGATGCTATCCAGGAGGGGCTGGCCGACCTGGCATGCATCACCGAAACCTGGCTGACACCTGAAGATGGAGTACCTCTTTCGGATATGTGTCCAGCTGGGTTCGGTATCTGGCACCAGCCTAGAGGTGAGGGGAAGGGCGGTGGTGTTGCCATTGTTGCCAGGGAGTCCTTGGGAATTGCTAGGGCCACTGCTCCACAAGTGTCTGGTTGTGAGGCCCTACTTCTACGGTTGGGCCCCAAGGGTCAGTTGGGGATCTTACTCCTGTACCTGCCCCCTTGCAGGGTAAGGGATGCCCTGCCTGAGCTTCTCGAAGCTGCCTCGATGCTGGCGTTGGAGTTCCCGAGGCTTATGATTCTGGGGGACTTCAATTTGCCATCGTTGGGGGATGGCTTCTGAGGTGGCAAGGGAGTTCATGGCTTCCATGGCAGCCATGGGCCTGACTCAGGTAGTGCGGGGTCCGACCAGGGGCAGTGGTCACATGCCAGACTTAGTTTTCTTGTCGGAGCAGTGGCAGAGTGACCTGAGATTACAGGACTTAGCCATCTCACCTGTGCCATGGTCAGATCACTATCTGGTGACTCTTGACTTCCTGGGGGGCGACACTTCATCGTAGGGAGGCAGGGCCTATTAAAATGGCCCGCCCTCGGTGACTAATGGATCCAGATGGATTCCAGAGGGAACTAGGGGATGTTCCTCTGGATCGGCTCCACGATTCACCCGAGGCACTTGTCGACCTGTGGAACAGGACGGCAACAGCAGCCTTGGATGAAATCGCGCCACTGCGGCCTCTCCGCGCCCATGGGGTTAGGTCATCCCCATGGTTCACAGATGAACTGCGGGATCTCAAACGGGCAAAGAGACGCCTAGAGCGCCACTGGGTGAAGACCCGGGATGACTCTGATTGGACACTGGCTAGAGCTGCTATTAGGGCCTACCTAGTGGCGATGGGGGTGGTGAGGCGTCAATACTTCACCACCCTTATTGCCTCCGCTGATAATCGCCCTGCCGCTCTGTTCCGGGTAACCAGGTCCCTCCTCGGTAGGGGGAGATCGGTGCCCGGTTGGCAGGGTTCGGCTGAGGACTTTGCTGACCATCTGGTGGAGAAAATCTATCGGATTCGTTCAGGACTGAGTCCCGGCGTGGATGGGGAGGGTCGGGGGGTGCCGGAGCACAGTCTTGCTGTACGATCTGGGATCAGTTTGATCCTGTTGTCCCTGATGAAGTGGACAGGCTCCTTGCAGCTGTACATGCCACTACATGTCCTTTGGACCCCTGTCCCACCTGGTTGGTGAAAGCCTCCAAGGTGGTGACAGGTGGCTGGGTTGGGGCGATAATAAATGCATCCTTACGGGAGGGGGTATTTCCTGCACCATTAAAACATGCTTTGGTGCGCCCCTCCTGAAGAAAATATCCCTTGACCCAGCTGTCCTTAACAATTACAGGCCGGTTTCCAACCTGCCCTTTTTGGGTAAGGTTTTGGAGAAGGTGGTGGCGCGCCAGCTGCAGAGTGTCCTGGAGGAAGCGGATTATCTAGACCCCTTTCAATCAGGATTCAGGCCCGGGTATGGTACGGAGACGGCATTGGTCGCACTAATGGATGATCTCTGGCGGGAGCGGGACGGGGGTTATCCATCCGTCCTTGCTCTTCTTGACCTCTCAGCGGCCTTCGATACCGTCGACCACGGTATCCTTCTGGAACAGCTCAAAGGATTGGGGATCCAGGGTACTGTGTTGTCCTGGTTTTCCTCTTTTCTGGAGGGCCGTACCCAGTCGGTGTGGTTAGAGAGTGAGAGGTCCAGCCCTAGGTCCCTCACGTATGGGTTCCTCAGGGCTCGGTGCTTTCTCCCCTCTTATTTAACATCTACATGAAGCCACTGGGTGAGATCATTCGTTCCCATGGGGTGCAGTACCATCAGTACGCGGATGACACCCAGTTGTATATCTCGGCCCGTGGGGACCCCAGTGATGCTGTTGAAATCCTATCCGGATGCCTGGAGGCCATTGGGGTCTGGATGGGGGCCAATGGGCTTCGGCTGAATCCCAGCAAGACAGAGTGGCTGTGGATAAGGGCCCCCGTGTTATCCAGGGAGTTACCACCTTTGGTACTGGATGGGGCGGTTTTGCCCCAGACAGACCCAGTGCACAACTTGGGGGTCCTTCTGGATTCACGGCTGCTGCTGGAAGAACAAGTGGCGGCTGTGGCCAGGAGGGCTTTTGCCCAACTTCGGGTGATTCACCAATTGCGCACGCTCCTGGACCGGGGCTCCTTGCTTATGGTCACCCATGCTCTGGTTACTTCCCGACTAGATTATTGTAATGCGCTCTACATGGGGCTGCCCTTGACGACCATTCGGAAGCTGCAGCTGGTCCAGAATGCGGCAGCCCGGGTGGTGATGGGATGTGGGCGATATGCCCATGCCTCACCGCTACTTCGGGAGCTGCACTGGTTACCAGTTTGTCTCCGGGTGCAATTCAAGGTGCTGGTTTTGTCCTTTAAAGCCCTATATGGCAGTGGGCCAGGATACCTTAGAGGCCGCATCGTCCCAAGAGTGTTTGCCCGTCCAACCAGAGTGGACCGGAGGGGCTCTCTAATGGTGCCATCAGTTAGGGGTGCACATCTGTCTAGCACCCGAAGGAGGGCCTTCTCCATGGCCACACCAACTCTCTGGAACCTCCTGCCAACAGATCTAAGACTTTAAAGAGAATTGCTGCCCTTCAGGAAAGGATTTAAGACCTGGCTGGCAGGGCAGGTGTGGGGCCCGAATGGGATCACGGTCCCCGCCTGCTGGCTTACATAAAGAATTAAGAACTCTCTCTTCCTTTTTTAGAGTGGGTGGGATGGATGGGTGGGATAAGGTTTTTTTTTAAGTGGGTGGGATATGGGGTTTTTAAAGTGTTTTTTTATATGTTTTTAGAATTTGTTGTAATGCCGCCCTGAGTCGGGTTCTGCCTGAGTGGGCGGCATATATAAATACGACTAAATAAATAAATAAAATAAATAAATGGCCCCCGGCCTGTGCATAATGCTTGCCCGGATGCCTGCCTTCCTCCAGCCTCAGAAGGAGGCAGGATGGAGCTGAGCCAGTATCAGCTCCAAGATCATTTTTTCTAAGCCCCATGCTTTGGTCAGCTTAGCCAATGCATATCAGAGCACTTTCCCCACACATCTGACTGCTTACATGCCAGAATGAAATTAGCAGTTGCCAGCATTGGGATTCAGTGAGGATTTGAGGGAACCTGCAACATGGCCTTTGTAGTTAGAAGATGAAGAATATTCACTAAACTCCTCAGCTCTGTTGACTTTGGCTGTCTCTACACTAATGTCTTTATGAGCAATTTGGAAGCCTTGAGATTCCTCCTCTACTGCAAAGAGTGGGACAAATGACTACATTTGAAAACACACACACACATAAATACACCCCAAGCCTAAAAGTGGAAAATATAAATGAAATATGTAACAGAGAAGCAGTCATCCTGATTTGCTTTCTTTTGTTGTTTTACTTGTAAATGTAGCCAGATTCACCTGGGTTGGAAACTCATTTATTCCTTCCCTCTTGCTCTCTCACTTTTGCTCTCTCTTTACCCTGCACTAATTCTTCCATGCTTGGTATTCACTTAGATTTTATTGTCTTCACCTGCATTTGAAATGTTAGGTTTTTCTACCCCGCAGTGTTTTCTTCCATGTTTTTTATGATTCCTATGGAGAGAAGCATTTAGAGATCATTAAATCATAAGGTAACATGGGCTGAAATCCAGTAGTAGAACTTACACTGCATAAAGGTTATGGGATAGGGAAAGACTTTAATTTCTTTTCTTTTAAAATCACCACGTCTGGGTGAAATCTTCCCACCTGCAGCAATTCTCAGAAATTAAAGACCACTGCCCACATTCAACACCCCCAATGGCTTTCCCATGATGAAAGGGATCCTAAGGACATTTGAGGGGATAATGGAGTCCTGGTGGCACAGTTGTTATACTGCTATCCTGCAGCTAAAACTGTGCTCGTGATCTGAGTTCGATCCTAACAGTGATCAAGGTTGCATCAGCCTTCCATCCTTCATCCTTCCCAGTAAAATAAGTACCCAGCACGCTGGGGGCAAAATGTTAATTACCTTATGAATGGCCCAGAGAGTTCACTAAGTGCTATGGGGTGGTATATAAGTGTAATTGCTATTGATATTACTATTATTTTTTAATTTTGGGGAAAACATGGATGATGACATTATCAGATATATGCAGCATAGGTTTTTTTGTTTTTTGTTTTTACAATAGGCTTCCAGCTCATATATATGAAAGGACTTGATAACATACATTAAACATACTGCTCCTTCTGTCCTCCCTTTCCCTTCTCTAAACTGAGAATGATATGTTTATTGTATTAGTTCAAAAGACCAAGGAAACTAACACACATTTGTTTTTATGTAAATCATGTAGTATGATACTGTGAAAATATTGAACAATATACTAATTCCCATGGAAAAATACTCCTATCAAATTTGTTTTACTCTCTTGCTCTGAATTAAACTTCAGTCTCCAGTCCAGATGGATAGATATAAAGTGATGTGATCACAATACAGCCAAAGGACTATTATGCCAATTGTGACTTCCATTCTTTTTAATCTTCCACCGTCACTGTTGATTTAATCTTCCCTTATTATTTTTCTCCTTCCAAACATCAGACAACAAGAGTTCTCTTTCTCATTCTAGATACATATTTGAAGTTATGAAAGCCAAGTTTTAACCAGCCAGTGTATTTTTGAAGTGAAGTGGCTCCAACAGGACAGAAGAAAAAAATCAATAGACAGCTTCTTGTTGTTGTTCAGTCACATAGTTGAGTCCATGGACTCCATTGACTTCATTGATCACTGCACACCAGGCTCCTCTGTCATCTGCCATCCTCCGTAGTCCACCCAGATCTATGTCCACCATGTCAATGATGTCATCTAGTGATCTGATCCTCTGCCATCCCCTTCTCCTTCCCCCGCTTCTATCTTTCCTAGCATCATGGCCTTTTCCAGTGAGTCCTTTCTTCTCATTTGGTGGCCAAAGTACTTGAGCTTCAGTATTTGTCCTTCCAAGGATCAGTCAGGATTCATTTCATTTAGGATTGACTGATTTTATCTCTTTGCAGTCCAGGGGACTTTCAAGAGTCTTCTTCAGTACCACAGTTCAAAGGCATTTACGATGGCTGTGGGTGCATTTAAGGAGTGTTTTTCACTATGTTTGCTGCTTCCACTACTTCTGGCAGTGGTGGCGGAAGCAAGGGCAGCACATTTTCAGCTGTTTTCACTACTTCCACCACTTCCGGCAGTGGTGGCTTGAGTGAAGGTGACAGGCCACATAAAATGGTGCCACAGGCCAGGTCCAGCCCATGGGTCATAGGTTGTGAACCCCTGGGCTAGGGCAAAAAAACCAAACAACAACAACAACAACCAAGGATCATTGGCAGTAGTTCTGTTGAGATTTTTATCCTGGATATTTTCTGTTAAACAAACCAAAGCTCAATTTTTTAAATGGCAAGTTGTTGAAAAGCGGAGGAAGTTATTGTTGTTGCTGTTTGTTGTCAGGTGGCAAAGCTGCTGAATGCCCATATTGTTGTAATCCATTCTCAGATTTTGTAGTAAAACATCTTTTGAGGACTGAAATACTTCATTCTGGTATGGGAGGTTTATGGGAAATGAGATGACTAACACTACTTGTATCAATCCTGAACATGTTATGGACTTCATAAGTGGCATTTTCAGTAAAGAAGGAAAGTTCAGTGTTTTTTCTGAATATGCCAATATGTTCAAAGTCACAGCTGTTGGTTAGTGATATGCAAAAGACATAGCTCTCAGAGGGAATCTCCATAAATGTGATGATTTTTAGTAGTATAAAACACCAGGTTATGACAGAGGTACATTCCAACAGCCTCCATCATAACCTGAAAAAACTGTAAACTGAAACATCCATAGGGATGCATTAAAAACAGTCTTGAATTGATCGTTGTAAACTGAAAAATATGCATTAAAAATTTGTAATCTGGGATGCATTTCTATAGGATTTGCCATTGTAAACTGAAGTAAACTTAAACCAAGTTGGTTGTAACCCGGGGTTTTACTGCATATACAGTATAAGTGAACATGCAGTACCTAAATTTGTCTACTTCACAAATCTGTATCATTTCCCCATCCTCTACTTCTCTCATGCCAAAATTTGTTCTGAAGATGGTTATTATTTTCATTTAGTCCTGTACTAAGACAGTATTCATTTTTCCTTGCTTGGGCTAAATATTGGTGAGTCTCACACTCACTTCAGTGTCTGAACTCTTCTCTCCTTCCATCAAACTACCAACCATATCTTCTTTCCCCCTCTATCCTGACACTTATTTAGCCCACAGCCAGATTTACTGAATAGTTGATGTATAACAAATCACAGAAAGATGATAAATCTGGGAGGCACAGTGGTTTAGCTGCTGGTGTAATGCAATCGAAAAGGTGAGAGTTTGATCCTGACCTGGGATCAAGGTTGACTCAGCCTTCCATCCTTCCAAGGTCAGCAAAATGAACACCTAGCATGTTGGGGACTAAATGCTAATTAACTGATGAACCACCCAGACAGTGCACTAAGCGCTATGGGGAGAAATATAAGTGTGATTGCTTTGCTTTACAAAGCAAACTAAGCCACAGTTTATTGAACAAATGGTGATAAATCTACATAACCTACACAAATATTTTCAGATACAGTAGCTATGTAGTTTTAGGAACTTTAGTTCTATCTCACTTCCTAGAGATCTCTTTCTTTTCTTCCCATGTTTTTGTCTCTACATGAGCCTTCTTGCTCTTTCTAAGCCTCACTTAAAATTTATCCACCCTGGCACAATAGTCCACTCTTTGGGAATCTGGGAGGCAGGTTTGTCCACAATAAAACATCATGTGCACTTGTATTTGTGTGTTGGAGTAAGTTAATCAGCTGTACTTCAACCCAAACCCATTTTGAACCACTGCCACAGGATTCTCCCATATTGCGTCACATTTTTCTAGTTCCCATCCAGCGCTGGGATAAAAGAGAGAGAAACAGCTGTTAAAGCTGCTTCTTTCCTAAACATCTGGATCTTGCAACAGCTCATTGGCTGTTGCAGTCCTGCCAAATTAAACACTTCCCCTGATTTCCTTAGGTAAGGTAAAGGTAAAGGTCATCCTTGCTCGAAAGCCTGTTGTATCTGTGTTGAGTCCGGCTCTTAAGAAGTATTCTGACCAGCAGGATTGGGTCAAACACAGTGATTTATTATTCAGCTCATAGTACCAGACTGGGGAACATGTACAAGGTTGCCAACTTATATACAGTGGGAATGGCAGTTACACAGGTTGATACATTTTGGCGGGCTTCCGGAGAAAGCGGGAAAATTTGTACTGACGAATCAGCTATTTTGACATACATTTGAAAATGGTGCCTTTGCAAAAGGCATGCGATTCCACCGTAGACTTTATAGCACTCATAGCGGTTATAACAAATAACGCTTGGACACAACAATCTGACTCTAGGGTTCAGTAATCATCTCTGATTAAACCAAAGAGCCAGCACTGTCTACATCTCCAGATGTTTCCATGGACATATAGTAGGCACAGAACGCTGTCACCTTTCCACCAAAGGTAGGCAACTGCTATTAATGTCAAAACAGTAATATCTATGGGGTGGTGGTGGTAAGCATATCTGCCACAGCCTAATCAAGTAGTACATGGCAGAGCAGTATTGCTGATCAGCTGCTCTGCAAGCTACAGCCATGTTGTTGCCAATCAGCTGGCAATTGTAGAAGCTACATGTCACTGATTGGCCTGCCGCAGCCATGTTTTAAAAACAAAAGTTCAATAAATGATTGCTATTTTTATACATTGTGATTCCCTGTCATCTAAGTGATGCATCAAAGCAGCAATAGTGTGTGATTTAAAAACAAAACAAAACACTTCTCTTGACCTTCCAGGGATGATGAAGGGGTGTTCATTTTCCCTGGAATATGAAATAGTGATGGTTTGCCATAGCTTGCAAAGTTTGAGATTCTGAACAAGAAGCTATTCAGAAAATACATCAGCAGTCTAGAGATTAACCACAGAAATTAGTCATCACAACAGGTTAAAAAGTAAACAACCAGAAGTCAACCGCAAACTACAAAATGTACTATCTAAAATATATTGAAGTGTAAAAACCTGATTGTAAATGTCCAGATGTCCAGATGAACAAGAAATGATTGACAAATATTGCAAGAAATCTGTCTGTGAAGGGGAGGGGAGTGGTGGGAGGGGAGTGGCACCTCGCTCCAGATTGGACTTGGAGCAATATTTAATTTGATGATCGTGAACTTAAATAAACAAGCCTTAGTTGGAGAAGAGCTATTTGAAGTTTATTGCTATGATTTATTATTTTAAATATTTTTGTGCCAATGGGAAAATGTTCATTTCCACAATTCCCAGAATATCCCACCAGCATGTTCAATCAAGGTAAAGTTAATATTGGACATCATGTTAGTTAAGATTAGACATCATGTTAGTTAATATTGGCTATCAGTGGTATCCATGCAAAATTCCATGTTTCTATATCTTCTCATTTTGGATATCTTATGAGTAAAAAAGCAAACTTTGACCTTTTTTTTAACCCCCACATGTAACAATTAAATAAGTGAAGGGTCACATCCTTTTTGAATCCCCATTTATATTTTGATCCATATTCCAAAGATATTAAAACAATTTAATTTCCTTATAATAAACTACTGCTGAGATGTTACTGAGAGAATAGGCTGATCAAAAATACTTTCCTAAAAACTATCTTGCATGGTTTATAGCTGATCAAGTTTGAATGTATGTCTTCCACATAGAAATCCAAGATTTTATTCACTGCATCATATTTGTAACACAGTTTTGTGGGAGCATCGGTCTTTATAATAACATAATATGTTGTGATTCTTGTACTGTACTTAGTTTTTCTTGCAACTATTTTTCCATTTAGACCAGACAGGTATATGAGGAAAAGGCACAGATCTTTAAATTACCTATTCTTCAGCAACTTGGTGAGAATTTTGATGTCTTATTTACACCTTACAGTTTGCCTCCTTAAAGTTATTTTTGTATTTCACAATGACTATCTTGTGTTTATATCTGTGAGTTTGAGAAATAGTTTCACAGTGGAACTGGGCAGCAAGGATAACATTCTGGACTTCAGATAGACTACACAAACAATTCTATCCATTTGGATAGAACTGTCTGCATAATCATATTGCAATTCACAATATTGGCATCGTATAAAACTCTGAAATATTTTAACAGATAATATAATATTACCTTTCTCTCTAACCTGATAACAAAAAGGAAAAGTGAGATACCCTTGAGACTTTGGTGTAAAACCATTCTTTTTAGCACACTTCAGATCTGACAGAATTTTCACACTTACTCATCATGATATTTTTGCACATGAAAAATACATTCTCACTTTCTTTATAAATACATCCCTAAACCACTTTCTGAATCTCCCAGCTGACCTCTGCATTTCAGATTATAGCATTAATTTCCCAGTCCGTTGCATATGCCAGAGAACTTGAGATATCGGAGAGGGGTCTTCTGTTGCTTGCAGGGGGTTGGAAGAAACAAAAAGAAACAATATTGTATTCTTTGTTACTGCTCCAAGCCCCAGAAGCATGACAGAAGTAATTTTTTCTTAAACTTTCATGGCTAGAGTGCAGGGAAGAAAATATTTGGCGATGCCCTAGCCAGAAACTGTTACTAAATCCTTGTAAACCTGGTTGGCAAGCAATTAGGTCTGAGGTAAACTACTTCACATTAGTCTGCTGAAAACACAGGTGACTATGGCCAGGCTCCAGGTATAAATTGGTGCTACTATTTTGTGCTCATTAATACTATTTTGTACCCAACTTAAAAAAAACTGCTGTTCTTTACTTCAGGGGCCTTTAGAGAACAACTATTTGTGGGTTCAGGGATGAAATTTTGGAAGTGGCAGCTATGTTAATTTCTGCAAGCATATCAGAGGCTAAATAAAACAAAACAAAACAAGGCAGGAAAATTAGTTGGAAAGTTGGAAAGTGTCAGCAGTAAGAAGCATAAGCAAAGCAATCACACTTATATACTGTCCCGTAGCACTTAGTGCACTCTGTGGGAGGTTCACAAGTTAATTAGCATTTTCCCTCCAACATGTTGGGTACTCATTTGACTTCAGTGGAACTAGGGCTGTCAGAAGAGTGGGGAAGTCTGCTACCTACAGAATCTCTTCACACAATTGGGTGTCCTGAAAAATCAGCTTCATGACAGCATGGAGAGACTTCTGTAGTGTTCAAGTGATACAAGTACAACAGATATGGAAAATAAGAGGAAAATAAAGTGGGAAAGTTACACTGGAAAAGGTAGATTTGTTTAATGTCACTAGTGATTTAAGTAGACTCAGCATGGTTAAGGAAATGAAGTAAACCATTTACCACAGATTTTATACAATGCCAAGAAACTTCAGATTTGGTATCATTGCTCAGATTTACAATACTACATAATTATGGGCACTATTGATTTCTGAATATCGTTGTCTTTCATTTATGAACATTTGTGTGAATCAGCAGAGGTTCTTTCTAAAAACAGAACCTCACAAGGTATTTTGAAAGGATTTGTATCTGGGGGGAAACACTCACATCATACATTTTCCTATATTCAACAACCTTCCACAATTTAATTAGAATTCTGAAACATGAAAATGCCTAGATAATCTATATGTGGGGAAAAGTACCTACCTGCTGTATGTTTCAGTTTTACAGTACAATCTTCTCTTAAGCACATCTGCACTACCATCTACTGGAAAGGTGAGTAACTATGTATTAGCAATCTATGCTATTTTTCATTTTTGCTAAATATATATATGAAGATTTTTAAGATACTTTAGCTTTGGGAATAATTGATTTTCTCTCTCTGAAATGTACCCCTGAGCAAAGCTATTAGCTTTTGATTTACAGCATGAAATTTATGACAAATCGACTACAGCCTTTACAAAACTACTTTTATATTATTTCCTTCTTCCTCTTTTGACCCGATACTCCCTTAGAATCTGCTTCATTTTCATCAAGATGTTTACAGCGATAGCTGATCCTATACTATTGTATATTACATATATATTTACCTGAAAATGAGTTTCATTTGGCTGAGCAGAGTTTACCTCTAAGTATGTTCAGATAGAGCTAGAAATAGAGATATAGGTAGAGATTGAGACAGATACAGCTAGATTTTATTGTGGTTGATAACATTGGTTAAAGCCAAGAGTAATTCAAATTAAGGTAGCAATTTTCAGAATGCCATCATTGGCATTCTGAAGAACCTGCTGATTTTAAAATATTGACATTTGTAGTTCTGATGGTCTTTTTAAAAGTACACTGCTTATTCTTTGTCTTCTCCAGGATGGCGTACAGCTCCAAAGTTGTTCCCCATGTACACAGTAGAAATGTTGCCTCTTTTCAAAGGCAATCACTGCAGATCAGTGATGGCAAACCTTTTAGAAAGGTTCTAAACCTCTGTGGTGTACCTTTTTTTTTTTACCAATAGCAGGTTACTTCAATAAAATATTACCTTGGCCGTTTACAAGATTTTATTTAGTACATATAATATAGCTTAATTTCCATGCACATAAATGTTGCATTGGGTGAATTTCTTCACATTCACTTAAAAATTATCTGTTATACAAGTATGCCGCCTACTCAACAATGCAACTCTGGGCGACTCACAAACAATAGAGCATCCAGTATACATTATACATATAGTATCAGTAAATTTACAATACAGTGAAATACAATACTATAATAATAAATAGCTCACAAAATCATATAAATCACAACATTGTATAAATAATAAATAAATCACATTATAAATCGCAACCATCATAAAACATTAAGAAAAAGAATAAAATCAATAATTTAAAGAAGTCCCACAAATTGACCGCCAGAGAGTCCAAGGCCTAGGCTGGCCAGGGGGCGATGTCCAGCCCCCAGTCCTTAATGACAGTCCCTCACACCAATCCTTCACATCCATCCCAGTGGCCAAGTCCATGGCATAACTGGTACAAACAGGACAGTGGATCAAATATCCCAGTCTGTCTGAAATTCCACCACCTAGGGCCCCTGCCACTGAACCCCTTGTACCCGAATCTTGCTCCATTACCCGCAGCTCACACCAACTCACCACCACTCCACTGTGGCTCAGGCCGATGCTAGGCCTGCCACACCCGATGCTGACCCAGCCGCAGCCGGCAGCAGAGATGGAAGAGCCACTGCTGCTGCTTTTAGCTGCTTGTACCTCCTTTTATTTGATGATTATTTGGTCTTCCTACTTTGCTTGAAGTCTCTTATTATGTGACTTCTTTTGCATTCTCTTAATATAATCAAGTATGTGAACACTGCGTGATTAGAATGCACATTTTTGGAATTATTTTTCTAATGTTTTTGGGGAAATGTTGGGTGACATATGGAGGGTATTAATCATTTCCATTCTTTGGCAAATGCATACAAGAATACCTCTGTCATAAGCAAATGTCAGCAAAACCACATGCACAAGTAGAGTACACCATGTTCATTATTTGTAAAAGAATGAAGCATAGGATTGCTTCTCTCACACTGAGAACCTGTTCAGTCACTATACTCATTAATCCAGTGAGATCTCAAATCTTAATATATTAGAAGAGAATGTTCTTACAGTATTTGAACTGCTCATGAAATGTGGATGACAGCTAAAATTAAAATTTTCTAAAGCTGGAAGTAAATTTTACTGGTATTACTTCTTAGTAAGTATGCATAGGAATCTACCATTCTTGTTTTACTGATGGGTCATTATGATTCATCCTAGCTCAAAAATCTGTCTGCAAGAGTTGCATAAAATGGTTCATAAAAATGTTTACCATACCTTAGTCCCTTACTTAAAAAAAGTTATGTCTTCACATTTGTATTTTTCCCCTTCATTGAAATATTGATAGTCCAAACACTGGGTTACTGACTTGACTACCAGAGAGATACCTGCCAAGTATCCCATTTCCCCCCTATTTTTAACCCTCTTCCCGCCCCCTCCTATTTTATTAATTTCCCCATAATATCCCTTATTTTTTTTAAAAAAAATCCTGACTGGAGCCCTCACAGGCGAAGCTGCAGTATGTTTTTCCTGCCACCAGAGGCCGCTGTGTGGTTTTTCGCTTGTGGAAGGAGAGAAGGTGGTGGGAGCACTGTAGTTTCTCTTTCATTTCCCTGCCACATGGTCATGGAGGCTTCGTTTTTGTTGCTGCTGGTCGCAGCCACCATGGGACGGGAGTCTACTCTAGGTGAGCGATACTTCATATATACAGGGGGAAATCAGTTCTTGGTCTGGGGTAGAGACTTCTCTCTCACTCTCACGGTTTATTGAGCAGTTTCTGCCCTGCTTCCTGGAGGATTTCGTTTCTTTTCTAGAGTTAATGTGGCGGGGGGGGATGTTGCTTGATCACTCTAAGAGAGAGAGAGAGAGAGAGAGAGAGAGAGAGAGAGTGCACCCCAACTTCTAACAAACAATCTGGAGGGAGATTAACTCCTCAGCTGCTGGGAGGCTTGGAAACGAGAGGTTGCTTTTTATTTACTAATCCCCTTCCTTATGCTGGATCCGACATGCTCAGGTGTTGGTGCTTCAATTGGTTGCAGAGAGGAACAAATAGATTGGTTAATTTGGGGGAATTAATCCCTTGCTCCTCCACACTAATGGGTGTGTGTGTCTAGCCATGTGCAGGGCTAGTTCATTAAAGCCAAACTGCTTACAAGCAGTTGGTAACCCTAAGGGGCTGGTTTACTATTCTGCATTTTCTTTGCTTCCCAGGAAATAATAATAATTAAAAATGAGGAAACAAGAAAGAAAACAAAACAAAAGTCCCCCAAGAAGATGGGGAAAGGGTTCTTTGGCCCACACAGCTTTGTGCCCATTGCATCTACAATACCATCTAGCCCTTATTTTTGGCCACCCCCTTCTTTTGTCCTCCACCTTTCCCAGCATCAAGGCCTTCTCAAGTGAATCCTCTCTTCTCATTTGATATCCAAAGTACTTTAGCTTCATCTTTACTATTTGACCTTTAATGAGCAGTCATGGTTGATTTTTTCTAGGATCAACCTTTTTCTAACACCACATTTCAAAGGCATCTATTTTTCTGCGCTCAGCTTTCCTAATGCTCCAGCTCTCACACCCATACATTACCACCAGGAATACCACTGCTTTGACTATGTAATTTTTTGTTTGCAAGGTGATGCCTCTACTTTTAACTACGTTCCCCAGGTTTCTCATAGCTTGTTTCCCAAGCATCAGTCGCCTTTTTATTCCATGGCTGCAATCTCCATCTGCAGTGATCTTCGATCCTAAGAAAGTAAAATCTGCCAGTCGTATCCAACTCTAGGGTGCAGTGCTCATTTCCATGTACAGCCAAAGAGCCAGTGCTGTCTGTGTTTGCAGACATTTTCATGGCCATGTGGCAGGCATGACTAGAGCCCAGCAAGTCACATGGCTATATTTGGCCATGCCCACAGATTTGGCCACACCCACAGAGGGGTGTGGCCAAAATTTCCCTTATTTTCAAATCCAAAACTTGACAGGTATGACCAGAGAGGCCATTGGTTTTCCCAGTCAGCAAAGTTTACATATGATTTTCCGTAGTACAATTTTAGAACTGCAGAACTAGAAAGTACCCTATGGATCACTGAGTCCAAACCCTGCCAAGGAGCCACAGTGGGGAATCAAAAGTACAAACTCTGGATATGCAGGCAGATACCTAAACCACTGAGCTCTGAACTATCCAGAAGTTCAAGACCTGTGCTATATGACAAAAAAGAGCTCTCATCATCTGTTCCAGATCCTGCCAACCTAGCAGTTCGAAAGCAAGACATTGCAAGTAGATAAATAGGGACCACTTTGGTGGGAAGGTAACAGCGTTCCATGTGCCCAGGTGTCTAGTCATGCCTGCCACATGACCACAGAAATGTTTGCAGAAGCCGACAGCACTGGTTCTTCGACTTTGAAACAGAGATGAGCACTGAAACCTAGAGTCAGATATGACTGGCTTTCGGGCAAGGGAAACATTTACCTTTACTAAATAAGGTACCACTTCACCAGGAAAGGTAACAGTGTTCTGTGTGCTTTGGTATCTATTTATACTTGCCACGGGACCATGGAAATGTCTGTAGACACCACTCTTTGGCTGAACATGGAGACGATCACTGCCCTTTAGAGTTGGACATGACAGGCTTTTCTGCAAGGGAGACCTTCTCTTTACTACAGCTGAATGAACATACAGTGTGGTAATTGCATGGCCATTGTCTGATCTTCTGCCCCTTTAAAATAAACTTGTATTATTCTTATCTCTTTTCAATTAGTGACATAATCACATCTGTCTTTGAAAGGAACAATTTGTGATAAGGAGCTAGCTTTCAAATCTCAAATTTTATTTTCCACAGAAAATCTGATTTTGCTTCTCAGCTAGTTATTAATGCTACTCTAACCAGGAAAAAATTGTAAACATTACTTTGGACTACAATTCCGAAACTCCAGCCCAAATGTTTGCCTTTCAACCCATGGAACTTGATGGGGTTGAGAAAAAGATATGGAGGGAAAGGGAGCAGCTAGCAAGCTTTCTCTTCTTTTAATTCCAATTGTTAAAGAAAAATACATTTGCAAGGGTGTTAGGGGATGTAAGTCTTCGCCTCACACCCTAACTGGTTGCAAGGCATATTGTGTCTGTGATGCCTTTAAAACCCTACTGCAGGGGCACACAGGTGCTGGGACTTTTCCCTGATGTGCTCCATGAGCCAGTGTATTTAGGTTAGAGCAGGATTGCAGACTTCTAGCTACAATGCTTAACTTCCTCTGCTGACAGTCTGGACAAAGATTCCTGTGTCTTCCAGAACCTGCTACGATGACTGCTTCTTTGCACTGATCCTCATGATGGCTTTTGCCTGATATGCCATCTGTGCTTGCTGGACAAAGAAGGACTACTTTGGGAAAGCCTCCACCAGGATGACAGAAGCTGTAGAACTCTTTAGCTTTGCAGGCGCACCCCCCAAAGAAAGACTCAGACACCGGTATTGGATTAAAGGCATCGGGCCACTTTTATTGAAAAATGCCCTAGTCCGAATTATCACTTTCAATTGGTGTATCATCCAATTCTAATTCTTTAAGGCAAGCAGGCCACAGTAACACTGGTAAGGTTCCTCCCAAAATACCAATGGAAATTGGCTACATGTATCTATTTATATCAATTTGTTTGTTGACACAAACAAATTGTTGACCGGAGTCAATATACTATCTACTGATCCCACCCTATGACGTGTATCCGTTCAATATCAAAATGATGCAGGCTGTGAAGCTCCTGCCATCACCCCTTGCATGGTTCGCCCTTGACTGGCCAATCCTATTTCCCCTGTACCTATCTATGTGTTGGCCAGTCAATTGTGAACCTGCCGGATACCTATGGGTCATAAATCTTTACCTTACCAGTGCTACCAGCCACACGGGGAGGCATCCATGATGACTCACCGCCCACCGCCCCCCAGACCGTCAGCTCTGTCACCAGGCCTGCTTGCACATCCTCCTGAAAGAGTTTCATACCTCTGGTCGACAGATGGACCCCATCTCCTGCATATAGACCAGAATCCTGCAAGCCCATCCTAGGATGTTGAATGGCTGTTCCAAAGACATTGTCAAAAAGGAACCGGGTGACAGCCCTGTTCACTGACTGTCGAGCGCGGTCCAAACCACAGAGGTCAATGCCTCCCCTGTAACAATGTCTCGGCACGATGTCAGACCATAGCAGCTGCGTGTACGGCCAGAAGTGATGTAAAAAAGGCCAGGTCACTGCACACCGACATTTTTAAAGAGAAGCCAGTGATCTGTGCGAGATCATTGCCACCGAGGGGCAGAATCAGGACATCAGACGGTCCAGCATCCCTGATGGACATCAGGAATGACAACAGTTCCCGCCATCTCATGCCGTGCTTACCGTACCATTGCATACGTGCGGCTGCATGTAGCCCGAGATGGGGTCCCCAGTCTGTTGCCGCAGCATACTGCGCTGCCCAGTGCACAAAACTGTGGCCCACCAGCCATACTGCCACTGGTGTGCGTGAACACACAGGGTCTGTAAAAGAAGGAAAAGGGAGTAAGGACATAACTGGCACTCATGCAGTGAGGGGGGCGTACATATAAAGAAGAGCGCGCGGACTCCCACCTGCCCATGCAACGTATATCAGCATCAGAGTACCCAAACGCAGCCGCAGTTGAAGCAGCGCCTATCCTAAATGAATGAGCCCCATGGAGGCTGACACTGTGAAGTGACATACCGGTCACCTTCCAAAACTGGAATTTGGTAAGGGGAGACCCATCCTGGTGGCAGAAAACAGGCCAGGGTGCGTGCCACACACTGCCAAAGACTCATGTAGGGCACCAACCGGACAGATGTCAGCAATCGTATACCATAGCAGTCTGACACCACTGCCTACTCCATGCTGATCGGCCTTTGAGGAACGAATCCTCAACTGAGCCCACTCCTGGTTGATAGACACATCGTAGAGTTCCAGTGCCCTACGAGACACGTTCCCCTTTGACAATGGGACCAACTCGCTGATTCGGAGAGCTCCAAAGAAAGCTACGGTGGTAGCTGCATAAAAAAGAGCCTCCTCATACCTATCGTAACACAGTCTATGCCAACCTCATGCAAGGTGGGTCACAACACCTGGTGAAACAGGGTGACGTGTGTCCGGGCCACACTTCGGGCAACTGCCTTTGCCCACAAAAGTTCCTAAACTGTAGGAGTGCATGTAGATATGCCTTACGCATGCTAGGTGCCAAAGACATGCCGATCGCCCGGTTCACTTCTCCTCGCCAAATGTCCAGATCTTGGCCAGGAGTGGAGAGGGCAGTTCCTCTGCGTCTGGCACCAAAGCACGGAACCGGGGGATCTGCAGGTGGGATAAAGCATCAGCAATATCATTATCAATGCCTGGCACATGTCTGGCCCTGAAAAGCATATTAAGGCATAAGGATCTCAAGACAAATTGGCGAACTAAGGCCACAACTCTGGGGGATTTGGATGTCTGGGCGTTGACAATGTGCACCACTGCAGCATTGTCACACCGAAAGTGAACCACTGAATTAGCCCACCTATCCCCCCAGAGCAGCAGGGCCCCTAAGATGGGGAAAAACTCCAGGAAAGTAAGATCGCGTAAACTATCCATGACTTGCCATGTCCGAGGCCATTGACCATAGGACCACCTTCCTTCAAAGTACATCCCATAACCCAGGGAGCCGGAGGCATCCGACTGTACTTGGAAATGTGGGCTGAGCATAAGCTCCGACCTCCAGAAGGAGATTCCATTAAAATCCTGTAGGAATGTGACCCAGACCGTAAGATCCGCCCGTAAACCTCTGGTCAGCCGAACCCTGTGGTGGCATTTTAAAAGGCCTGCCATGGCATCACACAGATGCCTGGCAAAGGCCCTACCTGGTGTTACTACCCTACAGGCAAAGTTGAGGTGGTCGTGAAGCACCTGCAACTCTTGGAGAGACACCTTACGCCTGGCAAGCATTGCCAGAATTGCATCAGGGATCCGCGTCACCTTTTCCATGGGCAACCTGGATGTCTGGGCAATGGTGTCAATCTCGATACCTAAAAATGTGAGAGTAGTCCCTCAGTCTTTCCAGGTGGGAGGGGAACACCCAGTTCCCGCATAAGCGCTTGAAAAGTGGCAAGGAGATGAGCGCACATGTCCGTGCCCTGTTCCCCTCTGAACAAAAAGTCATCGAGGTAGTGCACTACAGACCGGGACCCTGATCTACGAACAAAAGCCCAGTGAAGGAAGGTGCTAAATCGTTCGAAAACCGAAAATGAAATAGAACAGCCAAAAGGCATGGCCTTATCTACATAAAACCTGCCCCGAAAATAGAAACCTAACAGCTCAAAGGCGTCCGGGTGCACTGGCAGCAATCGGAATGCCGATTTGATATCACACTTTGGCAGTAGTGGGCCAAACGAGCGTACCATCTGCAAGGCCTGGTCAAAAGACATATACCTGACCGAGCAAAGGTCATCAGGCATTGCATCATTGACTGAAGAGCCCGCAGGGTAAGAAAGGTGGTAAATTAACCGAAATTCACCCGGGGACTTCTTAGGGACTAAACCCAAAGGCGACACCTTCAAGTTCAGGAATGGTGGGTCAGCAAATGGCCCAGCCACCCTGAGTGCGGTGACGTCCTTAGCTATAGATTGGGCGGCAATATCCTCATTACCCCTGAGAGAAAGTAAGTTTGGGGCGTCCTTCAGCCCGTGTACCCCCTGAAATGGTATGTGGAAGCCAAATTGAAAACCCTCAAGTAGGTACTTCGCATCATCCCGTCTAGGATAAGCGGCAAGCCAATGTTCCAGCACCTGGACATTAATTGGGGAGGGGGCCTTTCTGATGGGTAGCACCATCAGAGGGAGCTCTGACCGCCCCCTGCCCACCCCTTTCTCTGCCCCATGACCCACCAGCTCGCGGGAACGCGGAGGCGGCGTGAGGGCCAGAACAAGAGGGGCACTCTTGCTGGAAGCGACACTGATGCTTGTTGCACACTCTGCTGGCAGAGAAACTCCAACACAGCAGGCGGGCTGGAACCCCCTGCCCCGCCATCTGGCGGGGAACCTGTGTAGCAGACGCCCGCTGCACGGCGTGGCCACAATGCTACCGGTCACCAGGCGCCAGCCGCGTGGGGGTCATGTACAAGAGCCACAATTGCTGGCAAGGCTCATCCCACCTCATCTCAGGATGGAGGGCCACTCTCATCCTAAACTCCTCGTCATAGGCCAACCATGACGGGCCAGGGAAATCCACCACCGCCCGGTAAATATTATCCAGGTATTGTACCATCGGAATGGCCAAGTCAGGGCGGGCCCTCAGGTATACCGCCATATAAATGAGATAGGCCGGTAACCAATTGGCCCAGGTGCGTGGTGGCTTACGACGACGGGACAACTCCTTGTCCCTATCGTCCTGCCCTTCCTTCTCTTCCTTGGTGGGCTCATGGTTTAGGAGGGAGAAAATGTCCACATATTCCCCCTCCAAATCTTCTCCCTCGTGGCCTGGGAGAGATGGTCACCCGGGGGCAAGGAATAACTGGCCGTCGGCAGGGCCGCAGTTGGCACAGATTGAATCGAGGGTGTGCACAGTGGGCCTTGAACAACCCCGGAAACATTAGGCATACCCATTGGGATGGTCACCCCTGTCATAACCGGGGGGTAATTGGGGAACCAAGAGTTAATGGGACAGTGCGGATACAACTGTCCTCCCATAGTAACCTGTCGTGGCCATGGCCACTGTACCCCCCCCAAGTGTTGCTAGGTAGTGTCACTGGTGTACTCAATTGACCAGGATACTCAACCGGTACACCCCCGTGGGCTGCCCCCACTGGGGGTTCCGGCCCATGGCAGGCGTCGGAGCTCGTGATGGAGATTGAGCTCTGCGTGCCGCTGAACCCCTGCCATGCAGGACTGGTCCCTGGCAGCAAGCCCTGTTGCGACAATCTGGCGGGGAGCTGTGAGGCGCCAGCTTGGGCTGGCCTGATGGCCTCAAGCAGCTCGACCCTGGTAGCAGCCCACTGGACAGTGGTGGTCGACATGTGGGCCGGAATTGCAGGATGTGCAAACCCACCTTCGGAAGGTGGCGGGGCAATGCCCATTGATGCCTCCAGCACCGAAATGCATGCAAGGAGGGCATCAACAGCCTCAGACCCACCTGGATAAGGTGGGCCGGGAGGGTCGGATGGCCCACTGGGCAATTGCGGCAAGACAAGCCCAAATGAGGATCCCGGGCCCGAATAGAGCCATGACAAATAATCTGGCCCATGTGGGGCCGTGAGAATGTTGGGGCAGAAACCCGCAACAGGCCCAAGTGGGCCGCCCTGTCCAGAACTGGGCAAAGACCCTACAGGGGTAGGGACCCCAGAGGGGCCGGCCTGTGCCGCCCCTGCCTGAACCCCGCACTGGGCGGGTAGGCAGAAGCCTGTCCACCCGCATTGGTGGTAGTGGCTAAACCTGCCCTACCACCCGGTTGCGGGAGCGCCGCCCGAGCCCTCCAGCCCGGGGGCGGCCACCTAGATGTGGGGTGGGTGGGCAGAGCTCTCCCCCTCGGCCGCAGCTTGGCAGCCATCACCTTTCGCTTGGGAGCCATGTCTCCCAAGCAGAATAAGAAGAAGTAAAGGGGCAAAATTCCCTTTCAAAAGAGAGCGAAGCCGGGGAGAAAGCGGCAGAGCGAACTTCTCCGCTCCGTCGCTTCCAAAATGGCAGCCAAGCTGCCTTGTGGCCACCCCTTTTAAAGAGGGTGGCCATGCCCCCTAACTCACCCGGATGTCTGAGTCTGGGTGGGGGGGCGCAAAGAGCGTGGCGGCCATTTTGGCGCCGCGCTTGCATTGTCTGTAATTACAGCTTGCATTTACCCTGCTGGACTGGACTGCTACTGAACTGTATGGACTTGTATATACCACAACTGAACTGTCTCAGTGAGGTCAACTGAGCAGCCCAAGAGAGTATATCTGTTTTGCGTTACATTTGTTGCACTGTATATACTTGCACCTTTTACTTCCTGAGTAAACCTACTTTGAGTTTTCTTCTGCACAAAGATCTGTCTGCCTGTTTTTCTCACAAGGGACCACCTTGCCAGGTGCAAACCTCTTGCTGGCCACTTTACATCAATAAAGGGTTTAGTTGAACTCACTGACTGAGAGGTCGGAATTTTGATTCCTGAATGCTGCATGATGGAGCGAGCTCCTGTCTCTGCCCAGCTCCTGCCAAAATAGCAGTTCAAAAACAAGAAATTGCAAGTAGATAAATAGCGAGCACTTTGGTACATTCCGTGCACTTCAGGGTTGGGGCATACCTGCCACATGTCCACACAAATGTCTGTAGATACAGACAGCCCTGGCTCTTTGGCTATAAACAGAGATGAGCACTGAACCCTAGAGTCAGATATGACTGGGTTTTGAGCAAGGGCAACCTTTACCTATTTGGAATTACCTAGCTGTTCTGAAAAGTGCATTAGGGACTTCATAAAGACCAGATCATCACAAGGTAATACAGGGCCTGCACATGAACAACAGGGAAATGAACCTCTCAGCTTTTTCCTCTTCCATGAAATCGGTGTGTGTGTGTATGTGTGTGGGGGGAGCACATCTCCCCCCCTGCTGCAACATTTTTCTGTGTGGTCTCACCCAAAGAATTCATACAGGAAATCTTATGGGATTTATTTCATGTTTCATGGGCTTTCCCTTCATGATTCTTCTTCTTCCATGTCTAAGCCAGACGTGAACCTGCCAAAATGAAGCCACCTTTTGGTGAGTTCATTCTGTAGTTCCCTTCACCTGACCTAGTATGATAAAGATTAGCCGGCAACACAAAGTTGCTGTTACCAGGGTAAGCCCGATTGCTGTTCAAAAAACCACATTGCAGGTGTACCCACCCAAATAAAGACTCAGACACTAGTATTGGATTAAAGGCATTGGGCCACTTTTATTGAATAATGCCCTAGTCCGAATTATCACTTTCAATTGGTGTATCATCCAATTGTAATTCTTTAAGGCAAGCAGGCCGCAGTAGCAGTAGCACTGGAAAGGTTCCTCCCAAAATGCCAATGGAAATTGGATACATGTATCTATTTATATCAATTTGTTTGTTTACACAAACAAATTGTTGACCGAAGTCAATATACTATCTACTGACCCCACCCTATGACGTGTATCCGTTCAAATATCAAGGTGGTGCAGGCTGTGAAGCTCCTAACATCACCCCTTTCATGGTTCGCCCTTGACCAGCCAATCCTGTTTCCCCTGTACCTATCTAGGTGTTGGTCAGTCAATTGCAAACCTGCCGGATACCTATGGGTCATAAATCTTTACCTTACCAGTGCTACCGGCCAAAAGTGACCAAGGTCATCTTACCCCGTATCTCAGACACTAGCGACAGTGTGAGATGGGCGAAAAAGCCAAGAACCAAAGAGCCAATTGCAAGTTCAAGCAAAAATTCCCACCCGGCCCCGAAGCGACCAGAAAATCACACTGTCCACTAGGGAGGGGGAGGAGGGAAAAACTTCTCCGCTCTGTCGCTTCTCGTAAAATGGCAGCATGGCTGCCTCGTGGCCACCCCTTTTATAGAGGGGCGGCCACGCCCCCTAACTAGCCCAGATGTCTGTGTCCGGGTGGGGCCCCCCGCAAAGAGTGTGGCAGCCATTTTGGCACCACACTTGCATTGCAGGCACACCCACCCAAATAAAGACTCAGACACCGGTATTGGATTAAAGGCATTGGGCCACTTTTATTGAATAATGCCCTAGTCCAAATTATCACTTTCAATTGGCGTATCATCCAATTGTAATTCTTTAAGGCAAGAAGGCCGCAGTAGCACTGGTAAGGTTCCACCCAAAATGCCAATGGAAATTGGCTACATGTATCAATTTGTATCAATTTGTTTGTTGACACAAACAAATTGTTGACTGAACTCAATATACTATCTACTGACCCCACCATATGACGTGTATCCGTTCAAATATCAAGGTGATGCAGGCTGTGAAGCTCCTGACATCACCCCTTTCATGGTTCACCCTTGACCGGCCAATCCTGTTTCCCCTGTACCTATCTACGTGTTGGCCAGTCAATTGCGAACCTGCCGGATACCTATGGGTCATAAATCTTTACCTTACCAGTGCTACCCGCCACACGGGGAGGCGTCCATGATGACTCACACACCCCCCCCCGACCATCAGCTCGGTCGCCAGGCCCGCTTGCGCATCCCCCAGAAAGAGGTTCATAGCCGACAGGTGGACCCCATCTCCTGCATACAGGTCAAAATCCTGAAACCCTATCCCCAGATGTCGAATGGCTGTCCCCAAGCCATTCTCGACAAGGAACCGGGCAACAGCCCTGTTCACTGACCGCCGGGCACGGTCAAAACCACGGAGATTCATGCCTCCTCTATAACACTGTCTCGGCACAATGTCAGACCATAGCAACCATGTGTACGGCCATTAATGATGTAAAAACACCAAGTCACTGCACACCAACATTTTTAAGGAAAGGCCAGTGATCTGTGCTAGATCATTGCTGCCGAGGTGCAGAATCAGAACATCACGCGGTCCAGCATCCCTGATGGACATCAGGAATGGCAACAGTTCCCGCCACCTCATGCCGTGCACACCATACCACCGCATACATGTGGATGCACGCAGCCCGAGATGGGGTCCCCACTCCGTCGATGCAGCATACTGTGCCACCCAGTGCACATAACTGTGGCCCACCAGCCACACTGCCACCGGTGTGCGTAGACACACAGGGTCTGTAAAAGAAGGAGAAGGAATTAAGGACATAACTGGTATCATACAGTGAGGGGACGTACATATAAGGAAAAACGCGCGGACCCACACCTGCCCATTCGACATATATCAGCCTCAGAGTACCTGAACGCAGCCTCAGTTGAAGCAGCACCTATCCTGAATGAATGGGTTCCATAACGAGCCCCAGCGAGGCCGACACTGTGAAGTGCCATACCGGTCACCCTCCAGAACTGAAATTTGGTAAGGGGAGACCCATCCTGGTGGCAGAACAACGGGCCAGGGCACGTACCACGCACTGCCAAAAATCCATGTAGGACACCAACCGGACAGATGTCAGCAAATGTACATCGTAGCAGGCTAACACCACTGCCTACTCCATGCTGATTGGCCTTTGAGGAACGAATTCTCAACTGAGCCCACTCCTGGTTGATAGACACATCGTCGAGTTCCAGTGCCCTATGAGACACGTCCCCCTTTGACAATGGGACCAGCTCGCTGATTCGGAGAGCTCCAAAGAAAGCTACAGTGGTAGCTGCATGAAAAAGAGACTCCTCATACCTATTGTAACACAGTCTATGCCAACCTCGTGCAAGGTGGGTCAGAACACCTGGTGAAACAGGGTGACGTGTGTCTGGGCGGCAGCCACGTTCACGTGTCCACCCTTCCAATACGTGGCGTATGCGGACATCATTCACACAGTCATAAATGCCAAGGCAGAAAGCCTAGTGGCGATAGTGTGTGGGGCCAACCCCTGATCATGAAGGTGTACCATATACTGTAAAATCTGGTCGACCGGTATCGGCCACATTTCAGGCAACTGCCTTTGCCTACAAAAGGTCCTAAATTGGAGGAGTTTATGTTGATACGCCTTATGCGTGTGAGGTGCCAAAGACATGCCGATCACCCGGTTCACCTCTCCTCACCAAATGTCCAAATCTTGGCCGGGAGTGGAGAGGGAAGTTCCTCTGTGTCTGGAGCCAAGGCACGGAACCAGGAGATCTGCAGGCAGGATAAAGCAGCAGCAATATCGTGATTAATGCCTGGCACATGTCTGGCCCTGAAGAGAACATTAAGGCGCTAGGACCTAAGAACAAATTGGCGAACTAAGGCCCTGACTCTGGGGGATTTAGATGTTTGGGCGTTGACAATGTGAACCACCGCAGCATTGTCACACCAAAAGTGAACCACCGAATTAGCCCACCTGTCCCCCCAGAGCAAAAAATTGGAAAAAAACTCCAGGGACATAAGATCGCATCAGCGATCCGTGCCCTGCCATGTCTGAGGCCATTGACCATAGGCCCTCTGTCCTTCAAAATAAATCCCATAGCCCAGGGAGCCGGAGGCATCCGACTGTACTTGGAAATGGGGGCTGACCATAAGCTCAGATCTGCAAAAGGAGACACCATTAAAGTCCTGTAGGAACGTGAACCAAACCGCAAGGTCTGCTCGTAAACCCTTAGTCAGCCGTACCCTGTGGTGTCGTTTAGAAAGGCCCACCATAGCGTCACACAGACACCTGGCAAAGGCTCTGCCTGGTGTCACTACCCTACAGGCAAAGTTTAGGTGGCCGTGAAGCACCTGCAACTCACGGAGAGACACCTTACACTTTTCCATAGGCAACCTGGATGTCTGAGCGACGGTGTCGATTTCAATACCTAAAAAGGTAAGGGTGGTGGCTGGGCCCTCTGTCTTTTCAGGTGCTAGGGGGACACCCAGTTCCCGCATAAGCACCTGAAACATGGTGAGCAGGCGTGCACACGTGCCCGAGTCATGTCCACCCCCGAACAAAAAATCGTCAAGGTAGTGGGCTACAGACCGGGACCCCGACATACAAACAAAAGCCCAGTGGAGGAAGGTGCTAAATCGTTCGAAGGCCGAACAGGAAATTGAACAGCCAAAAGGCCTTGTCCACATAAAACTTACCCTGAAAACAAAAACCTAACAGCTCAAATTCATCCGGGTGCACTGGTAACAATTGGAATGCCGATTTGATATCACTCTTTGCCAATAGCGCCCCGGGACCACACAAGCGTACCATCTGTAAGGCCTGGTCAAAGGACGTATACCTGACAGAGCAAAGGTCGTCCGGTACACTGTCATTGACCGAGGAACCCGCAGGGTAAGAAAGGTGGTGAATTAGACGGAATTCACCCGGGGACTTCTTAGGGACTAAACCTAGAGGGGATACCTTCAAGTTAGGATATGGGGGATCGTCAAATGGCCCCGTCACCCTCTGTGCCTTAACCTCTCTGGCTATCTGCTCCGCAGCAATGTCCTCATTACCCCTGAGAGACAGTAGGTTCGGGGTGTCCTGAGGCTCATGAACACCTTTAAAGGGTATTCGGAAGCCAAACTGGAAGCCCTCAAGCAGGTATATCGCATCATCCTGTCTAGGATAAGCGTGCAGCCATCGTTCGAGCACCAGGACATTAATCGGGGAGGGGGCCTTTTGAATGGGTAGCACCGTCAGAGGTAGCTCTGGCCGCCCCTGAAAACCCCTTCCTCTGCCTCGTGACCCACCAGCACACGGGCACACGGAGGCAGCATGAGGGCTGGAACAAGAAGGGCACTCGTGCCTAAATCTACACTGGCGCTTGTTGCATACTCCATTGGCGGAGAAACTCCAACACAGCAGGCGGGCTGGAACCCCCCACCCCGCTGGCTGGCGGTGTTTCTGTGTAGTAGCAGCCCGCTGTATGGCATGGCCACAGTGGTACCGGTCACCAGGCGCTGGCCACGTGGGGGTCATATACAGCAGCCACAACTGCTGGCAGGACTCGTCCCACCTCATCTCAGGGTGAAGGGCTGCCCTCATCCTAAATTCTTCATCATAGGCCAATCATGACGGGCCAGGGAAATCAACCATGGCCCGGTAAATATTGTCCAGGTACTGGACCATTGGGATGGCCAAATCAGGACGGGCCCTTAGATATACTGCCATATAAATCAGATAGGCCGGTAACCAATTGGCCCAAGTGTGAGGTGGCTTACTACGATGGGACAACTCCTTGTCCCTGTCGTCCTGCCCCTCCCTCTCCTCCTTAGTGGGTTCATGGTTCAGGAGGGTGAAAATGTCAATGTATTCCCCACGCCATATCTTCTCCCTAGTAGCCTGGGATAAATGGTCACCCACGGGTAGGGAGTAACCGGCCGTCGGCAGGGCCGCCGTTGGCACGGATTGAAGTGGGGGTACCCGTAATGGGCCGTGTAGGACCCCTGAGAAGTTAGGCGTACTCATAGGGGTGGTCACCCCTGCAATAACCGGGGAAAATTTGGCACCCAGGAAATAACAGGATAGTGTGGATTAAACTGCCCTCCCACAGTAACTTGTTGCGGCCATGGCCACTGTACCCCCCCTGCATTATTAGCTAGTGTCACCAGTGTACTGACTTGACCAGGAAACCCACTCGGTGCACCCCCATGGGCCGCCCCCACTGGGGGTTCCGGCCTGCGATGGGCGTCGGAGCTCTCGATGGCTATCGAGCTCTGTGTCCCGCTGCGTCCCTGCCAAGCAGGACCGGTCCCCGGTGGAAAGTCTTGTTGTAATGGCCTGATGGGGAGCTGCGAGGCGCCGGCCTACGCTGGCCTGATGGCCTCCAGCAGCTCAACCCTGTTGGTGGCCCGCTGCGTGGCCGTGGCCGGCATGTGGGCCGGAACTGAAGAGCTGGCAAGCCCATCATCCGAAGGTGGTGGGGCAATGCCCATTGATTTCTCGAGTGCCGATATGCGGGCAAGGAGAGCATCCACAGCGTCTGACCCACCAGGATAAGGTGGGCCGGACTGGCCGGACGGCCCACAGCGTAATTGATGAGTGGGCAGAGGCAATTACTGGCCAGAATAGGGCCATGCCCAATAATCCGGCCCATGAGTGGCCGGTAGAACGGTGTGGCACAATCCCGCACCCGAGTGGGCTGCTATGCCCCAAGCCGGGCAAAGGCACAACAGGGGTAGAAACCCCAGGGGATCAGGCCTGTGCAGCCCCCGCCTGAGTCCTCCGACTTGGCAGGTAGGCCAAGGCCTGGTCACCCTCATTGGTGGCAGTGGGTATTTTGACCCCGCCACACCCCTGTGGGGCGGCCACCCGAGCCCTCCGGCCCGGTGGTAGCCCCAAGGACCTCCCCCTAGGTCACGGCTTGGGGCCGCCTGGGTCTTGCGCTTGGGTGCCATAGCCACCCAAGCAGGCGCTGATCGGAGGAGAGATATCCTCCGATCAAATTCCAAGAAAAAAGAGCAAACCGGGGAGCAGCGTTGGAGCAAACTTCTCCGCTCCGTTGCTTCTCGTAAAATGGCAGCAAGGCCGCCTCATGGCCACCCCTTTTATAGATGTCTGCATCCGGGTGGGGGTCCCGCAAAGAGCGCAGCGGCCATTTTGGCGCTGCGCTTGCATTCTTCAAGGAGGCTCTTTTTATGTACCCCTTCTCCATTATAAAATACCATTGGATGAGACAGCATCATTCTTCTGCAAGTAATTTTGCTCTCTTGTGACATTTAGTCTCCTATAGTCACTAGGCAAAAATGTAATTTTATGTACTATATCAGTATTCTGGGGAGCTAGATACACGTTGGTAGAATCACCAACTCTATTCACATGGTTCTAAAATTAATACTGGAAGTATGTATCTTCTATTAATCTGAGCTCTTGTCAATACCATGAAACAATTATAAATTAAGAGAATTTTAATTATCTTAAAATGCACAAAGAATCAAAACCATTAATGCATCACTTTTAGTGACAGGTGCATATCTAACATCCTACAAGAAAGAAAACCTTTTCTCAACACCCAGAAGCTTGCAAACTAGCTACTGTATCTCCAAAGCAAATTCCTGTGTTTCAGGAATTCTGGTAGGATTACAAAGTTTATTCCTAGCAAACATATTGTCATGTTATGTCTAGTAAGAATATATATTTTAAGCAACACCACTAACCACTTCATTTAATTCAAATTGATTCTAAACATTCAATATAAATTTCAGTGTTCATTTTAATCTCTTTTTGTTACATTCTTTTTCTGCAAAGTGTCTTGTTTACATGATTCAAATCACTGGATTCAAAGGGAAAGGATCTCCTACTTCTAACAAGTGACTATGTTTTCTTCCTTAATTTTCTGACTTCTCAGGAGGTACTATGATGTCAGAAGAGTTTTTAAAGGGATAGTTATATTTCTTCTTGAGGGACTGTGGTGGCTTAGTTGTTAAGATGCTGAACTTGATGACTAGAAGGTCAGCAGGTCAATAGTTTGAGACCGGAGTGCTGGATGATGGAATGAGCTCCTATCTCTCTCTCAGCTTCTGCCAACCTAGTGGTTCGAAAGCAAGAAATTGCAAGTAGATAAATAGGTGCCACCTCGGTGGGAATATAAACAGTGTTCCATGCACTCTGGTATCCAGTCATACCTGCCACATTTCCACAGAAACATCTGCAGACACAGAAAGTGCTGGCTCTTTGGCTATAAAGCAATGATGGCAAACCTTTTAGAGACCAGTGCCCAAACTGCAACCTTAAACCCACATATTTATCACAAAGTGCCAACATAGCAACATGGGAGGGAGGAAGCATTCACATTGGGCTGCTGGGCAGAGGAGCAAGACAAACTCTGTGCTGGGGTGACTGCACGGTACTCACAAAGAGGGCTCTGAGTGCCACCTCTGGCACACATGCCATAGGTTCACCACCACTGCAATAAACAGAGATGAGAACTGAACCCTAGAGTAGAATACAACTGGCTTTTGCATAAGGGTGACCTTTACCTATGTTTCTTTTGAAGGGAAATTAAATGGAACATTTTTGAAGGCCACATTCTCAAAAGCTTCAAGACAAATAGTTTCCTTTGCCTCTTGATATAAACATGAAGAGAATAAATCTGTCAAACCTAAACTAGGAGGCTTGCCCACCTACGTGAACCACAAGTCAATTTTTCACTTAATATATCTGAGTCTGGTTGACTAAAAGATGTCTGTACTAGAAGCATTAACAAACACTGCAATTTGCTGGGGTCAGCCAGGTCTGCATGTTGGTGAGTCTGGGCCCTCTTAAATTATGCTATCAGCTTTCAAAACCTGATTAGGCATAGCCCATTTAGGCGCCACCAGCTTCTCGGAATCACCAATACACCTCTAATCAGAAAACCGCAGAGCAGCCAATCTGCTGCTATCAGAAACCTCAGTATGATTTTGTGTATTAATATTTCAGAGAGCATATGGGAACACATGATCCCTGTTGAACATTACAACCAGTCAAGCAAAAGAAACAGCAGAAACCAATCACCAGTGAAGCCTTGGCAGATAAATTTACCACTGTCTCTTGTCTGGCTAAAGACTTGGTAACCAGAGCAGGCAAAATGCAATGACTTATCCTATTTAGACTATGATTAATATATTCCCATAAATGTCAGAGAGATGGTACTCAATGACTGTAATTAAAGTTACAGGAATAAAGAAACCCTAAACTTAAAAAAAAACAAGCTTCTTTCCTCTTGATCTTTACTAGCCTTGCTTTCTCATTAATGTGTTTCACTTTTCAATGAGCTGCACAGACTTATCTGAGCCGCTTAAAAATAATAATCAATGGAACAAGAAGAACTGTAAGTGATTTCACAAAGTGGATATTTTGATTGTCATCATACAGCCTATTAAAAATGGATGGATATTTAAGAGAGGAAAGAATCCAAGGAAAAGGTTCTAGCAAGACAAGCACAGTCATGAGTATGGAATGAAATGATTTTGGAATACTAATTTATGTGATAGCACCAATATATTGATTTGATGTGTATTTTGCAGGACAAACAGGCAGATGTGAAACTGTGTATCAGTAGGAAATTGGGTAGGTAAAAATTAATGAAAGAGTACTTATCCTGTCCATATATATAAGTGCAACAAACTCATGGATGTGCTTTCCTGCTTCCTGCAAATCCTCTCTTACAACATTTATTTATTTATTCTTAGATTTTTATGCCACCCACTTGGGGAAACCCGACTCAGGGTGGCACACAATGTTAAAAACAGATAAAATACAGTAAAATATAACAAAACAGATTAAAACCCTCACTCGACCACCCACCAAATCACCCTTCCACTCCCACCCCACATAAAAGACTAAAAAGGGAATAGGGAATGGAGGAATACCGCATTACACAACACAAAAAGGAAGGACAGTTGAGCATTGGTTGGAAATAAGCCAACAGGCTGGGGCTGTATTCCCATTAGGGCCCTACACCTGCCCTGCCAGCCAGGTTTTCACTCCTTTCCTGAAAGGCAACAATTCTGTCTGTAGCCTCAATTCTGTTGAAAGGAGGTTCCAGAGGGTTGGTGAAATGAACACGGCTACTTTTTCAAAAAATCAACTTTCCTACTGTGTAATTCAGGGATGTATCTCCTCTGACATTGGAATAATATGTAATCACCACTATTTCTAATATGATTAATATGTAATCACCACTATTTCATTGACTGCCTTATCCCTCCCAACTGTGTACAATCCTCTCTTAAAGACATCTGAGCAGTGGTGGGATTCAATTTTTTAACTTCTTACTCTGTGGTCCTGGTATGATGGGCATGGCCAGGGGAAAAAGCCCTGTGTTGCCCCTGAAGTAGGACTACTTTATTTCGAAACTTGGTTGGGCGGGGCCAGCCAGAATTTCTGCTACTGGTTCTGGTGAACTGGGGCAAACCTGCTGAATCCCACCACTGCATCTGAGCTAATGGCTGGAACTATATCTTTTGATAATTTAGAAATGTGAATTCTGAGGTTCCATTAATCTCAGCAATAAATACAGAAAGCAGTACCTGCTGCTCATATCACTTTATTTTCCCTAGCCCTCTTATTATTTCTCCAAGTGGAGTGTCAGAAAAACAAATCAATCCTGCTAAATCCAGGTTATCCAAGGACTTCATCTGTTTGTAGAGTCTTGTTATGTCTGTCGCTTGCAAGCAATAGTCCAGACAACGATGAACCAAACAGCAACAACTTTTTAATTAACAGTATATTCAAGATGAGTTTACAAGGCATTCCAGACACAGAGATGGCTATACAGTCCCATGGAATCTGTCCCTCCTGACTCTTGCCATAGTGTGGCAATATACTAGCTAGCATAGGAGCATAGCATAATGGAGGAGACCCAGGCTAGCACCTTCCTGGCTACATGTACGGAGAGGGAAGTATAGATCTGGTTCGGCCCCACCCTTGTTTACCCGTGGGGCTTATATAGTGTCTCCCCGGTGGTGGCTTCTTGATACAAAGTAGTGACCCTCTGGATAACCATAACTAACCAATCATAACAGGGAATATATGTATTTAACCAATGGAGAACAGGATCCAAAAGTGTGGCCAATCGCAAGACTTTGATTAGCATAATAAGTGCGCCTTGTGCAGGGGTTTTTGCGCCACTTTGTGTTTCTAATTTCGAGCTTCAGCCTCATTGAAAGCGCGGCACCAAAATGGCCACCGCACTCTTTGCGCCCCCCCCCCCCCAGACTCAGACATCCGGGTGAGTTAGGGGGTGTGGCCACCCCTCTATAAAAGGGGTGGCCACGAGGCAGCCGAGCTGCCATTTTAAAAGAGCGACGGAGAGGAGAAGTTTTCTCCGTCGCTGTTTGTTCTTTCCCCCTTTGGTCCTTCCCGGCTGGGAAGGAAGGTTTTGCACGGAGCCTTTGGCTTGCTGGCTCCTCTGTGCCTTTTTGCTCTATTCGATCCCTGGAAAGGGATCTTGCTCCTTCTTAAGATATGCCTCCCATACGGAGGGCCTCGGCGACGAAGCCATGGCCCACGGGGAGGACTTTTGGCCCTGCGCAACGTGGGGCCAGCCCTCGGGTCGGAGGACCAGGGCTGTGCCCATGCAGCAGGGCTCTACCCCCACCAATACTGGTGGGGCGATGAAGGCTGCTTGGCCCTCGGCCGGTCAGCCTTCGTCTGGCCCTTCTGGGGCTTCGGCCCGCGACCCGCAGCTACCGGCCATGGGCCCAGGCAGTGGGGGCGGGCCCGGTGCTGGTGCACAGCACGTTCCACCTCCGGCCCCTCATGGGCCGGAGTTTTGGGCATGGCCCTATTTGGGCCCGGGCTCTCATACTGGGGTTCCTAGTCCAATGCCTGGTGGGCCGTCCGGCCCACCCAGCCCACTTTATACTGGGGGATCTGTGGCAGTTGATGCATTGCTAATGCATTTAGCTGTGCTTGAGGCATCCTTAGGGATGGCACACAACCCGATGCCTGGTGACCCTTCATTTGCTGCGGGGGGCCCTTTGGGTCCACCGGTTAACTCAATGGCCGCCACACTGCAGCAAGCGGCCAGCCGGGTTGAGCTGCTGGAGACGCTCAGGCCTACCCCAGCCGGTGTCTTGCAGCTCCCTGTTCGGCCAGAGCTACAACAGGAGAGTGGTCAGGTGCGGCCCCAGAGCTCGATTCCGGTTGCGAGATCCGACGCCCACCGTGGGCCGGAACCCCCGGTGGGGGCGGCTCACGGGGGTGCACATAGTGAGTATCAGGTTCAAGTTAATGCACCCACATCACAGTCCACTTCCAATGGTGGGGTTCAGTGGCCATGGCCTCGTCATGTCGAGGCGAGTGAGCATCAGTTGCCACCCTATCCCAGTGCCCCTTGGTTCAATACTGGTGCAACGTTGGGGGTGGGGGTTTCTGCCCCGGGCCAGTGCCGGGCATCGCAGGGACTGTCCAGGTTCCGCTGCGTATGCCCCAGGTACCTAATGTGCCAGTGATGGCTTCGCCGACGGCTGGTTATTCGTTGCCCCTTGGTGATCATTTGTCCCAGGTCACGAGGGAAAAGATTTGGTGGGGGGAGTACGTGGATATATTCTCACGATTGAACCGTGAGCCCACTAAGGAGGAGAGAGAGGGACAGGATGACAAAGACAAAGAGCTGTCCTGCCGTCGTAAGCCACCACGCACCTGGGCCAACTGGTTGCCCGCATATCTTATTTATATGGCGGTGTACCTCAGGGCCCGGCCTGACCTGGCCATTCCTATTGTCCAATATTTGGACAATATTTATAGGGCAATGGTGGATTTTCCTGGCCCATCATGGTTGGCTTATGATGAGGAATTCAGAATGAGGGTGCCCTTGCACCCGGAGATGAGATGGGATGAGCCCTGTCAGAAATTGTGGCTATTGTACATGACCCCCACGCGTCCGGCGCCTGGGGATAGGTACCATTGTGGCCATGCCGTTCAGCGAGCTGCTCCAGCGCAGGCTTCCCGCCAGCTGGTGGGGCAGGGGGTTCCAGCCCGCTTGCTGTGTTGGAGCTTCTCAGCTAGCGGTGTGTGCAATAAGCGGCAGTGCCGATACAAACATGAGTGTCCCTCTTGCGCTGGCCCCCACGCCGCCGCCTGATGACCTTTGTTCGGTCAGGTATACGTCCTTTGACCAAGCTCTACGGATGGTGCGCTCTTGTGGTCCGGGTGCCCTCCTGGCAAAATGTGACATCAAATCGGCATTCCGATTGTTGCCAGTGCACCCTGAGGACTTTGAGCTATTGGGTTTTAGATTCCAAGGGAAGTTCTATGTAGATAAGGCCATGCCTTTTGGCTGCTCTATATCCTGTTCAGCATTTGAACGTTTTAGCACCTTCCTTCAGTGGGCCTTTGTTCGCAGGTCCGGGTCTCGGTCTGTAGCCCATTACCTCGATGATTTTTTGTTCGGGGGTGTACGGGGCTTGGACACGTGCACGCGTCTCCTCATCACATTTCAGACGCTAATGCAGGAACTGGGTGTCCCTTTAGCGCCCGAAAAGACCGAGGGCCCACCCACTACCCTCACATTTCTGGGTATCGAAATTGA